>CM046336.1:21816893-23044772 GCA_025403435.1 Artocarpus heterophyllus
GCAAAGGGGAACCCAATATCCCAGATATACATGATAATTATGAAACCCAATATCCCAGATATACATTTCACAATTATCAACTCCAACGCTACTCCACTAAAAGCTTGGAGCTGCACTCTCGAACTTTATAGAATTACGAAGCTCGTGTAGCTAAGTCTCCATGACATATCATAGTGTATCGCATCCCCATATGATCATCCATAATCGGCTTAAGGACAAGTTCTGTCTTACCTTCCCGATTATTTTTATCTTACGTTCCATTGTCTCACCATTAGAAAACTTACCATCCAAAGATAGTATACCATTCGGTTACACCTATGTATCCAAATGGTTGAGCGCTCCAGTTTTCCAATTACAGGACAACGCATATAAGAGGATATCATTACTCCTAAAGAGGAGCTATGGATTCCATATCTATGAATAACAAGTCTACGCTATCAAGAGTCATGCCTCCAACGTACCGGCATGCATGCCACTATAGAGATGTGGGAGTCACCCATTGGTACATCAAAAGACACAAGTCGAGACAACGGGCCCATTATTCATCTCAGGATTAAGATACAATACAAACGACTGTCTAAAGTGAATCGATTTGCCAAGACAGAATTATTAATCCAAATCAATTCACTTTATGTCCCGATCCAACACATCGTCACCTATGACAACGCGCCAATGTTTCTATTCACGGAGTCCAACTCCGATGGCCAAGACAAACCATCTCCCAAAAGGGATATAGACAACATAACAATCTTTACATGAATAAAGCGCCCAACTTTATTCCCTCGATTGCGGATCATATATTTTAGACCATCACCTTAAGAGTCGTGTCTACCGCATAATCATCCCATCATATGCCCAACTCTTAAGGTTTAGACTGATAGTCTCAGACTATTGTTTGCTTATCATACATTCAACAAATATGAACGTAAAGAGGACAATATATGGTATGAATAAATTCTTTATTGATAAAAATGTCTCCAAAAACGTATTACATTTTTACTCCTTAGAGCATACATGTCTAACATGAACTGATCCAGATAAGGCTTAAATATCATGTTCATCAAATCCATGAAAGCTGTCAGAGTGTTTGTTAACCCAAACGGCATCACCAAAAACTCAAAGTGTCCATACTGGGTCCTGAAAGCTGTCTTGGGAATGTCTTCTTCCTTTATCCTGAGCTGATGGTACCCTGAGCGCAAATCAATCTTTGAGAAATACCGTGAACCGCCCAACTGATCAAACAACTCATCGATCCTGGGCAAAGGATACTTATTCTTCACTATGACACAATTCAACTACTGATAATCTATACACAACCTAAGAGTCCCATCATTTTTCTTAGTGAATAAAACCAGTTGTCCCCACGGTGATGTACTATTTCAAATATACCCCTTTTCAACAAGCTCCTAAAGTTGCTTTCTCAATTCTTTCATTTCTATCAGCACCATCCGATAAGGTGCTACTGAAATAGTGTTGTTCTTGGAAGCAACTCAATACCAAATTCAATCTCTCGATGCAGTGGTAATCCTGGTAATTCGTCAGGGAAGACATCTTCATACTCATCAACTGCTGGGATTGCTGCATTTCTTCCCGAAGCATAGGGCTCTATATCTAGGTTTATGAGGAAAGCATAGCAAACTAGGTTCTTCCAGCCTCCAAGACATGTTTTCACGAGACATTCACTCATTAACCGATCACCACCACCCTGGTAAGTGATCATCGTCCCTCTATCAGACACTAGGGTCATTTTTTTACGCTGGCAGTCTACAACTGCTTTATACCTGGACAACTAGTCTATCCCTAGGATTACATCATATGATCTTATGGGGAGTACAATCAAATCACTTTTCATAATCTCATCCCTGATTTTTATTTTACAAACTTTACATACACAATTCACACACACTCGCCCCAAGGATGAGGCTATAACTAGAAGTTCATTAAACTCTTCTATCTCTAATCCCAAGGCATGTACAAAAGAACTCAAAATGAGAGAATGAGTGCACCTGTATCGAATAAAACATGGGCTAAGGATTGAGAAACTAGGATCGTACCATTGACAACTGCATTGCTGGTCTGGGCATCTGAACTTCCTGTCGCCACCGCATGAACCTAAACTAGAGCTTTTCTTTTTCCTCTACCAGCATTGCTAGGTCTTGGATTATTTGGCCGATACTACTGCAATGGAGGCGATTGCACGCTAGCTGTACTCGGTGCTTGGTATTGAGGGACGTTGCGCTAGAAGTTCTGTGGTTGTTGTCCTTGTGTTGAGTACGGCGATTGTTGAGGAAAGAACTGGTAGAACTGAAACTAAGGGTACTGTTGTGGCAGAGGCAGGGTCTGAGGCTAAGACTGACGACTGGCACCTTCTCTAGTTTGAGATCCTAAATGAGCACTCCTGATCGGACAATTCCTCTTGATGTGTCCTAGCTGTTGGCAATAATGACAATGAAAACTGTAGGGGTTGCTACGCCCGCTGCTTGATGAACTGCTACTACCGTTGTTCATGCCACCCTATTTGTTCTTTCCTGGAGTTGGACGGCTACTGGTACTCGTCCTAGTGCTCCTCTGGGGCCCTCCTAACGTCTTTGCTCGATCCTCACAGTACTGCATATAATCATTTTCCACTGATATTGCTGATGACACAAGCTCTCCAAAATTCATCTATCGTAGGGCAACCACCTGTTGTCGAATAGGAGCCTTAAGCCCTTCTTGAAACTTAATACATTTCTCATGTTTCGATGCCACTGTTGATGGAGCAAACCTAGCCGACTCATTAAACCTTGCCTCGTACTCTCGAACTGACAAGTCACCCTGCTGCAACCTGTAGAATTCGGCTACCTTCTAATCTTTATACCTCTGCAAAAATATCGATTGTAGAACAGCTCATCGAACCTATCCCAACTGATGTTACCATTGTGTTCCAAGCGTTTAGCCTCCTTCCGCCAGGTGTTGGCGCCACCTTCGAACTTATATGCTGCAAACTCTACACGATACTCAGTTAGCACACCAAGAGTATCCAAGTGTTTCACGATCGAGTCCAGCCAATATTCTGCTACTTGCAGGTCCCTATTTCTATCAAAATTCAGAATAGACGCATGTCAAAATTCCTTAAAATACATATGCTGACGACTAACATCAGAATCCTCTGGCCTTGCCCTAGCTACCATCTGCTAAAATGCAGCAAACATGGCTCTCATCATGCCCTCATCATTTCCAAACTCGGTGTCAGCTGTCAAACGTCGTCTAGGTGCCATTCTCTCACTTTTGAAAAAAAAATTTGGACTATCAGTAGTATTTCATTGTCGTACTTATGTGTGCACAATTCCAAGGGTTCATAACCTTGGGCTCTGATACCATTTTGTCATGCCTCAATGTACGGGACGTGACGTGGTGGGTTAATTAAGCTAATTAATGAGAATATAGTAAAAACATAAGTTTATGTATTTAAACTAATTATAAAAATATGGATAATTTTAAAGCCCCTTTTGAACAAGCATTTTGAATAATTAAACAAATAAGAATATCAAAATAAATAATTAAAGAGTGCAAAAAAATAAAAGTAACGAGAATGGGTCCCACTAACCTACATCTTGTGTACACACATAATACTGACAATATTAACTTACAACCACAATCCAAGTAAAGAGAAAGTTAAAATGTTACATGCCTTTATATAATAATTTAAATCACCTACTAGGTCCTTCTATTGCTCCTGAGTCCTATCTGTGGAATACTCTCTGAGCCTAAACTAAAATCCACCTTGAAGGGGGGAAGTTTGAAAACAAATAAAATGTGAGCGAATGGCTCAGTAGGACTATATTTTAAGAAACATTAAATTTTAAAAAAGAAATTTCATTATTTAGGAAATTACTTAAGACAAGACTTGATTAAATAAAATCAAACAAAATCAGTCTTACCCAAAACAGTTTATTGGTCGACCAAAAATAGCACCATTTTCTTTTTCCTGGCCAAACCATATATATAACACCACCGTAGTGGCCCAGTTGGGTTTCGGGATCTACCCCCAAGATCGCACTCTACAAGACCCGATCTCTGTTATGGCATCATGCCCTTATATGCCTTTCTATCAATTATTTAAAACCAATTTACTAGGTATTTACATTTACATTCATTATGGGGTTCATTATGAAATTCACCTCAATCCACAGCTTACAAAAATAACCGATAAAATATCTTTTTTCAGTCAACCATTGAAAATATTTTGATAAAATCTTTTAAGGCTAAATCAATTAAAACTAGGTTGCCAAAGAAAAAGGGGTAGAAGTCCTACCTCAATACTCGTGTCGGTGTCCCTCATCGTAATCCTAGTCCGCTATACATTAGCTCCGTAGAATCCCAAACGACCTTCAATAGAAACTAGGTCTATCAGTATCTAGTTTAAGATATTCTACATTGCTAAACTAGTTCATGGTGTCCTAGTGTGCCATTTGTATTCATAAAGTCATTTTATAAAGTTGGAATTTCAATCGGGGTTCAAAACAGTAAAAAAGGATGAAAAACCACAAAATCTCACCATGCTCGGTCGGCCTGCTGGTTACCCTGGTTTGGCCAGCCGAACTATACAGTTTGGCCTGCTGGAACACTGGTCTGGTGGCCGAACTTTTTCCAGGTTTGGCCAGCCAGACGTTTGAATCCGGCCTACCAAACCCATGAATTCGGCCTGTCGAACACAAAGTTCGGCCTACCAAACTGAAAAATTCTAGAATTTTCCAACCACGGGTTCTCGGCCTCCCGTGCCCAAATCTCCATTTCAACCTGTTTTTTCTTAGTTCTCATGCATGGAAAGTAAGCACAAATGATAGAAAAACATAATAGGACACTTTTAAACTCATTTAAACAAGATTTGCACGCAAAATCTAAGAAAATCTAAAAATGGAGAAAAATGGACAAAAAATGAAAAATCTTTATTCGAATTCGTTTTACTTCAAACAAAGCTTAGATTCTAGTTGTTCTAACTTTCCCTAACTTAGATCAAAGGTTTTCTAAGTTCAAATAAGCTTGAATTTCAAAATGCAAGAAAAATTGAACATTTGAAAACTAACCTTAAATCGAAGCTTTAAATCGCATTTTGGTTGATCAATCACGCTTCTGAGCCTCAAATCCACCTAACCGATGCTTGGGGCTTGATTTGGTTACAAAAATTTGGAGAGAGATTGAGAGAGAAAAAGAGACACGGAGAGGGGGAGAGACAAACGAGAGGGAGAGTGAGAGAGAGAGAATGAGCAAGAGTAAGGGAGCGAAAATGGGAGAGGAGAAATTAAATAGAGGGAGAATGGGCGGTTTTACTGTGTGAAAACTGTGTGCCACCTACGTTTTTGTAAAACGGGATATATTTGACTTCTGACAAATAGTTGTGTTCCAAATATTTAAATTGACAATTAAAACAATTAGAAATAGCTAAGAATCATTAAAATAATAAAAACAACTTTACATTTAAAATTTCACTAAATGATCAAATTAAGTTTAAAATATTCACTATGGCACACTAATCCACCATTTTACATTCTAATATTACTTAATTAATTTTGGAGCATTACAACTCACTTATCATGCTTTATGATCTCATTAAAATCGAGATCATTCTTATGTTCATAAACTTTGTGTTTGCCTTTTCTGAATTATAGTGTTGAGTTGTTCATCACTATGATCTAATTCTCTTGCTAATTGATATTATTATATAGGAATTCCGTGTAATTGTATTGGGTCAGAAATTCCCTTTTATCAATTCATCTTAATTTAGATATTCTAATTAAGATTTTTATAAAGGCCACTGCTTTGACCCACACATGAAATTATTGATTCCTAAAAGCTTAATTTAATATACTAAATAATTATTTTTAATTATCCAAGTGTGCTATCATAATATCACATTTTGCTACATATTTCAAATATGAAGCACATAAAACTATGTAATTATATTATTATTTATTACTAAAGTCTTATTGCTATGAAAACTTTCTAAATATGCATTAATTTAGAAATTTCATAATTGTAAATCATGATTAAATTGCAACTTAGACTTCTAAATTTCCCAACCATTATTAAGTTAAACTGAATTCTTATATTTTCTCATAACGCTTATTGGTTCTATGCATTACCGAATTTAATCTAATTATAAAATCATGGAATTTAAGTTGTAACTCCATAAATCTTAACTCATAAATAATTGCTTGGGTTTCTATGTAAACCTTGACTTAATTACCTTAATTCTCTCTGGTATAATCAATCGGGTGACTGATCTACTCGAATTGTTAAGGATGAATTGACTTGTCTAAAGTCAACCATTTACTTAAATTTTTGTGCTCTCTCATAAGCGTTTCTCGTAATTCTTATAGAAATTTTTATTTATAAATTCTAAACTTGTACTTTCTCATATACTTAATGTTGTAGTTATGGAAAAAATCTTTAATTAATCACACTTATTAATTTTTTGATTTTTTTTTGGACATTACACATGACCATTTATAAGACTAAACCGTAGTCTTGTCAGAAAAGACACCATTTCTTATTTTTACTTAACTTCAACCACATAGCTACTTACACCGAATATCTTGGAAGGGATAGATAAATTTTCGGTGCTAACCTCGTCACATAATGATGACTTGTTCTTGCTCGTTTAACTATGGAATAGCGGTACAAATATTACATAGTTGGATTACCATGATCAGTGACTTTTCAAAAAAAAGTTTGAGTCCTATTCCACTAGATGTGTCCTTGACTAAGCCTCTCGAAAGACCTTTTGTCAGGGCATCCGCTAGGTTCTTATTAGTCCTAACATAAAAAACATTGATAACAACATCAGTTATTAATTGTTTCAATATTCATGTCTCAAGCTAATATGTCTAGTCTTTACATTATAAACTTTGTTATAAGCTCTATACACTGTAGCTTCATTATTGAGGTACAAAGAAATATATGGCATCGGTTATGGCCATATCTCAATATCAAAGAATAAATATACTAGCTATATTGCTTCTTTACCCACAACCACAAGTGCTATAAACTCACTTTCCATCTTTGAGTGAGCTATGCACGTTTGTTTCTCAAAAGCCCAAGACACGACTCCTTTTGCATTTGTGAACTCAACCAGATTGGGATTTGTTATCCAACTAGCATCTGAGTACCCTTTAAGTACCACAAGATAATTATTATAAAACAAACCCAAATTAATGGTCCTTTTAAGATAATTAAGTATCCTACCAATTGCATTCTAATATTCAACACTTGGGTTACTCTTGAACCTTGACATTTTGCATGTCGTAAATGTAATGTCTGGTCTTGTACAATGTATAGCATACATTAAGCTACTAGTCGCACTAGCATATTCTAGCTTTGCTACTACTTGGCCATCATTTTCTAGTAGTTTAATACAAAAATCATATAATGAGACTGAATTTAAAAAGCATATGGGTTATTAGCTTTTTAGATTTCAAATGATTGAATTTAAAAAGCGCTTTCTCAATATAATGAGACTGACACAAAGAGAAACCCTAACTATTCTTCCTCACGTTGACACCTGAGATGGTATCTATCTTATAGAGATCTTTCATCTTAAATTATAATTGTAGATACTTCTTAGTATCATCTACCCTTTGCATGTTTTAAAGATGAGCAAGTCATCAACATAAAAACATATAATCACACCAAAATCATTTCTAAGTCTAGAATATACATACATTTATACATACTACGATGCTTAAAACAATGAGGTAATATAACCGAATCAAATTTCTCATGCCATTGTTTCAATGCTTACTTTAATCCATAAAACGACTTGACTAACTTGCAAACCTTATTCTCATTTTTATGTAATACAAATCCTTCGGGTTGCTCTATATAGATTTCCTCATTAAGATCACCATTTAGAAAGTTGTCTTTACATTTATTTAGCATACATGTAAATTATATATTGAAGCAATTGCAAATACACTCTAATAGATGTCAATCTAGCTGCTAGAGCATATGTATCAAAGTAGTCTATACCACGATTTCGTTTAAAGCCCTTGGCTACCAATCTAGCCTTGAAAGTCTGTATAGACCCATCGGTATTGTACTTTCTTATAAACACCTATTTGTTGCTTATCAGTTTCAATCCTAGAGAGAGATCAACCAAAATCTAAGTTCTATTAGATATTATTGAATCCATTTTATTATTTACAACCTCTTTCCAAAAGGATGCATCTCTAGATAATGTGGCTTCACTAATGTCTTTGTATCTTCCTCAATATTTAGCAATAATGGTATTGTCTTAAGTATAACATTTATATCTCCTTCAACCAAGAAGGTTAAAAATTGAGATGACATAAAATCTAGTGCTAAACTCTTTTCTTTCCTTTCACATTGACTTCTCATCAGTTTGAAAGATGTCATAGACTTTTTCTTTTTAGTAATGGAGGTGCTCAGAGTATAGTCACATGGTTGATCAACATTAGATTCCAATTCAATGGTAGAATCAATAGTATTTTCAATAAATTCAAAATCTCTTGATTCCACAATTACATTAAAATCTATATTAAACAATCTATAAGCCTTGGAATTTTCAACATACCCTGCAAAAATGTATTATATTCCTCTTGCACTTACTTTTGATAATTTAGGGTCATGCATTCTATAAAAAGCTAAACAATCCCACACCTTTAAAAACATCAAGTTTGGTTTCCTTTCTTGGCATGTTTCATATGCAGAGACATGCATTTCATAAATGTAATCCTATTACGAATTTGACATCTAGTAAGTAAAGCTTTCCCCATAAATTATTAGGTAATTCAGCATTAAGAAGCATATAGTTAATCATATCAGAAAAGATCTTATTCTTTCTTTCAACCAAACCATTTAGTTGAGGAGTAAAAAGGGCTAACTTTTAGTGAATAATGCCATGATCTTCGCAGAAGGCATCAAACTCATTTGAAAAATATTCACCACCTCTATCACTTCAAACTGCCTCGATCTTTCTATCTTTTTGGTTCTCAACTTTAGGTTTGAAAAGTTTAAACTTATCAAAGGCTTCTTCTTTGTGCTAATCAAGTACACATATGTGTATCTAGAACAATTAACAATGAAAGTGATAAAGTATTTTCTTTCTCCTCTTGTTAAAATTCCATTATACTCATAAATATTGGTATAGATTAAATCCAATATTTGAATATTGTGTTCAGCTTTAGGAAAAGGTTTCTTTGACATCTTTGCTTGTACACAAATCTTAAACTTATCGTATTTAAAATCTTTGCAATTAACACATCATGTTTAGATATATGTTTCATAGATCTAAAATTGAAGTGTGCTAAACATGCATGCCCAACATCAAAAGAATCAACCATATAAGCAGAATTTATAACTTAATTATCATTAATACTAAGTTTGTAAATGCCATCAAAAGAATATCCTATTCCCACAAATTGTCCATTCTTAGATACAATACAAGTATTGCCCTTAAGTACAATCTTAACTTACACATTAGACTTGCAGATACAAGATTCTTTCTACCTTCAGGAATATGGAATACATTGTTCAAGGTAACTTTCTTCTAAGAACTAAAGTTAATGCCCAGCTGATCTTTTTTGGTAACCACTGTTACATCATGATTCCCCATGAGAGTCGTTTGTCCTTCCTTTTCTACTGCACATGAAAAGAACAAGTTCTTGTCATTACAAACATGAATGGAGGTACCAAAGTCAAGCCACCAATCAAAGGAACTTATTGTAGCCATGTTGGTCTCAGTAATCATGCCAATTAGCATTTTTAAGACCATAACATATATTTCCTCAGGTGTCTCTTCAACAAGATTGGCTTTGTTGGAGTTAACTTCCTTCTACTTCTTCTTTTACCTGCAGTCACTTTGGCAATGGCCCTTTTTTTCACAAAAGAAACAACTATCGGAAAATTTCTTCAAGTCATCACATGCTCTAAAGGGATCTATCCTAACACTAAGTTTGTAAGACCTTTGTAACTTCTTATGGCCCTTCCCATGTTGGTCCCAGCTTTCTTGCATTCTACTCCTTGGTTATTTTTTGTCACTCTTCTTAGAACCGAGTCTTCTATTTTGAATTTTTTTTCCTTAATCTTTCTGTTGAAAGCCCAAGCTACTTCCTACCAGTAGTCTTGTAGCTTAACGGATACTTCTTCTATCATTTCTTCCACTAGATCAAGATTTCTACTCAATTGTTCAACATTGAACCCCCATCAATACCGAAAGAGACTTTTAAGAGGTTTAAAGGTCTTTAAAATACTTTGTTAATTTAAACAATATTGATACCAAGACATGGAGTTTGAATAATTTCTTATATAGTTCTTGATTTAAACAGTAAATTCATTAAAAAGTACCCTAAAAAATTATGGAATTTCAGAATAAGTTAGTCTTGATTTCTAGGCAAGTTGTTAGTTAATTTCCTTGTAAAGTTTATTTTATCTTTAATAAGGAGATTCAGGTAGGATGCTGCCTGATCTCAGGCTGATTTTTTTCCCTAGTTTAGCATAGTCAAATTCTCAATAATATTAATCCCTGTAATGCCTTCATTTGAATAAAATGTAAAAAGAGCAATTTTCTCACAAAAAAAAATACATGGCATTAGGGCCCTCTCTAAAACCCTAAACACCTTACATGATGAAACACGGAATGGCCACTGAGAGACATAGATCATCATCCGAAGTAATCTCTAATCCAGAAACTATGCCTGCTTTAAACAACAATGGAGGATCAGCAGGTATCCCTCTCCTTATCACTAGACACAAACTGAATACATATAACTTCCTTCAATGGTCGCAATTAGTTATGATGTTTATCTACGGCAAAGGCAAAGATGATTATCTCATAGGCACAATTACTCAATCGAAGAAAGAAGATCCCATATTCAAGAAATGGAAGACCAAAAATAACACGGTGATGTCATAGATGATTGACTCCATGAACGACGACAAAGGAGAAAATTTTCTTCTATATGGGACTGCAAAAGAAATCTAGGGAGCCATCAAGGAGACCTACTTGAGTAATGAAAATACTGCTAAATTATTTCAAATTAAAACTATTCTCCATGATCTGCATCAAGGAGATTTAACTGTCATGTAGTATTTCAATACTCTCACATGCCATTGGCAACACCTGGATATTTTAAAAGAAAATAAATGTAGTTGTCTTTAGGAGGAAATCCGTTTTAAGAAGATTGTTGAAAAGAAACAGATCTTCAAGTTTCTATCAGTTTTTAACAAAAATCTAGATGAAGTAAGGGGATAATATTGGGAAAAAAAACCGCTTCCAAACATTAGAGAGGCATTCTCTGAAATCCATAGAGAAGAAAGCAGAAAGAAGGTCATGATAGGAGTCCTATGCACCATTCTTACACTCAAAAATTTAGCCCTTGCTATTCAAGGAACTCAATCATATAATATTGATAATTAGCAGGAAAAAAAAAGAGGCCGTGGTGTGACCATTGTTGATAAGTAGGTCATACCCATGACAGTTGCTAGAAGAGCCATAGGAATCCCACTGATTTCAAACCATCACGAGATAGAGAAGGTGATGGAAACATTGCTATCTCAGATGAGGAAAGTTCCAACACCAATAGAAGAGAGACCATTCAGCAAAGAACAACAAGAGGTTCTGCAAAAAAAAGTTCAATCAGCCCTCATAATAGAATTTGGGCACTTTTTTCCTTGAAATCGCCACATTAACTTAAAAAGGTAATTTCTCTAATGCCTTGACAGTGAATAAGAAGAAAACGAAGCCATGGATTATTGATTCAAGAGCATCAGACCATATTATAGAGGATGCAACTATTTTTCAAAATACAGTCCATGTTATGAGAATCATATAGTTCAATTGCTAATAGATCTTTCTCTAAAATAGATGGAAGAGGTTCTATTACAATTGCAAAGAATCTGACACTTAATTCTATATTACATATTCCAAATTTGGACTATAATTTACTTTCAATTGGCAAATTATCTTGGGATCTAAATTATGTTATTAAATTCTTCCCTAATCTATGTGAATTTCAAGACTTGGATTTGGGGGGACAATTGGCAGTGTTGAGATGTGTTCAAGGCTCTATCTCCCCAAAGACAACACTGCTCCTAAAAGACAAATTCAAAAAGCAAGTTATGTTCCTTAAAGAGTCAATTAGTTAGAAATTTTAATTCAAAAAGAGTCGATAAGGATAGTGAAGTTATGATATGGCACTATCATCTTGGTTATCCAGACTTTATATATTTGGAAAAAACTATTTCCTTCTCTATTTATTAATAAAAATCCTAAATCTTTCAATTGTGAAATCTATTAGCTTGCTAAATATACACACAGTTCATATCCTACTCACTCATACAAACTGTCACAACCATTTGCTCTTATTCACAATGATGAATGGGGTCCTTCATGAGTCAAAAATATGATAGGTACTAGATGGATTATATCCTTTGTTGATGATCGTACAAGACTTACTTGGGTTTTTCTAATATAAGAAAAGTCTAAATTTGGTCAAATATTCCAAAATTTCAACACTATGATTCAAACTCAATTCAAACTAAAATCCAAGTGTTGAAAACTGATAGTGCCAAAGAATATTTCAAGTCTATTCTTGGTAACTATCTCTTGAGTCAGGGTATTGTCCATCAAAGTTCTTGCATAGATATACCCCAACAAAACAATATTACAAAAAGAAAAAAAAACACCTCTTAGAGGTGGCCAAATCCCCCATGTTTTCTACATATGTTTCAAAATATTTTTTGGGGGAAGTAGTTCTTACTGCAGTAAATCTAAAAATCAAATGCCCTCGAGAGTTCTAAATTTCCAAACACCATGTCAAAGTCTTCTTCAAAAATTCCTAAACACCCATCTTATCTCTTCACTACCTACCAAAATCTTTGGATGTTTTATATTTGTCCATGTACACCAACAACATGTTGGAAAACAGTACGCAGCAGAATTTTAAAAATTTTGAATTAGAGTATTTTCCAAATCATAAGTTTGACATGCTAAATACATAAATTAATGACAGATCTTACTAAGCTCCTTAGTAAACTAAAAAGCAATAGGACTCTGTGTAGAAAAGAACCTTCTAGAAGAGCCTCAACCAACTAGTCTTTTTCGCTATTCTCTATCCACGATCGAAGTGTGGAAGGTCACACATCATACAAATTTTCCTCCAGTGACTCTCCTTCCAACCACTTGAGAAGACATAGAGCTAAGTTTCTTAATGTTGAACAATAGCTCTTAGGGAGTTTTAGAATTTCTTTCACTAGAATACCCATTCTATGCTTTTCAAATTATCTAAATGACAAAGAAAACTCACCCGCTATATATAATGGTCGAATTTAGGGTTAAACTTTATCAGATTAGGCCTCAAAATTCAAGTCTGGATTAACTTTTGATGAAAAACATGTTAAAATGCGTATACTAATTATCACATGCTTAGCATGTAGATCTGGGAGATTGGTATACTGAACTTATTCCATCGTCCTGCCAATCTTTCCCACTGGCCTGCCGACCATGCAATAATCTAGAATCCTCAGAATATCTTATTTTCACTTTAGAATCTTACAAAGAGCCTTAGTTTTAATTCAAATAACCCAATAGAGAACTTGTCTAATTAAAACAGTCATATACAAATAATCTCATAGTAAAAAAATATTATCCAAATAATTCAACATGTTTATCTTGAATTAATTTGACTGATAAACTAACATGAATTATTAAATTCACTATTATCAAATTTTAGCCAATCTAATAATTTAATATAAATCACCAATATATAGGAAAAACACGTCGTATTATTATAGGATAATTATGAACTAGCAAAGGGGACCCGATGAACATATATAAATCAAGCTCCTATAATTATAAAATACAATATCCTAGATACATATTTTATAATTATCAACTCTAACGTTACTCCACTAAAAGCTTAAAGTTGCACTCTCGAACTATATAAAATTACAAAGCTCTAATAAGCTAACCGTCCATAACATATCATAATGTATCACATCTGCATCGAATATTCACAACCAGCTTAAGGATAAGTTTTGTTTTACCTTTCTGATTATTGTTGTTTTACGTTCCATTATCACACAATTAGAATACTAATTATCCATAGATAGTATACTATTTGGTTACACCTATGTATCTAAATGGTTGAGTGCTCCAATCATTCAATTACAAGATAATGCATATCAGAGAATATCATTAACTCTAAAAAGAGCTATGGATTTCATATCTATGAATAATGAGTCCATGTGAATCAAGAGTCATGTCTTCAACATACCGGTATGCACACCATCATTAAATCAAGATCTCACCCTTTGGTACATCAAAAGATATAAGTCGAGAATACAAGCCCATTAGTCATTTCAAGATTAAGACACAACATATATGATTATCTAAAGTGAATTGACTTGAACAAACGAAATTATTAACCAAATCAACATATGCAAAATTCTTAAAGGTTTAGATCGACAGTCTTAGACTTTTGTTTGCTTATCATACATTCAATAGAAATAAACATAAAAAGGGCAACATTGGGTATATGAATAATAAATTAACTCTTTATTGATAAAATGTCTCAAAAAACATATTACAACATTTTACTTCTTGGGGCACTATGTCTAACAATCTCCCACTTGCAATAAGTGAGTAAATATGACATATCTTGCATCCCCATAGCCTCAATATGCTTCTTGAAAACTCTCATAGTTAGTGTCTTCATGAAAGGATCAGCTAAATTGTCCTTAGAAATGATCTTGCATACTGCAACATGCCCAACCTCAACAAAGTCTGTTATCAAATGATACTTCTCATAAATATGCTTACTCTTCTTCTGAAATCTTGGTTCCTTAGCATTAGCTATCAATGCAGCATTATCACAATATAGCAATACTGCCATATCTATGCCAGAAACTACCTCAAGATGCCCATGGAATTTATAGAGCCATACTACTTTTTTCGAAGCATCTATAGCCGACACATACTCAGTCTCTATCGTTAAATCCAAAGTGCAATCTTAGTTGACACTTCTCCAAACAACGGTGCCTCCACCTAGAGTAAACATGAAACCAGAAGTCGATCTTCTCAAATCCAAACAAGATTGGAAATCCAAATTAATGTATCCATAAGGTGTTAGATCTTCACCCGAACATACTAGCATATAACCTCGGGTCCTTATCAGATACTTAAAATTATGCTTGATCACAACCTTGTGGTTTGGTCTTGGATTCAATTGAAATTGACTTACTATCCCGACCGCATAACAAATATCTAGTCATGTGCAAAGCATCGCATGCATGAAACTATCCACCGTCAAATCATGAGGCATCTTTTTCATGTATTCTCTTTCTTCATCCGACTTTAGAGAGTCTTTTCTAGAAAGAGTAATTCCATAACTAGATGGTTTCCTACCTTTCTTAGAATTCTACATTGCATACTTCTCAAAAATTTTATCTATGTATGTCGCTTGGGATAAAGTTATCATTTTATTCTTCCTATTTCGAAAGATTTGGATACCCAGAACACAATTATCTTCACCCAAGTCCTTCATGTCAAATTGCTCAGTCAACCATAATTTCACCTATGACAATGCCCCAACATCATTGCCAATTAGCAGAATGTCATCTACATAGAGCAGTAGAAAAACCACCTTCCCATCTTTAATGTGTTTGTAAACACTGTTAGACATGTATGCTCTAAGGAGTAAAAATGTAATACGTTTTTGGAGACATTTTTATCAATAAAGAATTTATTCATTTATATATACCAAATATTGTCCTCTTTACGTTCATGTTTGTTGAATGTATGATAAGCAAACAGTAGTCTGAGACTGTCAGTCTAAACCTTAAGAGTTGGGCATATGATGGGATGATTATGCGGTAGACACGACTCTTAAGGTGATGGTCTAAAATATATGATCCGCAATCGAGGGAATAAAGTTGGGCGCTTTATTCATGTAAAGATTGTTATATTGTCTATATCCCTTTTGGGAGATGGTTTGTCTTGGCCATCGGAGTTGGACTCTGTGAATAGAAACATTGGCGCGTTGTCATAGGTGACGATGTGTTGGATCGGGACATAAAGTGAATTGATTTGGATTAATAATTCTGTCTTGGCAAAATCGATTCACTTTAGACAATCATTTGTATTGTATCTTAATCCTGAGATGAATAATGGGCCCGTTGTCTCGATTTGTGTCTTTTGATGTACCAATGGGTGACTCCCACATCTCTATAGTGGCATGCATGCCGGTACGTTGGAGGCATGACTCTTGGTAGCGTAGACTTGTTATTCATAGATATGGAATCCATAGCTCCTCTTTAGGAGTAATGATATCCTCTTATATGCGTTGTCCTGTAATTGAAAAACTGGAGCGCTCAACCATTTGGATACATAGGTGTAACCGAATGGTATACTATCTTTGGATGGTGAGTTTTCTAATGGTGAGACAATGGAACGTAAGATAAAATAATCGGGAAGGTAAGACAGAACTTGTCCTTAAGCTGATTATGGATGATCATATGGGGATGCGATACACTATGATATGTCATGGAGACTTAGCTACACGAGCTTCGTAATTCTATAAAGTTCGAGAGTGCAGCTCCAAGCTTTTAGTGGAGTAGCGTTGGAGTTGATAATTGTGAAATGTATATCTGGGATATTGGGTTTCATAATTATCATGAGCTTGAACTTTATAGGTCCATTTTGGTCCCCTTTGCTAGCTCACAAAATCCTGTAACGACACGGCGTGCTTTTCCAATAATTGGTGACTTATGTCGGATTTATCAGATTGGTTTAAAATTTATAAGAATCAAATAATTCATGTCTGTTTATCGGTTGAATTAATTATGTAAGAAATTAGTTCAAGATAAACTTGTTGAATTATGGCGTTCGGATAATTCTTGTCTGTTTATCGGTTGTTTTAATTTTGGACAATTAGAACAAGATAAACTTGTAGAATTATTGTGAATTGATTTATTTTCTTAGAGATTATCTTGATAAAGTTTGTTTTGATCATATATCTTTTCTATTGGGCTATTTGAATCAAAACTGAGACTTTATCCTTTAGAATCTCGGGTGGAAAATAAAAGATTCGCGGAGATTTTTTCTCGGCAGTTCGGCCTGCCGATCAGAAAGTTTGGCCTGGCGAACTGGCCAGTTCGGCCTACCTATCACACAGTTCGGCATGCCGACCGCGACAGTTAAGATTACGCATTTTTCACGCGTATCTTATCAGATATTGATCCGAACTTGATTCTGTTTCGATTTTTGAGACCTAATCTGATATGGACTGACCCCAAGGACCAATAGGTATAAAAAGGGAGTGAGTCTAATGATTTACTAAGATGAATTTGAGAGATTAAGAGTGATACTCTTCTAGTGAGCATCTGAAAACTCCCTGAGAGCTTTTGTTCACAAATCACGAACACTAGCTTTGGGTTCTCTCTATTGGTTGGAAGGAGAGTCACCGGTGGAAGAGCTGTACGTGTGAGCCCACACGTACTCCGGTTGTGGATAGAGAATAGCAAAGAAGACCAGTTGGTTGAGGCTCTTCTGGAACGTTACTTCTCTACACAGGTCGCGGAGGTTCTTCGGCACACTGAGGTTAGTAAGATCTGTTTAATTTATACATATAACATGTCAAACTTGTGTTTTGGAAAATACTCTGATGAAAAATTTTAAAAATTCCGCTGCGCACTTTGTTTCCAACAAACACATGGTTCATCCACGTTTTGTTCGAACCTATAGGTCTTGATCACTTGATCAAATCTTATGTTCCAAGATTAAGAAGCCTGCTTAAGTCCATAAATTGACTTAAGCAGCCTGCAGACCTTACTATCTTGATCCTTAGCCTTGAACCCATCTAGCTACACCATATATATAGACTCATCAAGATAGCCATTGTAACACCCATGAATTTTAAGTAAAATTGATTATGTTAAGTTTAATTATTAAGTTTGTCAAATGTGATTTAGATGTTAATTTCAGTCATTTAAAATTTTGTTGCATATGTTATATTTAAAAAATTTGATTTTTAGTTTTTAAATACAAAATGACACTTTTTTCTAGACTTTTCCTATAATTACCAAAGTGCCATGCAACCCCCCTTTCTTTTGTCATTCACATGTATTGACCCTTCCTAAGCAAAAAAAAAAAATACAAGACAATATTAGACAACATCATATGATTTCACTAAGTCTTATACCCCACTCTCCAATTCTTTTTCTTTGGTTTACCCAAATATCCTTGTAACAAAAGAATCTTGAGGTCACTTATTAGGAAAAAAAATGCAGCAGACAAAGTTTCATCCACTAAGGCATTTACCACTAAAAACCACCCACAGTTTTAGCCTTGAAACATCCTTTCTTTCTCTAATTTTAGAACAACACAGAATTCACTAACTCTCTCCACATTTCATCTCTTTATGTCTTCTCTTTGTTGTTTCCAAAATGAAGAAACCAGAAACCCAACTTTGCAAAGCAAGGAAAGAGGCAGCAGCCATCAAACCAAGTAACAATTTTTCAACAATATGAGGTTAGAATGATGAAAACTCATTTAGCCTTCCATTTCCAAATTTCACTTTTAGTTTACTTGCTCAAAATCTATTTTGAAAGCTGAGATATGATATTGACATGATCAATTGTGTTCTTGAAGTATGAGACTTATGCTTAAAAATCAGAGTTTACATGTTGTAAACAGAGGTTACGTTGTTAATTTAATTTCATTTGAGTGTTGGAAACATATTTAAAAGGTTAAATCATGGATTAGCTTGATGCATGAAAGAGATTTCTATGGTTTAAAGGGAAAAGGTATGATATAAGCATGTTTTTGTTTTTATTTTACATGAACTTTGAATTTGTGACTTTTGATTGTGAATTAGGTATGAAAATTCACGTAAATTTGTTTATTTACATCTTAGCATGTTTAACAAACTGTTTTGGATCATTTTATGGATTAAAAATTGATTTGGAATAGAAAAATAAAGTTAGAACCAAGTCTATCCACTAAAGGATGAACTAATTTTACCCAGTTCTTGTGAGGCGGGGTCGACCGTGCCTTATGTAGTGGGGTCGATTGCATGGTGGTGTCCATGGGCTACCACTTCCCTCTAAGTCCCTTGGGCCTCCCGATGTATACTAGTTTAATTTCTTGATGTCTTGAGGTGTAAAAATCTTCCAAAAATTATGTTTTTTGTGTTCAAAAATATTGAGAATATAAAAGTTTGCATTTATGGTTATTTTTAGTCAAGAAGCACACTGATAATTAAATTAACATAATGATACTTCATTTAGCATCTGAATTTAAATAATCATGCATAATGAATGAATGATAATAAATATAAAATGATAACTCAGTAAAGTAAACCAAGTGAATGATATAATTAAATGATACTAAACACCGAACGGACTAAAAATCCTCATTTGGAATGAATTATAAGCGCATGATGCCACACATAGAGATCGGGTAATGCAAAGAGCAACCTTGGAGGTAGATCCCAAAACCCAGCTGGGCCACTATGGTAGTAATTATAGTAGGCTTCGCACATAATGAATATTAATGTATGATTTGAGATAATCATAGGATATTTTGGTAAGTATGAGCAGAATTGGTAATTTTCTCTAAAATTGTTGTATAACACGTGTATTTTATGACATGTCAGTCACATAATTATTTATTCTAAGAATAATGAATTCCTATTTGTAGTTTAATTACCTACGCACCTTCATAGTCAACATCCACGTGACTGTGACTGCCGATGAGATTTATTTTGGCTGAGCAATTTATTTATTTGTTTATTTTATTTAATTAGTTGTTTATTTTAATTAATCTTATTTAATTTAATTTATCTCCATCGTGGCCTTTGGGTCATGACAACCATCTAGCAGTCTTGACATCTATCTACCAAATCTTGCAATCAAGAGTAGCAACTATGGACAAGAGAATGTAGATGGACTTAAGCACGGCTGCAGGCGAAAAGGTTTTCTCGTAATTGATTCCTTCCTTTTCTGTGTATCCCTTAGCTACCATTCTATCCTTATAGGTTTTGACTTTCCCATCTGCTCCTCTCTCTCTTGTAGATCCACTTACATCTTATGGGTTTTACACCCTCGGGAAGATCTACAAGTTCTCAAACTTGATTAGTCTCCATAGACTTCATCTTAGTGTTCATAGCTTCTATTCAGAGCTTTGAATCAACATTCTCCATAGCCTCTGTGTAAGTGTAAGTATCCCTGTCATGTTCAACTAGTTCAGCCAAGTAGGCTTCACCATTAAACATATATCTCTTGGGTTAATGCCCGATCCTCCCACTACGCCAAAGCTCCCTAGGTTGTTTTTTAGTTAGTTTTTCAACATAGATTGGATTGGTTTCAACCAGAAACGCAGAGTGATGAAATCACTGCTAACTCCTTGAGTACTGCTTTACTTTAAGGCTTAAAGTCGTTCATGTAACGTTCCTCAAGGAATGTTGCATTCATTAAAACCACGGCTTTATTTTCTGTAGTGTTATAAAAATAACCCCCTTTAGTCCCTTTTGGATATTCTACAAACACGTAAACTTTTGAACATGCTTCCAACTTATTTGCTTCCTTGTACAAGACCTGAGCTAGACATTCTCATATGCAAATATGGTTTAAGGATGTCCTTCTACTCGTCCAAAACTCATGAGGAGTTTTAGGAACCAATTTTGAAGGCATATTGTTTAAATGATAACATGCAGTTTGTAGTGCATATCTCCAAAAGGACAAAGGTAAAGTCGAATAACTCATCATGGACCTAACCATGTCCAATAAAGTCCTATTTCTTCTCTTAGGTATGTCATTCTACTGTGGAGTGCCTGGCGCAGTCAAATAAGATAAAATCTTATTTTCTAATAAGTGTCCCAAGAACTATCAAATAGGTATTCTCCATCTCGATCAGGTCAAAGTGTCTTTATGGGTTTACCTGATTGCTTCTCCGCTTCAACTCAAAACTCCTTAAACTTGTCAAAAGTTTTGCTTTTATGATGTATTAGGTACACATACTCATATCTTGAGTAATTATTAATAAAAGTGATAAAGTACTTATACCTTCCACATGCCCTAATGTTTATGGGACCATAAACAACACTATACATAAGTTCTAGAACGCCTTCGGCCCTATTGCCCTTAGACACAAACAGTTTTTTGGTCATTTTGCCCTCCAAAAAAGATTCACATTGTGGCATAGATTCCACCTCTAAGTGACTTAAAGGTCCATCCCTTACCAAACTTTGAATCCTATTTAGGCTAATATGACCTAATCATAAATGCCAAAGGCAAGTCTTATTAAAGTGAGAAGTTTAAGTCTTTTAGAGTTATCACTAACCTTAGTGTTTAGTAGTGAGTCTATCTTAGGTTTGATAAAATATAGATTGTTTTGCATCCATCCATCAAAGTCAAACATTCTAATACCTAAAACAAGGAAAAAGGCCAAAAATATGCTAATTAATCAAAATTAATCATCCAATCATTAATGCCACAATTTTGGTGATCACCTGTTGATTACTCGTCAGCTATCTTCGGCCTACCGATAGTTTGCTTCAGCCTGCTGATTAAATTCATCAGCCTGCCATTCTGTGAGGAATAATTTGGCTTGCCAATCTTTAAGGATCGACCTATCGAACTACCGCTTGCACTAAAATATAACAAAACATTAATTAATTACTAAGTAATTATCATGTATACAACATAAATGACATGAACACCTTGAGCACATCAATTCCACGTGATTGTCACTTGTCATAATATTCAAAATCAAATAGTCAGTATCATTATATCATAAGGAAAAATTACTTAACGTCGTTTAAATATCTATCATTAACTGTTACATAAAAATTGATAGGTGTTACATCGTACAGCTCTTCCTCCAGTGACTCTCCTTCCAACCGCTTTAGAAGACCTAAAGCTAAGGTTCTTGATATTAAACAATAGTTCTTTGGGAGTTTTATAGTTTCTCCCACTAGAGTACTCACTCTATGTTTCTCAAAGAATCTGAATAACAAAGAAAACTCACCCCTTATTTATAGTGGTACCAAATGAAAATACCAAATTAGCCATTGAAGGGTTTAAATTGTCATAATCCTCAAACAAAGTGCATAACGTTTGCAAAGTCAAACCAAAAGAAAATAAATGAACAAAGAGAACATGATGAGGAAATTATGGTTGGCTCGATGATCCTCTGCTAAAGTGCATTTTTTGAAGAAGATTAAGAATTTCTTATTGATCGGCTTGCAAATTTGCAATGCTGGCCCCCATTTTTACTGCTGCTTAAAGAGGAGTTATTGGCACGAATAAAGCCTATGAAGAGTAATGGGTTCTTCATCATCGTCATTACCACCTTGAGCTTCAATGTTGACCATCTCTCCTTCTTCTTCTTTTTGAACACCTTGAGGAGCGGCTTGCCCTCCAGCGGGCACCCATTTCCCGTGTATTTCCTCAAATCCCATTTTGCTAATGGTCAGGGCATTAAAAGCATGATAAGGTTTATAGAGAGCTACGTCTTTCTCATTAGCAGTTCGCACATTAAATGAGTAAAAAATTTTGGTAAGAAGCATTCCATATGGCAAACCAACACTCTTTTTCCCTTCAGCGACATCAATCATCCGTCTTACCAATAAAAGGGTTAAATTTATTCTAGCACCACTTAGGAGACAATAAATAAGGTAAAGGTCAATAAGCTAGACTTCATCCTTATGGCCGACTTTAGGTAAAATGTTGGTGATATGGAGAACTCGACTTCTAGGAGGTAAGGATGCTGCATTAAGTTTCCTAGGTAGACTCTCTTCATTATTCTCAAAGATAATCTTGGCCATGGTTTCTTTGTCAAACATCCACGACTTAACGCCATGAATATCCTCACCCTCTAGTGGCATATCATGTATTTCACCTAATATAGTTGGTGTTAACTCAATGGTTCTATTCTTCATTGTCACAAAAATTTCAATAGGGTCATTTGAGGCTCTAAGGTTGGTGTAGAAGCCTTGACAACCCCAGGGTAGGTATTTTCCTTCATGATCATAATGTTTTCCCATTTAAGCTTGTCAAAGAAAAGTACTATACCAAAACTAGCAAAATCATTAAATGAGATAAACTTTCCATCAATAATCTTCCTAGAGGAGAAAAACTTAACATAGTTTTCATTGGAGAATTCTTCCAAAGTTACCTCTTTGTTGGTTTCCTTATGTGCGACGGATTTAGTGCACTTGAATGTTCGAGAGCTTGAAGCCATTGATAATGCGGAAGATAGAGCTCAAAAATCACGAGTTGGTGAGAAAATGTAGAGGAGTTTGAGAGAAAATATGAGAGAACTCAAGAAAAGTGCAGCAAAATGAGAGAAAGAGATGGAAACTCACAAAAATTTATGAAAATCGCAAGAGAATCAAAAAATGAAAGAGTGGGTAAGGATTTTTCACACCTAAGGGAGAGAGAAACGAGAGTTGAGAGCAAGAAAATCTAAATAAAATAGGGTTTTCTCGAGTTTGGGGGTATATATACCCCAACAGATTGGCAGGCCGAACTTTTCCAGTTCAGCAGGCCGATGATTTGATCGGTAGGCCAAATTCATCAAAATTGGTAGGCCAATTTTGAATGGTCGGGAGATCGATTGCTGCAGTTGAGCAACCACCAAAAAATGCAAAAAAACACTATTTTGCTTAATTTAAAAACCCCAACACATTTCAAATCATTGTACAAACATGTCTAAACATAAATTAAACATAAGAACACAAAGAAACACTAAATCAACCAATGAGTTCATCAAGATAAGCAATAAGTACATCAATGAACAAGCAAATGCAATTCTAAAGGATCAATCATTCCAAGTCCTCTTCTAAGATGTGAAAAACGTTCAAGTGCAAGAAGTTTGGTGAAAATATCTACTAGTTGATCGTTTGTGCTAAGAAATTCCAAAGTGATATCTTCTCTTTGAACATGATCATGAAAAAAGTGATGTCTAATCTCTATATGCTTTGTGCGTGAATGTAGAACCGGATTCTTTGACAAATTGATTACACTACTATTGTCACATAAATTGGAGCAAGATCATGGCTTAGACCTAAATCCTTTAGAGTTTGCTTTATCCAAAGGACTTGTGCAAAACAACTAGCCACTGAAATGTATTCTACTTTTGTGGTAGAATGTGCCATCGTGGCTTGTTTCTTGCTAAACCATGAGACTAATGCAAATCCTAGAAAGTGACAAGTTCCATTTGTGCTTTTCCTATCAATTATGCAACCGGCCCAATTTGCATCGGAATAACTTAGCAAGTCTATGTGTGTGCCTTTGGGATACCACAATCCTAGGTTCTTAGTACCACTCAAATATCTAAAAATGCGTTTAACTGCACTAAGGTGAGATTCCTTACGATTTGATTGAAATCTTGCACAAACCCCCACACTAAACATAATGTCGGGTCTACTAGCAGTCAAGTATAGCAAAGATCCGATCATACCTCTATATTTTGTGATGTCCACCGCCTTGCCATCTTCATCTTTGTCAAGCTTGATTGAAGAGCTCATAGGAGTTTGCATTGGCTTAAGATCATCCATTTCGAATCGTTTGAGTAGATCCTTCACATACTTGGCTTGATTTATGAAAATTCCTTCCTTTGTTTGCTTGATTTGAAGTCAATGGAAGAAATTGAATTCTCCCATCATGCTCATCTCAAATTCACTATGCATAAAGTTAGAAAACTCTTCACATAGAGTGTGGTTAGTAGCACCAAAAATAATATCATCAACATATATTTAAACAATAACTAGATCTTCACCCTTGTCTTCGATAAAGAGAGTAGTATAAGCTTTTCCAACACAAAAACCATTTTCAATAAAAATTTTACTTAGTCTTTCATACCAAGCTCTAGGAGCTTCCTTTAGACCATACAAAGCTTTCTTTAATTTGAAGACATGAACCGGATACTTGTCATTTTTAAAACCGGGTGGTTGTGCTACATAAACTTCTTCTAAAATGTATCTATTTAAGAATGCACTTTTGACATCCATTTGATAAAGAGTAAAACCCTTGTAGCATGCAAAAGCAAGTAACATTCTAATGATTTCTAGATGAGCAACCGGTGCAAAAGTTTCTTCAAAATAAATACCTTCTTGTTGATTGAAACCTTGGGCCACTAGTCTAGCCTTGTTTCTCACAACATTACCTTGTTTATCCTTTTTATTTCTAAATACCCATTTAGTCCCAATTACGGATTGAGAACTAGGTTTAGGAAAAAGTTCCCAAACATCATTTCTTTCAAATTGATTTAGCTCTTCTTGCATTGCCAAAATCCAAAAATCAACATTTTTGGCTTCTTTAAAACTTTTAGGTTCAATTTGAGAAAGAAAAGCTAAATTGTTGCAAATATTTTAAAAAGATGCTCTAGTTCTCACCCTATGAGTTGGACTATCATGAGCAATAATGTTGGTTTGAGGGTGATAAGAGTGATACCTCCAAATTTTTGGTAGTGATTGTGAAGTACCTTCTTCTTTTGGTGTTTCTTCTAGTTGTTCCTCAATCTTTTGAGAAGCTTGAATGGAGTCTTCCTTTGCATCCTTTGCATTGTTTTGATCTCTATCTTCTTCATTTGATTCTCCAAACCTAGATCATCATCATCTTTTATTTTTTCCATAGAAGCATTAGTCTCATAAAAAACAACATGCATGGATTCTTCAACAACAAGAGTTCTTTTGTTGAATACTCTATAAGCTTTTCTAGAGGTAGAATAACCGAGAAAGATACCCACATCGGATTTTGAATCAAAATTTCTCAAATTGTCTTTGGTGTTTAAAATAAAGCATTTGCAATCAACAACCTTGAAATAACCGATATTGGGTTTTCCACCCTTCCAAAGCTCATATGGAGTTTTGTTCATTTTTGGTCTAATAAGAACTCTATTAATCACATGGCAAGAGGTATTAGCGGCCTCAGCCCAAAAATATTTTAGTAAACCATTTTCGTTAAGCATAGTCCTAGTCATTTCTTACAAAACTCTATTTTTCCTTTCAACAACTCCATTTTGTTGTGGTGTTCTAGGTGCCAAAAAATTATGTTCATAGCCTTTCTCATTGCAAAACAACTCAAAGGCATCACTATCGAACTTGCCTCCATGATCACCTTCTAATGGAGGTGATCATGTAACCTTGTTCATTTTGAACACTTTTGCAAAAATATGAAAACATTTGTAAAGCGCCATCTTTGTTTGTTAAAAACAAAATCCTTGTAAATCTTGAAACTTCATCAACTATAACAAAAGCATATCTTTTACCACCTAGACTTGTGGTCCTAGAAGGGCCAAAAAGATCAATGTGCAAAAGTTGCAAAGGTCTAGTGGTAGCAATTTCGGAAATGGATTTAAAGGAAATTTTAACTTTCTTTCCAAATTGGCATGCTTCACACACTTTGTCTTTTTCAAAGCTTAGTTTTGGTAAACCTCTAACAATATCATTTTTGGAAATTTTTGAAATCAAATACATGCTTGGATGGCCAAGTCTTTTATGCCATAGCCAAGATTCGTCATTTAAAGTGGAAAAACATTGCTTTTGGTTTGAATACTTTTCAATATCAATTATATAAACATTATTGTCACCACTTGTTGTCTCAAAACGGGAAAGTAACTAAAATGAAAAGCATCTTGATTATTTGCAGCCATATGGTGCTAATCACTTGTTGATTCTACAAACACGATTACTCGGTCCCTTCTAGAACTTGAATCATGCATTTGTTGGTTTAGATGTCACATACAATTCCCTCAATGGGCCTCCATGCAATAGCTTGAGCCCAAGTTGCTTGAATCAGCCCAATAAGCATTTCTTTGAACTTCTTTGCATGAGCTCTCGTAACCGGACCGATGGGAACTTGAATTGGATCTGAATATGTCTCATCCCACGTGCTCTTGCTTGTGCTAACAATGTCCTCATCAGCAAGTAGGTTCGTGGTAGAAAAGCTAGGGCTTAAACCATTAAGCACCCTCAACCATGCAAGCTGCAATGGTTGAATGATAGTGGCGAAGTGAGGGTTACAAAGCAGGTGGTCGTACCATTTCAAATTGGTAAAATGAAGATGAAGTATTGTGCAATGTGGAGCAAATGCAAGCTGGACATCTCCTACTAGGAAGACCATTGTAATTTGATCGACATGTAACTTCACCATTGCAAAAATTCTCAATCAAACATCTAGAAGACTCAAAGATTATCTTATACCCTTTATCACACAATTGACTAATACTAAGAAAATTGTGTTTCAAATTATCAACCAAGTATACATTTTCTATTAACGTAGAGGAATTGTTACTAATGTCACCTATACCAAGGATTCTTCCTATTGCATTGTCTCCAAAGGTAACACTTCCACCTTTCTTCTTAACAAAGCTGGAGAATAGTGATAAGTCCCCCATCATTTGTTTTGAGCAACCACTATCTAGGAACCATCTTGTTTTCTCATTCTTTGGTACCTACAATAAAGATTTAAGTTTTGATTTTCGTTGCCCACATGACCTTGGGTCCATTATTGTTAGTTCTTTTGCCTTTTGGAACCCATTTGAATTTGATTCCAAAATAGGCATTTTTCTTTATTTGACATGAAAAAGATGTGTGTCCATCTTTGTTGCCATATGTACACACATATTTTGAACTTGTTGATGCTTTGAAAAAATCAATATGTGGTTTATATCCTAAACCACCTTTATTAAAAATGCATCTTTGTTCTCCAAGCATTAGATCAAAATTTTTCTTTCCATTTGTAAAATTCAAAACCGTCTTTGTCAAATCATCAACCTTTTTGTTTTAAAGATGCATTTTCAATGATCAAGGAATCATGCATATTTTCTCAACTTTCAAGCTCTCTATCTCTTCTAAGAGCATAGAAATTTTCTTTTTGAGAGATGAGTTTTTGAGAACTAACTTTTCATAATCTTCATGCAAATCATTGAAAGCATTTTTCAATTCTTCAATATCTACTTCATTATTACAATCAGATGAGTAAGAACTACTTACCTCATTGTCGTCATCTATCGCTATGAAACACATGTTGGTGACTTCTCTTGGTCCATTATCGTCGGAGTCCTTGGATTCCAGTTCATCTCATGTAACTTGTAGTGCCTTCTTTGACTCGTTTTACCTACATTCTTTCTTAAAGGACAATCTGGTCTTAGACCAGTTTTCTTACAATCAAAACAAATAATATCATCTTTAGATTTCTCACCTCAATCATTCTTCTTTGTCATACCTTTTCCACCATTGATCTTTTGGTGAAACTTTTTGTATCTTTTGGCAATCATTGCCAATTCTTCAAGGTCCTTTGAAGTGATGCACTACTAGTTTTCTCACCAATTTGGTTGTAGTGAAGTTCGTACCAAGGGATTTTAAATCGTTAATGATATCGGTAAAACGAGTGTACATATTGATAATAGATTCATGATCCTTCAATTTAAACATTTTGTAATCATGAAGAAAAAAATTAATTTTAGTCTCCTTGACTTGGTTCATTCCTTCATGAACCTTCATTTTAGTCTCCAAGGGGTTTCAAACCGTTAACGATAGCGGTAAAACGAGAATACATATTGGTAATAGATTCATGATCCTTCATTTTAAACATTTCGTAATCATGAAGAAGAAAATTAATTTTAGTCTCCTTGACTTTGTTCGTTCCTTCATGAACCATTTCAAGAGTGCGCCAAATTTCTTGTGCCGTGGTGCAAGATGTGATTCTATTGAACTTATTTCTATCAAGAGCACAATATAAAGTATTTACTACTTTAGCATTTAAAGAAATTCTCCTTTTATCCTCATCGGTATACTCTTTACGTTCTTTACGAACAAGACCTTTTTCTACCCCTTTCATAGGTTGAAAAGGACCATTTTCAACAACATCCCAAAGATCAAAATCAACCGATTGTAAATAAATGGACATTCTAGTTTTCCAATAATTGTAGTCGATGCCATTGAAAAACGAAGGTCTATTTGTGGATTGACCTTCTACTCCTTGGGTAGCCATGCTCAAGATTGTAAAATCTTTTTGAAACATTAAAACGAGCTTCTGGCTCTAATACCAATTGTTAGCCTAAGAATAACTACCCAAGAGGGGGGGTGAATTGGGTTTTTGAAAACTTTTACAATTATTGGAAATTTTCTAATGTAAAATGCTTAAGAAGTAAATACGAGAATGAGATAATATAAACACAACCAAGCAACAATTAAACAACAATTAAGTAAAGAGTAAGGAGAAGAAATGCAAATGGTATTTATAGTGGTTCGGCAAATATGCCTACATCCACTGTCGCCAAGCTAAACTCCATTGCTTGACCTCTTGCACTATTAGACCATCTTTTTGGCACTATCACTCCTTTATACAACAAGTGACTTGCTCAACCCGAGGCTCACCACACCTTCTTACAAAGTGACAATTTCCCGGAGATTGTCTAACCAAGAATTCCTTAAATTTAAAAGGCTTTGGAAACCCAGCTATGTAAATAATGTGGTTGTTATTTTGGTACACTCACAAAATATACACTCCAAAACAAAAGAGATGAAGATACAACTATGGTACGTGTTTGGAGGTGTGAGTAATTCTCAAAAAGAATATGAAACAAGTTTAGCTCAAGAGAATGTATGTGTAATGAATGCTTGAGAACAATAATGTCGAATAATGTCAAATTTCACTTGTGTTCCTTCATCATTTATTGCACATTGAATGGATAGGTATTTATAGCTCCCTAGTGCTTAGAAACATCTGAAAATATCAATTTTTAGTCAAACTAGCCGTTGCAATTAAAGCTCCAATGGTCAAAAAACTAGCCATTACAAAAAATTTGGTAGGACAAAAACAAAGTGTGACAGGCCAAAGTTTGAGGCGCTAAAAATTAAGTTCTCAATGGTCACCAGATCGACAGACCGGTTTACAGTTTGGTAGGCCGAACTTTGAACCATCGGCAGGCCAAAACCAAACCCTCGGCAAGCTAATTGAACCTCTATAGGAAAGGTTTTGAAAACCCTCAGATTGGTAGGCCGAAGCAGGGTGATCAGCAATCCAAACTTTGAAACTCTAGTAGGCCAAAGATACCTTCGACAGGCCACCAGAGCCTTTGCAAACGAGGGGTTAAAAACCCCCAGATCGGTAGGCCGAAGCAGGGCTTTTGGCAGGCCGATCAGCAGGCCAATCTGCCTTAGGGCAAAATTTCTCGTGAGACCTGTTTTTGAAACTTGTTTTACACAATCCTATTTAAACACTTCTAAAACAGTTTAAGTCAAATTTTCACATGCAATTCGAATTCAAAACAATATCAAATGCAAATATGCATGATGAATGCAATGTGAGTGTGTGCTCTTGAGCTTTCTTTTGATCATTCAATTTGAGAATTGCTCACTTACACTTATGGACTTATAGACTCTAAATAAAAACTTGTAATCTTCAAGTCCATGTGAGTTCCTTTCAAAAATCTGCTTTTACAAGCATTCTTGAACTGTCTTGACTTGATTTCTTGAAATGTAAACTTAGTGACACTCAAGATAATTATTAATAAATTTTGCACATATAAAAAAATATTATATTTGTAATCATCAAAAGATATTGAAAAATAGCATAACGATATGGCGTGTTTTTCTTACATATTGGTGATTTATGTTAAATTATTAGATTGGTTGAAATTCGATAATACTGAATTTAATAATTCATGCTAGTTTGTCGGTTAAATTAATTTTGTTAGTTAATTGAAGATAAAATGTTGAATTATTTGGATAATATTTTATTTACTATGGAATTACCTATACATGATTGTTTTAGTCAGATAACTTTTCTATTGGGTTATTTGAATTAAAACCAAAGCTCTATCTGAGATTTCTAGGTGAAAATAAGATATTCTAAGGATTCTAGATTATTGCATAGCCAGCAAGCTAGTGGGAAAGTTTGACAGAACAATGGAGTAAGTTCAGCAGGCCGATCTTCCAAATCAACATGTCAAACATGCTATAATCAATATACATGTTTTTTGTGTTTTTTATCATAAGTTAACCTAGACTTGAATTTTGAGGGCTAATCTAATAAGATTTAACCCCAAATTTGACCTCAATTTTTTTATTTACTTTTTGTTGATGACAAAAGGGGGGAGAATGTGCATATTTTTTATTGTGGAGTAATAAGGATGGTGGTTCTTGATGATTTTGATGATTTACATATAATTAATATCTTTATTTGGAGTTTGTTTGATGTTTGTGGAGATATAAGGTTGGTGGTACTTACGATATTGCTACTGGAGTTTGTTTGATGCCTATGGAGATATAAGGATGGTGGTTCTTTGTGAAAATTCTTATCTTTGTGGAAATTTTTATCTCTGCATTGTCATCTTATATATTGCATGTTTTTCTTTGATCTTTTATCTATTGGTATCTTAGCATTTGCAATGAATATTGATGTTTTAAAGGAAAGCATATTTTTTTCAGGGGGAGTTCTTTCAATTTTTTTTAAAATCTTGTTTTTAGAAAATGGAGAATATCACCTTAAGGGGGAGCTTCTCAAAAAAGGTTTTCATATGGTCATATTTTGAAAAACACACACATACTACGGGGGAGCAACTGAAATTTTTCAAAGACGACCAAAAATTGTTTTGTCATCATCAAAAAGGGGGAGAGTGTTGGCTCCAAGGTTTCACAAAGCTATTTTTCAATATCTTATGATGATTACAAATACAATTTTTTTTATATGTATAAAATTTATTTTAAAACTAATAATTATCTTGAGTGTCACTAAGTTTACGTTTCAAGAAATCAAGTGAAGGCATTTCAAAAATGCTTGTGGAAGCAGATTTTTGAAAGGAACTCACATGGACTTGAAGATTACAAGTTTTTATTTAGAGTCTATAAGTCCATAAGTGTAAGTGAGCAATTCTCAAATTGAATGATCAAAAGAAAGCTCAAGAGTGCACACTCACATTGTATTCATCATGCATACTTGCATTTGATATTGTTTTGAATTTGAATTGCATGTGAAAAATTGACTTAAACTGTTTTAGAAGTGTTTAAATAGGATTTTGTAAAACAAGTTTCAAAAATAGGTCTCACAGGAAATTTTGGCCTAAGGCAGATCGGTCTGCCGGCCAGACTACGAAAGCCTTGCTTCAGCCTACCAATCTGGGGGTTTTTAACCCTCGTCTGTAGAGGCTCTAATGTCCTACCAAAGGTATCTTCGACCTACTAGAGTTTCAAAGTTTGGACTACCGAACAACCTGCTTTGGCCTGCTGATCTGAGGGTTTTCAAAACCCTTCCTACAGAGGTTTAATTGGCCTATCGAGGGTTTGGTTTTGGCCTACTGATGGCTCAAAGTTTGGCCTACCGAACTATGAATTAGCCTACCGATCTGATGACCATTGAGAACTTGATTTTTAGCACCTTAAACTTTGGCCTGTCGAACTTTGTTTGTGGCCTATCGAACTATCTTTAATGGGGACTATTGGAGCTTTAATTACAACGGCTAGTTTGACTATAGATTGATATTTTTAGATGTTTCTAAGCATTAAGGAGCAATAAATATCCATCCATTCAATGTGCAATAAGTGATGAAGGAACACAAGTGAAATTTGACATTATTCTACATTGTTCTTCTCAAGCATTCATTAGACACGCATTCTCTTGAGATAAACTTGTTTCATATTCTTTTTGAGAATTTCTCACACCTTTAAACACGTACCATAGTTGTATCTGTTGGAAAAAGAGTGCGCAGCAGAATTTTAAAAATTTTATATCAGAGTATTTTTCAAAACATAAGTTTGACATGCTATATGCATAAATTAACTAGATCTTACTAACCTTTGTATGCCGAAGAACCCTCGCAAAATGTGAAGAGAAGTAACGTTCCAAGAGCCTCAACCAACTAGTCTTCTTTGTTATTCTCTATCCACGACCGGAGTGAGTGTGGGCTCACACGTACAGCTCTTCCACTACGTGACTCTCTTTCCAACTAATTGAGAGAACCCAAAGCTAATGTTCGTGATTTGTGAACAAAAGCTCTCATGGAGTTTTCAGATTCTCACTAGCAGAGTATCACTCTTAATCTCTCAATTGAACTGAGTAACTCTTAAGACTTACTCCCTATTTATAGAGGTTAGGCCTAGGGTCAGTCCTTATCAGATTAGGTCTCAAAAACTCAAAACATAATCAAGTTTGGATCAATATTTGATAAGATCCATGTAAAAACATGTAATCTTATCCTTCGATTATCGGCAGACCGAACAGCCTGATCGACAGGCTGAACAGGCCCCATCGGTGGGCCAAACACATGGATCGGTAGGCCAAACTGTTGATAAAAAATCTCCGTAAATCTTTTATTTTCACCCAAGAATCTATAGGATAACGTCTCAGGTACTTGAAAATATGCTTTACCGCAACCCAATGGTTCGATCCTGGATCCGCCTGAAATCAACTTACAATCCCGACCACATAACTAATATCCGGCCGTGTGCAAAGCATGGCATACATGACACTACCCACCTCTAAAGCATAAGGCACCTTCTTCATGTATTCTCTTTCTTCATAAGACTTTGGAGAGTCTTTCTTAGAAAGAGTAATTCTAGACCTAGATGGTTGCCAACCTTTCTTGGAATCCTGCATTGCAAACCTCTTGAGAATTTTATCTATGTAGCCAGCTTGGGACAAATCTATCATTTGTTCTTTCTATCCCTAAAGAACTGGATATCGAGAAAAAAATTAGCCTCACCCAAGTCCTTCATGTCAAACTGCTTGATCAACCATAATTTGACCGATGACAATGCCCCAATGTCATTGCCAATCAGCAGAATGTCATCTACATAGAGCAGTAGAAAAACCACCTTCTCATCCTTAATGTGTTTGTAAACACATGGTTCATCCACATTTTGTGAGAACTCATAAGTCTTGATCACCTGATCAAATCTTATGTTCGAAGAACGAGAAGCCTGCTTAAGTCCATAAATAAACTTGAGCAGCTTACAAACCTTACCCTCTTGACCTGTAACCTTGAACCCATCTGGTTGTTCCATATAAATGGACTCATCAAGATAGCCATTCAAAAAAGCCGTCTTGACATCCATCTGTCAAATCTCGTAATCGAGAGCAGCAGCTATGGTCAAGAGAATCTGGATGGACTTAAGCATGGCTACAGGCTAAAAGGTTTCCTCATAATTGATTCCTTCCTTTTGAGTATAACCCTTAGCTACCATTCTAGCCTTAAAGATTTTGACCTTTCTATCAACTCCTCTTTTCCTCTTGTAGATCCGCTTACACCCTATGGGTTTTACCCCTTTGGGAAGATCCACAAGCTCCCAGACCCGATTAGTCTCTATAGACTTCATCTTAATGTTCATGGCCTTTGTCTGAAGTTTTGAATCAAAATCCTCCATAGCCTAAGTGTAAGTATAAGCATTCCTGTCATGTTCATCTGGTTCAGCCAATAGGACCTCTCCATTGAACATATACTTCTCAGGTTGACGCCTGATCCTCCCACTATGCCGAAGCCCCTGAGGTTGTTGTTTAGGTTTGTTTGGTTTTTCTACACTGATCGGAATGGTTTCATTTGGAACCTCCGGAATGATCGGATCACTTCTTAACTCCTCAAGCACCACTTTGCTTCAAGGTTTAAAGTCATTCATGTAACTCTCCTCAAGAAAAGTTGCATTAGCTAAAACCACGACTTTATTTTCCTTTGGGTTATAAAAATAACCCCCTTTAGTCCCTTTTGGATATCCTACAAACATGCAAACTTTCGACCGTGCTTCCAACTTATTCGGATCCTTAAACATGACATGAGCCGGACATCCCCATATACGAATATGGTTTAAGGATATTTTCCTACCCGTCCACAACTAGTGGGAGTTTTAGAGACCGATTTTGAAGGCACATTGTTCAAAAAATAACATGCAGTTTGTAGTGTATATCCCCAAAAGGATAAAGATAATGATGAATAACTCATCATGAACATAACCATGTCCAACAAAGTCTTATTTCTTCTCTCTGCTATGCCATTCTGCTGCAGCGTGCCCAACACAGTCAAATGGGATAAAATCCCATTCTCTAATAAGTGTCCCAAGAACTCATCAGAAATGTATTCCCCACCTCGATCAGATCAAAGTGCCTTTATGGGTCTATCCAATTGTTTTTCCACTTCAGCCTGAAACTCCCTAAACTTGTCAAAAGTCAAACTTTTCTAGTGCATCAGGTACACATATCCATAGCTTGAGTAATCGTCAATAAAGGTGACAAAGTACTCATACCCTCCTCGTGTCCGGATGTTCATTGGTCCGCAAACATCACTATACATAAGTTCTAGAACCCCTTCGGCCCTATTGTCCTTAGATCCGAATGGTCTTTTGGTCATTTTGCCCTCCAAACAAGATTCACACATTGAGGTATAGATTCCACCTTTAAGTGACTTAAAGGTCCATCCCTTACCAACCTTTGAATCCTATTCAGGTTAATATGACCAAGGCGCAGATGCCAAAGATAAGTCTTATTAGAGTGAGAAGTTTTAAGTCTTTTAGAGTTATTACCATTGATCTCAGCGTTAAGCAATAAGTCCATCTTAGGTTTGATAAAACATAGATTATTTTGCATCCATCCAAAACAAATAAAAGATTGGTTTTTACGAATCACCACTTTATCATTAAAAGAAACCAAGTAGGAGTCTTTAAATAAACAAGATACAAAAATTAAATTCCTTTTAAATTTAGGAACATAAAAACAATCTTGCAAAAATAAATTCCTATAATTATCAAAATAAAGATGGATGTCTCCCACTGCTTCCACTGAGACCAAGGATCCATCGCCCATCTGAAGCATGAAGTCCTCATGTAGCAGACTTCTCGTTTCTTTGATCTCCTACAGAGAAACACAAACATAATTAGTTGCATTGGAATCTATGACCCAAAATGTCACTAGATTCCTCAACCAAACGAGTTTCTAAATATAGAAGATCACACCTACCTCCTTTGGAAATGAAGTCCTTGCAATGCTTCTTGATATGCCCAACCTTTCCACAGAAGAAGCACTTAAGCTTCTTCGGGTTCTTCTTATTCTTCTTCTTGCTCTTGGTGCTAGCAGGAATAGAAGACTTCCCGTTTTTGGCCATTTGCTTCTTTCCATTCCCAGAGTTAGGATTGGAACCAGAAGCAACTACCCTGTTGGCCTCACCACCAACAGGAGACTCCCTGATCAGCAATTCGAACTCTTGTAACTATTTCATCAATTCTATTAAGGTCATATCCCATCTATTGCTCAAATTAAATGTAGCTCTAAACGGAATAAATTCCTTTGACAGAGTCTCAAAGACCATAGTCATCTGAGTTTCAGCATCGATGTCAACTCCATTGTCTATTCTAAGAAAATAAGTCCTGAATGGGAGACATAGCAATCAATACCTCTCACACGAGTTCAAGAATCTGAACCAAAACTAAGAACAAATAAAGCTCTTCCAAGTTATACCATTTTTGAACTTGTTAGCAGAAATTCTTCAAATGACAAGCTACATTGGCCTATAGCTTTGAGAAAGGGAGTGAGATTAGACATTAATCACCCTATTTACAACCTGTGTCTCATATAAGGTTTATCTCCTGCCTATCAAGCATATGTTGCTTTTCTTGATAAAGTACAGGTTCCTAATACTATACAGGATGCCCTCAAAGTCCTTGACTAGAGAAAGGTAGTTTAGGAAGAGATTAAGGCCTTGGAAAGGAATGGAACATGGGAAATTTTTGAACTTCCACCTGAAAAAAAATCCAGTTGGTTGCAAATGGATTTTTATAGTTAAACACAAAGCTACTAGGAGCATTGAGAGATTCAAAGCTCAACTTGTTACTAAGGGATTTACACAGTCATATGGGATTGACTATCAAGAGACATTTGCCCTAGTTGCCAAACTCAACACTATTTGAGTTCTTCTTTCTTTAGTAGCTAACTTAGATTGGCCTCTGCATCAACTTCACATCAAGAACATGTTTCTCAATGGGGATCTAAAAGAGGAGGTGTATATGTAGATTCTATCTGGCTTAACAACGGAAAGCAACACTAATAAGGTGTGCAAACTTAGAAAATCTATATATGGCCTCAAGCAATCTCCACAAGCTTGGTTTGATAGACTTACAAAATCTGTGATCAAGTATGATTATACTTAGTGTCAAGCAGATCATACTCTTTTTGTCAAATACCCGTTAGAAGGAAAGGCAGCCACATTGATAGTGTATGTGAATGATATTATCTTGACAAGTGACTATGAGGAAGAATTAGTGAGATTGAAGAAAATTTTGGCCAAGGAATTTGAGATCAAAAGCTAGGCTATCTCAAATACTTTTTTGGTATGGATATGGTTCAATCAAGAAAAGGTATCTTTGTTTCCTAATGTAAGTATGTTCTTGATTAAGGAGACAGGGATGCTTGGAAGTAAACATGTTGATACTCTGTTGGACTCAACAAAGAAGTTAGGAACGATGGAAAGAAGAGCCACAGTAGACAAGGGAAGATATCAAAGACTTGTAGGAAAGCTCACCTATCTTTCTCATACACGGTCGAATATTGGTTTTTTGTTTTTTTTTTGTTAGTGTAGTCAGTCAAATCATGAATAATCCAACATAGGAACACATGAAAGTTGTTAACCAAATCTTAAGGTATCTCAAGATGACACCAGGAAAAGGCTTGTTTTACAAAAGAACTTCAACCAAAGACATTGAAGTCTACTCAGATGCTGACTAGGCAAGGGCAGTCACAGATAGAAGTTCAACATCTGGTTACTATACCTACATTTAAGGGAATCTTGTGGCATGAAGAAACAAAAAGCAATTAGTTGTCTCAAGAAGTAGTGCAAAAGCAGAGTTTAGAGCACTAGCACTCGGTATTCATGAAGGAATCTGGTTAAGAAAATTACTCAAAGATCTGAGAATTTCAGTTGAAAGGCCCATCAAGTTGTTATGTGATAACTAGGTTGCTATAAGCATTGCAAAAAGTTCATCATGACATAAATAAAGACATCAAGATAGATTGTCATTTTATCTCTGAAAAGATAGAGAATGGTATAATGCAACTGATTTACACTCCTACAAGTTCTCAAACTGCAGACATTCTTACTAAGGCTCTTCCTTGAACTAACTTCGACACTCTAAGTGACAAGCTGGTTTGATTAACATCTACAACCCAACTTAAGGAGAAGTGTGGGATTACAGAATAAGTTAGTCCTGATTTCTAGGATAACTATTAGTCAATTTCCTTGTAAACATTATGTTGTTTTTAATAAGGAGATTCAGCTAGGATACGACCTGATCTCGCGCTGATTTCTTCCCTAGTTTAGGATGGTCAAATTATCTTGTGGCAAGCCTATGGTTGCTACTTTTCCTAATTAATCCCTATAATGTGTTCATTCGAATAATGAGAAAAAAGAGCATTTCTCTCTCTGAAAATTACAAAAATTAAAAAATAGTTGAAAAATAGTAAAGTTTTAAATGGGAAATAGAAAATTAATAGCATAACACTTTAGAAAAGTAGAAAATAACGTAACTTGTTAAATTAGGTTTACAACACTATTAAAAAAACAAAAAATACTATCGTCTTTCTCCTCTCCACCTCTCATTCTTTGTTCTCTCTTTGCTTAGATTTACCATTGTTGGCACCAATATCATCATCGTTGTCACCGACTAGTATATTGATGAATTTACCAGTAAAATCTAAGTCATAACAACTCAAATGTACTCAAAAATAGATTTCTTAGTGTCACGCCCCGGAGTACGGGAGGAGACGTGGCGGAATATTTAGATTGATTAAAAGAGAATTTAATTAAAAATCGAGAGTTTGAGAATCAAATTAAATAAAAATTAAGAAGATTTTCCACCACATTTTATAAAAGAATTTATAAATATTAAGCAAATAATGATAATTAAATAAAAACCGCGAATATGGGTTCCACAACCCCCAACTTGTGCACACACATGGTTCTGAAAATATCATAAATACAATTACAGTCCAAGTACAAATAAAGTTAAGTCTTACATGCCTTGATTAATAATACAGAATATAAATAAATTCTCCTATTGCTCCTGAGTTCGGTCCGAAGAATCTTCTCCAAACCTAAATGGGAAACCACCTAGAATGGGGGAATTTAAAACAATAAAACGTGAGCGCAAGGCTCAGTAGGACTATGTTTTATAAATAATTTAATTTAAAGAAACAGTTCATTATTAGGAGTACTCAAAAGAAAACTTAAATAAACAAATACATAATTTGAGTAGAGCCGTTCTGACACAGAACAGTCTACTCGTACAATCAAAAATACCATTTTTCTTTTACCTAGGCAAACCATGATATCACCACCGTAGTGGCTCAGCTGGGTTTCGGGACCTGCCCCCAAGGTCGATCGCTACACGACCCGATCTCTGATATGGCATCATGCCCATGTGTTTATTATCATTATCATTCAAAACCCAATTACCGAGTGTTGTCAATTACATTTATTATGAAATTCATTTCAGTTCACGGTATATTAGAATATAACCGAAAAAACCATTTTCAAACGACCGTTGAAAACATTTTGATAGAAATCATTTTTAAAGCCAAATCATTTCAAACCAAGCTACTAAAGAAATAGGATAGAAGTCCTACCTCAATACTCGTGCCGGTACCCCACACCGTAATCCCGGTCCGCTATACGTTAGCTCCACGAAACCACGAACAATCCTAGATACCAACTAAGTCGATCAATATCTAATTTGAGACATTCTATGTTACTAAATCATTTCATGATGTCCTAGTGTGCCATTTGTACCTTTAAAATCATCCTATAAGGTTGGGATTTAAATCAGGGTTCAAAACAGTGAAAAGGGTGAAAATCACAAAATTTTCCATGCCTCGGTCGGCCTGCCGGACGCCCTGCTTCGGCCTGCCAAACTGCACAGTTCGGCCTGCCGGAAACGAGGTTCGGCCTGCCAAACATTTCCCCAGATTCGGCCTGCCGGTCGGAAGAACACCAGCCTGCCGATCATCACTCCGGCCTGCCGAACATGAACTTCGGCCTGCCGAACTGGGAAAACCCAGAAATCCCAGCCACGGGTTTCTCGATCCCCAAAATCCAAATCCGGATTCCAACCTGTTTTTCTCAAATCCCAGGCATGAAAAACAACTATACTTGATAGAAAAACATTCTAAAACATGTTTGGAATCATTTAATCAACATTTAAACTCGAAATCCTCAAAAATCCAAAAATGAGAAAAAGAGGAGAAAAATGAAAAATCTTGAATTCAATCCGTTTTTCTTCAATCTAAGCTTAGATTCTAGTTGTTCTAAGCTCATTTAACACAAATCCACGGTTTTCTAAGCTTAAACAAACTTAGATTTCAAAAACACACAAAATTGAAAATATTGTAAAAAGTTTAGAATTTCCGAATCTAACCTCGAATCGAAGCTTCAATCTGCGTTCTCGGTTGCCGAATCACGTCCCTGAGCTTCCTCCTTGCTGTCCCGAAGCTTGGATTCGAATGTGGTTTCAAAAATTAGAGAGAGAATTGAGAGAGAGAGTGAGCTGCCGAGAGAGAGAGAGAAGAGAGAGAGAGGTGTTGCGGGAGAGTGAGGAGAGAGAGAGGAAGGAAGGAAATAAATAGAGAAAATCGGTGGGCGGTTTTACTGTACGAAAACCATGTGCCGCCCACGGTTTTGCAAAACGGAGTATTTTTAACATTTTACAAATTGTTGTGTTTTAAAACTCAAAACATCATTTTAAAACAATAAGAAATCATTCGAATTCATTAATTTAATAAAACAACCAAAATTTCAAAAATCCAACCAAATAGTCTAATAAATGTTAAAACGTTAATTATGGCACACTAATCCACCATTTACATTACATTAACACTAAATAAATTTCGGGACGTTACAACTCTCCACCCCTAAAAGAAATTTCGTCCTCGAAATTTACAACTCATCTCAAAAACAAAACAAATGCGGATACAGCTCCCGCATACTCGACTCTAACTCCCAAGTGGCTTCATCAACCCCGTGATGCTGCCACACAACCTTTACCAACGGTATCTCACGACGACGCAAGCTAATCACTTTCTGGTCGATGATCTGAATCGGCACTTCTTCGTACGTCGTATCCTTCTGAACCTGCACATCGCGAAACGAAACTATCTTATCCTGCCCAGGTGGACATTTCCTAAGCATCGACACATGAAACACATCGTGCACATGAGAAAGTTCGGGCGGAAGATCAAGCCGATAAGCAACCACACCAACACGCTGAGCGATCTCGAATGGCCCTATATACCTCGGCGCGAGCTTCCCACTCACTCCGAACCGCATAGTTCCCTTACGAGGTGACACCCTCAAGAGAACAAAATCTCCAACCGTGAATTCTAAGGGTCTACGTCTCCTATCTGCGTAACTCTTCTGCCGACTCTGAGCTACTCTCAACCGATCCCGAATCACCGCGACTTTCTCGTTGCTGTCACGAATCTCATCTGGCCCAAGAATAACTCTATCTTTCGGTTTGGCCCAACACACAGGTGACCGACACGGTCGCCCATACAATGCCTCAAATGGTGCCATACCGATACTCGCCTGATAACTGTTGTTGTACGCGAACTCCGCCAAATGCAAACATTGCTTCCAATTCCCGCCGAAGTCCAACGCACAAGCACGCAACATATCTTCGAGAACCTGAATAACCCGCTCAAACTGCCCATCAGTCTAAGGATGAAACGCCGTACTGAAGTTCAAATCCGTACCCAAAGCCTCCTGAAAACTCCTCCAGTACTTAGCATTAAACCTGGTGTCTCGATCAGAGGTGATGGACAAAGGAACTCCATGCAACCTCACAATGTTCTGCATATACAACTCCCCGAGAATCTTCCTAGAACACGTCGACCTAAATGAAATGAAATGCGCCGATTTCGTCAACCTGTCGACTACAACCCAAACTGCATCGTGCCGCTGCTCCGTTCTCGATAAACCTGTGAGAAAATCCATCGTCACATGCTCCCATTTCCACCCTGGAATAGGAAGCGGCTGAAGCTGACCTGCAGGCTTCTGATGCTCAGCTTTCACCTGAAGACACGTCGAACACTTGGCCACGTACTCGCGAACATCTTTCTTCATGCCTCTCCACCAATAGTGCCTCTTCAAATCACGATACATCTTGGTGCTCCCCAGATGAATAGCAAACTGAGACCTATGAGCTTCGTCTAGAACGGCTTTCGTCACCTCGGCGATAACTGGAACTGCAAGACGCTCCCGGAAGTACAACGATCCATCTGCATGCATGCTCCAATCTTCAAACTGCTCTCCGTTCTGAATCCGCGACCAAATCCCCTGTAAATGTCGATCCTGCCACTGACCTTGCTTCACCATCCGAACAAGAGCTGGAGTCGCTTCCACATGATATAACAAAACTCGATCACCATCTTCATGATACAGTAGCCGATACTCACTCACTGTCGCATTCCTGCTCCAGTCCTCAAAAATAAAACAAGCGAGAACCCCTGAAGACTTCCTGCTAAGCGCGTCCGCGACTACATTAGCTTTTCCGGGATGATACTGCAACGCGAAATCATAATCCTCCATGTACTCCACCCATCTGCGCTGCCTCAAGTTGAGATCCCTCTGAGTGAACAAATGCCTCAAACTCTTGTGATCGGAGAAGACCTGAAACGATACCCCATACAAATAACATCTCCAAATCTTCAGCGCGTAGATCACCGCTGCAAGCTCTAAATCGTGAGTAGGATAATTCCGCTCGTGAGGTCGTAGTTGTCTCGATCCGTACACAACCACACGTCCATGCTGCATCAACACGCATCCAAGTCCGCGCCCTGAAGCATCCGCATAAACCTCATACGGCTCGTCACTACTAGGAATAACTAATACTGGAGCTGAAGTCAACCGGTTCTTCAATTCCTGAAAAGCAAGCTCACAATCTTCATCCCACTCAAACCTGACATTTTTCTTGATCAATCTCGTCAACGGAGCTGCAATCTTCGAAAAATCCTTTACAAATTTCCTGTAATATCCAGCAAGACCTAAGAAGCTGCGAATCTCCGCTACATTCCTTGGTCGTTCCCACTCCAATATAGCTTCAATCTTGGACGGATCCACTGAAATACCATGCTCCGAGATGATATGACCCAGAAATTTGACCTCAGTTAACCAGAACTCACACTTTTCCCTCTTAGCATACAACTGGTGCTCCCGCAAAGTCTGAAGCACGATCCGAAGATGCTGCTCATGCTCCTCCCAAGTCTTAGAATACACAAGAATATCATCGATGAACACGATCACAAACTGATCCAGATACGGCCTAAATATCCTGTTCATCAAATCCATAAAAGCTGCTGGAGCATTCGTCAACCCGAAAGACATAACCAGAAACTCGAAGTGCCCATACCGAGTCCTAAAAGCTGTCTTGGGAATATCCTCTTCCTTGATCCTGAGCTGATGATAACCTGAACGCAAGTCAATCTTCGAGAAGTATCGCGAACCTCCCAATTGATCAAATAGCTCATCAATCCTAGGCAAGGGATACTTGTTCTTCACCGTAACACGATTCAGCTGCCGATAATCCACACATAACTTGAGAGTCCCATCGTGCTTCTTAGCGAACAAAACTGGTGCTCCCCACGGAGATGTGCTATTCCGAATATATCCTTTATCAGCAAGCTCCTGAAGTTGCTTCCTCAATTCCTTCATTTCTGCTGGCGCCATCCGATAAGGTGCCATAGAAATCGGTGATGTCCCTGGAAACAACTCGATACCAAACTCAATCTCCCGATGCGGTGGTAATCCTGATAACTCGTCGGGAAAAACATCCTCGAACTCATCAACCACCGAAATCGCTACACTACTACTCGAAACATAGGGCTCACAATCTAGATTGGCAAGAAAAGCAAAACAATCTAGATTCCTTCGCCCTCCTAAACACGACTTTATAAGGTGCTCACTCATTAGCCAATCACCACCACCCTGGTAAGTGATTACCGTCCCCCTATCAGACACTAGGGTCACTTTTCTAAGTTGGCAGTCCACAACTGCACTATACCTAGACAACCAGTCGATCCCTAAATCACATCATAGGAGCTCATGGGGAGTACAATCAAATCACTTTTCAAAATCTCACCCCCAATCTTTATTTTACAAGATTTACACATACAATTTACACACACCCGCCCCAAGGGAGAAGTTATGACTAGGGGTTCATTAAACTCTTCTACTTCTAATCCCAAGGCATGTACAAAAGAACTCGAAATGAGAGAATGAGAGGCACCGGTATCAAATAAAACGCGAGCTAAAGATCTGGAAACCAAAACCATACCATCGACAACCGCGTTACCAGTCTGAGAATCTAACCCTCCAGATGCCATTGCATGAACCTGCACTGGCGCTTTTCCTTTTCCTCTACCGATATTACTGGGTCCTGGATTACTCGGCCGATGCTGCTGAGATGGAGACGACTGCACACTACCTGTACTCGGAGCTCTATACTGAGGAACACTGCGCTGAAAATACTGCGACTGCTGCCCCCGTGCCGGATATGAGAATTTCTGAGGAGAAAACTACAGATACTGCAACTGCGGGTACTGCGGAGGCGGAGGTAGGGTCTGAGGCTGAGGCTGAGATGAACGACTGGCATCCTCCCCGGTCTGCGATCCAAGACGAGCACTCCTAATCGGGCAATTCCTCTTGATGTGTCCGGGCTGCTGACAGAAATGACAATGAAAGCTGTAGGGATTGCTGCGCCCGCTGCCAGACGAACTGCTGCTGCCACTGGTCGCACCGCCTTGCTTGCCTTTCCCCGGAGCTAGACGACTACTAATGCTCTTCCTGCCACTCCCCTGCGGTCCTCCTGAAGCCTTGGCTCGGTCCTCACAATACTGCACGTAATCATTCTCCACGGAGATCGTCGACGACACAAGCTCTCTGAAACTCCTAAGCCGTAGAGCAACCAACAGCCGTCGAATAGGAGCCTTGAGTCCTTCCTGAAACTTGATGCATTTCTCACGCTCCGATGCCACAGCTGATGGAGCAAACCTAGACAACTCATTAAACTTTGCCTCATACTCCCAAACTGAAAGATCACCCTGCTGCAATCTATAAAACTCAGCTGCCTTCTGGTCTCTATACCCCTGCGAAAAATACCGATCATAGAACAGCTCCTCGAACTTGTCCCAACCGATATCGCCACCGCGCTCCAGACGCTTAGTTTGTTTCCACCAAGTGTTAGCGCCACCCTCGAGCTTATACGTCGCAAATTCCACACGATACTCCTCAGGCACACCAAGAGTATCCAGATGCTTCAAGATCGAATCCAACCAATATTCTACTAACTGCGGGTCCCCATTGCCATCAAAAGTCGGAATAGACGCCCGCTGAAATTCCTTAAAGAACGCATGCCGACTACCAACACTAGAGTCTTCCGGTCTAGCCCTGGCTGCCATCTGCCGGAAAGCCGCAAACATAGACCTCATCATGCTCTCATCATTTCCGAACTCGGCGTCAGCAGTCGAACGACGTCTAGGTGCCATTCTCTCACTTCTGAAAACAAAATTTGGACTGTCAGAGGTATTTCATTGTCAAACCTATGTGTGTACAATTCCCAAGGTTCATAACCTGGCTCTGATACCATTCTGTCACGCCCCGGAGTACGGGAGGAGACGTGGCGGAATATTTAGATTGATTAAAAGAGAATTTAATTAAAAATCGAGAGTTTGAGAATCAAATTAAATAAAAATTAAGAAGATTTTCCAGCACATTTTATAAAAAAATTTATAAATATTAAGCAAATAATGATAATTAAATAAAAACCGCGAATATGGGTTCCACAACCCACAACTTGTGCACACACATGGTTCTGACAATATCATAAATACAATTACAGTCCAAGTACAAATAAAGTTAAGTCTTACATGCCTTGATTAATAATACAGAATATAAATAAATTCTCCTATTGCTCCTGAGTTCGGTCCGAAGAATCTTCTCCAAACCTAAATGGGAAACCACCTAGAAGGGGGGAATTTAAAACAATAAAACGTGAGCGAAAGGCTCAGTAGGACTAAGTTTTATAAATAATTTAATTTGGAGAAACAGTTCATTGTTAGGAGTACTCAAAAGAAAACTTAAATAAATAAATACATAATTTGAGTAAGGCCGTTCTGACACAGAACAGTCTACTCGTACAATCAAAAACACCATTTTTCTTTTACCTAGGCAAACCATGATATCACCACCGTAGTGGCCCAGCTGGGTTTCGGGACCTGCCCCCAAGGTCGATCGCTACACGACCCGATCTCTGATATGGCATCATGCCCATGTGTTTATTATCATTATCATTCAAAACCCAATTACCGAGTGTTGTCAATTACATTTATTATGAAATTCATTTCAGTTCACGGTATATCAAAATATAACCGATAAAACCATTTTCAAACGACCGTTGAAAACATTTTGATAGAAATCATTTTCAAAGCCAAATCATTTCAAACCAAGCTACCAAAGAAATAGGATAGAAGTCCTACCTCAATACTCGTGCCGGTGCCCCACACCGTAATCCCGATCCGCTATACGTTAGCTCCACGGAACCACGAACAATCCTAGATACCAACTAAGTCGATCAATATCTAATTTGAGGCATTCTATGTTACTAAATCATTTCATGATGTCCTAGTGTGCCATTTGTACCTTTAAAATCATCCTATAAGGTTGGGATTTAAATCAGGGTTCAAAACAGTGAAAACGGGTGAAAATCACAAAATTTTCCATGCCTCGGTCGGCCTGCCGGACGCCCTGCTTCGGCCTGCCGAACTGCACAGTTCGGCCTGCCGAACATTTCCCCAGATTCGGCCTGTCGGTCGGAAGAACACCGGCCTGCCGATCATCACTCCGGCCTGCCGAACATGAACTTCGGCCTGCCGAACTGGGAAAACCCAGAAATCCCAGCCACGGGTTTCTCGATCCCCAAAATCCAAATCCGGATTCCAACCTGTTTTTCTCAAATCCCAGGCATGAAAAACAACTATACTTGATAGAAAAACATTCTAAAACATGTTTGGAATCATTTAATCAACATTTAAACTCGAAATCCTCAAAAATCCGAAAATGAGAAAAAGAGGAGAAAAATGAAAAATCTTGAATTCAATCCGTTTTTCTTCAATCTAAGCTTAGATTCTAGTTGTTCTAAGCTCATTTAACACAAATCCACGGTTTTCTAAGCTTAAACAAACTTAGATTTCAAAAACACACAAAATTGAAAATTTTGTAAAAAGTTTAGAAATTTCGAATCTAACCTCGAATTGAAGCTTCAATCCGCGTTCTCGGTTGCCGAATCACGTCCCCGAGCTTCCTCCTTGCTGTCCTGAAGCTTGGATTCGAATGTGGTTTCAAAAATTAGAGAGAGAATTGAGAGAGAGAGTGAGCTGCCGAGAGAGAGAGAGAAGAGAGAGAGAGGTGTTGCGGGAGAGTGAGGAGAGAGAGAGGAAGGAAGGAAATAAATAGAGAAAATCGGTGGGCGGTTTTACTGTGCGAAAACCATGTGCCGCCCACGGTTTTGCAAAACGGAGTATTTTTAACATTTTACAAATTGTTGTGTTTTAAAACTCAAAACATCATTTTAAAACAATAAGAAATCATTCGAATTCATTAATTTAATAAAACAACCAAAATTTCAAAAATCCAACCAAATAGTCTAATAAATGTTAAAACTTTAATTATGGCACACTAATCCACCATTTACATTACATTAACACTAAATGAATTTCGGGACGTTACACTTAGTCTATGTAAATCCATGAATTTACCAGTAAATCCAAGGTATAACAAATCTCAAAAATGCCCTAAAATCGAATTTATTTACCAATAAATTTAAGCCAAACACAATCAAATGTATACCTTAGTCGTAAGCAAAAAAGGTTGTTATACTCTTGTCCACGCGCCTCCAGCCTCCACCCACCACTGTCCCTCGCCTCTGCATATCTGACGACACCACCATCATAGATCAAACTCGCTAGAAAATCACAAAGCAGAGCTCAAAAATACCCTGAAAAATTCGTTCTCTCTCAATGCATGCGCTCTCTTGCTCTCCCTGCTCGCTTGTACTCTCTGTCCTCCACTTGATCGCTAACTCTTTCGCCGTTAACTGCGTCTATGAGTGATTTTACAATGAAGGGAAAAGTGGAAGATGGTGCCAACGATGGGTAGATCTATCACGGTTGGAGCTGTGAAAAAGGAAGGTCGATTTGCAAACAAAGATATGCTTGCTACCATCACTGCTCATGAACATGCAACAGTGTTGTCTCCTCTAGCATTGGCGACTCCAATGGCATTGAGGGACGTTTTGAGCAAAGGAAGAGAGTAGATCGGTGGAAGCAGAGAGTGACCGGGAAGGGAGGGGGAGCATCAAGATCACGAGGAGGGAGAGAAAGAGGTGGGTAGGAAAGACAGTAGGAAGGGAGACAGATTTAAGGAGGGCACTCTTGGTATTATCCAAATTTGTTTTCGATAATGCGTCAGTATCTGCTGATATTCAAAAAAGTTGCCGTAAACTTCACCAGCATTTATAAAATTAAATTTGTCCATTTTCTAAGTAGCTGATTTTAGCCCAGTCAGAGGGTCTTTCAGTACTTACCAAAAATTTAAAAAATAATCACATGCTTTTTCTGTAAGCAATGTTCCTTGATCCTAGGAACTAGTATCATGATAATTGCTGGGTGAATAACTAGTGGGGAAATAAAGAGGTGCACATTTTTAGCTTGAAACGAGAATTGTTGAAGCATAACTTTGAGTGCCCTGCCTTACAGAACGACAAATGAATTTCGATGACTGTCCACCGAACCACATGTTCACCTTTAAGAACTGATAAAGATACAATTACACAAGTAAATTTCATATATGGAACTGTTCATACTTTAATAGGAGGATCGAATATAAACAGGAAAAACTACATCTTGAAAAGAGAGAAGAATTCATACACAACACGGGGAAAAAAACAGCCACATTCCCAGTTGGAGAAAGAACAGCCATATTCCCAGTTTTTCTTATCCCTGAAATTCAAATGAATGTAACCCCTCCATATGTGAGAAATTAAATCCTTTTAACTTATTGTTGTTGTTTTCTAATGTCTCCTAAATTTATTTACCTAAGAAACTTTTACCATCTCCCCCTCCTTTTACAATAATGTCTCATCCTGAACCACCATGTAACTCTCTTCTTCTCCTCCTCCTACCAGAGCGTCCCAATAACACCCTGCCATGTCGATGGAGGCGGCTGGCCTGTGACATATCACCTCCGCCGTCATCACTGTCATCATGACCCTCGTTATCATCATCTTGATCAGAGGACTCCGCACCATCAACAGGAGTAGTATGCCGCATGCCAACAGCACTAACATTCGTTGTCTGGAGGAAGGGCATTCCCAGCTGAGGCAGCTGTCTATTAAGTTCATCTCCTCCTGATTGTCCAAAAGCATGCAGTAGGAGAAAGACATTCACTAAATTACTATCAAAACCCATCTCAAACGCCCCATTTGTTTCTGCAGCACTGGCATCCATACCCCCTTCCTCATCTGAAACGAATCCATAGTAGCTATTTCCTTCTATTACATAGTCTCCGAAAAAGATTGCCCCCGGCATGGTCGATGTTATAGTGCTGATCACGTCATTCCTCTCACGTTCCCGCTCAAGCCTTCTCCACTTCTGCTCAAGAGCAGGATCCACTTCACGTGGTTGTGCAGAAGGGTGCTCTGCTCTCACGTGCTTCCTGAGCTCCTTGTAGTTTCCAATGAACAAGCAATCATCATGCATGCAGCTTCTCTTTTTTGCATTCAGATAATCCCGGGCAGGTTCAACCACAGTCCATCCCTTCACTTGGCCCCTACACAGGGGGCAAGCAAGCTCTGTGACTTCAGTGTTCTCAACAGCCAAACTGGAATCCTGTATTACAATGGGATTATCAGCAGAGCCATGCAAGCTTTGTCCATGATTGGTTGAAACTACTTTTGTGTAAGCTTTCTTGTATTGGTCAAGACAGTTGGAATAACGAAAGCTAGTCCCACACATGTAAGGTCTGCAACCCTTGTCATGAGAAGAACACAGGAGAAGGACAGCATTGTGAGGGGACTCCATGCATACGGAACATGTTACATCTTCCCAGTCCTTATTGTCCAGGGTTTTGGAGCATTTCTTTGGGCACAAATCCTCCACAATATCCTGACCAAAGCGCAATGGGTATGGAGCTAATCTGTAGTGTCGTGAAGTGACCCTTTGACGTCCCCTGCTACCTTTTGCCATTTCCAAATTAAGCCTGGCATTCATATTGAAGAGTTCATTAGGACCAGGATAATTAGTTGCATGGCAGAGATAAACCTGTCAAATTACAAGCAAGTAGATATAAATGGAAGAAAAAAGTACAGAAGTTTCAGAGACATTCATGGCACATAGCAAATTGATCTAAGAAATAATCGCATCAAGGGAGAGAAAATGCAAGAGACACTACAGGCTTGGTTGGACTAGCAAGAAAAATAATGGAAGTAAAAAAAAATAAAAATAAAAACAGACAAACAAACAAACAAACACCAATTGTATCAGTGCTCAAAATCAGAAATGTAAGTGTCAGCTGAACTAAATTCTAACTCCTATAGGTCCAGAGAAAAGGATCTAAACCTAATTTGCCCTAAAAGATACTAAAGAATTGGGAAGCGATCATGCAAACAATGTACATGAAAGTGTCCAACTCACCAGGCTGAATCCAAGGAATAGTATTCATAGAACACTATCAAGAGAATTTAGCATTTAAGGGCAGAGAGTTGGAACCGCCAGATAGAAAGTTCTTTTCAAAAATGATAACAATATAAAATAAAACCCAGAAAAATGACCATTAGGGGTTGAGATTGTGGACACCAAAGATTTCAAGATGAGAAAATAGTTAACCAATATTTCAAAGAAAAGCAGAAATTGCTTACATATGGCTTATACCCAAATTGTTTATATACATAACGTATTAGGTAACTAAGGCCAGTGAAGAATGGACACATCTTCCAAAACTAATAGAGAAAATATTTTTTATTATCCTCCTAAGCCTTTATATTTGTTGGCATTATTTCTACAAAATTTTTATCCTTTAAAAGGGACCAAAGATAAAATAGCAATTCACAATCTTATATATGACAAAGTAGGACTAATAGCCTTTATACCACTTTGTGTCTGGCACCTAAGAGTCTGAGCCTGTAAATACGGGACCAACCAATTTTGAGAACAGATCTTCCAATATAACCTGGCAACCTGCATTGCTTCTCTAAAAAAGAACAGTTCTGTCCGTCTTTTCATATTGGAACTAATTACCATCATCATTATAAATCAAGATAAAGTTTTATTCTCTACTGAAAAAAAATAAATAAATAATATTAATAATAATAAACCAAGGTAATGCAACTTAGATATGCAAGAAAACGATAAAAATTATTTGGAAAACTTAAGTCTGAGGCAACTGCATGAAAAAAAAAAAAGGTGGCGGGAGTGGGGAAAGAATTTTGTGAAGATGATGATACAAGTGTCATATATTTAGAAACCCTTTATTTGGGAAATGCTGCAAAATTCAGACAACCAATCCAGAAATTCACAATGGGAGATGAAATGCATAGATCACCATTTCCTTAGAAATTATCATTGTTTTATATACAATACGTGACTGCAGGATAGGAATACAAATTTATTCATCAAGAGAAATTAAACTTTTGCAGACAGGAGTAAAAACTTAAAATCAATAGAAAGAAGAAGAAATGTGCCCCCTCCAATCTTACCTGACCGTATCCAGAGAACATATGTCTTCATATAGTTGAAGAAATATGGAAACAACAATATAGGCCCATTATGACCATCCAGAAAGGATGCTGTTCCCATCACCACAAAAACAGAGGCAACCTTGGTCAACAACATAGAAAAGCATGAAATAAGGTCGGTAGCCTAGTGACTCAAATAATGGGCCAACTGCTAAACTCTAAGTAGCAAGAGAGTACCCCCAAAAAATAGCAAAAGCTCAAAACAACACTCCTATGATTGTTACCTGAGCAAAGGCCAAAGAAAATTTGAAGCCTCTAAGCATCCCAGAAATAAAAAGTAATAATCAATACTTAGATTTGGAAATTGTAACATCTATGAGATTTAAATTAAAAGGTTTTGATTTTAAACAGAAAAGCAAGAGAATCAAAGCAGGATAAACCAAATGCGTTATCTGTAGATATAGATCAAATATAGTCTATTATAGAAGTTAAGAAGAAACTTTTTTTTATTATTGACTGTGCATAAACATTTTGCAAGGGCTACAATTTATACAATTGAGGATTGCCTAAAAAAAAAATAATAATCCCTGATATTAACACCTAAAAAATCTGTCTATAATCACCTAAAAATCAGCCATCATTTAGCCTAGCAACAAGCTGTCAATCTCCTAATAATCAGCCATCAATTAACCTAGAATGAAATCAGCTAATTTCAGGAAATTACAAAATTTGCAAATTCTAACACTCCCCCTCAAGCTGGAGTGTAAATGTTTGTCATTCCTAGCTTGTTCACCATATCTTCCAAACTCGGTTTGTGAAGACTCTTCGTCAAGGCGTCTGCTGTTTGTTCCTTGGTTGGAATATACGTCATGCAAACACTTCCATTGTCAATCTTTTCTTTGATAAAATGACGGTCCACTTCCACATGTTTTTGTCCCGTCATGATGAACAGGATTGTGAGCAATACTAACTGCAGCCTTGTTATCACAATAAAGCTTCATTGGAGCGTTACTTGAAATCTTCAGCTCTTGGGGCAATCTTCCGAGCCATACCCCTTCACATATGCCATGAGCTAGGGCTCGAAATTCAGCCTCTGCACTACTTCTTGCTACCACTGGTTGTTTTTTGCTCCTCCAGGTTACTAGATTACCCCAAACATAGGTACAGTATCCAGAAGTTGATCTTCTATCTACGGAGGAACCTGCCCAGTCAGCATCTGTATACACTTCCACCATCCTGTTGTCTCCCTTTTTGAAGAATAACCCTCTTCCAGGAGTGCTTTTTAGATACCTTAGTATCATCCATCAAAGTTCTTGTACCGATACTCCACAACAAAATGGAGTAGCAAAGAGGAAAAATCGACATTTACTTGAAGTTGCCAGAGCCCTAATGTTCACTATGTCAGTTCCAAAGTACCTTTGGGGGGAAGCTGTTCTTACTGCCTGTCACCTTATAAATCGCACGCCATCAAAGGTTCTCAGTTTCAAAACACCCTTGTCTGTCATCCTCCAAATTTATCCCTCTTTTCGTTGTTCCGCATCTATTCCTCTAAAGACTTTTGGGTGTGCTGTGTTCGTACATGACCACCGAAAAAATCGTTCAAAACTTGATCCAAAGTCAGTCAAATGTGTTTTCATTGGGTATTCGTCTACACAGCGAGGGTACAAATGTTATTCACCCACTCTTCATCGAATGTTTGTCTCAATGGATGTCACATTTTTTGAGGATCAATCATACTTTCCCAAGTCCTCACTTCAGGGGGAGATTCGAGATGAAATTGAGTCTTAGGAAAAGTTCGAGCCTGAGGCGTCCAATTCTACATCACCTTCTTCACCACCATTTTCTTTACCCACTCTGGCTGAACCCACCAAACCTGTTGTGTCCTTACTACCGCTTCCTCTTCCTACTACGTCTGAACCCACCAAAACCGTTGAGCCACAACATGTTGAAACTTGTTGAGACCTGCTAGAAACTCATATAAACGCTCCTTCTCAAGGTGCCTCTGAAGCTTCGTGTTCTCCTCAAGATCTCCCCAATCTGCTTCATAATGCATATCCAACTCTTGCCATAATGTCTGTAGAGACTTATAGTACTCTGTAACGTCCATAGTACCTTGTTGGAATGCCTTAAGTTTATTCTTTATTTCAAAAACTTGTGAAGCATTTTCAAGATCAGAATAATTCTCCTTCATAGCACCCCAAATAGCTTTGGCAGTTCGGAGAAATAAACAGGTGCGACTGATGTGTGGCTCCATCGAATTGATGAGCCAAGCCATGATAAGAGAATTGTTGAGTTCCCAATTGGCATAGTTTGGATCCAAGACATTCGGACGCTTGACCTCACCATTGATGTAGCCAAGTTTCCCTCTTCCTCTAATTACGAGCAGAGCAGACTGCGACCATTGGAGGAAATTTTTTCCATCCAACTTGTGATTAGTGATCTGTAGTGAAGAACCCTCTCCGAAGGATTGCGCGATCACAGATGGGGCAGAGGGATTGGTGGTGATTGATGACGAAACATTTTCCTTCTCTGAACTCATGATTGTTGGATTGAGAAGTCAGCTAGACAAAAAAAGGCAGGACTGCTGAAAAAATTGAACTAAGAAATTTGGGTTGCACAGTTTTAAGGCTCTGGTACCATATAGAAGTTAAGAAGAAACTTTTTTTTATTATTGACTGTGCATAAACATTTTGCAAGGGCTACAATTTATACAATTGAGGATTGCCTAAAAAAAAAAATAATCCCTGATATTAAAACCTAAAAAATCTGTCTATAATCAGCTGTCAATCACCTAAAAATCAGCCATCATTTAGCCTAGCAACAAGCTGTCAATCTCCTAATAATCAGCCATCAATTAAACTAGAATGAAATCAACTAATTTCAGGGAATTACAAAATTTGCAGATTCTAACATCTATAAATGCATTATCTGTAGATATAGATCAAATATAGTCTATAAAAGATGACACATCTCAAAAGATTTTAAAGAGTAGTAAAGTGATGACACTAAATCCAAACCAACTGTTCTAAGGATGTAAATTTTCCCATAAAATTGGAAAATGTACATAACCAAAATGGTCTGCTCTAAATTCGAACTTTTGAGTTAATTAACAACTCAGCTTAAAAAAAATCAGTAAATTCACCATTCTAACCGACTGTAATTGTCTAAACTAGAAAAGCCTCCCCTGATGTCCCAAGTAAAAACTTAATGAAGTCTTGTAAGATTCTACAAATATAGGTTTTGCAAAATACCGTAGAATATAGAGACAAATTACCGGTTTTTTTTTTGTTTTAAAAGGAAAAAAAAAAGTTCTGATACTCTGGTGAAAAAAGGATTTACTTCTCGCCTAGCTTTTATATTACAAAAGTGGCAGTTTAGAGTACAATTTCTTTGGTCATATACAAGGTTTTAAAAGGCGAAAACGGGAACCGAGGCATTTTGTCTGATTGACTCGAGGCGGATTGAGGCATAAGCCTTGAATGCAAAATAAAAAATTCAAAAAGTTGAATAAAATTCAAAAACATGACATAAAACACACACTTAGTTCATCACAAAACCATAAGACACAATAAGAAAGTGCATAAACACATACAATATAATATGTATGTTACTATTCTTCTAATATGGTTATAATTATATGGCTTTTATAGCACATAAGATAACCTTTTTTTTTTTGGAAAAAATAAAATAACTATAGATCTAAATGAATAAAAATCACATACTGCACTCTTTATATAACTTTCATTTTATATAACATTATAACTTTTGTATAACACCTACTTCTATAAAATATACATTACTACAGTAGCTATAAGAGGGGAAAAAAGGAAAAAAAACCCAACCTATGGTAGAAAATAAAAGAAAAAGGGGAAAAAAACCTAAGGAGTGAGGGCTAAGGAAGTCAGAATCTGGAGGTGGCTGCTGTCGGTGGGCCGTCGTTCTAGTCACTGCTCATAGGGCAGTGGGCTTGAAAGTTGCAGGGATTGATGATCAAGAAAGGGTCGATGATGAAGAAGGGGGCAGATGATGAAGAAATGTCGAAGAAGATGGTAGACTTCGGGTTTAAAAATCTATTTGCATATTTTTATCTGATTAAAGCCCGATTCTGATATTAGGTTAACTTTCTTTGAAAGGGGAAAAAAAAAGATTGGATTGAAAACCGGCTCAAAATAGCCTTCAATTTGAGGCTCACGCCTCATAAGCCTTGAGGCAAAAACGCCTCAAGGCGCACGCCTCAATGAAAAAAGGCGTAAGCCTCGTTCAAGCCATTCAAGGCTTAAGCCTTGAAGCGCTGATCAAGCGCCTTAAACTGAGGCGAGCCTCAAGGCGTACGCCTCGAACGCCTTTTTAAACCATGGTCATATACCCTATAACACCTGATCATATAGCTGAATACTGTGTTTATGTTGGGCCCAGACATTTCTTCTTCCAATCTTCCTTCTCCACGCACTTTTTTTTAAAGTGATTATGAGACTCTGTAGTTTAACTTGCACTATACTCCCACGTACTTTAGATTTTTTTTCTAGCAGAAGACCGTAAATTCAGTCATACTCCATTTATACCCAATGCTAGCATTTAAGGGAAACCAAACTTTATCATGGAATTTTGTCACAAGCATAGTTCCTTTTTCTCCCTGGAATTTGCAAAAGAATTTACAGAATTCAAATCACATTTATTATCTTTGAGATTTTTTTCATACATCTAATATAGACAGGAGCGAAATGTGTGCACTCAATTGAATTATCAAATAGCAAATGATCCGTAATTGTAAACCAACTATCTTCACAAGTCAATGGATTATGCTAAAAAAATCGTCAAAAAAGATACTTCAAATCGAGAGAGAGAAGGAACACTCACAAGTCACTAGATTGCGCTAAAAAGAAACGATCTATAACTGGAAATACAAAATTCATATAAAAGGGAGCATCTTCAGCAAGACAAGCGCATAGTAGCTATAAAAAACGACTTGAATCGATCCAAAACATAATTTCCATGATAATTAATGGCGATCCAAAAATGACATTAAAAATTAAAACCAAAAAAGAAAATCCTAACCTGCCTCGTAGTCTGAGCGAATCTGGATCGAAAATAAGTCAGTTGGAGAAACCAAAGTGCATCTGAGATGAAATCTACAAGAACAAGCATACCCAGTCAGAGACTTGTATAGATTTTTTTTTTACAAAAAAGAAAAAAGAAATGAAGGAATCACGCGAGACGACAGCTAATCTATTAATATAATAATAATAATAATAATAAAATAATAATAATGACGACGACGACGACGACAACAAAAACAGCAACAATGAAACGTGAAGCTTCGCACATGGACTTGGCCTTTCTACGCAACGACGTATCCAGAAATCTTTATTCTTCAACTTCAAAAATTAAACAACAAAAAACCAGAAAAATAAAGAGATAATGATTATAATATTATAATACATATACCGTGGAAAATGAAAATTCCGGATAATGTCCTGTGGTGAAAATTATAAAAATGGTAGAAACTCAACCAATGAAGCTCCGATTGAAAATTTCCTTTACTGGATTCCCAAGCCTAATCAATACAGGGGGAACAGAGAGAATAAATTCCAACAACATCACTTTTTCGTTTTTTTTTTTTTGCTTTTTTACTTTTTTTTTCCTTCGATCTTCTAGGAAATAAAACAGTAGGGTAAGGAAATCACAAAATGACCCAGCAAAAACCAAAAAAAAAAAAAAAACTTTTCGTAGGACACAGTCAAGGAGAACATGAAATTCACAAAACTGAAAGTTTGAGCAACGAAATCGAAGCAAGTAGCGGAAGCGAGAGGGGGGGACAAAGCGAGGGAGTCTAGGGCGGGCGGGAGAGGAGGGAATTCTCAGAGCAATTTGTATCCTTCTTCTGTGACCGCCAGTTTAGAGAGAGAAAGAGATGAGAGAGGAAGTATTACCTTCGGAGAGAGGAAATCCTTTCCGCGTTCGAAATGGGGAAATTTGGGGGATTTTTTTGGTTACTTCGAAGCTAACGTAACTCCTCTTTCTTTCTCTTTTGCGTTTGACGATTTTGTACAGGGAGAGAGGGAAAGAGGAGAAAGAGGGGAACGGGGGATGAGCGATATCAGAGACGTGGGGCCATAAAATTCTGAACTGAGATGTTTCACGCACTGGCTGGTGGCGTGGTAAGGACGCGCCACTTCGCTTGGTAACAACGCATGTGCCGTCATGTTCCGTCGTCTGGTGTTTGGTTTGGTATGGTAATTTGGAAGTCCGGCCACCCTAGAGAGACCTATAGGTTGATCTGTAAAGTACTAGTCAAAATCAGGAAAATACCCGGAGCACCTTCCCCCGTTCTAACCAATTCGAACTTATGAACACCCGTTTTAAGCCTTTAATGTTAACTGCTTTTAGGAAGACTTAGTAATAACTAAAATGCTAAATAACTTACGAATTTAAATTTTATAAGGAAATATTATTCGAAGTAATTGATTTTGTTTAAATTATGTCACCAACAAACTTCTCATGTGGTTTGGTTGAATACCATTTTTATGCAAATGTCCATAAACCTTTTTTGTTTACAAAATCATACTTAACTTCCCTGAAACAATTAACACTTTGTTTGATAGCTTGGTTCAAAACTACAATTTTGTAGTTTGAATCAACTTTGCTATGATATTCTCAAAAAATTTAAACTTTAAATCTACTTTAGTTTGGACACTTGGATTAAACTAATTTCCTGTTTGTCTGGATATTTTTTAAGATATTAAGATTACCCTTTCCAACATTTATTAAATACAATCTAAATCATTGTTAAATCAAAATACTAAATAAAATTTGAGTCAAAAAATACTAAATAAAATCAATATTAAAATATAAAAAACTTTCAAAAGAATTGAAATATTTGTTTGATTAAAATGTTTATTTAAACATTTTAAAACTTTTTATTAGATTTTTTATTTTAAATCATATTTAAAATAATATTTGATATAGATTGAAAAGAGTAATCTTGGTATTTTAGAAAATTTAATTGTTTCGGGATATTTTAGTTTAATTTTTCAAATACAACAAGTGTTTTGAGCATTTGTATAATAAGAGGAGCAAAAGTTGTTGGAAAAACAGTACGTAGCGAAAATTTTAAAAATTTGTAAATCAAAGTAGTTTGCCAAAACACAAGTTTGACATGCTATATGCATAAATTAACTATATCTTACTAATTATTGAATGTTGAAGAGCGCTTGCAATCTGTGAAGAGAAAGGCATTCCAAAAAAGCCTCAACCAGCTAGTCTTCTTTGCTATTCTCTATCCACGATCGGTATGTGCGTGGGCACACCTCGTATAGCTCTTCCTCGGTGACTCTACTTCCAACCAATTAAGAAAACCCAGAACTAGCATTCATGATTTGTGGACAATAGCTCTTTAGGGAGTTTCAGAGACTCACAGACTAGAGTACTCACTCTTAATTTCTCAACTAATCTAAATAACTATGAGAACTCACTCTCCATTTATAGAGGTCGTCTCCTAGGTTGGTTACTATCAGATAATGCCTCAAAACGAATCTAGATCAACGTGTCTGAAACGCATGATCAAATTATTGTTATATCGGCAAGCCAAACTAATGGATCGGCCTATCGAACTTACTCCATTGGCAAGCCAAACTAACGGATCGGCCTTGCCAAACTTACGATAAATGATCATTGTAAATCTTTTATTTTTCACCTAAGATTCTTTAGATTAAGCCTCAGTTTTAAATCAAATAACCCAATAGAGAAGTTATCTAATTAAAATAACCATATCTATGTTTAAAAAAAAAACAGTACGCAACAGAAATTTTAAAATTTTAATCAAAGTATTTTTCAAAACATAAGTTTGACACGCTATATGCATAAATTAACCAGATCTTACTAACCTCGTTTACTGAAGAGCTCTTGTAATCTATGTTGAGAAGGGCATTCTAGAAAAGCCTCACCCAACTAGTCTTATTTGCTATTCTCTATCCATGATCGGAGTGCGTATGGGCGCAAAACGTACATCTCTTCTTGATGACTCTCTGTCTAACTAATTGAGAAATACCCAGAACTAGTGCTCGTGATTTGTGAACAATAGCTCTTTAGGGGAGTTTTACAGACTCACAGAATAGAGTGCTCACTCTTGATCTCTTAATTGATCTAAATAACATAGAAGTTTCACTCCCTATTTATAGAGTTCGTCCCTAAGTTGGTCCTTATCAAATAAGGCTTCAAAAATTCGAATCTGAATCAATATCTAATAAAAACGCATAAAAACACGTAATTAGATTATCATTCAGTCGGCAAGCCAAACTAGTATATCGGCCTGTAGAACTTACTCTATCGGTAGGCCAAACTAATAATAAATGATTTCTGCAATCTTTATTTCCTATCTAAGATTCTTTGGATAAAGCCTCAATTTTAATTCAAATAACCTAATAAAGAAGTTATCTGATTAACACAACCATATCTATGTTGGAAAAAATAGGTTGCAGTGGAATTTTAAAAATTTTACATCAGAGTAATTTCTAAAACACAAGTTTGACATGCTATATGCATAAATTAATCAGATCTTACTAACCTTTGTGTGCCAAAAAACCCTCACAAAACGTGAAGAGAAGTAACATTCTAGAAGAGCCTCAACCAACTGGTCTTCTTTACAATTCTCTTTCCACAACCAGAGTGAGTGTGGGCTCACACGTACAGCTCTTCCACTAGGTGACTCTCCTTCCAACCAATCATGAGAACCCAAAGCAAGTGTTCGTGATTTGTGAACAAAAGCTCTTAGGAAATTTTCAGATTCTCACTAGCAGAGTATCACTCTTAATCTCTTACTTGATCTAAATAACTTGTGTGACTTACCCCCTATTTATAGAGGTTGGGTCTAGGGTCACTTCTTATCAGATTAGGTCTCAAAAATTCAAATCAGAATCAAATTCGGATCAGTATCGGAAGAAATTTGTGTAAAAACGCGTGATTTTTTTTCGACGCATAGGCAGGCCGATCTGTCTAATAGGCAGGCTGAACTTGCCCAATTGGCAGGCCGAACTTGCCCCATTGGCAGGCCAAACTTGAGGATCGGCATGCTAAACTGCTAAAAAAAAATCTCAGCAAATGTTTTATTTTCCACCCGAGATTCTATAGGATAAAGTCTTAGTTTTAATTCAAATAACTCAATAGAAAAGTTATCTAATTAAAATAACTTTATCTAGATAATCTCTAAGAAAATAAATGAATTCCCAATAATTCTACAAGTTTATCTTGATCTAATTTATCCAAAATCAAATCAACCGATAAACAGACAAGAATTATTCGATCCTTACAATTCAACAAGTTTATCTTGAATTAATTTTTATCATAAAATTAATTCAACCGATAAACAAACATGAAATATTTGATTCTTTCAAATTTCAACCAATCTAATAAATCCGACATAAGTTACCAATTATTGGAAAAGCACGTCGTATCGTTACAGGATGTTATAAGCTAGCAAAGAGGACCAAATGGACCTATATAGTTCAAGCTCCTGATAATTATGAAACCCAATATCCCAGATATACATTTCATAATTATCAACTCCAACGCTACTCCACTAAAAGCTTGGAGCTGCATTCTCGAACTACATAGAATTACGAAGATCGTATAGCTAAGTCTCCATGACATATCATAATGTATCATATCCCCATATGATAATCCATAATCGGCTTAAGGACAAGTTCTGTCTTACCTTCCCTATTATTTTTATCTTACGTTCCATTATCTCACCATCAGAAAACTTACTATCCAATGACAGTATACCATTTGGTTACACCTATGTATCCAAATGGTTGAGCGCTCTAGTTTTTTAATTACAAAATAACATATATAAGAGGATATCATTACTCCTAAAGAGGAGTTATGGATTCTATATCTATGAATAATAGGTCTGCGCTATCAAGAGTCATGCCTTCAACGTACCGGTATGCATACCACTATTAAGATGTGGGTATCATCTTTTGGTACATCAAAAGACACAAGCCAACACAATGGGCCTACTATTCATATCAGGATTAAGATACAACACAAATGTTGTCTAAAGTGAATCGATTTACCGAGACAGAATTATTAATCCAAATCAATTCACTTTATGTCCTGATCCAACACATCGTCACTTATGACAACGTGCCAATGTTTATATTCATGGAGTCCACCTCCAATGGTCAAGACAAACCATCTCTCAAAAGGGATATAGACAATGTAACAATCTTTGCATGAATAAAGCGCCCAACTTTACGTAACATACATTTAACAAACATGAACGTAAAGAAGACAAGATTTGATATGTAAATAATAAATAAATTCTTTATTGATAAAAATGTCTCCAAAAACATATTACATTTTTACTCCTTAGCGCATACATGTCTAACAATCTCACACTTGCACTAAGTGAGTAAATACGACAAATCTCGCATCCCCATAGCTTATACATGTCTCTCAAAGACTCTCCTAGTAAGTGTCTTCATAAATGGATTAGCTAAATTATCCTCTGACGTGATCTTGCACACCGTGACATGCCCGCCCTCAATGAAGTCGATTATCACATAATACTTTCGATCAATATGCTTACTCTTCTTGTGAAATCTTAATTCCTTAGCATTAGCTACCGCCGCACTGTTATCACAGTACAGTGATACCACCTTATCCATACCAGGAACTACCTCAAGATCCCCAATGAACTTACAGAGCCACACTGCTTCTTTTGAAGCATCATTAGCTGCCACATACTCGGCCTCTGTCGTTAAATCCAAAGTGCAATCTTGCTTAGCACTTCTCTAACTGATGGCACCGTCACCCAGAGTAAACACAAAACCCGAAGTCGATTTCCTAGAATCCAGACAGGATTGAAAATCTAAGTCAGCATATCCTAGAGGAGTCAAGTCCTCGCTCGAATGCACAAGCATATACCCTCAAGTCCTTCTCAGGTACTTGAAAATATGCTTTACCGCAACCAATGGTTTATCCTAGATCCGCCTGAAATCGACTTACAATCCTGACTACATAACTAATATCCAGTCAGTGTGCAAAGCATGGCATACATGAGACTACTGTCAGACATGTATGCCCTAAGGAGTAAAATTATAATAAGTTTTTGGAGACATTTTTATCAATAAAGAATTTATTCATTATTTATATACCAAATCTTGCTCTCTTTACGTTTATATTTGTTGAATGTATGTTAAGCATACAATAGTCTGAGACTGTCAGTCTAAACCTTAAGAATCGGGCAAATGATGGACGGATTATGCGGAAGACACGATTCTTAAGGTGATGGTCTAAATCATACGATCCGCAATCAGGGGAATAAAGTTGGGCGCTTTACTCATGCAAAGATTGTTATGTTGTCTATATCCTTTTTGAGAGATGGTTTGTCTTGACCATCGGAGGTGGACTCCGTGAATAGAAACATTAGCACGTTGTCATAATGGACGATGTGTTGGATCAGGATATAAAGTGAAATGATTTAGATTAATAATTCTGTCTCGACAAATCGATTCACTTTAGACAATCATTTGTGTTGTATCTTAATCCTAAGATAAATAGTGGGCCCATTGTCTTGACTTGTGTCTTTTGATGTACCAAAGGGTGACACCCACATCTTAATAGTGGTATGCATGCCGGTACGTTAGAGGCATGACTCTTGATAGCGTAGACTTGTTATTCATAGATATGGAATCCATAGCTCCTCTTTAGGAGTAATGATATCCTTTTATATGCGTTATCCTGTAATTGGAAATCTAAAGCGCTCAACCATTTGGATACATAGGTGTAACCGAATGGTATACTATCTTTGGATGGTAAGTTTTCTGATGGTGAGATAATGGAACGCAAGATAAAAATAATCGGGAAGGTAAGCCAGAACTTATCCTTAAGCTGATTATGGATTATCATATAGGGATACGATAAACTATGATATGTCATGGAGACTTAGCTATATGAGCTTCGTAATTCTAGGTAGTTCGAAAGTGCAGCTCCAAGCTTTTAGTGGAGTAGCGTTGGAGTTGATAATTATGAAATGTATATCTGGGATATTGGGTTTCATAATTATCGAGAGCTTGAACTATATAGGTCCATTTGGTCTCCTTTGCTAGCTCACATCATCCCGTAATAACACGGCGTGCTTTTTCCAATAATTGATGACTTATGTCAGATTTATTAGATTGGTTGAAATTTGGAAGAATCAAATAATTCATGTCTGTTTATCGGTTAAATTAATTTTGTGATAAAATTGATTCAAGATAAACTTGTTGAATTTTTGGGATCAAATAATTCTTGTTTGTTTATCGGTTGATTTAAATTTAGATAACTTAGATCAAGATAAACTTGTAGAATTATTAGGAATTGATTTATTTTCTTAGAGATTATCTAGATAAAGTTGTTTTGATCAGATAACTTCTCTAGTGGGTTATTTGAATTAAAACTAAGACTTTATCCTATAGAATCTCGAGTGAAAAATAAAAGATTCACGAGATTTTTTATTTGGCAGTTTGGCCTCTCGATGGACATGTTCGGCCTGCCGATCGGACCTGTTCGGCCTGCCTGATCAAGTGGTTCGGCTTGCTGATCAACGAAGGATAAGATCACGTGTTTCCACGTAGATCTTATCAGATATTGATCTGAATTTGATTCTGATCCGAATTTTGAGACCTAATCTGATGAGGACTGACTCTAGGACCAACCTCTATAAATAGGGAGTGATTCTCACAAGTTACTTAGATCAATTAAGAGATTAAGAGAGATACTCTTCTAGTAAGAATCTAAAAACTCCTTGAGAGCGTTTGTTCACAAATCACAAACACTTGCTTTGGGTTCTCTCGATTGGTTGGAAGGAGAGTCATCTAGTGGAAAAGCTGTACGTGTGAGCCCATACTCACTCCGATCGTGGATAGAGAATAGCAAAGAAGACTAGTTGGTTGAGGCTCTTTTGGAATATTACTTCTCTTCACGTTTTACGAGGGTTCTTCGATACACAAAGGTTAGTAAGATCTGGTTAATTTATGCACATAGCATGTCAAACTTGTGTTTTAGAAATTACTCTGATATAAAATTTTTAAAATTCCACTACGTACTAATTTTTCCAACAATTGGTATCAGAGCTATATTTTTTATATAAATTTACGAGTTTGTGATCATGTTATATGCATAAATTTTGTGATCTTAATCTCTCAAATGCTTGAATTTAATTTTATAGAGAGTAGGCACTCTAGGTTTCTATATATTATATTTGTTGTCATGGATTATGTGGTGAATGTTTATTAATTAATTATAGTTGATTAAATTCTTTTTTAATTATTTATTAATTAATTAATTTATACCGGTTATGGTTCCTTAGAGGTTAGAATGTATATCTAGGTTTTTCATGTAATTAGATGGCGTACTATTATCTTTGTCTAGGAATTTTTTATTTATTTTAAATTTGTAAGAAGTTTGTAATTAAATAATTATTCAGAGAAAACAGATCTAAAAGACAGATTTAGAAGATTGATGATGATGCTCCTAGGTGTTTCTTGAGTTTCTAATTTTATGTTTTCAAATTGCTGTAAAATAAAATTGATGAATTGCATTAAAAATTGTGTTTTCTAGAATGGAGTTTTTGCTCAGTCGGCATGCCGAACCTCACAGTTCGGCAGACCGATGGTCGCAGATCGACAAGCTAAACTTGTGGTTCGACAGGCCGTTAGTGGCGTAGAAATTAGGTGGCTCTGGTGGCAGGCCGATCTTCTTGACCGGCAGGCCGATTACCCAGATCGGCCTGCCGACCGAGAGCTGGAAAATTTCCAAGAAAATGTGCAGTTTTAATTTTATTTTTGGGACGATTCTGAGAAAACATTAAATTTGGATATGACCAAAAATATGAAGTATTCGATTCGTATGAGATTGAAGACTTGAAGATGGGTATTATGTTGGAAACAAAGTGCGCAGCGGAATGTTAAAAATTTTCATCAGAGTAATTTTCAAAACACAAGTTTGACATGTTATATGTATAAATCAGACAAATCTTACTAACCCAATAATTCAACAAGTTTATCTTGAACTAATTTCTTACAAAATTAATTCAACCGATAAACAGACATGAATTATTTGATTCTTATTAATTTTAAACCAATCTGATAAATCCGACATAAGTCACCAATTATTGAAAAAGCACGCCGTGTCGTTACAAAACTTTGTGAGCTAGCAAAGGGGACCAAAATGGACCTATAAAGTTCAAGCTCTCGATAATTATGAAACCCAATATCCTAGATATACATTTCACAATTATCAACTCCAACGCTACTCCACTAAAAGCTTGGAGCTGCACTCTCGAATTTTATAGAATTATGAAGCTCGTGTAGCTAAGTCTCCATGACATATCATAGTGTATCGCATCCCCATATGATCATCCATAATCGGCTTAAGGACAAGTTCTGTCTTACCTTCTCGATTATTTTTATCTTACGTTCCATTGTTTCACCATTAGAAAACTTACCATCCAAAGATAGTATACCATTCGGTTACACCTATGTATCCAAAGGGTTGAGCGCTCCAATTTTTCAATTACAAGACAACGCATATAAGAGGATATCATTACTCCTAAAGATGAGCTATGGATTCCATATCTATGAATAACAAGTCTACGCTATCAAGAGTCATGCCTCCAACGTACCGGCATGCATACCACTGTTGAGATATGGGTGTCACCCTTTGGTACATCAAAAGACACAAGTCGAGATAACGGGCCCACTATTCATCTCATGATTAAGATACAACACAAATGTTGTCTAAAGTGAATCGATTTGCCGAGACATAATTATTAATCCAAATCAATTCGCTTTATGTCCCGATCCAACACATCGTCACCTATGACAACGTGCCAATGTTTCTATTCATGGAGTCCAACTCCAATGGTCAAGACAAACTATCTCCCATAAGGGATATAGACAACATAACAATCTTTACATGAATAAAGAGCCCAACTTTATTCCCTCGATTACGGATCATATGTTTTAGACCATCACCTTAAGAATTGTGTCTTCCGCATAATCAGTCCATCATATGCCCAGTTCTTAAGGTTTAGACTGACAATCTCAGACTACTGTTTGCTTATCATACATTCAACAAATATGAACGTAAAGAGGACAAGATTTGGTATATATAAATGAATAAATTCTTTATTGATAAAATGTCTCCAAAAACGTATTATATTTTTACTCCTTAGGGCATACATGTCTAACAATCTCCCACTTGCACTAAGTGAGTAAATACAACAAATTTCGCATCCTCATAGCTTCCACATGCCTCTTGAAGACTCTCCCAGTAAGTGTCTTCGTAAATGGATCAACTAAATTTTCCTTTGACGCGATCTTGCACACCGTGACATGCCCGCCCTCAATGAAGTCCTTTATCACATGATACTTCCGATCAATATGCTTACTCTTCTTGTGAAATCTTGGTTCCTTAGCATTAGCTACCGCCGTACTGTTATCACAGTACAGTGATACCGCTTTATCCATACCAGGAACTACCTCAAGATCCCTAAGGAACTTGTGGAGCCACACTACTTCTTTCGAAGCATCACTAGCTGCGACATACTCGGCCTCCATCATTGAATCCGAAGTGCAATCTTGCTTCATACTTCTCTAACTGATGGCACCACCACCCAGAGTAAACACAAACCCCGAAGTCAATTTCCTAGAATCTAGATAGGATTGAAAATCTGAATCAATGTATCCTAGAGGAGTTAAATCCTCACCTGAATACATAAGCATATATCCTCGAGTCCTTCTCAGGTACTTGAAAATATGCTTTACCACAACCCAATGGTTCAGTGCTGGATCCGCCTGAAATCGACTTACAATCCCGACCGCATAGCTAATATCAGGTCGTGTGCAAAGCATGGCATACATGAGACTACCCACTGCCGAAGCATAAGGCACCTTCTTCATGTATTCTCTTTCTTCATAAGACTTTGGAGAGTCTTTCTTAGAAAGAGTAATTCTAGACCTAGATGGTTGCCCACCTTTCAAGGAATCCTGCATTGCAAACCTCCTGAGAATTTTATCTTTGTAGCCGGCCTGAGACAAAGCTATTATTTTGTTCTTCCTATCCCGAAAGATCTGGATACCGAGAACAAAATTAGCCTCACCTAAGTCCTTCATGTCAAACTGCTTGGTCAACCATAATTTGACCGATGACAATGCCCTAACGTCATTGCCAATTAGCAGAATGTCATCTACATAGAGCAGTAGAAAAACTACCTTCCCATCCTTAATGTGTTTGTAAACACATGGTTCATCCATGTTTTGTGAGAACCCATAAGTCTTGATCACTTGATCAAATCTTATGTTCCAAGAAGGAGAAGCCTGCTTAAGTCTATAAATAGACTTTATCTGCTTACAAACCATACCCTCTTGACCCGCGACCTTGAACCCATCTGCTTGTTCCATATAAATGGACTCATCAAGATAGCCATTCATAAAAGCCGTCTTGACATCCATCTGTCAAATCTCGTAGTCGAGAGCGGCAGCTATGGACAAGAGAATCCGGATGGACTTAAGCATAGCTATAGGCGAAAAGGTTTCCTCATAATTGATTCCTTCCTTTTGCGTATAACCCTTAGCTACTAGTCTAGCCTTAAAGGTTTCGACCTTTCCATCCCCTCCTCTTTTCCTCTTGTAGATCCACTTACACCCTATGGGTTTTACCCCTTCGGGAAGATCCACAAGCTCCCAGACTTGATTAGTCTCCATAGACTTCATCTCTATGTTCATAGCCTCTGTCTAGAGTTTTGGATCAACATCCTCCATAGCTTCTGCGTAAGTATAAGGATCCCTGTCATGTTCATCCTGGTTCAGCCAAAAAGACCTCCCTATTGAACATATACCTCTCTGGTTGACGCCCGATCCTCCCACTACGCCGAAGCCCTTGAGATTGTTGTTCAGATTTGTTTGGTTTTTCTACACCGATCGGAATGGTTTTGTTCGGAACCTCCGAAGTGAACAGATCACCCCGTAACTCCTCAAGCACCACTTTGCTTCGAGGTTTAAAGTCATCCATGTAGCTCTCCTCAAGGAAAGTTGCATTAGTTGAAACCACGACTTTATTTTCCTTTGGGTTATAAAAATAACCCCCTTTAGTCCCTTTTGGATATCCTACAAACACGTAAACTTTCTAACGTGCTTCCAACTTATTTGGATCCTTAAACAGGACATGAGCTGGACATCCCCATATGCGAATATGGTTTAAGGATGTCTTTTGTCTTGTCCACAACTTGTGAGGAGTTTTAGGGACCGATTTTGAAGGCACATTGTTCAAAAGATAACATGCGGTTTGTAATGCATATCCCCAAAAGGATAAAGGCAATGATGAATAACTCATCATGGACCGAATCATGTCCAACAAAGTCCTATTCCTTCTCTCCGCTATGCCATTCTGCTGCAAAGTGCCCCGCGCAGTCAAATGGGATAAAATCTCATTCTCTAACAAGTGTCCCAAGAACTCATCAGAAAGGTATTCCCCACCTCGATCAGATCGAAGTGCCTTTATGGGTCTACCCAATTGCTTTTCCACTTCAGCCCGAAACTCCCTGAACTTATAATAAGTTTCACTTTTGTGGTGCATCAGGTACACATACCCATATCTTGAGTAATCGTTAATAAAAGTGACGAAGTACTCATACCCTCCTCGTGCCCGGATGTTCATCGGTCCGTAAACATCACTATGCACAAGTTCTAGAACCCCTTTGGCCCTATTGCCCTTAGACCCGTATGGTCTTTTGGTCATTTTACCCTCCAAACAAGACTCATATTGAGGTATAGATTCCACCTTTAAGTGGCTTAAAGGTCCATCCCTTACCAACCTTTGAATCCTATTCAGGTTAATATGGCCAAGGCGTAAATGCCAAAGATAAGTCTTATTAGAGTGAGAAGTTTTAAGTCTTTTTGAGTCATTATCATTTATCTCAGCATTAAGCAATAAGTCCATCTTAGGTTTGATAAAATATAGATTATTTTGCATCCATCCAGAACAAAAAAATATTTATTTTTACGAATCACCACTTTTTCATTAAAAGATACCACGTAGGGAGTCTTTAAATGAAGAAGACACAGAAATTAAATTCCTTTTAAATTTAGGAACATAAAAACAATCTCGCAAAATTAAATTCCTATAATTATCAAAGTAAAGATGGACATCTCCCACTGCTTCCGCTGAGACCAAGGATCCATCGCCCATCCAAAGCGTTAAGTCTTCACGTAGCAGACTTCTGGTTTCTTTGAATCCTTGCAGAGAAACACAAACATGATTAGTTGCACCGGAATCTATGACCCAGATGTCACTGGATTCCTCAACCAAACAAGTTTCTAAATATAGAAGATCACACCTACCTCCCTTGGAAAGGAAGTCTTTGCAATGCTTCTTTATATGCTTGACCTTACCGCAGAAGAAGCACTTAAGCTTCTTTGGGTTCTTCTTCTTCTTCTTCTTCTTCTTGCTCTTGGTAGTAGCAGGAATAGAAGACTTCTCGTTCTTGGCCCGTTGCTTCTTTCCATTCCTAGAGTTAGGATTGGAACCAGAAGTAGCTACCATGTTGGCCTCACCACCAGCAGGAGACTCCCTGATCAGCAGTTCAAACTCCTGTAATTGTTTCATCAGTTCTGTCAAGGTCATATCCTGTCTATTACTTAAATTAAAAGTAGCTCTAAATGGAATAAATTCCTTAGATAGAGTCTTAAAGACCATAATCATCTGAGTTTCAGCATCGATGTCGGCTCCATTGGTTTGAGCCTCAGCGAGGTAACCCATGACCAATATCATGTGCTCCTTTACAGATATCCCCGGTCTCTGTCTACAGTTTAAGAGTTTTTGAAGTGCCCCTTGCTACTTTATTATGGCCTAGGCCTCCAAACATGTCCTCAAGATTATCCAAGATCTGTTTCGCAGTCTTATAATCCTGATGTTGAGCCTATAGCACGTTGTTCATGCTAGCCATAACATAGCAACAGGCCTGATCATTAGCATCTTTCCAGCGATCGTACTCGTGGAATTGCTTATTACTTGAGTCTCCTGTAGGCTCGGGAGGACAAGGGGTTGTCAGTACATATTTCAGTTTCTCAAAGGATAGGACGATATCCAGGTTCCGTTTCCAATCGTTATAATTCTCACCGGTCAATTGGTTTTTGTCAAGTATCCATGATAAAGTGTTTTTAGACATTTTCAATCTATAATAAAGAATCATATATCAAATATAAGCAAACATATAATAATAGTTTTGTAAGATAACACAATCATGTAAAATCATACAAATGTGTTTATGTGTCAAAACCTTGAAAATATCACAACCTTACAACGATAATCCCCAACTCAGAATTCAACAAGCTCCTAGGGGAGTCATGCCAAATTCAATCAGGAACACGAATCCCCTCCTGATTAATATATTTCATCCAGGACCTGTATGATCCAGCATATACTAATAATCGTTTCTTTGGCCATTAATTTTATTAACAGAGCTCCTAGGGGAGGTTAATAATAAAATTAACGTGAGTGTATAACCATCGTTTCAATATTTTATCCATGATTTATAATCACCACCTAAGGGTGTGCAATCATAAATCATACTAAAATACCTTATCCTTTCAGAGATCCAATCTGGTACATGATAGCAATCCCTGTCCTAAGGGTCGGGACCACCATGTTCTTCCTATGGACCAACGATGGAGGCCTTAGGTCCTCTCTTTGAAAACCTTCTCCCACTCAATCTTTTGAAGTCAAGGTTTTATTTTAAAATTATGCATGAACAATTTTAATATGAGCGGCACTCCCTATCCTAGATGACATGTTATCAATATACATGGTAAATCATATTATAATTCAGACAAGCAAAGCAATCAAGCAAAGCTACAAGCAAAATAATAATAACCGTAATATTATGGTTCCACCCTAGAGAATAGAAAACTAAGATTACAAGAGAATAATCGAGACATTTATCGATTCTTCATCCTTGAATCCTCAAGCTGTATCCTTCTTCATGTAATATCCATCTTCAAGTCTTCAATCCCGTATGAATCGAATACTTCATATTTTCGGTCATATCCAAATTTAATGTTTCTCAGAATCATATCAAAAATAAAATTAAAACTGCATCGAAAAAATTGCACCTTTTCTGGACACTTGGCAACTCTCGGTCGGCAGGCCGATCACCCAGATCGGCCTGCCGGTCATGCTTCATCGGTCTATCGATTTAATACATCGGCATGCTGATCTGAAGGTTTGGCCTGCCGAACTGAAGGTTCGGCCTGTCGATCCGTGACCATTGACCTGTCGAACTGTGACGTCCAGCATGCCGACCGAGCAGAAAACCCTCATTCTAGAAAATACAATTTTAATGCAATTCATCAATTTTGTTTTCAACAATTCAAAAACATAGAATTAAAGACTCAGGAAATACCTGGAGACGCCATCATCTATCCCTAAGATCCTACTTCTCATTCCGTCTTCTCCGAATAATCATTTAATTACAAAATTCTTACAAATTTAAAATTGAATAACAATTCCTAGACGGAGATGATAGTCCGCCATCTAATTACATGAAAAACCTAGATACACATTCTAACCTCTAAGGAACCATAACTGGTATGAATTAATTAATTAATAATTAATTAAACAATTATTTAATCAACCATAATTAATTAATAAACATTCACCACATAATCCATGACAACATATATATTATATAGAAACCTAGAGTGCCATCTCTCTATAAAATTCAATTCAAGCATAGGAGAGATAAAGATCACAAAATTTATGCATATAACATGATCACAAACTTGTAAATTTATGTAAAAACCATGGCTCTAATACCAATTGTTGGAAACAAAATGCGAAGCGGAATTTTAAAAATTTTCATCAGAGTAATTTCCAAAACACAAGTTTGACATGTTATATGTATAAATTAGACAGATCTTACTAACATCTGTGTGCCGAAGAACCTCTGCAACCTGTGTAGAGAAGTAATGTTCCAAAAGAGCCTCAACTAACTAGTCTTCTTTGCTATTCTCTATCCACAACTTGAGTGAGTGTGGGCTCACACGTACAGCTCTTCCACCGGTGACTCTCCTTCCAACCAATAGAGAGAACCCAAAGCTAGTGTTCATGATTTGTGAACAAAAGCTCTCAGGGAGTTTTTAGATGCTCACTAGAAGAGTATCACTCTTAATCTCTCAAATTGATCTGAGTAAATCATGAGACTCACTCCCTTTATATAGCTATTGGTCCCGGGGTCAGTCCTTATCAGATTAGGTCTCAAAAACTCGAAACAGAATCATGTTTGGATCAATATCAGATAAGATCCCCATGAAAACACGTAATCTTATCTCTCGCTGATCGACAGGCCTGAACAGGCCCAATCGGTAGGCCGAACAGGCCCCATCGGCAGGCCAAACACGTCATCTGGCAGGCCAAACTCCTGAGAAAAAATCTCCGTGAATCTTTTATTTTCCACCCGAGATTCTAAAGGATAAAGTCTCAGTTTTGATTCAAATAACCCAATAGAGAAGTTATCTGATCAAAACAAACTTTATCAAGATAATCTTCTAAGAAAATAAATCAATTCACAATAATTCTACAAGTTTATCTTGATCTAATTTGTCCAAAATTAAAACAACCGATAAACTGACAAGAATTATCTGATCGTAATAATTCAACAAGTTTCTCTTGAACTAATTTCTTACAAAATTAATTCAATCAATAAACAGACATGAATTATTTGATTCTTACAAATTTTAAACCAATCTGATAAATCCGACATAAGTCACCAATTATTGAAAAAGCAAGCCGTGTCGTTACAGGACTTTGTGAGCTAGCAAAGGGGACCAAAATGGACCTAGAAAGTTCAAGCTCATGATAATTATGAAACCTAATATCCCAGATATACATTTCATAATTATCAACTCCAACGCTACTCCACTAAAAGCTTGGAGCTGCACTCTCGAACTTTATAAAATTACGAAGCTCGTGTAGCTAAGTCTCCATGACATATCATAGTGTATCGCATCCCCATATGATCATCCACAATCGGCTTAAGGACAGGTTCTGTCTTACCTTCCCGATTATTTTTATCTTACATTCCATTGTCTCACCATTAGAAAACTTACCATCCAAAGATAGTATACCATTCGGTTGCACCTATGTATCCAAATGGTTGAGCGCTCTAGTTTTCCAATTACAAGACAACGCATATAAGAGGATATCATTACTCCTAAAGAGGAGCTATGGATTCCATATCTATGAATAACAAGTCTACGCTATTAAGAGTCATGCCTCCAACGTACCAGCATGCATACCACTATTGAGATGTGGGTATCACCCTTTGGCACATCAAAAGACACAAGTCAAGAGAACGGGCCCACTATTCATCTCAGGATTAAGATACAATACAAATGACTGTCTAAAGTGAATCGATTTGTCAAGACAAAATTATTAATCCAAATCAATTCACTTTATGTCTCGATCCAACACATCGTCACCTATGACAACGTGCCAATGTTTCCATTCATGGAGTCCAACTCCGATGGTCAAGACAAACCATCTCCCAGAAGGGATATAGACAACATAACAATCTTTACATGAATAAAGCGCCCAACTTTATTCCCTCGATTGCGGATCATATGTTTTAGACCGTCACCTTAAGAATCGTGTCTTCCGCATAATCAGTCCATCATATGCCCAATTCTTAAGGTTTAGACTGACAGTCTCAGACTACTGTTTGCTTATCATACATTCAACAAATATGAATGTAAAGAGGATAAGATTTGGTATATATAAATGAATAAATTCTTTATTGATAAAAATGTCTCCAAAAACGTATTACATTTTTACTCCTTAGGGCATACATGTCTAACATATTATATAAAGAAGGATACAGCTTGAGGATTCAAGGATAAAGAATTGATAATATGTCTCGATTATTCTCTTGTAATCTTAGTTTTCTATTCTCTAGGGTGGAGCCATAATATTATGGTTATTATTATTATTTTGCTTGTAGTTTTGCTTGATTGCTTTACTTGTCTATATTATAAGATGATTTGCCATGTATATTGATAACATGTCATATAGAATAGGGAGTGTCGCTCATATTAAAATTGTTCATGCATATTCTTAAAATAAAACCTTGATTTCAAAAGATTGAGTGGGAGAAGGTTTTTGAAGAGAGGACCTAACGCTACCATCGTTGGTCCATAGGCAGAACATGGTGGTCCCAACCTTTAGGAAGGGATTTCTATCATGTACCATAATGGATCTCTGAGAGGATAAGGTATTTTAGCATGATTTATGGTTGCACACCCCTAGGTGGTGATTATAAATTATGAAAAAAATATTGAAACGATGGTTATACACTCAAGTTAATTTTATTATTAACCTCCCCTAGGAGCTCTGTTAATAAAATTAATGGCCAAAGAAACGATTATTAATATATGCTGGATCATACAGGTCCTGGATGGCATATATTAATCAGAAAGGAATCCGTATTCCTAATTGAATTTGGCATGACTCCCCTAGGAGCTTGTTGAATTCTGAGTTGGGGATTATCGTTGTAAGGTTGTGATATTTTTAAGGTTTTGACACATAAACACATTTGTATGATAATACTTGATTGTGTTATCTTACTAAATTATTATAATTTGTTTGCTTATGTTTCATATATGATTCTTTATTGTAGATTAAAAATGTCTAAAAACATTTTATCATCGATACTTGACAAAAACCTATTAACTGGTGAGAACTATAACGATTAGAAACGGAACCTAGATATCGTCTTGTCTAAAATATGTACTGACAACCTCTTGTCCTCCCGAGCCTATAGGAGAATCAACTAATGAGCAATTCCAAGCGTATGATCACTGAAAAGATGCTAATGATCACTCCCGCTGCTATGTTATGGCTAGCATGAACAATGTGCTACAGGCTCAACATCAGGATTATGAGATTGCAAAGCAGATCTTGGATAATCTTGAGAATATGTTTGGAGGCCAAGCCATAACAAAGCAGAAAGGGGCGCTTTGGAAACTCTTAAACTATAGACAGAGGCCGGGGACATCTGTAAAGGAGCACATGATGTTGGTCATGGGTTACCTCGTTGAGGCTCAAACCAATGGAGCTGACATCGATGCTGAAACTCAGATGACTATGGTCTTTGAGACTCTGTCTAAGGAATTTATTCCATTTAGAGCTACATTTAATTTAAGCAATAGATGGGATATGACCTTAACAAAACTGATGAAACAGTTACAGGAGTTTGAATTGCTGATCAGGGAGTCTCCTGTGGGTGGTGAGGCCAACATGGTAGCTGCTTCTAGTTCCAATCCTAACTCTAGGAATGGAAGGAAGCAACGGGCTAAGAACGGGAAGTCTTCTACTCCTGCTACCACCAAAAGCAAGAAGAAGAAGAAGAAGAAGAAGAACCCAAACAAGATTAAGTGCTTCTTCTGTGGGAATGTCAGGCATATAAAGAAGCATTACAAGGACATCCTTTCTAAAGGAGGTCGGTGTGATCTTCTATATTTAGAAACTTGGTTGGTTGAGGACTCCAATGACATTTGGGTCATAGATTCTGGTGCAACTAATCATGTTTGTGTTTCTCTATAGGGGTTCAAAGAAACGAGAAGTCTGCTACATGAAGACTTCATGCTTCGGATGGGCGATGGATCCTTGGTCTCAGCGGAAGCCGTGGGAGATGTCCATCTTTGTTTTGATAATTATAGGAATTTATTTTTGCAAGATTGTTTTTATGTTTCTAAATTTAAAAAGGAATTTAATTTCTGTATCTTGTTTATTTAAAGACTCCTACTTGGTTTCTTTTAATGATAAAGTGGTGATTCAAAAAAATAAATATTTTATCTGTTCTAGATGGATGCAAAATAATCTATATTTTATCAAACCTAAGATGGACTTATTGCTTAATGCTGAGATGAATGATAATAACTCTAAAAAACTTAAAACTTCCCACTCTAATAAGACTTATCTTTGGAATTTGTGTCTTGGTCATATTAACCTGAATAGGATTCAAAGGTTGGTAAGGGATGGACCTTTAAGTCACTTAAGGGTGGAATCTATACCTCAATGTGAATCTTGTTTGGAGGGTAAAATGACCAAAAGACCATTTAGGTTTAAGGGCAATAGGGCCGAAGGGGTTCTAGAACTTGTGCATAGTGACGTTTGCGGACCGATGAACATCCGATGCACAAGGAGGGTATGAGTACTTCGTCAGTTTTATTGACGATTACTCAAGATATGGGTATGTGTACCCGATGCACCACAAAAGTGAAACTTTTGACAAGTCTAGGGAGTTTCAAGCTAAAGTGGAAAAGCAATTAGGTAGACCTATAAAGGCACTTTGATCGGTTCGAGGTAGGGAATACCTTTCTGATGAGTTTTTGAAACACTTATTAGAAAATAGGATTTTATCCCATTTGACTGCGTCGGGCACTCCATAGCAAAATGGAGTAGTAGAGAGAAGAAATGGGACTTTGTTGGACATGATTAGGTCCATGATGAGTTATTCATCATTGCCTTTATCCTTTTGGGGATATGCACTACAAACCGCATGTTATCTTTTGAATAATGTGCCTTCAAAATCGATCCCTAAAACTCTTCACAAGTTGTGGACGGGTAAGAAGACATCCTTAAACTATATTCGTATATGGGGATGTCTGGCTCATGTCCTGTTTACAGATCCGAATAAGTTAGAAGCACGTTTGGAAGTTTTCGTGTTTGTAGCATTTCCAAAAGGGACTAAAGGGGGTTATTTTTATAACCCAAAGGAAAATAAAGTCGTGGTTTTAACTAATGCAACTTTCCTTGAGGAGATTTACATGGACTACTTTAAACCTTGAAGCAAAGTGATGCTTGTGGAGTTAAGGAGTGATCCGATCACTCTGGAGGTTCCAAATGAAACAGTTCCGATCGGTGTAGAAAAACCAAACAAACCTGAACAACAACCTTAGGGCCTCCGGCGTAGTGGGCGGACCGGGCGTCAACCTAAGAGGTATATGTTCAATGGGGAGGTCTTCTTGGCTGAACCGGATGAACATGACAAGGATCCTTATACTTACACAGCAGCTATAGAGGATGTTGATTCAAAACTCTAGATAAAGGCCATGAACATTGAGATGAAGTCTATGGAGACTAATCAAGTCTAGGAGCTTGTGGATCTTCTCGAAGGGATAAAACCATTGGGTGTAAGTAGATCTGCAAGAAGAAAATAGGAGTGGATGGAAAGGTCAAAACCTTTAAGGCTAGACTAGTAGCTAAGGGTTATACGCAAAAGGAAGGAATCGATTATGAGGAAACCTTTTCGCCTGTAACCATGCTTAAGTCCATCCAAATTCTCTTGTCCATAGCTGCCGCTCTCGACTATGAGATTTGGCAGATAGATGTCAAGACAACTTTTCTAAATGGCTATCTTGATGAGTCCATTTATATGGAACAACCTGACGGATTCAAGGTCACGAGTCAAGAGGGTAAGGTTTGTAAGCTGCTGAACTCAATTATGGACTTAAGAAGGCTTCTCGTTCTTGGAACATAAGATTTGATCAGGTGATGAAGACTTATAGGTTCTCACAAAATGTGGATGAACCATGTGTTTACAAACACATTAAGAATGGGAATGTAGTTTTTCTACTGCTCTATGTAGATGACATTCTGCTGATTGGCAATGACGTTGGGGTATTGTCATCGGTCAAATTATGGTTGACCAAGCAGTTTGACATGAAGGACTTAGGAGAGGCTAATTTTGTTCTCGGTATCCAGATCTTTTGGGATAGGAAGAAAAAAATAATAGCTTTGTCCCAGGCCGGCTACATAGATAAAATTCTCAGGAGGTTTGCAATGTAGAATTCCAAGAAAGGTGGGCAACCATCTAGGTCTGGAATTATTCTTTCTAAGAAAGACTCTCCAAAGTCTTATGAAGAAAGAGAATACATGAAGAAGGTGCCTTATGCTTCGGCAGTAGGTAGTCTTATGTATGCCATGCTTTGCACACGATCGGATATTAGTTATGCGGTTGGAATTGTAAGTCGATTTCAGGTGGATCCAGGATTGAACCATTGGGTTGTGGTAAAGCACATTTTCAAGTACTTGAGAAGGACTCGAGGGTATATGCTTGTATATTCGGGTGAGGACCAAACTCCCCTAGGATATACTGACTTAGATTTTCAATCCTGTCTAGATTATAGGAAATCGACTTTAGGTTTTGTGTCTACTTTAGGCGGCGGTGCCATCAGTTGGAGAGGTGCTAAGCAAGATTACACTTCGGATTCAATGATGGAGGCCGAGTTTGAGGCAGCTAGTGATGCTTCGAAAGAAGCAGTGTGGCTCCGCAAGTTCCTTGGGGATCGTGAGGTAGTTCCTGGTATGGATAAAGTGGTATCACTGTACTGTGATAACAGTGCAGCAGTAGGTAATGCTAGGGAACCAAGATTTCTCAAGAAGAGTAAGCATATTGATCAGAAGTATCATGTGATAAAGGACTTCGTTGAGGGCAGGCATGTCACAGTGAGCAAGATCACGTCGGAGGAAAATTTAGCTGATCCATTTACGAAGACACTTACTGGGAGAGTCTTTGAGAGGCATGTAAGCTATGGTGATGCGAGATTTGCTGTATTTACTCACTTAGTGCAAGTGGGAGATTGTTAGATATGTATGCCCTAAGGAGTAAAAATGTAATAAGTTTTTGGAGACATTTTTATCAATATAGAATTTATTCATTTACATATACCAAATCCTGTCCTCTTTACATTCATATTTGTTGAATGTATGTTAAGCAAACAGTCGTCTGAGACTATCGGTCTAAACCTTCAAGAATTGGGCATATGATGGACTGATTATGCGGAAGACACGATTCTTAAGGTGTCGGTCTAAAACATATGATCCGCAATCGAGGGAATAAAGTTGGACGCTTTATTTATGGAAAGATTGTTATGTTGTCTATATCCCTATTGGGAGATGGTTTGTCTTGACCATCGGAGTTGGACTCCATGAATAGAAACATTGGCACGTTGTCATAGGTGACGATGTGTTGGATCAAGACACAAAGTGAATTGATTTGGATTAATAATTCTGTCTTGGCAAATCGATTCACTTTAGACAATCATTTGTATTGTATCTTAATCCTGAGATGGATAGTGGGCCTGTTGTCTCGACTTGTGTCTTTTGATGTACCAAAGGGTGACTCCCACATCTCAATAGTGGTATGCATGCCGGTACGTTGGAGGCATGACTCTTGATAGCGTAGACTTGTTATTCATAGATATGGAATCCATACCTCCTCTTTAGGAGTAATGATATCCTCTTATATGCGTTATTCTGTAATTGGAAATCTGAAGCGCTCAACCATTTGGATACATAGGTGTAACTGAATGGTATACTATCTTTGGATGGTAAGTTTTCTAATGGTGAGATAATGGAACGTAGGATAATAATAATCAGAAAGGTAAGACAGAACTTGTCCTTAAGCTGATTATGGATTATCATATGGGGATACGATACACTTTGATATATCATAGAGACTTAGCTATACGGGCTTCGTAATTCTATAAAGTTCGAGAGTGCAGCTCCAAGCTTTTAATGAAGTAGCGTTGGAGTTGATAATTGTGAAATGTATATCTAGGATATTGGGTTTCATAATTATCGTGAGCTTAAAATTTATAGGTCCATTTTCGTCCCCTTTGCTAGCTCACAAAATCCTATAACGATACGGCGTGCTTTTTCAATAATTGGTGACTTATGTTGGATTTATCAGATTAGTTTAAAATTTGAAAGAATCAAATAATTCATGTCTATTTATTGGTTGAATTAATTTTGTAATAAAATTAAATTAAGATACACTTGTTGAATTATTTGGATCGGATAATTCTTGTATGTTTATCGGTTGATTTAATTAGATAAATTAAATCAAGATAAACTTGTAGAATTATTGTGAGTTGAATTATTTTCTTAGAGATTATCTTGATAAAGTTTTTTTTGATCAGATAACTTCTCTATTGGGTTATTTGAATCAAAACTAAGACTTTATCCTATAGAATCTCGGGTGGAAAATAAAAGATTTGCGAAGATATTTACGCGGCAGTTCGGCCTGCAGATTAGCGAGAGATAAGATTACGCATTTTCACATGGATCTTATCAGATATTGATCCAAACTTGATTCTGTTTCAAGTTTTTGAGACCTAATCTAATAAGGACTGATCCTAGGACCAATCGCTATATAAAGGGAGTAAGTCTCATGAGTTACTCAGATCAATTGAGAGATTAAGAGTGATACTCTTTTGGTAAGCATCTGAAAACTCCCTGAGAGCTTTTGTTCACAAATCACGAACACTAGCTTTGGGTTCTCTCGATTGGTTGGAAGGAGAGTCATCGGTGGAAGAGCTGTACATGTGAGCCTACACTCACTCCGATCGTGGGTAGAGAATAGCAAAGAAGACCAGTTGGTTGAGGCTCTTCTAGAACGTTACTTCTCTTCACAGGTTGTGGAGGTTCTTCAGCACATAAAGTTTAGTAAAATCTGTTTAATTTACACATATAGCATGTCAAACTTTTGTTTTGAAAAAATACATTGATGTTAAAATTTTTAAAATTCTCCCTGCATACCTCACATTATTTTTTCCAATAATTGGTATCAGAGGTACAGGTTTTTACATAAATTTACAAGTTTGTGATCATACTATATGTATAAATTTTGTGATTTTAGTCTCTCCTATGCTTGAATTTAATTTTATAAAGAGTTGGCACTCTAAGTTTCTATATAATTTCATGTTGTCATGGATTATATGGTGAATGTTTATTAATTAATTATGGTTGATTAAATTATTATTTAATTATTTATTAATTGATTAATTTATACCGGTTATGGTTCCTTAGAGGTTAGAATATGTATCTAGGTTTTTTATGTAATTAGATGGCGGACTATCATCTCCGTCTAAGAATTGTTATTTAATTTTAAATTTGTGAGAATTTGATAATTAAATAATTATTCGGAAAAGACGGATCTAGAAGATGGATGATGGCATACACAAGTATTTCCTGAGTCTCTAATTTTATGTTTTTGAATTGTTGAAAATAAAATTTATGAATTGCATTAAAATTGTATTTACTGGAATGGAGATTTCGGCTCGGTCAGCATGCCGAACCTTCAGTTCGACAGGCCGATGGTCATAGATCGGCAGGCCAGACGTGTGGTTTGGCAGGCCGTCTGTGGGGCAAAAATCAGTTGGCTCTACTGGCAGGCCAAAGTTTCATGGGTCGGCAGGACGATCTTTTCGATCAGCAGGCCAATGAAGCATAACCGGCAGGCCGATCACCCAGATCGGCCTGTCGACCGAGAGCTGCAAATTTTTCAGAAAAGGTGTAATTTTTACGGGGCAGTTTTAATTTTATTTTTGAGATGATTATGAGAAACATTAAATTTGGATATAACCGAAAATATGAAGTATTTGATTCATACGAGATTGAAGACTTGAAGATGGGAATTACATGAAGAAGGATACAACTTGAGGATTCAAGGATAAAGAATCGATATATGTCTCGATTATTCTCTTGTAATCTTAGTTTTATATTCCCTAGGGTGGAACCATAATATTACGGTAATTATTATTTTACTTGTAGCTTTGCTTGATTGCTTTGTTTGTCTATACTATAATATGATTTACCATGTATATTGATAACATGTCATATAGAATCGGAAGTACCGTTCATATTAAGATTGTTCATGCATTATTTTAAAATAAAACCTTGATTTCAAAAGATTGAGTGAGAGAAGGTTTCCGAAGAGAGAACCTAAGGCCTCCATCGTTGGTCCATAGGAAGAACATGGTGGTCCCTACCCCTTGGAAGGGATTTCTATCATGTACCAGATTGGATCTCTGAGAGGATATGGTATTTTAGCATGATTTATGGTTGCACCCCTAGGTGGTGATTATAAACCATGGATAAAATATTGAAATAAGAGTTATACACTCATGTTAATTTTATTATTAACCTCCCCTAGGAGCCCTGTTAATAAAATTAATGGCCAAAGAAACGATTATTAATATATGCTGGATCATACGGGTCCTGGATGGCATATATTAATAAGGAGGGGATCCGTGTTCCTAATTGAATTTGGCATGACTCCCCTAGGAGCTTGTTAAATTCTAAGTTAGGAATTATCATTGTACGGTTGTGATATTTTCAAGGTTTTGACACATAAACACATTTGTATGATTTTACATGATTGTGTTATCTTACTAAATTATTATGATATGTTTGCTTATGTTTGGTATGTGATTCTTTATTGTAGATTAAAAAAGTCTAAAAACACTTTATCATCGATACTTGACAAAAACCAATTAATCAGTTAGAATTACAATGATTGGAAACGGAACCTAGATATCGTCCTGTCCTTTGAGAAACTAAAATATGTTCTGACAACCCCTTGTCCTCCCGAGCCTACGGGAGACTCATCTAATGAGCAATTCCAAGCGTATGACCGCTGGAAAGATGCTAATGATCAGGCCTGCTGCTATGTTATGGCCAGCATGAATAATGTGTTGTAGGCTCAACATCAGGATTATGAGACTACAAAGCAGATCTTGGATAATCTTGAGGATATGTTTGGAGGCTAGGCCATAACAAAGTAGCAAGGGGCGCTTCGGAAACTCTTAAACTGTAGACAGAGGCCGGGGACATCTGTAAAGGAGCACATGATGTTGGTCATGGGTTACCTCGCTGAGGCTCAAACCAATGGAGCCAACATTGATGCTGAAACTCAGATGACTATGATCTTTGAGACTCTATCTAAGGAATTTATTTCGTTTAGAGCTACATTTAATTTAAGCAATAGACGAGATATGACCTTGACAGAATTAATGAAATAGTTATAGAAGTTTGAACTGTTGATCAGGGAGTCTCCTGCGGGCGGTGAGGCCAACATGGTAGCTGCTTCTGGTTCCAACCCCAACTCTGAGAATGGAAAGAAGCAACGGGCCAAGAATGGGAAGTCTTCTATTCCTGCTAATACCAAGAGCAAGAAGAAGAAGAAGAAGAACCCAAAGAAGCTTAAGTGCTTCTTCTGTGGAAAGGTTGGGCATATTAAGAAGCATCGCAAGGACCTCCTTTTCAAAGGAGGTAGGTGTGATCTTCTGTATTTAGAAACTTGTTTGGTTGAGGAATCTAGTGACATTTCAGTCATTGATTCCAGTGCAACTAATCATGTTTGTGTTTCTCTGCAGGGGTTAAAAGAAACGAGAAGTCTGCTACATGAAGACTTCACGCTTCTGATGGGTGATGGATCCTTAGTCTCAGCGGAAGCAGTGGGAGATGTCATTTATTTTTGCAAGATTGTTTTTATGTTTCTAAATTTAAAAAGGAATTTAATTTCTGTATCTTGTTTATTTAAAGACTCCTACGTGGTATCTTTTAATGAAAAAGTGGTGATTCGTAAATACAAATCTTTTCTCTATTTTGGATGGATGGAAAATAATCTATATTTTATCAAACCTAAGATGGACTTATTGCTTAATGCTGAGATGAATGATAATAACTCTAAAAGACTTAAAACTTCTCACTCTAATAAGACTTATCTTCAGCATTTGCACCTTCATCACATTAACCTGAATAGGATTCAAAGGTTGGTAAGGGATGGCCCTTTAAGCCCCTTAAAGGTGGAATCTTTATCTCAATGTGAATCTTGTTTAGAGGGTAAAATGACCAAAAGACCATTTGGGTCTAAAGGCAATAGGGCCGAAGGGGTTCTAGAACTTGTGCATAGTGATGTTTGCAGACCGATGAACATCCGGGAACGAGACGGGTATGAGTACTTCGTCACTTTTATTGACGATTACTCAAGATATAGGTATGTGTGCCTGATGCACCACAAAAGCAAAACTTGTGACAAGTTTAGGGAGTTTCAGGCCAAAGTGCGAAAGCAATTGGGTAGACCCATAAAGGTGTTGGAAACAAAGTGCACAGCGGAATTTTAAAATTTTCATCAAAGTAATTTCCAAAACACAAGTTTGACATATTATATATATAAATTAAATAGATCTTACTAACCTCAGTGTGCCGAAGAACCTCTGCAATCCGTGTAGAGAAGTAACGTTCCAGAAGAGCCTCAACCAACTAGACTTCTTTGCTATTCTCTATCCACAACCGGAGTGAGTGTGGGCTCACACGTACAGCTCTTCCACCGGTGACTCTCCTTCCAACCAACAGAGAGAACCCAAAGCTAGTGTTCGTGATTTGTGAACAAAAGCTCTCAGGGAGTTTTCAGATGCTCACTAGAAGAGTATCACTCTTAATCTCTCAAATTAATATGAGTAAATCATGAGACTCACTCCCTTTATATAGCTATTGGTCCTTGGGTCAGTCCATATCAGATTAGGTCTCAAAAACTCAAAACAGAATCAAATTCAGATCAGTATCTGATAAGATCCGCGTGAAAATGTGTAATCTTATCTCTCGCTGATTGGCAAGCCGAACATTCTGATCGGCAGGCCGATCAGGCCAGTTCGACAGGCCGAACACGTCATCCGGTAGGCCGAACTCCCGAGAAAAAAAATTTCCATGAATCTTTTATTTGCCACTTGAGATTCTAAAGGATAAAGTCTTAGTTTTGATTCAAATAGCCCAATAGAGAAGTTATCTGATCAAAACAAACTTTATCAAGATAATCTCTAAGAAAATAAATCAATTCACAATAATTCTACAAGTTTATCTTGATCTAATTTATCCAAAATTAAATCAACCGATAAACAGACAAAAATTATCTGATCGCAATAATTCAACAAGTTTACCTTGAACTAATTTCTTACAAAAATTAATTCAACCAATAAACAGACATGAATTATTTGATTCTTACAAATTTTAAACCAATCTGATAAATCCGACATAAGTCACCAATTATTGGAAAAGCACGCCATGTCATTACAGGACTTTGTGAGCTAGCAAAGGGGATCAAAATGGACCTATAAAGTTCGAGCTCATGATAATCATGAAACCCAATATCCTAGATATACATTTCACAATTATCAACTCCAACGCTACTCCACTAAAAGCTTGGAGCTGCACTCTCGAACTTTATAGAATTAAGAAGCTCATGTAGCTAAGTCTCTATGACATATCATAGTGTATCGTATCCCCATATGATAATCCATAATCGGCTTAAGGACAAGTTCTGTCTTACCTTCCTGATTATTTTTATCTTACGTTCCATTGTCTCACCACTAGAAAACTTACCATCCAAAGATAGTATACCATTCTGTTACACCTATGTATCCAAATGGTTGAGCGCTCCAGTTTTCCAATTACAGGACAACGCATATTAGAGGATATCATTACTCCTAAAGAGGAGCTATGGATTCCATATCTACGAATAACAAGTCTACGCTATCAAGAGTCATGCCTCCAACGTACCGGCATGCATACCACTATAGAGATGTGGGAGTCACCCATTGGTACATCAGAAGACACAAGTCGATGTTACACATGTATGCTCTAAGGAGTAAAAATGTAATACGTTTTTGGAGACATTTTTATCAATAAAGAATTTATTCGTTTATATATACCAAATATTGTCCTCTTTACGTTCATATTTGTTGAATGTATGATAAGCAAACAGTAGTCTGAGATTGTCAGTCTAAACCTTAAGAGTTGGGGATATGATGGGATGATTATGCGGTAGACACGACTCTTAAGGTGATGGTCTAAAATATATGATCCGTGTTAGACATGTATGCTCTAAGGAGTAAAAATGTAATACGTTTTTGGAGACATTTTTATCAATAAAGAATTCATTCATTTATATATACCAAATATTGTCCTCTTTACGTTCATATTTGTTGAATGTATGATAAGCAAACAGTAGTCTGAGACTGTCAGTCTAAACCTTAAGAGTTGGGCATATGATGGGATGATTATGCGGTAGACACGACTCTTAAGATGATGGTCTAAAATATATGATCCGCAATCGAGGGAATAAAGTTGGGCGCTTTATTCATGTAAAGATTGTTATGTTGTCTATATCCGTTTTGGGAGATGGTTTGTCTTGGCCATCGGAGTTGGACTCCGTGAATAGAAACATTGGCGCGTTGTCATAGGTGACGATGTGTTGGATCGGGACATAAAGTGAATTGATTTGGATTAATAATTCTGTCTTGGCAAATCGATTCACTTTAGACAATCATTTGTATTGTATCTTAATCCTGAGATGAATAATGGGCCCGTTGTCTCGACTTGTGTCTTTTGATGTACCAATGGGTGACTCCCACATCTCTATAGTGGCATGCATGCCGGTACGTTGGAGGCATGACTCTTGGTAGCGTAGACTTGTTATTCATAGATATGGAATCCATAGCTCCTCTTTAGGAGTAATGATATCCTCTTATATGCGTTGTCCTGTAATTGGAAAACTGGAGCGCTCAACCATTTGGATACATAGGTGTAACCGAATGGTATTCTATCTTTGGATGGTAAGTTTTCTAATGGTGAGACAATGGAACGTAAGATAAAAATAATCGGGAAGGTAAGACAGAACTTGTCCTTAAGCCGATTATGGATGATCATATGGGGATGCGATACACTATGATATGTCATGGAGACTTAGCTACACGAGCTTCGTAATTCTATAAAGTTCGAGAGTGCAGCTCCAAGCTTTTAGTGGAGTAGAGTTGGAGTTGATAATTGTGAAATGTATATCTGGGATATTGGGTTTCATAATTATCATGAGCTTGAACTTTATAGGTCCATTTTGGTCCCCTTTGCTAGCTCACAAAATCCTGTAACGACACGGCGTGCTTTTCCAATAATTGGTGACTTATGTCGGATTTATCAGATTGGTTTAAATTTATAAGAATCAAATAATTCATGTCTGTTTATCGGTTGAATTAATTATGTAAGAAATTAGTTCAAGATGAACTTGTTGAATTATGGCGTTCGGATAATTCTTGTCTGTTTATCGGTTGTTTTAATTTTGGACAATTAGAACAAGATAAACTTGTAGAATTATTGTGAATTGATTTATTTTCTTAGAGATTATCTTGATAAAGTTTGTTTTGATCAGATATCTTTTCTATTGGGCTATTTGAATCAAAACTGAGACTTTATCCTTTAGAATCTCGGGTGGAAAATAAAAGATTCGCGGAGATTTTTTCTCGGCAGTTCGGCCTGCCGATCAGAAAGTTCGGCCTGCCGAACTGGCCAGTTCGGCCTGCCTATCACACAGTTCGGCATGCCGACCGCGACAGCTAAGATTACGCGTTTTTCACGCGTATCTTATCAGATATTGATCCGAACTTGATTCTGTTTCGATTTTTGAGACCTAATCTGATATGGACTGACCCCAAGGACCAATAGGTATAAAAAGGGAGTGAGTCTAATGATTTACTCAGATCAATTTGAGAGATTAAGAGTGATACTCTTCTAGTGAGCATCTGAAAACTCCCTGAGAGCTTTTGTTCACAAATCACGAACACTAGCTTTGGGTTCTCTCTATTGGTTGGAAGGAGAGTCACCGGTGGAAGAGCTGTACGTGTGAGCCCACACTCACTCCGGTTGTGGATAGAGAATAGCAAAGAAGACCAGTTGGTTGAGGCTCTTTTGGAACGTTACTTCTCTACACAGGTCGCGGAGGTTCTTCGGCATACTGAGGTTAGTAAGATCTGTTTAATTTATACATATAACATGTCAAACTTGTGTTTTGGAAAATACTCTGATGAAAAATTTTAAAAATTCCGCTGCGCACTTTGTTTTCAACAATTGGTATCAGAGCCGAGGTTTTTACATAAATTTGCAAGTTTGTGATCATGTTATATGCATAAATTTTGTGATCTTAATCTCTCCAATGCTTGAATTAAATTTTATAGAGAGATGGCACTCTAGGTTTCTATATAATATATATGTTGTCATGGATTATATGGTGAATGTTTATTAATTAATTATGGTTGATTAAATTGTTGTTTAATTATTTATTAATTAATACCGGTTATGGTTCCTTAGAGGTTAGAATGTGTATCTAGGTTTTTCATGTAATTAGATGGCGGACTATCATCTCCGTCTAGGAATTATTATTTAATTTTTAATTTGTATGAATTTTGTAATTAAATAATTATTCTGAGAAGACGGAACGAGAAGTCGGAACTTAAAGATTGATGATGGCGCCTCCAGGTATTTCCTGAGTCTCTAATTTTATGTTTTTGAATTGTTGAAAATAAAATTGATGAATTGCATTAAAATTGTATTTTCTGGATTGAGGGTTTTCTGCTCGGTCGGCATGCCGGACCTCACAGTTCGGCAGGCCGGACGTACGGTCCGGCAGGCCGACAGTGGGGCAGAAATTTTGGTGCTCTGCCGGCAGGCCGAACCTTCATGTTCGGCAGGCCGAACCTCCATGATCGGTAGGCCGATCGCCCAGATCGGCCTGCCGACCGAGAGCAGCCAGGTGTCCAGAAAAGGTGCAATTTTTCAGTGCAGTTTTAATTTTATTTTTGGGACGATTCTGAGAAACATTAAATTTGAATATGACCGGAAATATGAAGTGTTCGATTCATACGGGATTGAGGACTTGAAGATGGATATTACATGAAGAAGGATACAGCTTGAGGATTCAAGGATGAAGAATCGATAAATGTCTCGATTATTCTCTTGTAATCTTAGTTTTTTCTATTCTCTAGGGTGGAACCATAATATTACGGTTATTATTATTATGCTTGTAGCTTTGCTTGATTGCTTTGCTTGTCTGCATTATAATATGATTTACCATGAATATTGATAACATGTCATATAGAATAGGGAGTGCCGCTCATATTAAATTTGTTCATGCATAATTTTAAAATAAAACCTTGACTTCAAAAGATTGAGTGGGAGAAGGTTTTCGAAGAGAGAACCTAAGGCCTCCATCGTTGGTCCATAGGAAGAACATGATGGTCCCAACCCCTAGGAAGGGATTTCTATCATGTACCAGATTGGATCTCTGAAAGGATAAGGTATTTTAGTATGATTTATGGTTGCACACCCCTAGGTGGTGATTATAAATCATGGATAAAATATTAAAACGGTGGTTATACACTCACGTTAATTTTATTAACCTCCCCTAGGAGCTCTGTTAATAAAATTAATGGCCAAAGAAACGATTATTAGTATATGCTGGATCATACGGGTCCTGGATGGCATATATTAATCAGGAGGGGATCCGTGTTCCTGATTGAATTTGGCATGACTCCCCTAGGAGCTTGTTGAATTCTGAGTTGGGAATTATCGTTGTAAGGTTGTGATATTTTCAAGGTTTTGACACATAAACACATTTGTATGATTTTACATGATTGTGTTATCTTACTAAATTATTATATATGTTTGCTTATGTTTGGTATATGATTCTTTATTGTAGATTGAAAATGTCTAAAAACGCTTTATCATCGATACTTGACAAAAACCAATTAACCGGTGAGAACTATAATGATTGGAAACGGAACCTGGACATCGTCCTTTCCTTTGAGAAACTGAAATATGTTCTGACAACTCCTTGTCCTCCCGAGCCTACGGGAGACTCAAGTAATGAGCAATTCCAAGCGTACGAACGCTGGAAAGATGCTAATGATCAGGCCCGCTGCTATGTTATGGCTAGCATGAATAACGTGCTGCAGGCTCAACATCAGGATTATGAGACTGCGAAGCAAATCTTGGATAATCTTGAGGACATGTTTGGAGGCCAGGCCATAACAAAGCGGCAAGGGGCGCTTCGGAAACTCTTAAACTGTAGACAGAGACCGGGGACATCTGTAAAGGAGCACATGATGTTGGTCATGGGTTACCTCGCTGAGGCTCAAACCAATGGAGCCGACATCGATGCTGAAACTCAGATGACTATGGTCTTTGAAACTCTGTCTAAGGAATTTATTCCGTTTAGAGCTACTTTTAATCTAAGCAATAGACGGGATATGACCTTGACAGAACTGATGAAACAGTTACAAGAGTTTGAACTGCTGATCAGGGAGTCTCCTGCTGGTGGAGAGGCCAATATGGTAGCTGCTTCTGGTTCCAATCCTAACTCTGGGAATGGAAAGAAGCAACGGGCCAAAAGTGGGAAGTCTTCTATTCCTATTGCTACCAAGAGCAAGAAGAAGAAGAAGAAGAACCCAAAGAAGCTTAAGTGCTTCTTTTGTGGTAAGGTCGGGCATATAAAGAAGCATTGCAAGGACTTCCTTTCCAAGGGAGGTAGGTGTGATCTTCTATATTTAGAAACTTGTTTGGTTGAGGAATCCAGTGACATTTGGGTCATAGATTCTGGTGCAACTAATCATGTTTGTGTTTCTCTGCAGGGATTCAAAGAAACGAGAAGTCTACTTCGTGAAGACTTAACGCTTCGGATGGGCGATGGATCCTTGGTCTCAGCGGAAGCAGTGGGAGATGTCCATCTTTATTTTGATAATTATAGGAGTTTAATTTTGCGAGATTTTTTTTATGTTCCTAAATTTAAAAGGAATTTAATTTCTGTATCTTCTTTATTTAAAGACTCCTACGTGGTATCTTTTAATGAAAAAGTGGTGATTCGTAAAAACAAATCTTTTATCTGTTCTGGATGGATGCAAAATAATCTATATTTTATCAAACCTAAGATGGACCTATTGCTTAATGCTGAGATAAATGATAATGACTCAAAAAGACTTAAAACTTCTCACTCTAATAAGACTTATCTTTGGCATTTGCGCCTTGGCCATATTAACCTAAATAGGATTCAAAGGTTGGTAAGGGATGGACCTTTAAGTCACTTAAAGGTGGAATCTATACCTCAATGTGAGTCTTGTTTGGAGGGTAAAATGACCAAAAGACCATACGGGTCTAAGGGCAATAGGGCCGAAGGGGTTCTAGAACTTGTGCATAGTGATGTTTGCGGACCGATGAACATTCGGGCACGAGGAGGGTATGAGTACTTCGTTACTTTTATTGACGATTACTCAAGATATGGGTATGTGTACCTAATGCACCACAAAAGCGAAACTTATGATAAGTTCAGGGAGTTTCAGGCTGAAGTGGAAAAGCAATTGGGTAGACCCATAAAGGCACTTCGATCTGATCGAGGTGGGGAATACCTTTCTGATGAGTTCTTGGGACACTTGTTAGAGAATGGGATTTTATCCCATTTGACTGCGCCGGGCACTCCGCAGCAGAATGGCGTAGCAGAGAGAAGGAATAGGACTTTGTTGGACATGATTCGGTCCATGATGAGTTATTCATCATTGCCTTTATCCTTTTGGGGATATGCACTACAAACCGCATGTTATCTTTTGAACAATGTGCCTTCAAAATCGGTCCCTAAAACTCCTCACGAGTTGTGGACAAGACGGAAGACATCCTTAAACCATATTCACATATGGGGATGTCCAGCTCATGTCCTGTTTAAGGATCCGAATAAGTTGGAAGCACGTTCAGAAGTTTGCGTGTTTGTAGGATATCCAAAAGGGACTAAAGGGGGTTATTTTTATAACCCAAAGGAAAATAAAGTCGTGGTTTCAACTAATGCAACTTTCCTTGAGGAGAGTTACATGAACGACTTTAAACCTCAAAGCAAAGTGGTGCTTGAGGAGTTGAGGGGTAATCCGTTTACTCCGGAGGTTCCGAACGAAACCATTCCGATCGGTGTAGAAAAACCAAACAAACCTGAACAACAACCTCAGGGGCTTCGGCGTAGTGGGAGGATCGGGCGTCAACCTGAGAGGTATATGTTCAATGGGGAGGTCTTTTTGGCTGAACCGGATGAACATGACAGGGATCCTTATACTTACGCAGAAGCTATGGAGGATGTTGATTCAAGACTCTGGATAGAGGCCATGAACATTGAGATGAAGTCTATGGAGACTAATCGGGTCTGGGAGCTTGTGGATCTTCCCGAAGGGGTAAAACCCATAGGGAGTAAGTGGATCTACAAGAGGAAAAGAGGAGTGGATGGAAAGGTCGAAACCTTTAAGGCTAGACTGGTAGCTAAGGGTTATACGCAAAAGGAAGGAATCGATTATGAGGAAACCTTTTCGCCTGTAGCCATGCTTAAGTCCATCCGGATTCTCTTGTCCATAGCTGCCGCTCTCGACTACGAGATTTGGCAGATGGATGTCAAGACGGCTTTTCTGAATGGCTATCTTGATGAGTCCATTTATATGGAACAACCAGACGGGTTCAAGGTCACGGGTCAAGAGGGTAAGGTTTGTAAGCTGTTAAAGTCAATTTATGGACTTAAGCAGGCTTCTCGTTCTTGGAACATAAGATTTGATCAAGTGATCAAGACTTATGGGTTCTCACAAAATGTGGATGAACCATGTGTTTACAAACACATTAAGAATGGGAAGGTGGTTTTTCTACTACTCTATGTAGATGACATTCTGCTAATTGGCAAAGACGTTGGGGCGTTGTCATCGGTAAAATTATGGTTGACCAAGCAGTTTGACATGAAGGACTTGGGTGAGGCTAATTTTGTTCTCGGTATCCAGATCTTTCGGGATAGGAAGAACAAAATGATAGCTTTGTCACAGGCCGGCTACATAGATAAAATTCTCAGGAGGTTTGCAATGCAGGATTCCAAGAAAGGTGAGCAACCATCTAGGTCTGGAATTACTCTTTCTAAGAAAGACTCTCCAAAGTCTTATGAAGAAAGAGAATACATGAAGAAGGTGCCTTATGCTTCGGCAGTGGGTAGTCTCATGTATGCCATGCTTTGCACTCGACCGGATATTAGCTATGCGGTCGGGATTGTGAGTCGATTTCAGGCGGATCCAGGACCGAACCATTGGGTTGCGGTAAAGCATATTTTCAAGTACCTGAGAAGGACTCGAGGGTATATGCTTGTGTATTCGGGTGAGGATTTAACTCCTCTAGGATACACTGATTCGGATTTTCAATCTTGCCTGGATTCTAGGAAATCGACATCGGGGTTTGTGTTTACTCTGAGTGGCGGTGCCATCAGTTGGAGAAGTGCGAAGCAAGATTGCACTTCGGATTCAACGATGGAGGCCGAGTATGTGGCGGCTAGTGATGCTTCGAAAGAAGCAGTGTGGCTCCGCAAGTTCCTTGGGGATCTTGAGGTAGTTCCTGGTATGGATAAAGCGGTATCACTGTACTGTGATAACAGTGCGGCGGTAGCTAATGCTAAGGAACCAAGATTTCACAAGAAGAGTAAACATATTGATCGGAAGTATCATGTGATAAAGGACTTCGTTGAGAGCGGTCATGTCACGGTGTGCAAGATCGCGTCAGAGGACAATTTAGTTGATCCATTTACGAAGACACTTTCTGGGAGAGTCTTCGAAAGGCATGTGGAAGCTATGGGGATGCGAAATTTGCAGTATTTACTCACTTAGTGCAAGTGGGAGATTGTTAGACATGTATGCTCTAAGGAGTAAAAATGTAATACGTTTTTGGAGACATTTTTATCAATAAAGAATTCATTCATTTATATATACCAAATATTGTCCTCTTTACGTTCATATTTGTTGAATGTATGATAAGCAAACAGTAGTCTGAGACTGTCAGTCTAAACCTTAAGAGTTGGGCATATGATGGGATGATTATGCGGTAGACACGACTCTTAAGATGATGGTCTAAAATATATGATCCGCAATCGAGGGAATAAAGTTGGGCGCTTTATTCATGTAAAGATTGTTATGTTGTCTATATCCCTTTTGGGAGATGGTTTGTCTTGGCCATCGGAGTTGGACTCCGTGAATAGAAACATTGGCGCGTTGTCATAGGTGACGATGTGTTGGATCGGGACATAAAGTGAATTGATTTGGATTAATAATTCTGTCTTGGCAAATCGATTCACTTTAGACAATCATTTGTATTGTATCTTAATCCTGAGATGAATAATGGGCCCGTTGTCTCGACTTGTGTCTTTTGATGTACCAATGGGTGACTCCCACATCTCTATAGTGGCATGCATGCCGGTACGTTGGAGGCATGACTCTTGGTAGCGTAGACTTGTTATTCATAGATATGGAATCCATAGCTCCTCTTTAGGAGTAATGATATCCTCTTATATGCGTTGTCCTGTAATTGGAAAACTGGAGCGCTCAACCATTTGGATACATAGGTGTAACCGAATGGTATTCTATCTTTGGATGGTAAGTTTTCTAATGGTGAGACAATGGAACGTAAGATAAAAATAATCGGGAAGGTAAGACAGAACTTGTCCTTAAGCCGATTATGGATGATCATATGGGGATGCGATACACTATGATATGTCATGGAGACTTAGCTACACGAGCTTCGTAATTCTGTAAAGTTCGAGAGTGCAGCTCCAAGCTTTTAGTGGAGTAGAGTTGGAGTTGATAATTGTGAAATGTATATCTGGGATATTGGGTTTCATAATTATCATGAGCTTGAACTTTATAGGTCCATTTTGGTCCCCTTTGCTAGCTCACAAAATCCTGTAACGACACGGCGTGCTTTTCCAATAATTGGTGACTTATGTCGGATTTATCAGATTGGTTTAAATTTATAAGAATCAAATAATTCATGTCTGTTTATCGGTTGAATTAATTATGTAAGAAATTAGTTCAAGATGAACTTGTTGAATTATGGCGTTCAGATAATTCTTGTCTGTTTATCGGTTGTTTTAATTTTGGACAATTAGAACAAGATAAACTTGTAGAATTATTGTGAATTGATTTATTTTCTTAGAGATTATCTTGATAAAGTTTGTTTTGATCAGATATCTTTTCTATTGGGCTATTTGAATCAAAACTGAGACTTTATCCTTTAGAATCTCGGGTGGAAAATAAAAGATTCGCGGAGATTTTTTCTCGACAGTTCGGCCTGCCGATCAGAAAGTTCGGCCTGCCGAACTGGCCAGTTCGGCCTGCCTATCACACAGTTCGGCATGCCGACCGCGACAGCTAAGATTACGCGTTTTTCACGCGTATCTTATCAGATATTGATCCGAACTTAATTCTGTTTCGATTTTTGAGACCTAATCTGATATGGACTGACCCCAAGGACCAATAGGTATAAAAAGGGAGTGAGTCTAATGATTTACTCAGATCAATTTGAGAGATTAAGAGTGATACTCTTCTAGTGAGCATCTGAAAACTCCCTGAGAGCTTTTGTTCACAAATCACGAACACTAGCTTTGGGTTCTCTCTATTGGTTGGAAGGAGAGTCACCGGTGGAAGAGCTGTACGTGTGAGCCCACACTCACTCCGGTTGTGGATAGAGAATAGCAAAGAAGACCAGTTGGTTGAGGCTCTTCTGGAACGTTACTTCTCTACACAGGTCGCGGAGGTTCTTCGGCATACTGAGGTTAGTAAGATCTGTTTAATTTATACATATAACATGTCAAACTTGTGTTTTGGAAAATACTCTGATGAAAAATTTTAAAAATTCCGCTGCGCACTTTGTTTCCAACAATCCGCAATCGAGGGAATAAAGTTGGGTGCTTTATTCATGTAAAGATTGTTATGTTGTCTATATCCCTTTTGGGAGATGGTTTGTCTTGGCCATCGGAGTTGGACTCCGTGAATAGAAACATTGGCGCGTTGTCATAGGTGACGATGTGTTGGATCGGGACATAAAGTGAATTGATTTGGATTAATAATTCTGTCTTGGCAAATCGATTCACTTTAGACAATCATTTGTATTGTATCTTAATCCTGAGATGAATAATGGGCCTGTTGTCTCGACTTGTGTCTTTTGATGTACCAATGGGTGACTCCCACATCTCTATAGTGGCATGCATGCCGGTACGTTGGAGGCATGACTCTTGGTAGCGTAGACTTGTTATTCATAGATATGGAATCCATAGCTCCTCTTTAGGAGTAATGATATCCTCTTATATGCGTTGTCCTGTAATTGGAAAACTGGAGCGCTCAACCATTTGGGTACATAGGTGTAACCGAATGGTATACTATCTTTGGATGGTAAGTTTTCTAATGGTGAGACAATGGAACGTAAGATAAAAATAATCGGGAAGGTAAGACAGAACTTGTCCTTAAGCCGATTATGGATGATCATATGGGGATGCGATACACTATGATATGTCATGGAGACTTAGCTACACGAGCTTCGTAATTCTATAAAGTTCGAGAGTGCAGCTCCAAGCTTTTAGTGGAGTAGCGTTGGAGTTGATAATTGTGAAATGTATATCTGGGATATTGGGTTTCATAATTATCATGAGCTTGAACTTTATAGGTCCATTTTGGTCCCCTTTGCTAGCTCACAAAATCCTGTAACGACACGGCGTGCTTTTCCAATAATTGATGACTTATGTCGGATTTATCAGATTGGTTTAAAATTTATAAGAATCAAATAATTCATGTCTGTTTATCGGTTGAATTAATTATGTAAGAAATTAGTTCAAGATGAACTTGTTGAATTATGGCGTTCGGATAATTCTTGTCTGTTTATCGGTTGTTTTAATTTTGGACAATTAGAACAAGATAAACTTGTAGAATTATTGTGAATTGATTTATTTTCTTAGAGATTATCTTGATAAAGTTTGTTTTGATCAGATATCTTTTCTATTGGGCTATTTGAATCAAAACTGAGACTTTATCCTTTAGAATCTCGGGTGGAAAATAAAAGATTCACAGAGATTTTTTCTCGGCAGTTCGGCCTGCCTATCAGAAAGTTCGGCCTGCCGAACTGGCCAGTTCGGCATGCCGACCGCGACTGTTAAGATTACGCGTTTTTCACGCGTATCTTATCAGATATTGATCCGAACTTGATTCTGTTTCGATTTTTGAGACCTAATCTGATATGGACTGACCCCAAGGACCAATAGGTATAAAAAGGGAGTGAGTCTAATGATTTACTAAGATCAATTTGAGAGATTAAGAGTGATACTCTTCTAGTGAGCATCTGAAAACTCTCTGAGAGCTTTTGTTCACAAATCACGAACACTAGCTTTGGGTTCTCTCTATTGGTTGGAAGGAGAGTCACCGGTGGAAGAGCTGTACGTGTGAGCCCACACTCACTCCGGTTGTGGATAGAGAATAGCAAAGAAGACCAGTTGGTTGAGGCTCTTCTGGAACGTTACTTCTCTACACAAGTCGCGGAGGTTCTTCGGCACACTGAGGTTAGTAAGATCTGTTTAATTTATACATATAACATGTCAAACTTGTGTTTTGGAAAATACTCTGATGAAAAATTTAAAAAATTCCGCTGCGCACTTTGTTTCCAACAGTCGAGATAACGGGCCCACTATTCATCTCAAGATTAAGATACAATACAAATGACTGTCTAAAATGAATCGATTTGCTAAGACAGAATTTTTAATCCAAATCAATTCACTTTATGTCCCGATCCAACACATTGTCACCTATGACAACGCGCCAATGTTTTTATTCACGGAGTCCAACTCCAATGGACAAGACAAACCATCTCCCATAAGGGATATAGACAACATAACAATCTTTACATGAATAAAGCGCCCAACTTTATTCCCTCGATTGCGGATCATATGTTTTAGACCATCACCTTAAGAATCATGTCTACCGCATAATCATTCCATCATATGCCCAATTCTTAAGGTTTAGACTGGCAGTCTCAGACTACTGTTTGCTTATCATACATTCAACAAATATGAACGTAAAGAGGACAAGATTTGGTATATATAAATGAATAAATTCTTTATTGATAAAAATGTCTCCAAAAATGTATTACATTTTTACTCCTTAGGGCATACATGTCTAACAATCTCCCACTTGCACTAAGTGAGTAAATACAGCAAATTTTGCATCCCCATAGCTTCCACATGCTTCTTGAAGACTCTCCCATTAAGTGTCTTCGTAAATGGATCAGCTAAATTGTCCTCTGACGCGATCTTGCACACCGTGACATGCCCGCCCTCAACGAAGTCCTTTATCACATGATACTTTCGATCAATATGCTTACTCTTCTTGTGAAATCTTGGTTCCTTAGCATTAGCTACCACCACACTATTATCACAGTACAGTGATACCGCCTTATCCATGCCAAGAACAACCTCAAGATCCCCAAGGAACTTGCGGAGCCACACTGCTTCTTTCGAAGCATCACTAGCTGCCACATACTTGGCCTCCATTGTTGAATCCGAAGTGCAATCTTGCTTCGCACTTCTCCAACTGATGGCACCGCCACCCAGAGTAAACACAAACCCCGAAGTCGATTTCCTAGAATCCAGACAGGATTGAAAATCTGAATCAGTGTATCCTAGAGGAGTCAAGTCCTCACCCGAATACACAAGCATATACCCTCGAGTCCTTCTCAGGTACTTGAAAATATGCAACTTTCCTTGAGGAAAGTTACATGGACGACTTTAAGCCTCAAAGCAAAGTGGTGCTTGAGGAGTTAAGGAGTGATCCGATCACTCCGGAGGTTCCAAACGAAACCATTCCGATCAGTGTAGAAAAACCAAATGAACCTGAACAACGAGCTAAGGGGCTTTGGCGTAATTGGAGGATCGAACCTCAACCTGAAAGGTATATGTTCAATGGGGAGGTCTTCTTGGCTGAACTGGATGAACATGACAGGGATCCTTATACTTTCGCATAAGCTATGGAGGATGTTGATTCAAAACTCTGGACAGAGGCCATGAACATAGAGATGAAGTCTATGGAGACTAATAAGGTCTGGGAGTTTATGGATCTTCCCGAAGGGGTAAAACCCATAGGGTGTAAGTGGATCTACAAGAGGAAAAGAAGAGTGGATGGAAAGGTCAAAACCTTTAAGGCTAGACTGGTAGCTAAGGGTTATACACAAAAGGAAGGAATCGATTATGAGGAAACCTTTTCGCCTGTAGCCATACTTAAGTCCATCTGGATTCTCTTATCCATAGCTACCGCTCTCGACTACGAGATTTGGCAGATGGATGTCAAGATGACTTTTCTAAATGGCTATCTTGATGAGTCTATTTATATGGAACAGCCAGACGGGTTCAAGGTCACGGGTTAAGAGGGTAAGTTTTGTAAGCTGCTAAAGTCAATTTACAGACTTAAGCAGGCTTTTTGTTGTTGGAACATAAGATTTGATCAGGTGATCAAGAATTATAGGTTCTCACAAAATGTGGATGAACCATGTGTTTATAAACACATTAAGGATAGGAAGGTGGTTTCTCTATTGCTCTATGTAGATGACATTCTACTAATTAGCAATGACGTTGGGGCTTTGTCATTGGTCAAATTATGGTTGACCAAGCAGTTTGACATGAAGGACTTGGGTGAGGCTAATTTTGTTCTCAGTATCCAGATCTTTGGAGATAGGAAGAACAAAATGATATCTTTGTCACAGGCTGGCTACATAGATAAAATTCTCAGGAGATTTGCAATGCAGGATTCCAAGAAAGGTGGGCAACCATCTAGGTCTAGAATTACTCTTTCTAAGAAAGACTCTCCAAAGTCTTATGAAGAAAGAGAATACATGAAGAAGGTGCCTTATGCTTCAGCATGGATAGTCTCATGTGTGCCATGCTTTGCACACGATCGGATATTAGCTATGCGGTCGGGATTGTAAGTCGATTTCAGGCGGATCTAGGACCGAACCATTGGGTTGTAGTAAAGCATATTTTCAAGTACCTGAGAAGGACTCGAGGGTATATGCTTGTATATTCGGGTGAGGACCTGACTCCTCTAGGATATACTGACTCGGATATTCAATCCTGACTAGATTCTAGGAAATAGACTTCGGGGTTTGTGTTTACTCTGGGCGGCCGTGCCATCAATTGGAGAAGTGCGAAGCAAGATTGCACTTCAGATTCAACGATGGAGGCCGAGTATGTGGCAGCTAGTGATGCTTCGAAAGAAGCAGTGTGGCTCCGCAAGTTCCTTGGGGATCTTGAGGTTGTTCTTGGCATGGATAAGGCGGTATCACTGTAGTGTGATAATAGTGTGGTGGTAGCTAATGCTAAGGAACCAAGATTTCACAAGAAGAGTAAGCATATTGATCGAAAGTATCATGTGATAAAGGACTTTGTTGAGGGCGGGCATGTCACGGTGTGCAAGATCGCGTCAAATGATAATTTAGCTGATCCATTTACGAAGACACTTACTAGGAGAGTCTTCGAGAAACATGTGGAAGCTATGGGGATGCGAGATTTGCTGTATTTACTCACTTAGTGCAAGTGGCAGATTGTTAGATATATATGCCCTAAGGAGTAAAAATGTAATAATTTTTTGGAGACATTTTTATCAATATAGAATTTATTCATTTACATATACCAAATCTTGTCCTCTTTACGTTCATATTTGTTGAATGTATGTTAAGCAAACAGTCGTCTGAGACTATCGGTCTAAACCTTTAAGAATTGGGCATATGATGGACTGATTATGCAAAAGACGCGATTCTTAAGGTGTCGGTCTAAAACATATGATCCTCAAATGAGGGAATAAAGTTGGGTGCTTTATTTATGGAAAGATTGTTATGTTGTCTATATCCCTATTGGGAGATGGTTTGTCTTGACCATCGGAGTTGGACTCCATGAATAGAAACATTGGCACGTTGTCATAGGTGACGATGTGTTGGATCGGGACACAAAGTGAATTGATTTGGATTAATAATTCTGTCTTGGCAAATCGATTCACTTTAGACAATCATTTGTATTGTATCTTAATCCTGAGATGGATAGTGGGCCTGTTGTCTCGACTTGTGTCTTTTGATGTATCAAAGGGTGACTCCCACATCTCAATAGTGGTATGCATGCCGGTACGTTGGAGGCATGACTCTTGATAGCGTAGACTTGTTATTCATAGATATGGAATCCATAGCTCCTCTGTAGGAGTAATGATATCCTCTTATATGCGTTATTCTGTAATTGGAAATCTGAAGCGCTCAACCATTTGGATACATAGGTGTAACCGAATGGTATACTATCTTTGGATGGTAAGTTTTCTAATGGTGAGATAATGGAACGTAAGATAATAATAATCAGAAAGGTAAGATAGAACTTGTCCTTAAGCCAATTATGGATTATTATATGGGGATACGATACACTTTGATATATCATAGAGACTTAGCTATATGGGCTTCGTAATTCTATAAAGTTCGAGAGTGCAGCTCCAAGATTTTAATGAAGTAGCGTTGGAGTTGATAATTGTGAAATGTATATCTAGGATATTGGGTTTCATAATTATCGTGAGCTTAAACTTTATAGGTCCATTTTGGTCCCCTTTGCTAGCTCACAAAATCCTGTAACGATACGGCGTGCTTTTTCAATAATTGGTGACTTATGTTGGATTTATCGGATTGGTTTAAAATTTGAAAGAATCAAATAATTCATGTCTATTTATTGGTTGAATTAATTTTGTAATAAAATTAAATTAAGATAAACTTGTTGAATTATTGGGATCGGATAATTCTTGTATGTTTATCGGTTAATTTAATTAGATAAATTAAATCAAGATAAACTTGTAGAATTATTGTGAGTTGAATTATTTTCTTAGAGATTATCTTGATAAAGTTTGTTTTGATCAGATAACTTCTCTATTGGGCTATTTGAATCAAAACTAAGACTTTATCCTATAGAATCTCGAGTGGAAAATAAAAGATTTGCAAAGATATGTACGCGGCAGTTCGGCCTGCCGATCTACGTGTTCGGCCTCCCGATTAGCGAGAGATAAGATTACGCGTTTTCACACAGATCTTATCAGATATTGATCCGAACCTTATTCTGTTTCAAGTTTTTGAGACCTAATATGATAAGAACTGACCCTAGGACCAATTGCTATATAAAGGGAGTAAGTCTCATGAGGTACTCAGATCAATTGAGAGATTAAGAGTGATACTCTTCTTGTAAGCATCTAAAAACTCTTTGAGAGCTTTTGTTCACAAATCACAAACACTAGCTTTGGGTTCTCTTGATTGGTTGGAAGGAGAGTCACCGGTGGAAGAGCTGTACGTGTGAGGCCACACTCACTTCGATCATGGATAGAGAATAGCAATAAAGACCAGTTGGTTTAGGCTTTTCTGGAACGTTACTTCTCTTCATAGGTTGCGAAGGTTCTTCGGCATACAAAGGTTAGTAAGATCTATTTAATTTACACATATAGCATGTCAAACTTGTGTTTTGAAAAAATACTCTGATGTTAAAATTTTTAAAATTCCCACTGCGCACCTCATATTGTTTTTTCTAACACAGTCTCAGACTTTTGTTTGCTTATCATACATCCAACAAATATGAACATAAAGAGGACAACATTTAGTATATGAATAATAAATAAATTCTTTATTGATAAAAATGTCTCCAAAAATATATTACATTTTTACTCCTTAAGGGATACATGTCTAACAATCTAGATAATCTCTAGGAAAATAAATATTTCGAATAACTTAACAAGTTTATCTTGAATTAATTTATACAAAATTAATTCAACCAATAAACAGATATTAATTATCTGATCCTATCGAATTTTAGCCAATCTAATAATTTAACATAAGTCACCAATTTATTGAAAAAGCACGTCGTATGATCATAGGATTCATTATGAGCTAGCAAAGGGGATTGATGGACCTATATAGTTCAAGCTCCCGATAATTATAAAACCCAAGATCCATGATATATGTTTCATAATTATCAACTCTAACGCTGCTCCACTAAAAGCTTAGAGCTGCACTCTCGAACTCTATAAAATTACGAAACTCAAATAGCTAAGTATCCACAACATATCATAATGTATCGTATCCCCATATGATATCGCTAATCAGCTTAAGGATAAATTCTATCTTAGCTTCTCGATTATTTTTCGCTTACATTCCATTATCTCACCATCAGAAAACTTACTACCCAAAGACAGTATACCATTCCTTTACACCTATGTATCCAAATGGTTGAGCGCTTTAATCTTCCAATTACAAGGTAATGCATATAAGAGGATATTTTTGACTCTTAAAGAGGAGCTATGAATTTCGTATCTATGAATAACAAGTCGACGCTATCAAGAGTCATGTTTCCAAGATACCAGCATATGTACCAACATAAAATGTGGATGTCACCCTTTGGTATATCAAAAGACATAAGTCAAGACAACATGGCTACTATTCATCTCTGGATTAAGATACAACACATATGATTGTCTAAAGTGAATTAATTTGCCAAGATAAAATTATTAATCCCAATGAATTACACTTTATGTCCTGATCCAATACATCGTCACCTATGACAATGCACTAATGTTTCTATTTGCGAAGTTCACCTCTGATGAACAAGACAAACCATCTCCCGTTAGGGATATAGATAACATAACAATCTTTGCATGAATAAAGCGCCCAATTTTATTCCATCGATTGCGGTTCTTATGATTTAGACTGTCACTTTTATAATCACGTCTTTCGTATAATTTGTCCATCATATGCCTAATTCTAAAGGCTTAGATTGACAGTCTTAGACTTTTGTTTGTTTATTATACAACAAATATGAACGTAAACAGGACGATACTTTAGTATATGAATAAATAAATTCTTTATTGATAAAAATATCTCCAAAAATATAATACATTTTTACTCATTTTCGTATATTTATCTAACAAAAGTGATATTAGACAAAATGTAGGAGTGTTTTGGGTATTTTCCACTCAGTAAAAAGTTTAGGAACAAATCCATGACTAGTCCTTTCTTCTCTCTCTAAACTTATTCTATTTAGTAAATTTTGTCTCTTAAATAGTTCCTAAACTCAAAAAATTGTTTCACAAATGGTCATTCTATTAAATTTTAGATAGGAACCATTAACTATCTCATTAAAGGTCTCTAAACTACCTTTTATCTTTAGAAATAGTCTTCATGTTAAAGTTGTACTAAATTTAATCCTTAAAGTAAAAATAAAATCTGCCAATATTAATTACTTCATCAAATAAATAGATGGAAAACATTAAAGATTAATTTCAAAATTGATCCCTAACTTTTAATCTCAATACCACGTAGATGATTTGGATTTGTTACCTTTTTTTACTATAACTAATGGGTTTGAATTAAAGATCATGATTTGGATTGAATTTGTAAAACTGATTTTTTTTTTAACTTAGAGGTGAAGGGATTCAAACTCTTTACCTCATGGTGAAATCAAATGTGATTTCATCGCTAAACTATGTCTGCAATCACAAACTGACCTTTTATTTGTAAAAATGTTTTACAAGCCAATGGGATTATAGCCTTGCTCTCTCACAAGAAGTTGGCTCCACCTATGGGACTTAAGTGAGGCCTACATCTTGCGGAAAGATAGGGTTGTAAACACAAAGACAAACTCTTTTATTTATGAGTTGCCAAACACTAGTTTTTTTTTTTCCCCGAATTGCATTGGTTGGTCTAAACTAGTGTTGCCAAACATCCTCTAATACGAGGAGCATTTTTGAGATTATCAAAAAATATAAGAGCAAACGTGTAATTCAAGTAAAACTCAAGGGTATCAAGAAATCAAGGTTGTTTGTCATTACCAAACGTCAGCCTTTTACAAGATATATATGCTTTTGTTTTTTGGCCGGAAGATCGTCTGAAATTCTATTATAACATAATATATCATATCATATCATATCATATGACATGACACGATAAGATTTCATCATATACTATTCTATTTCAACACTGCAATTTATGCGACATATATCACAGCAGAGCTCCCAACCAGTTTCGTTGACAAGGGGCAGGAGCAGGTGTGCACCTATTTGAAATCAGTCCTTTGTTCAACTCTTGCCATACACAAAAAGTTAAGTAGGCCAAACTAAAAAAACATATTTCACGAATAGTAGAAAATACATTAGGCATTCATATTTTTCTCCTCTTTAAGACGAAATGTATCGGTGTCCCTATGTTTTTTTTTTTTTTTTTTTAATTTTTTTGATGAAAGAAGCAGTTCTTTGCATCACAAACTACCGAATTGAGCTGACCAGGAACCTTTGTAAGCATCTGACAAAGCAGCAACAGTCTCGGAGACGTCATTCTTCATTTCCAAAAGCTTGGACTGCATGTACTCTTTGTATTTTGACACAGAATCAACAACAGCCATAAGTTCACAAGCACACAACTGAATTTCTGCTTCACTTTGTTTGACTTCTTCCTGAAACTTTAATTCAGATGCCTAGAACAAAAACATAAGTTCATCAGAGCGCCTGGCAATTGATTAAATGGGTTTCAGGTTTGACCATATGTAGAACAAGGAAAGAGGGGAATAAACCAGCGAACAAGTAGAATAGAAAACATAATAGAGAACAAAATGAGGAGACACAGTAAAGCTATATCAAAAGCTGAAATTTAAAGGTCGATGACCCATCACTATTAATGTTTCTAGTAACAACTTTTTTCCTCGAGAGAATAATTTGTGTTCAATCCACCAACTTTTTGAGATTCCAAAGCTATATCGGAAGTTTAAATTTAGAGGTTCATTTTTTTTTATTTTTTTTCCGGACAAGAATGTACCTTCAAAATATCTGCTGCTTCTCTTTCCACAATCTCCAAGTTATGAGCCTCCATTTCTGAGTCCTTTACCATCTTTTTTGCATCTGCTGCACATCTAGACATGTAGTCCTCTGTTTCTTTCCTCAACAAATGCAGTTGAGTTTCATTCTGATGTAAGTGCCATTTATGCCAACAAAGACGGATAGGTGAAAAATTACCGAATGAAAGTCGATGCCATTGGTACACCAACATATTAGTGTTACTTCAATAAAAGCAAGAGAAAAACACACGCATAGAGGTAAAGCTATAGCTGGTACAGCAAAATGACTATCATAACACAATTTAGTATCAAAAAGGAACTTGTGATCGACACGATTATATTGTATTAAGTATTATTCGGTGCACTTACTTCACTGATATGGGATTCAAGTCTCGCATGATGATTTCTTTTTCCCTCAACCTTAGTAGCAATATCACTTGTTTGTTGCTGAAGAGTGATCAACTCTTCCAATTTTGCCATTTTATTTTTCTTTAAATCCTCAGCAAAGGAATCAAGTGAAGGCTTTAACGTTGATTTGTAGTCAGTCCCCATTATCTCAGCAGGTGCAGAGCCTTTGGCATTCAAGGCATATTGAAAACCATCACCAAATTTCAACCTAGTAAAGGCAAAGCAAGAGCAGATGCTCAGGATAAGCATTACATATAACCATGGTTTAAAAAGGCGTTCGAGGCTTACGCCTCAAGGCTCGCCTCAGTTTGAGGCGCTTGATCAGCGCTTCAAGGCTTAAGCCTTGAATGGCTTGAACGAGGCTTACGCCTTTTTTCATTGAGGCGTGCGCCTTGAGGCATTTTTGCCTCAAGGCTTATGAGGCGTGAGCCTCAAATTGAAGGCTATTTTGAGCCGATTTTCAATCCAATCTTTTTTTTCCCTTTCAAAGAAAGTCAACCCAATATCAAAATCGGGCTTTAATCAGATAAAAATATGCAAATAGATTTTTAAACCCTAAGTCTACCATCTTCTTCGACACTTCTTCATCATCTGCCTCCTTCTTCATCATCACCCCTTTCTTGATCATTAACCCCTGCAACTTTCAAGCCCACTGCCCTATGAGTAGTGACTAGAACGACGGTCCACTGACAACAGCCACTTCCAGATTCTGACCTCCTCAGCCCTCACTCCTTAGGTTTTTTTCCCCCTTTTTCTTTTTTTTTTACAGTAGGTTGGGTTTTTTTTTTTTTTTTTTTTTCCCCTCTTATAGCTACTGTAGTAATGTATATTTTATAGAAGTAGGTGTTATGCAAAAGTTATAATGTTATATAAAATGAAAGTTATATAAAGAGAGTAATAAATGATTTTTATTCATTTAGATCTATAGTTATCTCATTTTCTCAAAAAAAAAAAAAAAGGTCATCTTATGTGCTATAAAAGCCATATAATTATAACCATATTAGAAGAACAGTAGCATACATATTATATTGTATGTGTTTTATGCACTTTTTTATTGTGTCTTGTGGTTTTGTGATGAACTAAGTGTGTGTTTTATGGCATGTTTATGAATTTTATTCAACTTTCTGAATTTTTTTATTTTGCATTCGAGGCTTACGCCTCAATCCGCCTCAAGGCTTACGCCTCGAGTCAATTAGACAAAACGCCTCGGTTCCCGTTTTCGCCTTTTAAAACCTTGCATATAACGTGAGTAAGAAATATATAACATAACAGAGAAATATTTAACGTAACAGATTTCATAACTGCCCAAACAGTCAAACTTCAAGAAGTGCCATTCTGGTTGTTTTCTTCTTTTTTCTTTAGTTTATGAATCCTCGATTTGAAACACCAACCAATAAATTGAAATATCCTAGAAAGTAGAAACTAAGCCCTATGCATTTTCCTTGACAAATGCTCCAATGTATTAAAATGTCTAACAATCCGGAACTAATCAATTAGACCAATTTCTGCGTTAAGTAACATAGAAAATTAATTGCCAAATTCTCAATCAAAGAGCAAAAATAAAGCAGAATTAAATATTAAACAAAGAGTTTTGAGATTATGTTTTTAGTTGTAGTGTTTCATCAGTGTTTTTTTTTTTTTTGGATAGTCTTTTATATATATTTGATTCTTTAAAAAAAAAAAAAGAAACCAAAAAAAAAATTTCCTGATTTAGGATTGCCTATCTATCAAGAGGCCTGGATAGGTAAAAAATTTTCACTCTTTGATTGAATGATTAAAAAGGCTATTGAATTCTCCAACTCCCTATTATTAAATTATTCTATCCTATCATCCTTCTAATTCTCTCTCTCTATCTTTTGCCTGTCCTTGTCCCACATTATGATATTTGCCAAGAAATAGTGTTATATTCATTAGGTAATTTGTGAACAAGGTTCAGATGAAAATTTGAACCTGCTGACAATTAAGTAGTTAACTTAAAAAAAATGAAAAAAATAAATACATAAGCCAAAAACAAAAAAGGTCAAATAATAAGTTTCCATATTAGAGTGTTTCCTCAGGTGTTAAATTTGTTAGTGCTTGGGGGTGGTGAATGCCTGAATGGAAGCCAAGATAGGAAAGCATGACCTTTGGAATCGTCGGGTGTTTTTTCTTGCAAATCCTTTTTTGGTCATATTGTTGATTCTAATAGCCTCATTCCCTCTCATTCCTTTTCTTTTTTGTTTGAAAGACCCATTTCCCTACTAAAAGTGAGTGTGTTCAATTGGCTGCTCCTTATGGGTAAGTTAAAAGCTCATGATCTAATGCAACGCAGAAGACCTTTCTGTCCATGTCCCCAGGCTGCTGCTGCCTCTGTCAATGCAGTTTTCAAACTATTGATAACCTCTTTTTACATTGCTTTTTTGCAAGAGTTCTGGTTGAGAGTTATGCAAGAGTTTTCAATTGAGTTGGGTGGCTCCTTTAAGGTGTGCTGACTTGTTTAATATCTTCTTATCTCTTTGCTGTCAACAAGACTGGTAAGACGATTTGGAATACTGCTATGCTGGGTTTGTGTTAGGCATTATGGTTACAGAGGATTAAAAGGATTTGGAAGACTTGGAAGGAAGTACTAACAAAGCATGGAACAGAAACAGCGCAAAATTGTAGTTCGAGTTTGGTTGCATGAGCCACAAAGATCAAGGCTTTCGTCATTTGAAGCTTTCAGCTTTAGGTTAAGTGATGGCAATTGCTGATGCAGTTTACTTTATTTATGGCGATTGTTCACTCAGATTTTTTCCAAATTTCTGATCTTTTAATCCAGGTGGACTTCCTATGACTAATTGTTCTCTCTGTCTTAATTAAGTGTTGTTTCACTGAAGTAGCTTAACTATCAAGCAAAAATGTACTACTTCTCTATCCACTCCATGTAAAACAGGTGATCTAAAACTATGCAAAGTAATTCAAGGGAACAGCACCTTTCATGTAAAATTTGCAAAGGAAAGAAAGGGTTAAACCTTCTCATTGTTTGGTTGCACTCCATGGCATGAGCCTCGATCTCCTTAAACTTATGCCCAAGCGCAGCGTCGAGGTCCCAAGACTTCTCCTCCCAAGAATTCCTCGCCATCTCGGCGTCACCAATATCCCGCTCTACTGCCTGAAGCTCCCTCCTCATCCTCTCCACATCCCTCGAATTCACCGTCTGCGTCTCCACTCTCTTCCTCAGCTCCTCATTCTCCTTGCAAACCCGATCCTTCTCCGCCACCTTCTCCTCCAACGCCTTCTCTCTCCTCTCCAATTCTCTCTCATATTCGTCGTTCTTCTTTCTAAATGTCTCAATCATCTCATTGAACTTCAATACATCCTCTTCCAACAGCCCCTTCTCCTTCTCCAGCGCCTCCTTCCATGACGGCTCCGACCGCATCGCCTCGATCCTCGCCTCGATCTCCCTTGCCTGCCTCTCCAAATCCCCAACGATCTCCGCCGCGGTCTGCCTCTCTCTCTCCAATTTCTCCATCCACTCGCGATCGAGGGTATCGACCGTGTCGTCGTCGCCGGAAATGAAGTGTGAGTAGCTCGTGAGAGCGTACCCGTGGAGGGGGTTACGGTCGGCAAACGACGTCGTAGAGGACGAGAGGTGGTCGTTGAACATGGCGACCTGGACGAGCCAGTGGATGATGGCGAGGAAGGTGGGCCACTGGTGGGGGGTCCCAGGGGAGCGGAGAATGGACTTGTTGAGCTTGAAGGGATAATTTAGGGATTTGAGAATGAAGGGGAGGTCTTCGTCGAGCTTCGAGGTGGGAAAATCGAGGCGGGACATGAGGAAAGAGAGCGTTTGGGTAATGTCTTTGGCGGAAGGGAAAGGGAGGCGGAGAGAGAGGGAGGAGTGGGTGGAGAGGAAGGAGTTGATGGTGGAGACGGCGGAGGACTGGAAGCGGTTGTCTTTGTAGAGATCGAAAGTAGCGGCGGAGGAACGGCTGAGACCGACGGAGGAGGGGCGGCTGCTGGCGAAGCTGGCGTCAGAATCGCGGGATGGATGGAGGTAGAGAGGTGTCGGCGGCTGGGGATTCGCGAACGAGTCCTTTGGACGGCGGTGGCCTCCGGCGCCTCTCATTTTTCTCTTTCCTCTTAACTATCACACTTTCTCTCTCCTCTTTAGGTCTCAAGTCTCTACTTTGTTACTTCGGGTGTTTTTGAATTTGGATGCGAGGGTTTTTTTTTTTTTTTTTTTTTTGGGCGATGTATTTTCCCGCTGCTTTTGGTCGGGGTGGCTTCACGGTGTAACGCGCAAGGCAAATCTTGGCCGTTCGAGTGTTTCAGCGGAAAATAAATCGTATCCGTTTAAAAGAAATAAATTTGTAAATAAATATACGAAAAAAATTGCAAATGTTATGCTACACACTTTTAAACATAACTTTTTATTTATATCACTTTCTTACTTATATTATTTATTTAAATTATATCATATTATAATATTCATGACATTTATAAAAAATAAAAATTTAAAAAATAATATTTATGAAAATTTTCTATTAAACGAGTAAAAGGATTTTTCTATCATGATCAAAAAATTTAAATACATCACCACATCGATGTCATACGCGGGACGGTTTCAGAACCTCCATAATGAGAGATTACAATAAATTACAATTTGTTAAAGAAAAGGAGAATAAAGCATCTCTTAAAATAATTAAAGAAAACAACATTTTCTTATTAGAATGCTTTTCAAAATCTCGTTTCTATCCATCGACGACAGAAGTTGTAAAGGATATAACTGACGGTCTTCTCTGGTCTGCAACTCTTCTTCGATGACGATGGTGACCCCTCGGATAGGAAACGCACACAAACGACCAAATCTTTCAAGCACAACGCCCCATGCCATGGAGTTTTCTTCTCTAAGATCGCGGCAAGATATGGAATTAAGGCCTCGACTTCCGTCGTGTCGCCGTCCGTCATTGTAGTTGTTGAAATAGCTACCACAGGAGGAAGTTGAACAGAGATCGTAAATAGGAGCACGATCGCCGAGTTACGAGATCAGATTGAGGACGATTCATTTGGTAGCAATCTTTGTTGGCAGCAACGATTGGATCGTTCGCATCACACGGCTTTCAACGATGAAGAGAGAGAAGAGGGGCAGAGGAGAGAGAAAATATGAAGATTTTGACAAAATGGCCAAAAGAAAATTTTAATTGGGTAAATGGTTTTTTGTTTTTTTAGAACCAAAAAAACACGTTTTTTTATGCAGGTAAATTGTCTTAGTTTTTTTCAAAAAAATAAGAAAAATGATCGTAGTAGAATAAAAAACCTCAACATAAAAAAAAAAACTAGAACTGTTTTAATGTCTGAAAAACTTTTTTTTTTGTCAAAAACTGTAAAAAAAAATGATTATTTACCAAAAAAATTTTAGCCGAGGCCTTTTTTAAAAATCCCTCAAGAAAATATGTGTTAAGGTTTTTGGGAAGATGAAGGAGATCAAGTGATTTTTGGAACTTTATTTAAGTATAAATGTATATTTACATTTAATTGGCGTATTTATTAAAGTTTTCTAAAATCTAGCCTATTAATTTTAATTAATCCTCTGTTTTGGCTTAAATCCTTATGGGAGGTAATTTGTAATCCAAATGACAACAAAGAAGATACGACAGAGAGATAAGAAGCTGTCGAGTGAATAAGAGAAAAGGGAGAAACGATGCCGTTAGACTGAGGATAAGAAGAAGAAGAAGAAGTCAAAACGCAACCAAAGGCAAAACCAAGATTTGACGGAAAATAAGAAGCTTAGAACTAATAGGAAAGGGGAATAAATATGAGGACACATGTAACACCCCAATGACTATAAATTGAGATGAAATCCAATTATTTAGACATCTTTTTAATTGATTTAAGAATTAATAAGAATCACATCAAGGTTTATTCAATTCTTGATTCAAGATTGAGTGACATATCGATTATTTGTCACTTGAAAGAGTTGCAACACAAACAATTGGCGTCGTCTGTGGGACATCGGAAAAAAAAGCCAGCATTAGATCTCCACGAAGAGTTGAGCATTAGATCTCTATGAAGAATTGAGGAGAAAAGGTTAGGTAGGAAGCAAGATGGCAAGGAAGAAGAATACTAGAACAAGGAATGTGCAAAAAATCGAGAACAGCCTTTGGAATCCTTAGTTGTCACGCCCCGGAGTATGGGAGGTGACGTGGCGGAATATTTAGATTAATTAAAAGAGAATTTAATTAAAAACCAATGGTTTAATACTCAAATTAAGTAAGAAATAAGAAGATTTCCACCACATTTTATAAAAGAATTTATAAATATTAAACAAATAATAATATTAAATAAAAATCGCAAGTAGGGGTTCCACAACCCACAACTTGTGCACACACATGGATATGACAATATCATAAATACAATTACAGTCCAAGTACAAATATGGTTAAGTCTTACATGCCCTGATTAATAATACAGAATATAAATAGACTCTCCTATTGCTCCTGAGTTCGGTCCGAAGAATCTTCTCCAAACCTAAATGGAAGACCACCTAGATGGGGGAAATTTAAAATAATAAAACGTGAGCGAAAGGCTCAGTAGGACTAAGTTTTATAAATAATTTAATTTAAAAAAAACAGTTCATTGTTAGGAGTACTCACAAGAGAACTTAATAAATAAATAAATAAATGCATAATTTGAGTAGAGCCGTTCTGACACAGAACAGTCTACTCGTACAATCAAAAACACCATTTTTCTTTTACCTAGGCAAACCATGAAATCACCACCGTAGTGGCCCAGCTGGGTTTCGAGACCTACCCCCAAGGTCGATCGCTACACGACCCGATCTCTGATATGGCATCATGCCCATGTGTTTATTATCATTATCATTCAAAACCCAATTACCGAGTGTTGTCAATTACATTTATTATGAAATTCATTTCAGATCACGGTATATTAAAATATAACCGATAAAACCATTTTCAAACAACCGTTGAAAACATTTTGATAGAAATCATTTTCAAAGCCAAATCATTTCAAAACTAGGCTACCAAAGAAATAGGATAAAAGTCCTACCTCAATACTCGTGCCGGTGCCCCACACCGTAATCCCGATCCGCTATACGTTAGCTCCACGGAACCACGAACAATCCTAGATACCAACTAAGTCGATCAATATCTAGTTCGAGACATTCTATGTTACTAAATCATTTCATGATGTCCTAGTGTGCCATTTGTATCATTAAAATCATCCTATAAGGTTGGGATTTAAATCAGGGTTCAAAACAGTGAAAACGGGTAAAAATCACAAAATTTTCCATGCCTCGGTCGGCCTGCCGGACGCCCTGCTTCGGCCTGCCGAACTGCACAGTTCGGCCTGCCGGAAGCAAAGTTCGGTCGGCAGAACATTTCCCCAGATTCGGTCTGCCGGTCGGAATAACACCGGCCTGCCGAACATGAACTTCAGCCTGCCGAACTGGGAAAACCCAGAAATCCCAGCCACGGGTTTCTCGATCCCCAAAATCCAAATCTTGTTTCTAACCTGTTTTTCTCAAATCCCAAGCATGAAAAACAACTATAGTTGATAGAAAAACATTCTAGAACATGTTTGGAATCATTTAAACAACATTTAAACTCAAAATCCTCAAAATCTGAAAATGAGAAAAAGAGGAGAAAAATGAAAAATCTTGAATTCAATCCGTTTTTCTTCAATCTAGGCTTAGATTCTAGTTGTTCTAAGTTCATTTAACACAAATCCACGGTTTTCTAAGCTTAGACAATGCTAGATTTCAAAAATACACAAAATTGAAAATTTTGTAAAAAGTTTAGAAATTTCGAATCTAACCTCGAATCAAAGCTTCAATCCGCGTTCTCGGTTGCCGAATCACGTCTCCGAGCTTCCTCCTCGTTATCCCGAAGCTTGGATTCGGATTTGTTTCAAAAATTTTTGAAAGAGATTGAGAGAGAGTGAGCTGCCGAGAGAGAGAGGGAAGAAAGAGAGGGAACCGGAGAGTGAGGAGAGAGAGTGAGAGAAAGGGAATAAATAGAGAAAATCGGTGGGCGGTTTTACTGTGCGAAAACCATGTGCCACCCACGGTTTTGCAAAACAGAGTATTTTTAACATTTTACAAATTGTTGTGTTTTAAAACTCAAAACATCATTTTAAAACAATAAGAAATCTTTTGAACACATCAATTTAACAAAACAACCAAAAATTCAGAACCCAACCAAATAATCTAATTAAGGTTAAAACGTTAATTATGGCACACTAATTCATCATTTATAGTACATTAACATTAAATAAATTTCGGGACGTTACATTAGTGGAGAATCAGATGCTGCAAAATGAGGAAGAGGTGGAGTTAGATTTGCACAAGCTATGAAAAAGTTCCTGCAGTAGCAAAGAGAAGCCAAAGAAGCCCAAAGATTGCTCCTGTAGAACCAACGAGAATTAAAGAGGCAGTTGAAAGAATTTTTATGAGAAATTGAACACTTAAAGCTACAATGCAAACGAGGATCATACTAGGACAGAGGAGACATGTCTGATGAAGTGCAATCCCATGGAATAGATTTTGCAATAGAGAAGAATAAGGAGAGAAATAAGAGTCAGTCTGCACTCGAAGTGGTGGAAGAATCAACTATAGGCATGACACTTTGCTAAATGGATCCTTTAGTAAGCAAAGAGAAAAATGTGGTAATCAGAACCAGGGCAAAAACATTCAAGATCAACACGGAGGTAATTGCCAATAAGGAAAATCTAATGAATTAAGTAGATGATCGCCTTCATATCAAAATAAATAAGTTCCAAAGTCTAACTCTGGCTAAAATTGTGATTAAGGAAGCGCGAGAGATGTCAAAATCACCTTTCACGAACAGAATATTGGAAATTCCAAAACCACAAGAGCTCAACACTCAATAAATGAAGAGTATGATGGGATGACAGATCCAGTGGTATTTCTATATTTGTTTTCTTTAGGTAATGATTCTAGAAACGACCAACGAGGATCTACTCTATAAGGTTTTTTCAAGAATGTTAACCGGGAGAGCCATGGTCTGGTTTAATTAGTTGGCCCCAACATCAATTCACAGCTTTGATGATTTGACCTAAACGTTCGTCACCCAATTTGTCTGTAACCAAAAGAAGAAGAAGATAATTGGAGACGTTATAAAAATAAAAATGGAAGAAAAGGAGAATCTCAAGTCATATATGAAAAGATTCATAATTGAATTAAGAGGAATGCTAATAATGTTATCTTTTTCTCTCTCTTCTACACTTTTTATTTTCGAAGTCTGACATATGAAATCTACTAATATGATAATTAGTATTTAAACAAAAAATGAGATATTGGATTCTACAAGTCACATAATGAATACAAAAAGTAGGAAAGAGAGTGATGTTAGCACTCCTTTTAAATTAAGTAGATGAAAGGATAGAGTCAGCTCTAACGGCAGAAATGTTTTATATAGAATTCCTCCTAGATCATGAATTGAAGGATTCCTTAGGGAGGCATCCGTCAAAGGAAATGACAAACATAATATACCATGCACAAGGAAGCATGAAGATAGAAGAAGCAAAGAGAGCAAAAACGAAAAAGAAAATTGAACAAACTGAGCAAGAAAAGGTTATATTCTGATCAAGTTTGACTAGAAAGCCGTGGGAACTAAGAAATGGAAAGGAGAATTGGGGATTGCAAAATGAGTGCAAACTTAGAATTACCCAAATTAAAGGTGAAAATGAAAGAGCGATAAGAAGGTAGCAACTCTACCCAATCAAAGATAAAGTAGCATTGATGATGTGATCGGAATAGATTGTTGGAAACAAAGTGCGCAGCGGAATTTTTAAAATTTTTTCATCAGAGTATTTTCCAAAATACAAGTATGACATGTTATATGTATAAATTAAACAGATCTTACTAACCTCAGTGTGCCGAAGAACCTCCGCGACCTGTGTAGAGAAGTAACGTTCCAGAAGAGCCTCAACCAACTGGTCTTCTTTGCTATTCTCTATCCACAACCGGAGTGAGTGTGGGCTCACACGTACAGCTCTTCCACCGGTGACTCTCCTTCCAACCAATAGAGAGAACCCAAAGCTAGTGTTCGTGATTTGTGAACAAAAGCTCTCAGGGAGTTTTCAGATGCTCACTAGAAGAGTATCACTCTTAATCTCTCAAATTGATCTTTTGTAAATCATTAGACTCACTCCCTTTTTATACCTATTGGTCCTTGGGGTCAGTCCATATCAGATTAGGTCTCAAAAATCGAAATAGAATCAAGTTCGGATCAATATCTGATAAGATACGCGTGAAAAATGCGTAATCTTAGCTGTCGCGGTCGGCATGCCGAACTGTGAGATAGGCAGGCCGAACTTGCCAGTTCGGCAGGCCGAACTTTATGATCGGCAGGCCGAACTGCCGAGAAAAAATCTCCGCGAATCTTTTATTTTCCACCCGAGATTCTAAAGGATAAAGTCTCAGTTTTGATTCAAATAGCCCAATAGAAAAGATATCTGATCAAAACAAACTCTATCAAGATAATCTCTAAGAAAATAAATCAATTCAAATAATTCTACAAGTTTATCTTGTTCTAATTGTCCAAAATTAAAACAACCGATAAACAGACAAGAATTATCCGAACGCCATAATTCAACAAGTTCATCTTGAACTAATTTCTTGCAAAATTAATTCAACCGATAAACAGACATGAATTATTTGATTCTTATAAATTTTAAACCAATCTGATAAATCCGACATAAGTCACCAATTATTGGAAAAGCACGCCGTGTCGTTACAGGATTTTGTGAGCTAGCAAAGGGGACCAAAATGGACCTATAAAGTTCAAGCTCATGATAATTATGAAACCCAATATCCCAGATATACATTTCACAATTATCAACTCCAACGCTACTCCACTAAAAGCTTGGAGCTGCACTCTCGAACTTTATAGAATTACGAAGCTCGTGCAGCTAAGTCTCCATGACATATCATAGTGTATCGCATCCCCATATGATCATCCATAATCGGCTTAAGGACAAGTTCTGTCTTACCTTCCCGATTATTTTTATCTTACGTTCCATTGTCTCACCATTAGAAAACTTACCATCCAAAGATAGTATACCATTCGGTTACACCTATGTATCCAAATGGTTGAGCGCTCCAGTTTTCCAATTACAGGACAACGCATATAAGAGGATATCATTACTCCTAAAGAGGAGCTATGGATTCCATATCTATGAATAACAAGTCTACGCTATCAAGAGTCATACCTCCAACGTACCGGCATGCATGCCACTATAGAGATGTGGGAGTCACCCATTGGTACATCAAAAGACATAAGTCGAGACAACGGGCCCATTATTCATCTCAGGATTAAGATACAATACAAACGACTGTCTAAAGTGAATCGATTTGCCAAGACAGAATTATTAATCCAAATCAATTCACTTTATGTCCCGATCCAACACATCGTCACCTATGACAACGCGCCAATGTTTCTATTCACGGAGTCCAACTCCGATGGCCAAGACAAACCATCTCCCAAAAGGGATATAGACAACATAACAATCTTAACATGAATAAAGCGCCCAACTTTATTCCCTCGATTGCGGATCATATATTTTAGACCATCACCTTAAGAGTCGTGTCTACCGCATAATCATCCCATCATATGCCCAACTCTTAAGGTTTAGACTGACAGTCTCAGACTACTGTTTGCTTATCATACATTCAACGAATATGAACGTAAAGAGGACAATATTTGGTATATTAAATGAATAAATTCTTTATTGATAAAAATGTCTCCAAAAACGTATTACATTTTTACTCCTTAGAGCATACATGTCTAACAATCTCCCACTTGCACTAAGTGAGTAAATACTGCAAATTTCGCATCCCCATAGCTTCCACATGCCTTTCGAAGACTCTCCCAGAAAGTGTCTTCGTAAATGGATCAGCTAAATTGTCCTCTGACGCGATCTTGCACACCGTGACATGCCCGCTCTCAACGAAGTCCTTTATCACATGATACTTCCGATCAATATGCTTACTCTTCTTGTGAAATCTTGGTTCCTTAGCATTAGCTACCGCCGCACTGTTATCACAGTACAGTGATACCGCTTTATCCATACCAGGAACTACCTCAAGATCCCCAAGGAACTTGCGGAGCCACACTGCTTCTTTCGAAGCATCACTAGCCGCCACATACTCGGCCTCCATCGTTGAATCCGAAGTGCAATCTTGCTTCGCACTTCTCCAACTGATGGCACCGCCACCCAGAGTAAACACAAACCCTGAAGTCGATTTCCTAGAATCCAGGCAGGATTGAAAATCCGAATCAGTGTATCCTAGAGGAGTTAAATCCTCACCCGAATACACAAGCATATACCCTCGAGTCCTTCTCAGGTACTTGAAAATATGCTTTACCGCAACCCAATGGTTCGGTCCTGGATCCGCCTGAAATCGACTCACAATCCCGACCGCATAGCTAATATCCGGTCGAGTGCAAAGCATGGCATACATGAGACTACCCACTGCCGAAGCATAAGGCACCTTCTTCATGTATTCTCTTTCTTCATAAGACTTTGGAGAGTCTTTCTTAGAAAGAGTAATTCCAGACCTAGATGGTTGCCCACCTTTCTTGGAATCCTGCATTGCAAACCTTCTGAGAATTTTATCTATGTAGCTGGCCTGTGACAAAGCTATCATTTTGTTCTTCCTATCCCGCAAGATCTGGATACCGAGAACAAAATTAGCCTCACCCAAGTCCTTCATGTCAAACTGTTTGGTCAACCATAATTTGACCGATGACAACGCCCCAACGTCATTGCCAATTAGCAGAATGTCATCTACATAGAGTAGTAGAAAAACCACCTTCCCATTCTTGATGTGTTTGTAAACACATGGTTCATCCACATTTTGTGAGAACCCATAAGTCTTGATCACTTGATCAAATCTTATGTTCCAAGAACGAGAAGCCTGCTTAAGTCCATAAATAGACTTTAGCAACTTACAAACCTTACCCTCTTGACCCGTGACCTTGAACCCGTCTGGTTGTTCCATATAAATGGACTCATCAAGATAGCCATTCAGAAAAGCCGTCTTGACATCCATCTGCCAAATCTCGTAGTCGAGAGCGGCAGCTATGGACAAGAGAATCCGGATGGACTTAAGCATGGCTACAGGCGAAAAGGTTTCCTCATAATCGATTCCTTCCTTTTGCGTATAACCCTTAGCTACCAGTCTAGCCTTAAAGGTTTCGACCTTTCCATCCACTCCTCTTTTCCTCTTGTAGATCCACTTACACCCTATGGGTTTTACCCCTTCGGGAAGATCCACAAGCTCCCAGACCGATTAGTCTCCATAGACTTCATCTCAATGTTCATGGCCTCTGTCCAGAGTCTTGAATCAACATCCTCCATAGCTTCTGCGTAAGTATAAGGATCCCTGTCATGTTCATCCGGTTCAGCCAAAAAGACCTCCCCATTGAACATATACCTCTCAGGTTGACGCCCGATCCTCCCACTACGCCGAAGCCCCTGTGGTTGTTGTTCAGGTTTGTTTGGTTTTTCTACACCGATCGGAATGGTTTCGTTCGGAACCTCCGGAGTAAACGGATTACCCCTCAACTCCTCAAGCACCACTTTGCTTTGAGGTTTAAAGTCGTTCATGTAACTCTCCTCAAGGAAAGTTGCATTAGTTGAAACCACGACTTTATTTTCCTTTGGGTTATAAAAATAACCCCCTTTAGTCCCTTTTGGATATCCTACAAACACGCAAACTTCTGAACGTGCTTCCAACTTATTCGGATCCTTAAACAGGACATGAGCTGGACATCCCCATATGCGAATATGGTTTAAGGATGTCTTCCGTCTTGTCCACAACTCGTGAGGAGTTTTAGGGACCGATTTTGAAGGCACATTGTTCAAAAGATAACATGCGGTTTGTAGTGCATATCCCCAAAAGGATAAAGGCAATGATGAATAACTCATCATGGACCGAATCATGTCCAACAAAGTCCTATTCCTTCTCTCCGCTACGCCATTCTGCTGCGGAGTGCCCGGCGCAGTCAAATGGGATAAAATCCCATTCTCTAACAAGTGTTCCAAGAACTCATCAGAAAGGTATTCCCCACCTCGATCAGATCGAAGTGCCTTTATGGGTCTACCCAATTGCTTTTCCACTTCAGCCCGAAACTCCCTGAACTTATCATAAGTTTCGCTTTTGTGGTGCATTAGGTACACATACCCATATCTTGAGTAATCGTCAATAAAAGTGACGAAGTACTCATACCCTCCTCGTGCCCGGATGTTCATCGGTCCGCAAACATCACTATGCACAAGTTCTAGAACCCCTTCGGCCCTATTGCCCTTAGACCCGTATGGTCTTTTGGTCATTTTACCCTCCAAACAAGACTCACATTGAGGTATAGATTCCACCTTTAAGTGACTTAAAGGTCCATCCCTTACCAACCTTTGAATCCTATTCAGGTTAATATGGCCAAGGCGCAAATGCCAAAGATAAGTCTTATTAGAGTGAGAAGTTTTAAGTCTTTTTGAGTTATTATCATTTATCTCAGCATTAAGCAATAAGTCCATCTTAGGTTTGATAAAATATAGATTATTTTGCATCCATCCAGAACAGATAAAAGATTTGTTTTTACGAATCACCACTTTTTCATTAAAAGATACCACGTAGGAGTCTTTAAATAAAGAAGATACAGAAATTAAATTCCTTTTAAATTTAGGAACATAAAAACAATCTCGCAAAATTAAACTCCTATAATTATCAAAACAAAGATGGACATCTCCCACTGCTTCCGCTGAGACCAAGGATCCATCGCCCATCCGAAGCGTTAAGTCTTCACGAAGTAGACTTCTCGTTTCTTTGAATCCCTGCAGAGAAACACAAACATGATTAGTTGCACCGGAATCTATGACCCAAATGTCACTGGATTCCTCAACCAAACAAGTTTCTAAATATAGAAGATCACACCTACCTCCCTTGGAAAGGAAGTCCTTGCAATGCTTCTTTATATGCCCGACCTTACCACAAAAGAAGCACTTAAGCTTCTTTGGGTTCTTCTTCTTTTTCTTCTTGCTCTTGGTAGCAATAGGAATAGAAGACTTCCCACTCTTGGCCCGTTGTTTCTTTCCATTCCCAGAGTTAGGATTGGAACCAGAAGCAGCTACCATATTGGCCTCTCCACCAGCAGGAGACTCCCTGATCAGCAGTTCAAACTCCTGTAACTGTTTCATCAGTTCTGTCAAGGTCATATCCCGTCTATTGCTTAGATTAAAAGTAGCTCTAAACGGAATAAATTCCTTAGACAGAGTCTCAAAGACCATAGTCATCTGAGTTTCAGCATCGATGTCGGCTCCATTGGTTTGAGCCTCAGCGAGGTAACCCATGACCAACATCATGTGCTCCTTTACAGATGTCCCCGGTCTCTGTCTACAGTTTAAGAGTTTCCGAAGCGCCCCTTGCCGCTTTGTTATGGCCTGGCCTCCAAACATATCCTCAAGATTATCCAAGATCTGCTTCGCAGTCTCATAATCCTGATGTTGAGCCTGCAGCACGTTATTCATGCTAGCCATAACATAGCAGCGGGCCTGATCATTAGCATCTTTCCAGCGTTCGTACGCTTGGAATTGCTCATTAGTTGAGTCTCCCGTAGGCTCGGGAGGACAAGGAGTTGTCAGTACATACTTCAGTTTCTCAAAGGATAGGACGATGTCCAGGTTCCGTTTCCAATCGTTATAATTCTCACCGGTTAATTGGTTTTTGTCAAGTATCGATGATAAAGCGTTTTTAGACATTTTCAATCTACAATAAAGAATCATATACCAAACATAAGCAAACATATATAATAATTTAGTAAGATAACACAATCATGTAAAATATACAAATGTGTTTATGTGTCAAAACCTTGAAAATATCACAACCTTACAACGATAATTCCCAACTCAGAATTCAACAAGCTCCTAGGGGAGTCATGCCAAATTCAATCAGGAACACGGATCCCCTCCTGATTAATATATGCCATCCAGGACCCGTATGATCCAGCATATACTAATAATCGTTTCTTTGGCCATTAATTTTATTAACAGAGCTCCTAGGGGAGGTTAATAATAAAATTAACGTGAGTGTATAACCACCGTTTCAATATTTTATCCATGATTTATAATCACCACCTAGGGGTGTGCAACCATAAATCATACTAAAATACCTTATCCTTTTAGAGATCCAATCTGGTACATGATAGAAATCCCTTCCTAGGGGTTGGGACCATCATGTTCTTCCTATGGACCAACGATGGAGGCCTTAGGTTCTCTCGTCGAAAACCTTCTCCCACTCAATCTTTTGAAGTCAAGGTTTTATTTTAAAATTATGCATGAACAATTTTAATATGAGCGGCACTCCCTATTCTATATGACATGTTATCAATATACATGGTAAATCATATTATAATGCAGACAAGCAAAGCAATCAAGCAAAGCTACAAGCATAATAATAATAACCGTAATATTATGGTTCCACCCTAGAGAATAGAAAAACTAAGATTACAAGAGAATAATCGAGACATTTATCGATTCTTCATCCTTGAATCCTCAAGCTGTATCCTTCTTCATGTAATATCCATCTTCAAGTCCTCAATCCCGTATGAATCGAACACTTCATATTTCCGGTCATATCCAAATTTAATGTTTCTCAGAATCGTCCCAAAAATAAAATTAAAACTGCACCAAAAATTGCACCTTTTCTGGACACCTGGATGCTCTCTGTCGGCAGGCCGATCTAGGTGATCGGTCTGCCGATCATGGTGGTTCGGCCTGCCGAACATGAAGGTTCGGCCTGCCGGCAGAGCACCAAAATTTCTGCCCCACTGTCGGCCTGCCGGACCGTACGTCCGGCCTGCCGATCTGTGACCTTCGGCCTGCCGAACTGTGAGGTCCGGCATGCCGACCGAGCAGAAAACACTCAATCCAGAAAATACAATTTTAATGCAATTCATCAATTTTATTTTCAACAATTCAAAAACATAAAATTAGAGACTCAGGAAATACCTGGAGGCGCCATCATCAATCTTTAAGATTCGACTTCTCGTTCCGTCTTCTCCGAATAATTATTTAATTACAAAGTTCGTACAAATTAAATAATAATTCCTAGACGGAGATGATAGTCCGCCATCTAATTACATGAAAAACCTAGATACACATTCTAACCTCTAAGGAACCATAACCGGTATTAATTAATTAATAAATAATTAAACAACAATTTAATCAACCATAATTAATTAATAAACATTCACCATATAATCCATGACAACATATATATTATATAGAAACCTAGAGTGCCATCTCTCTATAAAATTTAATTCAAGCATAGGAGAGATTAAGATCACAAAATTTATGCATATAACATGATCACAAACTTGCAAATTTATGTAAAAACCTCGGCTCTGATACCAATTGTTGGAAACAAAGTGCGCAGCGGAATTTTTAAAATTTTTCATCAGAGTATTTTCCAAAATACAAGTATGACATGTTATATGTATAAATTAAACAGATCTTACTAACCTCAGTGTGCCGAAGAACCTCCGCGACCTGTGTAGAGAAGTAACGTTCCAGAAGAGCCTCAACCAACTGGTCTTCTTTGCTATTCTCTATCCACAACCGGAGTGAGTGTGGGCTCACACGTACAGCTCTTCCACCGGTGACTCTCCTTCCAACCAATAGAGAGAACCCAAAGCTAGTGTTCGTGATTTGTGAACAAAAGCTCTCAGGGAGTTTTCAGATGCTCACTAGAAGAGTATCACTCTTAATCTCTCAAATTGATCTTAGTAAATCATTAGACTCACTCCCTTTTTATACCTATTGGTCCTTGGGGTCAGTCCATATCAGATTAGGTCTCAAAAATCGAAATAGAATCAAGTTCGGATCAATATCTGATAAGATACGCGTGAAAAATGCGTAATCTTAGCTGTCGCGGTCGGCATGCCGAACTGTGAGATAGGCAGGCCGAACTGGCCAGTTCGGCAGGCCGAACTTTATGATCGGCAGGCCGAACTGCCGAGAAAAAATCTCCGCGAATCTTTTATTTTCCACCCGAGATTCTAAAGGATAAAGTCTCAGTTTTGATTCAAATAGCCCAATAGAAAAGATATCTGATCAAAACAAACTCTATCAAGATAATCTCTAAGAAAATAAATCAATTCAAATAATTCTACAAGTTTATCTTGTTCTAATTGTCCAAAATTAAAACAACCGATAAACAGACAAGAATTATCCGAACGCCATAATTCAACAAGTTCATCTTGAACTAATTTCTTACAAAATTAATTCAACCGATAAACAGACATGAATTATTTGATTCTTATAAATTTTAAACCAATCTGATAAATCCGACATAAGTCACCAATTATTGGAAAAGCACGCCGTGTCGTTACAGGATTTTGTGAGCTAGCAAAGGGGACCAAAATGGACCTATAAAGTTCAAGCTCATGATAATTATGAAACCCAATATCCCAGATATACATTTCACAATTATCAACTCCAACGCTACTCCACTAAAAGCTTGGAGCTGCACTCTCGAACTTTATAGAATTACGAAGCTCGTGTAGCTAAGTCTCCATGACATATCATAGTGTATCGCATCCCCATATGATCATCCATAATCGGCTTAAGGACAAGTTCTGTCTTACCTTCCCGATTATTTTTATCTTACGTTCCATTGTCTCACCATTAGAAAACTTACCATCCAAAGATAGTATACCATTCGGTTACACCTATGTATCCAAATGGTTGAGCGCTCCAGTTTTCCAATTACAGGACAACGCATATAAGAGGATATCATTACTCCTAAAGAGGAGCTATGGATTCCATATCTATGAATAACAAGTCTACGCTATCAAGAGTCATAGCCTCCAACGTACCGGCATGCATGCCACTATAGAGATGTGGGAGTCACCCATTGGTACATCAAAAGACATAAGTCGAGACAACGGGCCCATTATTCATCTCAGGATTAAGATACAATACAAACGACTGTCTAAAGTGAATCGATTTGCCAAGACAGAATTATTAATCCAAATCAATTCACTTTATGTCCCGATCCAACACATCGTCACCTATGACAACGCGCCAATGTTTCTATTCACGGAGTCCAACTCCGATGGCCAAGACAAACCATCTCCCAAAAGGGATATAGACAACATAACAATCTTAACATGAATAAAGCGCCCAACTTTATTCCCTCGATTGCGGATCATATATTTTAGACCATCACCTTAAGAGTCGTGTCTACCGCATAATCATCCCATCATATGCCCAACTCTTAAGGTTTAGACTGACAGTCTCAGACTACTGTTTGCTTATCATACATTCAACGAATATGAACGTAAAGAGGACAATATTTGGTATATTTAAATGAATAAATTCTTTATTGATAAAAATGTCTCCAAAAACGTATTACATTTTTACTCCTTAGAGCATACATGTCTAACATAGATCCCTTATGAAACAAGACACTTAGGAATCTTTAGACCTTCAAAGCCAATTCTCTTTGACCCAGAAAAGTGAAACAGATCAAAGTATTGTGAATTGCATAAAGATCATGGCCATGACACTGTGGAATGCGGAAGTTTGATAGGATAGATCTAAGCAATGATAAGACAAAGGAAATTATTACAATATGTTAAAAGGAGAAATGATGCGCAAAATAAGAAAGGAGACCGACAGACCGGTGTGGCCAAAGTGGTTATGGTGATTCACAGAAGATCAAAAGGAGAAGAAAACTATGGTTTTGGTCTGCAAGCAAAAAAAAAAAAAAAAAAACACAAATTGCCAATAATAACCATCTTACATATCTATATATTTAGCGAACACGCGATATTGAATTATGAGCACATAGAAAGCATATTAGTACGAGCATAAGTACTTATTATTGTTAAGAGGGAATCATATATAAATGTGCTTATATTCATTGAATATGACATTGAATTTTTAGTGTATGATCTAACATATTTTTAAAGTTCTAATCGCAGTGAAAAGCTCGGTTTCTCGGTTAAGGAGGATTGGTGTATTAAATGGTTACAAAATGGATTAATTTTTTTTTAATGTTAAATACATTCTAAATTGATTGTTCTACTTATTTATTCCTTTCAAATACCTAGATTTGATTAGAATTGAAGGTATGCAAAATAGTTCAATTTGATTGGTTTGTTGACTAAGTTATAAAAATTGAGTTGCACTTGTTTGTATTTGATTTAATTGGCTAACTATTAGCCAAATTCTCTGATTTAGCACTCTTTTTACATGTCAAACCCTAGAAAACAATGATAAAAGCGCACAAGCAATTTCATATGATGAACATTTTTTATGCTTTTGATTGGAGCCTTATTAATATTTAATGTTTGATATTGCTAATGAAATGAAGAAACTAGATTTGGTCAAGAAATGATGAGAATGTTATAAGTCTTTATAGTCTTGGTTTATCTTTAATGTAAATGTGAGCATTTATGTTAGAAACCTTATTGTTATAAGTGTATGTAGTATAACATGTGACTTTATATTTATTTATTCAAGCATGTTATATAATTGGGAACATGCAAAATGATTAAGAATATTTATTATTTAGGATATGTTCAAAGTTGCTCCTATTTTAAATAATTATAATTCTATCTTCATATATGATGGTTTTTCTTTTCATGACATTAAGAGGAATATATTAGGCCCTTTAGAACAACCAATCTCCTAAGAGGACTGATCTTTTCACTCTATAATAAATTGGAATTGAGGTAAATAGAAACTATCATTTTTTTGCACCCCTAGAACTATATAATGTTACCTATGTTTTAAGGTGTATTTATTAGAATATTATCATTTGACAATGATAGAGATTGTTAAAAACCATTCATAATTCATATATTTACATTAGGACATGTGATATAACCTAAAAAAGAAATAAGGTTTTTAAGTAAAAATAGGGTTATAGGCATGGGCCGCGGGTGGGACTGGCAGACCCAACAAAGGGTGGTAAAAGGTGATTGTTTAAGGGAGATGTGCCATCTTCAAATAAATTCAAACAAAGAAAGGTAACGGTTGATATAAGCTCTGGTCATGTAACGCCCTGAAATTAATTAAGTAATATTAGTGTGTAAAATGGTGAATTAGTGTGCCATAATGAATATTTTAAACTAAATTTGATCATTTTATGAAATTTCTAAATTAATGTTATTTTTATTATTTTTATTTTTATGATTTTTAATTACTTCTAACTATTTCTAATTTGCTATTTTAAATTTTGTAACAAAATAATTTGTCAAATGTCAAAAATGACCGTTTTACAAAATAATAGGTGGCACACGGTTTCCACACAGTGAAACTGCCCGCTTATTCCTCTATTTATACCCCTTCTCTCTCTTCCTCTCCTCACTCTCTCGCCTCACTCTCGCTCTCTCTGTCTCTCACGTCTCTCTCTTCCTCTTTCCCTCACTGCCTCTCTGTCCTTCTCTTCCTCTCTCAATTTTCACTTCAAAAAGTCAAGCCAAGTTTTTGGTTTAGTGGTTGGAGGCTCGGGAACGCGATTGAGCAACCAAAAACACAATTTCAAGCTTAAATCCAAGGTTAGTTTTCACATTTAAAAACTTTTTCAATTTTTCTTGTATTTTGAAATCTAAGTTCATTTAAGCTTAGAAAACTCTTAATCTAAGTTAGATAGACTTAAAACAACTAGAATCTAAGCTTTGTTTGATCAAAAATGGATTTAAATCAAGATTTGTCATTTTTCTCCATTTTCAAAATTTTTCAATATCATTGTGTAAATCTTGTTTAAATTGCTTCAAAAGTGTTTTATGTTGTTTTTCTATCATCTATGATTGTTTTCCATGCCTGAGAACTGAGAAAACAAGTTGAAATGAGGAATTGAGCTCGTGGAGGCCGAGAACCCGTACTTGGAAAATTCAAGACTTTTCCAGTTTGGTAGGCTAGATTCATGGGTTCGGCAAGCCGGATTCATACGTTTGGCAAGTCGAACCTGGAAAAGTTTGGCCGATCGGACTTGGTTTTCTGGCAGGCCGAACCAGGGTGACCGGTAGGTCGACCAGGCATGGTGAAAATTTGTTATTTTTCATCTGTTTTTGCTGTTTTGAACCCCGATTGAAATTCTACCTTTATAAAAAGATTTTATAAGTAGAAATGACACACTAGGACTGTAACACCCGCCTATTTTATATAACGGACCACGTTAAGTTAGTAACGCTATTAAGGAATGTTATTAATAAATAACGTTATATGATATGATATGTGATGTGCATGTTACTAACTTTTTTATGTCAAGATTTGTGACAGGTGACGACCGCATGGAATCGTTGTGCTCTAGTGTTCATGTGAAATTATAAATATATGATTATTTATGATGCAATGATGTGTGAATGTTTTATGTTATGGCATTTAATGACAGATCGGCAGGCCGAAGAGGGAAAATCGACAGGCCAAACAAGGCTGACAAACAGTCAGCAGAAATCTCTCTAGAGTTATGACTGAGTTAATTACGTTAATTGGGTGAATTAATGTGATTAATTGGCATAATAATGGAATGTTTTTATCAGTTAAGGAAATTAAAGGAATAGATTTGTATTATATTAAGAGGTTTCCTATTTTTAGAAGGTAAGTTAAGGTAAGATTGATGATGTTTGACCTTCCTTTTCTATTCTCCTCCTTTCCCACGCCAATCACCTTCTTCATAGTCAGAAATTTCTGACTTAATGAAGAGTAATGACTCTTTATTATACACATTATGTTAAAAAAAAAATTTTACGCTCTTTCCTCAAATAATTTTTCTCGGTTCTGAGACGTTCTCTCATTATTTTCTTTTCCTCCTCTCACGCCTCACGTCACGCCCCCAACAGTCAGAATTTTTCTGACTTAATGAAGGGAATTGAATTCCCATCAATGGTGTTTATTGCGTTAAAATTTTAACGTTTCCTTTTTCATTATTTTCTCTCCTTCACACGTTTTGCCTTTCAAAAATTTCTGAGACATTCTTTCACTTCTCTTCCTCTTCTCTTCCTCACGAAATTTCTTTCTCTCTTCCACGGAAATTTTCTGAGCATATTGTAAAAAAAAAAAAAAAAAAAAAAAAGAGAGAAGTCTTGTTTCGTTGATCGAATTCAAGAATTTCGAGAAGAAACTTCAAGGTATGAATTCAGTTTTTTTTGGTAAATGTAAAAAGATGTTCTCCTCTTCAAATTTCGTCTACAATGTCTTCTTTAGGTATTGTATTTTGTTATGTGTGATGTCTCTTCACGTTTTATGTCATTTTAACGTTTTATGAAAAATGAATATTTCTGTCTTCTACCCCTCACAGTAAAATGTTACTGTTTAATTTTGAAGGTATGAAAAATGGAATGATTATTCAATAGGTAAAGAATGATGTTATCGTGAAAAGTTGTTAATTATGCTTATGTATGAGTATGTAAGATGAATGTATTTTATGATTATGAAATGTTTTAATAAATGTTATTTCTGGATTTTTGATTATAAAATGTTATGTATGTTTAAAAGATTTTATGATAATAAAAATAATTTCATGCATGATAATATGATGCTTGTATGAAGTTTTGAATTACAATATAAATATATTAATTGTTCGAAAATGTTTTATTTAAAAGATAATTATGTTTAGATGTAGGGTTTTGAATAATATTTAAAATATGAGATGAGTGTATGGATATTTTATGATAAGTATTGATTTTTTTTATTGCATCTTAAAATGGATATATGGCATGGACACTTAAGGAAGCGAGCACAATGAGACCGCGGTGTCGTCACCAAGTGCAATATTAAGGTTAAGTAAGCTATCGATAAAGTAAGTACATTCTCACCTGCAACATGACACTTTTTCAAGGTTTAATGATATGTTTACAAGGATTTTCCTGATGATTTTATGATGATTTTTCTTAAAGGATTTCTCATGAAAAGTTTTTCATGATTTAAAGTTATGCATGTATGATGATTATGGTATGTTTCAAAGTATGAAAATTATGTATATATGTATCACCTAATAAGTGTTGCACACCCAATGTTATAAAATGATATGTTATGATGTCATGTTTGGTTTGGGATTAGCTACCCTTCTCCTTTCATGACGGCGCGCCAATGATGATGTTTATGGTGCAACACTTGGGCCCTTAAGAATAAAAAAATATATATATGGAATAAATTTTAAAATGGTCAATATTATGAAAGATATGTTTCTATGAAATTGTGCTTAAGGCACTTTTATGATACGATGATGATGATGATGATGATGATGTTTATGAAATGTTTTAAATTGTGAGAATTTTATGTACTTACTAAGCATTAGCTTATTCATGTTTTATATGTCATGTTGCAGATAAGGGTAAGAGAGTCATGGAATAGGTGGAGGACATGGAACGGCGTGTGAGCAACATGAACGATGAATTGTAACCGGAAGCACGCCAAGAAGAAATGAATTTATGATTTAATAAAATTATATATTTTGAACATATTATATGTTGAGTTTTTTTAAGAATACTTATATTATGATTTTATAAGTTATTTTATCATTTTTTATGAAATATGAACTTTCGCTATATTTTACGTAAAGTTAGAACGTTTTAATTTTTTTCTTCCAAAGTAGATTTGGTCTCGGACGGCCTGCCGAACTCCGTGTCCGGCCTACCGAAGACCAGAAGATCGGCCGACCGATCTATTTTTCGGCCTGCCGAACCTGGATGAATTTTTGGTCCGAATTACAAAGCTTCTGCCGGCCTGCCGGTGGAAGACGCTCCGGCTTGCCGAAGTCCCAAGTTCGGCCTGCCGAACTGTGGGAATAAGTGGATTTCAAAGATGTGATGATCAAAGTGATTTAATGTGAGATTTTAATAAGTCTTGATTTTACTATTTGATTATCAATTATTATTAAATAAGTTCATGAATAATTTAAGTATAAACGAATAAATTATGTTATGGAATAAAATTAAACTATGTTCTTCGAAACAACGTAAGTTTTTAGTTAAGAATAAAAAAAAATAATTGTATGAATGGATCCTGGTAATGTAAGTTTAAGTACTTTTAAAATCTATAGTACGATTGAGTTGATATTATCTATGAGTTTAATTATTTAAGCATGTATGAATATAAGTATGTAACGATATCTGTGACGTCCGAATTAAGGGGCGTTACAGGCTTTGGTATCAGAGCGAATCTTTCGATTACAATTCATATCGCCACACGTCAATCCAAGTCCTCCAAGTAAGTTTGTTAGATGTACTGATGCAAGTATGATAATAAGATTAAGGTTTGAATGTTTAATGATTAAAGACATAGTAATGAAAACCTGTCTCATAAATAGAAGATGAATTTTAAGTCCTTATTATTTTAGAAAATTTACAATGGACGGCTATAGAAGAATGCAGACCCGCACCCAGTCTAACGAGAGACTTATGACGATGATCGCTGAACTACAAAGGCAGTTGGAGGATCAACGATGGGAAATAGCTGCATTAAGGGCCAACAGCCAGAATGGTGAACAACCAGGCAATGATGTGCCTCCTCCTCCTCCGCAGCCACAAGTACAAGTAAATGAAGCCCCAGCTCCTGCTGCTGAACCAAGAGCAGCCTATCAGGAACCTCTTTTGGTCAGATGGAAGAGAGTTAAGCCAGCTGACTTTGAGGGTTCTAAGGACCCGCTAGTCGCTCAAGGATGGTTAAAGACAATTGAGGCTACCTTACGACTCATGGATTTCACGGATAATGAAAAGGTCCTCTGTGCCTCGTACTGCCTTACTATGGAGGCCAGGATATGGTGGGATGGCATCGAACAGAGCAGAAGTGTTGAAGAAATGTCATGGGCTGACTTTGTTCACGAGTTCAACACGAAGTTCTTCCACATGAATGTTACGAGGAAACATTATGAGGAGTTCGAAAGCTTACGTCAGGGGGATATGACAGTCACTGATGTGGTGACAAAGTTTGATCAACTTGCTCGTCTGTGTCCAGGGATGGTTATGAATGAAGATGAAAGGGTCAGAAGGTTGATAAGAGCCCTTAGACCAGACATTGCTGCAATTGTTGATGGGGCAAGTCCGCCAAGGACCCAAGAGCAGGTTGTTATGAGGGCCCAACGTGCTGAGTTCCATTTGTCAAAGTTAAGAAGGAATCAGCCTCAGCCCAACCAGCAAGCCAACAATGCTAATAGCCAGAACCGTCCTTCCCACAGGAACAACAACAACAGCAACAACAACACTCAAAACTGGAGAAACAATAAGAGGAAGGGCAATCCTCAACAACAACAGGGCCAAGACAACAAAAGGCACAATGAGGGTCAGCGCAACAACAATGACAGGCGATTCCAACCATGCATCAAATGTGGAAAGAAGCATCCGGGGGAATGTCGACTGGGAACGAACCAATGTTTCATATGTGGGCGTGAAGATCATTTCGTAAAGAATTGCCCCAAATTGATAAATGCCAATGCCCCACAGAGACCTACTCCTCAGGCCCAGCTGCATCAGATGCAAGCCTCCCTTGAAGGGCCACTAATTAGTCAAGGGAGACTTGAAGCCCCACCAACGAATGCCCGAATCTATACCATGACAAAGGAACAAGTGGCTGCAGAAACCTCCAATGTGGTCACAGGTCAGATAACAAGCTTATGTAATGATGTTTATGTTCTTTTTGATACGGGTGCCACGCATTCTTTTGTGTCTATGTCACATGCTAGGAAGTTAGGGGTTCGTTTAGAGCCAATGAGACAGGGATTCACTACGACACTACCCTCCGGGGAAGTGATATTATCCACGCATTGTTTGCGTGCAGTACCCCTATGGATTTCTGATAGGGAACTTTTCATCGACCTCATTGTGATCGACATGCATGACTATGACATGATTCTTGGGATGGATTTCCTAAGCAAGTATAATGCCGCGATCGAATGCCGGAAACGAAAGGTGATCTTCCATCCTGAAGGTGATCAGAAATTTGTTTATGTTGGCGAGACCAGGAAGAAACCCCACATGTTTTTATCGGCAATGAAAGCAAGGAAGCTGTTAGCAAGTGGCTGTATGGGCTATCTGGCAAATGTTGTAGACAAAAGTCAAGAAGGAAAGACAAGAATTAAAGATGTGCATGTTGTTCATAAATATGAAGATGTGTTTCCTGATGATCTGACGAGTCTACCGCCAGAAAGAGAAGTTGAATTCGAGATTGAGCTCGCTCCAGGCACCGAACCAATCTCTAAAGCTCCTTACAGAATGGCCCTGGCAGAATTAAAGGAGCTTCACACGCAATTAAAGGAGCTGCTTGACAAAGGATTTATCAGGCCAAGTCACTCACCGTGGGGTGCACCAGTCTTATTTGTGAAAAAGAAGGATGGCACTATGAGACTCTGCATCGACTACAGAGAACTGAACAAGGTGACGATCAAGAACAAGTATCCGTTGCCTCGAATTGATGATTTGTTTGATCAGCTCAAGGGTGCATCGATGTTCTCAAAAATTGATCTACGATCAGGATATCACCAGTTGAAGATTAAAGTAGGAGATATCCCCAAGACTGCGTTCAGGTCTAGGTATGGTCACCATGAATTTATGGTTATGCCTTTCGGTTTGACGAATGCACCTACTGCCTTTATGGATTTAATGAACAGGGTATTCAAGGATTTTCTTGATAAATTTGTTGTTGTATTTATCGACGCTATTCTTGTCTACTCGAAGAGTCAGGAAGAGCATGAGGAGCATTTAAGGATCGTGCTGGAGACTTTAAGAAGACACCAACTTTATGCTAAGTTCTCTAAATGCGAGTTTTGGCTTGATAAAGTGTCATTCCTAGGGCATGTCATTTCAAAGGATGGGATAATGGTAGACCCTACTAAAGTAGAAGCTGTACTCAATTGGAAGCAACCGATGAATGCAAGTGAAATAAGGAGTTTCTTGGGTCTAGCAGGTTACTATCGGAGATTCGTAGAAGATTTCTCCAAGATAGCAGCTCCACTCACGAACTTAACTCACAAAGGAAGGAAGTATGAATGGACGGATGCACGTGAAAAGAGTTTTCAAGAGTTGAAGAAAAGATTAACGACAGCTCCAGTGTTGGCAATTCCTGAGGGAAATGATGGGTTCGTAATCTATAGTGATGCATCCAAGATGGGCCTAGGAGCTGTATTGATGCAAAATGAAAAGGTGATTGCTTATGCTTCAAGGCAACTAAAGGATTATGAAAATAACTATCCTACTCATGACCTCGAGTTAGCAGCAGTCGTCTTTGCATTAAAGATATGGAGACACTATTTATATGGGGTCCAATGCAAGATATTCACCGATCATTAAAGTCTGAAGTATTTCTTCACGCAAAAAGACCTGAACATGAGACAACGAAGATGGCTAGAGTTGGTGAAGGATTATGACTGTGAAATCCTTTATCATCCTGGTAAAGCAAACCGAGTAGCTGATGCTTTAAGTAGGAAGTCAGTTGCCACATTGATGTCTATGCAAGCAATGTCTCCACCTTTAAGGAAGGAAATTTTAGACTTCGGTCTAGAACTTATAGCAGGTCAACTATCAACACTCTCTCTTGCTCCGACAATGTATGATGAAATTCGGAGTAAGCAAGATGACGACGTGAGCCTTGTAAGGATTAAGCATGAAATAAAAGAGGGAAAATGTCAAGAGTTTCGTATTGCTGATGACGAAACTCTGTACCTTAAGGATCGTTTATGTGTTCCCAATGTTGATAATTTAAGGGAGAGGATCTTGGCAGAAATTCATGACACTCCTTACTCTATTCATCCAGGTGCAACGAAGATGTATAATGATCTAAAGGGTAACTTTTGGTGGTTTGGAATGAAACGTGATGTTGCAAAGTATGTGAAGAAATGTATGACATGTCAGCAAGTAAAAGCTGAACACCAGAAACCTGGTGGTGAACTACAGTCTATTCAAATACCGGAATGGAAGTGGGAGGAAATAGCAATGGATTTCATTACCGGCTTACCCAGAACTACGAACGGCTATGATGCAATTTGGGTAATTGTGGATCGGCTGACGAAGACGGTGCATTTCATTCCTATCAAGATCACTTATTCCATGGAACGATTAGCGGAACTCTATGTTAAGGAGATTGTACGACTACATGGGATTCCCAAGTCAATTATCTCAGATCGTGATGGTAGGTTCACATCTAAATTTTGGAAAAATGTCCAGAATGCAATCGGAACCAGGCTCCATTTCAGTACAGCTTTTCATCTTCAGACTGACGGCCAAACAGAGAGGACGAACTTGATTTTAGAAGATATGCTACGGGCATGTTCTCTCGATTTTAAGACCAGCTGGTGTAAAATGTTACCATTAGCAGAGTTTGCTTACAACAACAGCTTTCAGGCGACAATTGGAATGGCACCATATGAAGCACTGTATGGACGGAAATGCAGGTCACCTATATGTTGGCACGAAGCTGGTGAAAAGAAGTTGATGGAAAGTGTTGATGCTGAAAGAACCGACTTTGTAAATGAAACTTCTGAGATGATAAAGTTGATAAGAAAAAGAATAGAGACTGCTCAAAGCCGTCAAAAGAGTTATGCTGACAAAAGAAGAAGACCTTTAGAGTTCGCTGTAGGCGAATATGTGTTCTTGAAAGTTGCACCAATGAAAGGGGTTATGAGGTTTGGGAAGAAAAGCAAGTTAAGCCCAAGATTCATCGGTCCTTATGAAATTGTTAAGCAAATAGGCAAAGTAGCTTATCAGCTGAAGTTGCCATTTGAAATGTCCGCAATACACGATGTATTTCATGTCTCCATGCTAAAGAAGTATGTTCCGGACCCTACGCATGTGATTGAGCCACAAGTGATCGAGATACGAGAAGACCTAAGTTATGAAGAAAAGCCAATGAAGATACTCGATCGAAAAACTAGGACTTTGAGGAATAAAGAAATTCCATTGGTCAAGGTGTTATGGCGAAATCAGCAAGTTGAAGAAGCTACATGGGAACGTGAAGATGACATGAAAGTTTTGTATCCACATTTGTTCTAAGTTTCAAGGACGAAACTTTTATAAGGTGGGGAGAATTGTAACACCCGCCTATTTTATATAACGGACCACGTTAAGTTAGTAACGCTATTAAGGAATGTTATTAATAAATAACGTTATATGATATGATATGTGATGTGCATGTTACTAACTTTTTTATGTCAAGATTTGTGACAGGTGACGACCGCATGGAATCGTTGTGCTCTAGTGTTCATGTGAAATTATAAATATATGATTATTTATGATGCAATGATGTGTGAATGTTTTATGTTATGGCATTTAATGACAGATCGGCAGGCCGAAGAGGGAAAATCGACAGGCCGAACAAGGCTGACAAACAGTCAGCAGAAATCTCTCTAGAGTTATGACTGAGTTAATTACGTTAATTGGGTGAATTAATGTGATTAATTGGCATAATAATGGAATGTTTTTATCAGTTAAGGAAATTAAAGGAATAGATTTGTATTATATTAAGAGGTTTCCTATTTTTAGAAGGTAAGTTAAGGTAAGATTGATGATGTTTGACCTTCCTTTTCTATTCTCCTCCTTTCCCACGCCAATCACCTTCTTCATAGTCAGAAATTTCTGACTTAATGAAGAGTAATGACTCTTTATTATACACATTATGTTAAAAAAAAATTTTACGCTCTTTCCTCAAATAATTTTTCTCGGTTCTGAGACGTTCTCTCATTATTTTCTTTTCCTCCTCTCACGCCTCACGTCACGCCCCCAACAGTCAGAATTTTTCTGACTTAATGAAGGGAATTGAATTCCCATCAATGGTGTTTATTGCGTTAAAATTTTAACGTTTCCTTTTTCATTATTTTCTCTCCTTCACACGTTTTGCCTTTCAAAAATTTCTGAGACATTCTTTCACTTCTCTTCCTCTTCTCTTCCTCACGAAATTTCTTTCTCTCTTCCACGGAAATTTTCTGAGCATATTGTAAAAAAAAAAAAAAAAAAAAAAAAGAGAGAAGTCTTGTTTCGTTGATCGAATTCAAGAATTTCGAGAAGAAACTTCAAGGTATGAATTCAGTTTTTTTTGGTAAATGTAAAAAGATGTTCTCCTCTTCAAATTTCGTCTACAATGTCTTCTTTAGGTATTGTATTTTGTTATGTGTGATGTCTCTTCACGTTTTATGTCATTTTAACGTTTTATGAAAAATGAATATTTCTGTCTTCTACCCCTCACAGTAAAATGTTACTGTTTAATTTTGAAGGTATGAAAAATGTAATGATTATTCAATAGGTAAAGAATGATGTTATCGTGAAAAGTTGTTAATTATGCTTATGTATGAGTATGTAAGATGAATGTATTTTATGATTATGAAATGTTTTAATAAATGTTATTTCTGGATTTTTGATTATAAAATGTTATGTATGTTTAAAAGATTTTATGATAATAAAAATAATTTCATGCATGATAATATGATGCTTGTATGAAGTTTTGAATTACAATATAAATATATTAATTGTTCGAAAATGTTTTATTTAAAAGATAATTATGTTTAGATGTAGGGTTTTGAATAATATTTAAAATATGAGATGAGTGTATGGATATTTTATGATAAGTATTGATTTTTTTTATTGCATCTTAAAATGGATATATGGCATGGACACTTAAGGAAGCGAGCACAATGAGACCGCGGTGTCGTCACCAAGTGCAATATTAAGGTTAAGTAAGCTATCGATAAAGTAAGTACATTCTCACCTGCAACATGACACTTTTTCAAGGTTTAATGATATGTTTACAAGGATTTTCCTGATGATTTTATGATGATTTTTCTTAAAGGATTTCTCATGAAAAGTTTTTCATGATTTAAAGTTATGCATGTATGATGATTATGGTATGTTTCAAAGTATGAAAATTATGTATATATGTATCACCTAATAAGTGTTGCACACCCAATGTTATAAAATGATATGTTATGATGTCATGTTTGGTTTGGGATTAGCTACCCTTCTCCTTTCATGACGGCGCGCCAATGATGATGTTTATGGTGCAACACTTGGGCCCTTAAGAATAAAAAATATATATATGGAATAAATTTTAAAATGGTCAATATTATGAAAGATATGTTTCTATGAAATTGTGCTTAAGGCACTTTTATGATACGATGATGATGATGATGATGATGATGTTTATGAAATGTTTTAAATTGTGAGAATTTTATGTACTTACTAAGCATTAGCTTATTCATGTTTTATATGTCATGTTGCAGATAAGGGTAAGAGAGTCATGGAATAGGTGGAGGACATGGAACGGCGTGTGAGCAACATGAACGATGAATTGTAACCGGAAGCACGCCAAGAAGAAATGAATTTATGATTTAATAAAATTATATATTTTGAACATATTATATGTTGAGTTTTTTTAAGAATACTTATATTATGATTTTATAAGTTATTTTATCATTTTTTATGAAATATGAACTTTCGCTATATTTTACGTAAAGTTAGAACGTTTTAATTTTTTTCTTCCAAAGTAGATTTGGTCTCGGACGGCCTGCCGAACTCCGTGTCCGGCCTACCGAAGACCAGAAGATCGGCCGACCGATCTATTTTTCGGCCTGCCGAACCTGGATGAATTTTTGGTCCGAATTACAAAGCTTCTGTCGGCCTGCCGGTGGAAGACGCTCCGGCTTGCCTGAAGTCCCAAGTTCGGCCTGCCGAACTGTGGGAATAAGTGGATTTCAAAGATGTGATGATCAAAGTGATTTAATGTGAGATTTTAATAAGTCTTGATTTTACTATTTGATTATCAATTATTATTAAATAAGTTCATGAATAATTTAAGTATAAACGAATAAATTATGTTATGGAATAAAATTAAACTATGTTCTTCGAAACAACGTAAGTTTTTAGTTAAGAATAAAAAAAAATAATTGTATGAATGGATCCTGGTAATGTAAGTTTAAGTACTTTTAAAATCTATAGTACGATTGAGTTGATATTATCTATGAGTTTAATTATTTAAGCATGTATGAATATAAGTATGTAACGATATCTGTGACGTCCGAATTAAGGGGCGTTACAAGGACACCATGAGATAGTTTAGCAACGTGGGATATCTCAAGCTAGATACCGATAAACCTAGTTATTATATATTTAAGGTTGTTCATGGTTCTGTGGAGCTAATGTATAGCAGAACAGGACTATGGTGCTGAGTCGTGACACCAGATATTGAGGTAGGACTCCTACCCTTTCTTTGGTAACCTAGTTTTAAAATGATATTGGCCTCAAAAGGATTTTTATCGATTAGTTTCAGAAACAGTGGATTAAGGTGAATTTCATAATGAACTCCATAATGAATGTAAATGAAAAATATTTGGTAAAAAGGTGATTTTTAATAATTATAGAAAATATATAGAAGGGCATGATGCCATATCAAAGATCGGGTCATGTAGCGTACAACCTTGGGGGTAAGTCCCGAAACAGTACATCACCGTGGGGAGCACTAGTTTTGTTTGCTAAGAAACATGATGGAACTCTCAGATTGTGCATAGATTATTGATAGTTAAATAGGGTCACGATGAAGAACAAGTATCCTCTGCCCAGGATCGATGAGTTGTTTGATCAGTTGGGAGGTTCATGGTATTTCTCAAAGACAGATTTGTAGTCGGGATACCATCAACTCAGAATTAAGGAAGAGAACATCCCCAAAACAACTTTCAAGACCCGGTATGGGCATTTTGAATTTCTGGTGATGCCGTCTGGACTGACAAACGCTCTGGTAGCTTTCATGAACTTAAGGAGCAGGATATTCAGGCCTTATCTGGATCAGTTTGTGATCATGCTCATCGACGATATCCTAGTATACTCTAAAACTTGGGAGGAGCATGAGCAGCATCTCAGAATCGTGCTACAAACTCTGCGAGAACATTAGCTATACGTTAAGAAAGAAAAGTGCAAGTTTTGGTTAACAGAAGTTAAGTTTCTGGGTCATGTCATCTCCGAGCATGGTATTTCAGTGGATCCGTCCAAGGTAGAAGCCATAATGGAATGGGAACGATCAAGGAATGTGGTAGAAATTCATAGTTTTCTAGGATTTGCGGGGTACTATAGGAAGTTTGTGAAGGATTTCTCGAAGATTGCAGCACCGCTGACAAGATTGATTAGGAAGAATGTCAGGTTTGAGTGGGATAAAGGGTGTGAACTCGCTTTTCAAGAATTGAAGAATCGGTTGACCTCAGCTCCAATACTGATTATCCCTATTAGTGATGAGCCATACGAGGTATACACAGATGCTTTAGAACGTGGACTCGGGTGCATGTTGATGTAACAGGGACACGTGGTGGCATACGGATTGAGACAGCTACGACCTCATGAGTAGAACTACCTTACTCACGATTTGGAGCTCGCAACAGTGATTCATGCACTGAAGATCTGGAGATGTTATTTATATAGGGCAACATTTCAGGTTTTCTCCGACCCCAAGAGTTTGAAGTATTTGTTCACTCAAAGGGATCTAAACTTGAGGCAGTGAAGGTGGGTGGAGTACATGGAAGATTATGATTTTACGCTGCAGTACCATCCCGGGAAATCTAATGTAGTCGTGGATGCACTCAGTCGGAAGTCTTCTAGAATTCTCGCTTGTTTGGCTCTTGAAGATTGGAAAAGGGATGCAACAGTGAATGAGCACAGGCTACAGTATTGCGAATACTATGATCAAGTCTTGGTGTATCATATGGAGACAACCCCAACTGTCGTTCAGATGGTGAAACAAAATCAATGGTGAAATCAGCATCTGCAGGGAATCTGGACGCGAATTCAAAACAAAGAGCAATTTAAAGAATGGAAGATTCATGCGGATGGATCGTTGTACTTCAGGGAGCGTCTAGCAGTTCCAACAATCGCAGAAGTAACAAAGGTCGTGATGGACGAAGCTCATAAGTCTCAATTGCCATTGATGGAGAGGTATGAAGAAAGATATCCAGGAATACGTGGCCAAGTATACGACTTGTCTTCAGGTGAAAGCCGAGCATCAGAAGCCAACAAGTCAACTTCAGCCACTTCCTATTCTAGGGTGGAAATGGGAGCACATGACGATAGATTTCCTTATCAGATTGCTGAGAACGGAGCAAAGGCATGATGTAGTTTGGGTCATGGTTGACAAGTTAATGAAATCAGTGCACTTCATCTCGTTCAGGTCGACATATTCAAGAAAGGTTCTCGGGGAATTGTACCTGCAAAATATAGAAGATTACATAGGGTTCCTTTGTCCATCACATCAAATAGAGACACCAGGTTCAATGCCAAGTATTGAATTTCAGCACGGTATTTCATCCTCAGACTGATGGGTAATCTAAGCTGGTTTTTAGATTCTTGAGGACATGTTGTGTGCATGTGCGTTAGACTTCGGCGGGAACTAGAGGAAATATTTGCATCTGGCAGAATTTACGTACAACAATAGCTATCAATCGAGCATTGGCATGGAACCATTTGAAGCATTGTATGGGCGACCGTGTCGATCGCCGGTGTGTTGGGCTGAACTAGAAGACAGGATTATTCTTAGGCTAGATGATATTCGTGATAGTAATGAGAAAGTCGTCATAATTCGAGATCGATTGAGAGTAGCTCAGAGTCGACAGAAGAGTTATGCGGATAGAAGACGTCAACCCTTAGAATTCGAGGTAGGAGATTTTGTTTTCTTGAAGGTATTGCCTCACAAAGGCATCACACGATTTCAGAGTGAGTGGTAAGCTTGCACCAAGATATGTTGGGCCATTTGAGATTACTCAACGCGTGGGTGTGGTTGCCTATCGCCTAGATATTCCTTCTGAACTTTCTTATGTTCACGATGTATTTCATGTGTCGATGCTTCGGAAGTGTCTGCCTGAGCAGAACAAGATAGTTTCATTTCACAATGTGCAGATTCAAGAAGACACGACGTATGAGGAAGTGTCAATCCAGATTATCGATCAAAAATTGATTAGCTTGCATCGTCATGATATACCGTCAGTAAAGGTCGTGTGGCAGCATCACAGAGTTGAGAAGCCACTTGGGAATTAGAGTCGACTATGCGGGAGTTGTATCCGCATTTGTTTTATTTCTAAATTGATTTGTAAATTTCGAGGGTGAAATTTCTTTAGGGGTGGAGAGTTGTAATGCCCCGAAATTAATTAAGTAATGTTAATGTGTAAAATAGTGAATTAGTGTGCCATAATGAATATTTTAAAATAAATTTGATCATTTTATGAAATTTCTAAATTAATGTTATTTTTATTATTTTTATTTTAATGATTTTTAATTACTTCTAATTATTTCTAATTTTCTATTTCAAATTTTGTAACAAAACAATTTGTCAAATGTCAAAAATGCTCGTTTTACAAAATAGTGGGTGGCATACTGTTTCTACACAGTGAAACCGCCCACTTATTCCTCTATTTATACCCCTTCTCTCTCTCTTTCTTTCCTCACTCTCTCGCCTCACTCCCTCTCTCTCTATCTCTCACGTCTCTGTCTTCCTCTTTCCCCCATTGCCTCCCTTCCTCTCTTAATTTTTGCTTCAAAAATCAAGCCAAGTTTTTGGTTTAGTGGATTGGAGGCTCGGGAACGTGATTGAGCAGTCAAAAATACGATTTCAAGCTTAAATCCAAGCTTAGTTTTCAAATTTTAAAACTTTTTAATTTTTTGATTTTTCTTGTATTTTGAAATCTAAGTTCATTTAAGCTTAGAAAACTCTTAATCTAAGTTAGATAGACTTAAAACAACTAGAATCTAAGTTTTGTTTGATCAAAAAGGGATTTAAATCAAGATTTTTCAATTTTCTCCATTTTTCTCTATTTTTGGAATTTTTCAAAATCATTGTGTAAATCTTGTTTAAATTGGTTCAAAGTGTTTTATATTGTTTTTCTATCATATATGATTGTTTTCCATGCCTGAGAACTGAGAAAAACAGGTTGAAATGAGGAATTGAGCTTGGGGAGGCCGAGAACCTGTGCTTGAAAAATTCTAGAATTTTTCAGTTCGGCAGGCCGTGTTCAAGGGTTTGGTAGGTTAGATTCATACGTCCTGCAGGCCGAACCTGGAAAAGTTTGGCCAACTAGACCTGGTTTTTCGGTAGTTCGTTCGGCCGAACTAGGGTGACTGACAGGCCAACCAGGCATGGTGAAAATTTGTTATTTTTCATCCATTTTTGCTGTTTTGAACCCCGATTGAAATTCTAACTTTATAAAAAGATTTTATAAGTACAAATGGCAGACTAAGACACCATGAGATAGTTTAGCAATGTGGGATTTCTCAAGCTAGATAATGATAGACCAAGTTATTATACATTTAAGATTGTTCGTGGTTCCGTGGAGCTAACGTATAGCAGAGCGGGACCACGGTGCTAGTCGTGACACCGAATATTGAGGTAGGACTCCTACCCTTTCTTTGGTAATGTAGTTTTAAAATGATCTTGGCCTCAAAAGGATTTTTATCGATTAATTTCAAAAACAATGGATTGAGGTGAATTTCATAATGAACTCCATAATGAATGTAAATGAAAAATATTCGGTAAAAGGAGATTTTTAATAATTATAGAGATTGGATCGTATAGCGTGCGACCTTGAGGGCAAGTCCCGAAACCCACTGTAGATTTTGGTAAGAACAATTTTTATTAAATTTTATGTATGTATTCAAGTCTATTTTTTAAAAAAAAGTTTTCAAATAATGAAGTTTTCTTTTAAAATTAAATGTTTCTAAGAATATGGTCCTATTGAGCCTTTCGGTCACATTTTATTTTTATTTTTTTAAACTTTCCCCCCTTCTAGGTGGATATCAGCTTAGGATCGAAGAAGAGTCCACAGACAGGACATTTCAATTATTAAATCAAGGCATGTAATATTCTAACTCTCTCTTTACTTGGACTGTGGTTGTAATATAATATTGTTAGTACTATATGTGTGCAAAAAATGTGGGTTCGTGAGACCTATTCTCGCTTCTTTTTATTTCTTTATTACTTTCTTATTGTTTACTTTTATATTCTTATTTGTTTATTTATTATAAATGCTTGTTTTTAAAAAAGGTTTTAAAATTTCCACATTTTCATAATTAATTTAAATACTTAAACACAAGTTTTAACTAAAATTTCACTTAATTAACTTAATTAACCTGTAACGTCATCTCCCGTACTTCAGAGCATGACAGGTCATGCAGATTTTGCTGGGATAAAAACATTCTATGATGATCCACTGGTAGTAACATTGAAGATCCATTGAATTGATGTTTAAAGGATATTAATTGATTGAGGCAGTAGCGCGAACATTCTATTCTAGGATGCATTTAAGTGGATGTGGTTGCACCAAAAAATGATGAGACCAAGCACATTGCCTTTAATCAGCTTCGAAGGAAAAGGCAACTGGTAGGCTCGGAGGGAGCATCAAATTAATCCTCCCTATATGTCGTTATTGAGTATAATGGTCATTCTATAGAGGATTGGGTCAAATTAATTAGTTATTAATGTTAAAACCTAAAATACAATTAAAAAAGCACAAATAGGTTTTGAATTTGGTTAACTAAATAACTAAATTAACAAAAACACAAGAGAATATATAAATGCCAAACAATAATAATAAAATTGGTTAAAGGATCATTTTCCACCACTAAACAATAACCATAAAATTAATCACATAATTATTCCTAATTTTCTATTGAAATTAACAACTGTAGATAACAACAAGCTCTGCTATCCCAATCTTTCCTTACTGTGTCGTTTAATTAAACAAGCTCTTTGTTAAATCTCTTTCCATTAAATAACTTAGAATAAGCTCTCTAAATTCAATTCAACAACACATCAAGATAAGAAAGATAGGTTGATTTAAGTAATAAACACACAAGCTTGGTCTATTCAACTTGGGTTATGTTTCATATTGCAATTGAACAAAAGCCTTCTTTAATTGTTGACCACAATCTGCTACTAATGATTAGAATAACAAGACAATTAAGTTGATGTATTTATAGGCTTCTAAAGTTAGGGTAGAAATAGGAAAGTTGAAGCTCTTTGGACCTAAAAAATTGGGTAACAACGTGTTGTAGCATTGCAGCCTCAATTTTCTAGCACTGCAATGCTAAAATTTTTGCATTTTAATTATCCTAACACCTAGTCCTGCGGCGCCAACTTTTGGGCACCATGGCACCCACCCTCCTCTCGAATTCCAAGGGGCGACACTTGGTATGAAGAAAAATATTAATGTGCATATTTTATGCTCCAAATGATGCAATCTCTTTTCCAATTTGTTCCTTTGACTTCAAAACAGCTACAAAAAAATACATACGCACATAAAAACAGAAGAAACCTAAAAACTAACAAAGAAAATATAAAGAAGAATGATAGAAAAATATGTGAAATTAAACACTTATCAACAGCATACCGAGTTCTTGATGTTGACTTTGTAGTGGTGGATGCTCCTTTAAGCTATAATGTCATCATGGGAAACCAAGTGATTGATAGAATGGAAGGAGTAGCATCGACTTTACATCAAATGATGCGATGTTTGAGTGTTGAGGGCAGATTCACAATAGACATAAGAGGAGATTAGTCGATGACACAAGTTTGCTATGAGAAAGTGACAAGAGTAAAGGAAGCAGAGACAAGTGAAAGAGATAGAAAAGGAAAGTATCCACAGATCTAGTAATTAAAGGAGGGCCTACATGTGGAAATAATGGAAGGAAAAGCATAGCTAAATCCAACGACTATCGAGCCTTTAAATGAAATAATTCTTGATTAGAGCGGACTAGAAAAAATAGTTCATGCAGGTAACCTCCTAGAGAAAGAAGAAAAGGAGAAGTTAATTCAGTCCTTGAAAGAAAATAAAGATGCTTTTGCTTGGAATCATGATGACATGGTGGGAATAAACCTATCTAAAGCGGTCCATTATTTAGGAGTAAAAACCATCATGAAGCCAGTAAAGCAAAAAAAATAAGATGCTTTGCTCTACAACAGAACAAGATCATAGTTGCATAAGCTAAAAGACTACTAGACAATGGGATGATAAGAGAAGTGAAATATCCAGATTAGGTGTCAAATGTCGTTCTTGTACAAAAGAAGAACAGAAAATAGAGGGTCTATATTGACTTTGCAGATTTAAATAAAGCTTGTCCAAAAGATAGTTATCCATTACCAAAAATTGATCAAATGGTAGATGCGACTATGGGATTTGGAAACTTGATATACTTAGATGCCTACTCTAGTTACAATCAGATAAACATGACCAAAGAAAATGAAGAAAAGACTATATTTGTCATAGAACAAGGGTTATTCTACTAAGGGTAATGCCATTCAGATTGAAAATGTTGATATGTGTGACGACCCGCCTTTTCGGGCAGTCATTTTATTTACTTAAAACATCATTACTTAAACAGTAATCTTACTTACTTGTAAGAAAAATACTGAAATAATTTTTTTTTAATTTCTTTCAAACATCCTTTAAACATACTTGTAAAACATAATTAAGCGCTATTGCGACTTCTGTCGCTAATTAAGTTGAGACCTTGCTCAACACTTGCCTTTAAAACTATTTCAAATCGCTTCTTAAAACTTATTAAGAAACGTAAACTGATTCATAGTTTAAACATAACTTTATAATTACTTAAAGTATTTTGTAAAATATATCTTAAAATTTTGAAAATATTTCTTAAAACTTTGACTATCCTAAAACTTTAAAAACATTATATCAAATAGTGGAAAAACATTTTCTTTGTACATCAGAGACTTACTATGGTGGTATCCATACCCAAATCTTCGCACTTGTCTTTTGCAGCACCCAGCTCTTCTAACGGGTCCTACTGATCGCCCATAAACTACCTACAGCATGAAGAAACTTTTTAATGAGCTCTCGCTCAGTAAGTTCAAACATATTCTCACAAATCATTTAAACATGCTTTAAAAACTTTTCTCATAAAAACCTTTCTCTTATAACATTTTTCATAAATGTTTTTCATAAACATTCCTAAAAACGGTTTTCATAAATATTCTTCATAAAACATTTCTAAAACGTTTCTCATAAATGCTTTTTATAAAACATTTAACATGTAGCAATCCTTAGAACGCTTTTCATAAAACGTCATTTATAAAACTTTTCATGTAACCATGAAAATGTTTTCATAAACATTTAACATGAAACATTCATTAGAATGCTTTTCATAACATAAAAATGTTTCCTGACAAGAAAAGTAAGCAAAATCAAAATACATGTCTCTATTTATGCTCAATTATGAATTTTTGATTATGAGCGTCTTATGATTATTTTTTTCTTACTTTAACTTTCTATCTTCATTCCTTAGCTTTCCTTATCTTACTTAACTTTCTATCCTTGTTCCTTATCTTTCTTATCTTACTTTAGTGTTTGTACCAACATCATTAATCATGAGATCATAAACATGATGCTTCCCTTGCGGAAGACTTGAGATCATTGAACATCGAGGTTATGTACCTCACATCTAGGAGGTCAAACTTTAACTTTACTTTCATTACCTCACAACAAAGAGGTTGGTATGACACTTTCTTTTTATCTTTACGTTACCTTCTTATCAACTTCAGTGAGCATATCAAACGCAATCACATCATATGCAAACACACGTGCAATACATTGCTTGTATTGTAAAACCTATTGCATAACAAATGCCACATAAAACGCAAACACATTTTGCAAATCATAACTTGTCTTTTGAAACTTATTGCATAACAAATGCATCATAAAACTTAGAACTTAAACTGTACAACATTATGCATTGTCATAATGCAAAACATACTTTAAATATTTTGAAAATCATATCTTGAACTTTTAAAAACATTATGCATATCAGTATAAAAATAGACTTTAAACATAATAGTTGCAAATTCATTGTAAATCTTGCTTTGAATCTTTAGAGCTTTTTGCCTAATAAATGCAAACATACTTTAAAAGAAACTTGCATAATAATTGCAGATTCATTTATAAATGTATACATAAATATTTAAAAATTATTTACTTCATGCTATAGGTGAGGTTTGAAACTTACCTAAACTTAACTCTAACGTTCTCTATTATGTTCCTGTCCCATTCCTTTTACGTCCATTAGTTGGCTTTTGTGTCCTGATCAAACGACAACCGACTCATTAATTAACTTTCTTTTATCAATCTGCTCGAATTGATAATAAAACGTAAACATTAAACATTCATTTCCTCTTAACTTAACTTGTTACCCTATCGGTTTATCCTTCTTTTTACTTAACCTTATAAACCATTGGTTTTCCTTTCCTTCACTTAGTTTTGTAACCCACCGGGGTTACTTTTCCTTTTAATTATATAACCCACTGGATTACCTTTGTTTACTCAAACATTCCTTATTAAATCTCTCATCTCATATGACAGTTTCATTACCTAACATGTTACGGAACATTTTCCATCTAAGAATGTTATGCTAAATCGGAGTGTTCAACTTCGTTCCAACTATTTCCTAAAAAATGACGATTTTACCCCTAACGGGTTTTTCATCCACTTCGTAACTCTATAAAACCTATTGTTTAACTTTAATGTTTTATTAACTACATATTACAAAAAAATTCCCACTAAGAAACGTTTCCCGACATGGGCGTTTCGGGTCTGTTTTGACCATTTTTCATAAAATGACCATTTTGGCCTTAACGTTTTTCTTTCATTCCTTGCCTAAACTTTAATTCCTTTAAAACTTAGCATCTATAATTCCTTACTACCTACAACAATGTAGAAAACCAACATTCCCTAGTAAAAACCCAATTTTCACATAATTTTATAGTTTTGGCCTAAAATACAAAAATATTTACATTTTTGCCCCCGAAACCAAAAATAATCTTTTTAAACCATTAGTCCCTATTTTCCAAGAGGATCAAATTTTCTTTAAGTACCTTACCCTAATTCCTCTTGTAAAAGGACGTTTTTGCCCCTTAATAATTTTTTCTAATTTTAACAAATTCTTGTAAAATTAAAATCTCACAAACTAGTTGAGATTTTCAATGAACTGTTTGCGATATCTAATAGCTTCATCAAGATCTACAACTTTCATGTTTTAACTTTTACGAAATTCCCACTATACAGGGGTGTTTTTGGGCATTTTTTAATTATGCCAAGAAGAAACTTTTTCTTTCAATTTAGTCATTGGGGCATTTTTGAAAAAATCCGTTTTTAATCAGCATCTCTACCCCCCAAATGGAAACTTTTAGCTTCTAGCCATCCAAGGCTCCTTTGAACTCCCTCCTCAAAACTTGATAAAATTCCTTAAATTTTGCCTTTTGAACTTGATTGGGGCTAATTTTGTAAAGATGTGAAGTTGAAAAATTCTTGGAGAGGTTCATCAATGGTGGCCGTGGGTGAGAGGAAGAAGAAATGGGATTTTTTTGGGGCTAATTTTGCATTAAATGCATGCTTATCCTTTATGGTGACTCATTAAGTCACCCATTGGGTTACCTATGTGGCATAATGTGATTGGGCCACATTTCTTGGCATGGTGGCCCAATGAAATCCAATTGGGTGTCCACTTGGTGGGCCTCAAAAATTTACACTGTGTAATTTTTACGAAACAGTATGTTTCCTATACTGCTTTAACTTAAACAGTCCAATTCCTATAATACAAGATAGTAAACAGTCCAATTCCTACACTGCGTTACTTTTACAGTGTAATTTTTATACTGCATAACTTTATCAATGTACTTCCTTACAATGTATTATTCTAATCCTGTATAAATTTTCATGTTATTATACAATATTTTTTTTCCTTAAACTATATTTTCATCTTCTATAATCCTTAACTTTATGCATTTTTACTGTGCTTAAAATTCTCGGGTGTTACAATCTACCCTCCTTAAAAATTTTCGTGCTAAAAAATTAGAATGTTCATGGGTAGTTCATTTTCTTGTCACCGTTTCCGTTCTTAACATGCCTTCCTACATTATTACTTTCTTAATAAAAACTAAGCCTCCAACTTGGGACTTCATAAACTTTCATCATTTCACTAATATATTTCTTTGCATTGTAACACCATACTTCTGCTGCGCAACTCTGATCTTTCATCATCTGAGCGCAGTTTCCATTCGTTTAGAGGTTTAGCATTCTACCGATGAATGCTATTCTTAAAAATAGGGCTCATTTTCACTTAAATCGCATAATATCTATCAAACGATCAGAGTCATCCGACCACAACTCCAAAGTTTTCTTGTCCTATATCTATTCTAAAATTATATTTTTCTGTAATTTTTCTCATAACGTATAGATCTCCAGCTTTTGTCCTCTAACCCGTGAGGTTTTCGTTGACAAACTTGACATCATTGTCTTGACCGTGATTCCCATCCAGGCGGTTACGAGCTCATTTGCATGTCTTAGCTCAGCTACGAAATGCTTGAGCTTGAAAGAATCGCATAATTAGTCATCTAACGTTTAGTTGGTCTTAGGCACGCTCACTCAATAGAGCATCGAAAATTACTTTCGAATCTCCATTATTCTGTTATCTCTATCTAATCTCCTCGTTCTACGTATAGTCAATACCAAATGACTTCTAATAATGCGAGATTTACTTAAATGGACAACACCATTGGGCACAAGGACATCATAACAGGTCACGAGCTTACCTTTATATTTTTTGAGCTGTCGACCATCTGTTGACCATCATTGACCACATTTGATCATCATTGACTTGACACCGCTGATGAATGATAACCATCGTCGACTTGCAGGAACATTATAACATGTAACATTACGTCCATCCGTACACCTTCGCTTTCTCGTTGCTCATCCAAAAGTGCCGACACTAAAAGCTATATACCTGGTATAAGGACCTAATCTTTAAATACTAACTTTTCTTCCTACTTAACTTAACTTACTTACTTGAGCTATGGTGTAGCGGACATATGACAACACAAGATGGGATGGTAGGATACCGCTTTGATACCATTGGGGAAAAGCAATTCTGACTCGGCCGGAGGCAGTCCGCCACCAACTCGGTGCAGGTCACGTGACCTACAGCTCGGCCTTCGCTTTTTGAGGCCTTTCCTTTAATGGTTGGGGAAAGCATACCCTTATCTGAACTTGGCGGGCATGGACACTGTATGCCAGAGGAAAGAGATATCGTTTTCACCCTGCCCCGTGGGCAATCCATCAACACCTATGATGACTTGCTTTTTCAGGTTGTCACTTTACTTACTTAAAACATCATTACTTAAACAGTAATCTTACTTACTTAGTAAGAAAAATACTGAAATAATTTTTTTAATTTCTTTTAAACATCCTTTAAACATACTTGTAAAACATACTTAAACGCTATCGCGACTTCTGTCGCAAATTAAGTTGAGACCTCGCTCAACACTTGCTTTTAAAACCATTTCAAATCGTTTCTTAAAACTTATTAAGAAACGTAAACTGATTCATAGTTTAAAACTTAACTTTATAATTACTTAAAGTATTTCGTAAAATATATCTTAAAATTTTAAAAATATTTCTTAAAATTTTGACTATCTTAAAACTTTAAAAACATTATATCAAATAGTGGGAAAACATTTTCTTTGTACAACGGAAACTTACTATAGTGGTGTCCATATACAAATCTTTGCACTTGTCCTCCGCAGCACCTAGCTCTTCTAACAGGTCTTACTGGTTGCCCATAAACTACCTATAGCATGAAGAAACTTTTTAATGAGCTTTCGTTCAATAAGTTCAAACAGATTCTCACAAATCATTTAAACATCCTTTAAAAACTTTCTCATAAAAACCTTTCTCTTATAACATTTTTCGTAAATGTTTTTCATAAACATTTCTGAAAACAATTTTCATAAACATTCTTCATAAAACATTTCTAAAATGTTTCTCATAAACGTTTTTCATAAAACATTTAACATGTAGCAATCCTTAGAATGCTTTTCATAAAACGTCATTTATAAACCTTTTCTTGTAACCATGAAAATGTTTTCATAAACATTTAACATGAAACATTCCTCAGAATATTTTTCATAACATAAAAATGTTTTCTGACAAGAAAACTAAGCAAAATCAAAATACATGTCTCTATTTATGCTCAATTATGAATTTTTGATTATGAGCGTCTTATGATCATTTTTTTCTTACTTTAACTTTCTATCTTCATTCCTTAGCTTTCCTTATCTTACTTAACTTTCTATCCTTGTTCCTTATCTTTCTTATCTTACTTTAGTGTTCGTACCAACATCATTAATCATGAGATAATAAACATGATGCTTCCCTTGCGGAAGACTTGAGATCATTGAATATCGAGGTTATGTACCTCACATCTAGGAGGTCAAACTTTAACTTTACGTTTATTACCTCACAACAAAGAGGCTTTCTTTTTATCTTTATGTTACTTTCTTATTAACTTTAGTGAGCATATCAAATGCAATCACATCATATGCAAACACATGTCCAATACATAGCTTGTATTGTAAAACCTATTGCATAACAAATGCCACATAAAACGCAAACACATTTTGCAAATCATAACTTGTATTCTGAAACTTATTGCATAACAAATGCATCATAAAACTTATAACTTAAATTGTAAAATATTATGCATTGTCATAATGCAAAACATACTTTAATATTTTGAAAATCATAACTTGAACTTTTAAAAACATTATGCATATCAATATACAAATAGACTTTAAACATAATAGTTGCAAATTCATTGTAAATCTTGCTTTAAATCTTTAGAACTTTTTGCATAATAAATGCAAACATACTTTAAAAAAAACTTGCATAATAATTGCAGATTCATTTGTAAATGTATACATAAATATTTAAAAATCATTTACTTCATGCTATAGGTGAGGTTTGAAACTTACCTAAACTTAACTCTAATGTTCTCTATTCTGGTCCTGTCCCATTCCTTTTTTGTCCATTAGTTGGCTTCTGTGTCCTGATCAAACGACAGCCGACTCATCAATTAACTTTCTTTTATCAATCTACTCAATTGATAATAAACGTAAACATTAAACATTCATTTCCTCTTAACTTCACTTTGTACCCTATCGGTCTACCCTTCTCTTTACTAAACCTTATAAACCATTACTTTTCCTTTCCTTCACTTAGCTTTGTAACCCACCGGGGTTACTTTTCCTTTTAATTATATAACCCACTAGGTTACCTTTGTTTACTCAAACATTCCTTATTAAATCTCCAGTCTCATATGACGGTTTTGTTACCTAACGTGTTACGGAACATTTTCAGTCTAAGAATGTTATGCTAAATAGGAGTGTTCAACTTCGTTCTAACTATTTACTCAAAAATGACGATTTTACCCCTAACGGGTTTTTCATCCACTTTGTAACTCTATAAAACCCATTGCTTTACTCTAACGTTTCATTACCTACATATTATGAAAAAATTCCCACTAAGGAACGTTTTCCGACATGGGCGTTTCGGGTCCGTTTTGAAAAATGACCATTTTGCACTTATTGTTTTTCTTTCATTCCTTGCCTAAACTTTAAATCCTTTAAAACTTAGCATCTATAATTACTTTCTGCCTCCAGCAGTATAGAAAACCAACGTACCCTAGTGAAAACCTGGTTTTCACACAATTTTATAATTTTGGCCCGAAATACAAAAATATTTACAATTTTGTCCTCGAAACCAAAAATAATCTTTTTAAACCATTAGTCCCCAGTTTCCAAGAGGATCAAATTTTCTTTAAGTACCTTACCCTAATTCCTCTTGTAAAAGGACTGTTTTTGCCCCTTAACAATTTTTTCCAATTTTAACAAATTCTTGTAAAGTTAAAATCTCACAAATGGTTGAGATTTTTGACGAACTATCCTAGCTATCCTAATGGCTAACAGTCTCATCGAGGACTACAGCTTTCATGTTTTAACTTTTACAAAATTCCCACTATATAGGGGTGTTTTTGGGCATTTTTTAATATAGCCAAAAAGAAACTTTTTCTTTCAATTTAGTCCTTGGGGCATTTTTGAAAAAATCCATTTTTAATCACCATCTTTACCCCCTAAATGGAAACTTTGAGCTTCTAGCTTTCCAAGGCTCCTTTGAACTCCCTCCTTCAAACTTGATTAAATTTCTTAAATTTTGCCTCTTGAACTTGATTGGGGTTAATTTTGCAAAGATGTGAGGTTGAAAAATTCTTGGAGAGGTTCATCAATGGTGGCCGTGGGTGAGAGGAAGAAGAAATGGAATTTTTTTTGGCTAATTTTGCGTTAAATGCATGCTTATCCTTTATGGTGACTCACTAAGTCACCCATTGGGTTACCTATGTGGCATAATGTGATTGGGCCACCTTTCTTGGTATGGTGGCCCAATGAAATCCAATTGGGTGTCCACTTGGTGGGCTCCAAAAATTTACACTGTGTAATTTTTTACCAAACAATATTTTTCCTATACTGCTTTAACTTAAACAATCCAATTCTTGTACTGCATGACATTAAACAGTTCAATTCCTACACTGCGTTACTTTTGTAGTGTAATTTTTATACTACATAACTTTATCAGTGTACTTCCTTACATTATGTTATTCTAATACTGTATAATTTTTCATGTTATCATACAATATTTTTCTCCTTAAACTGTATTTTCATCTTCTAGAATCCTTAACTTAATTGATTTTTACTGTGCTTAAAATGCTCAGGTGAACACCACCAATAAAGTGACGAGACGCTTGAATCAAATAAGTCTCCATGATCATTTGGAAACAAGTTTATATGAAACCGTGACCTTGTTGCTTAAAGTGAAGCAAGAACCTTGGTATAAAAAAAACACCACAATCAATTATGGACAATTGATTAATAAGTCGAAGGTAAACACCATAGAAATTCCGATAAGTTCGAAAAGTTCTCAAAGAAATAAGGAGAATTTTGATCTCACAAAGTTTGAATAAAATTTGAATTGTATTTCATTTCATTAAGCTAGTGCCCCTTTTATGATACAAGATGTCCACAAATTTAAGGAAACTAAATCCCAAATAATCAGTCATTGAAAAAACCACCTATTCCTACAAGGAAACTAAGAAAATAGAAATCAAGAAATTGAAAAGAAAAGGAAACTAATCCTAATTAGCTTACATGCATATTTCCACGATAGGGAAGTTAAATTGGCAACTAAAGAACAAAAAGGAAACTAACTTCTCAATTAGGTAAATGGAGCCTATTCTAAATGGAAGCTACTTAGATTAAAAACAAAAAAAAAAATTTTCAAATTGGAATAAGGAAACTAAGTCAAAAAGGGGAAACTAGCTGAAAAAGAGAAACTAGCTGGAAAAAGAAACTAGTTGAAAAAAAGAAACTTCTTTATTCTTGAATTGTTGAAAAGGGAAACTTATTCTAATAGGCGTGCTACATAATGAGGCATGATCTTGAATAAGAAACTTCTAAATTACTCCAATGCTTGAAGTTTTTCATCTCCTTTAGGCCTGCACAAATTTGTCTCAGTCCAAATGCTTTGAATCAGCCCATTAAGATTGTCTTTGAACTTTTTAGCTCTAGCCCTTATAACCTGCCCGATTGGAACTTGAATTGGATCCATATTCTATGTATTCGGTGTGTACGCATTATTCCCCTCCTTTTGAAAAGGATTTGTCCTCAAATTATCACTTGCATCAAAAAGAGTTAAATGAGAAACATTAAAAGTACCACTAATATTATACTCACCTGGTAGATCCAATTTATATGCATTGTCATTGATATGCTCCAAGACTTGAAAAGGTGCATCCCCTCTTGGAAGCAACTTAGAATGCCTTTTTGCCGAAAATCTTTCTTTTTGCATGTACAAGCAAACCCAATCTCTAGGTTCAATGATTAACTGGTTGTGCCCTTTGTTAGCTTGTTTTGCATATTGCTCCATTTTCCTCTCAATGTTGAGTCTTGTTTTCTCATGTATCTACTTAACAAATTCAACCTTTTTCTTTCCATCTAAGTTAGCATGTTTAGATAAAGGTAATGGCGATAAATCCAATATAGTTAAAGGATTAAAATCATAAATAATTCAAATGGTGAAAACTTTGTAGCAAAATGAACAGTATGATTGTATGCAAACTCAACATGCGATAAACACTCTTCCCAAGTTTTGATGTTCTTTTTAATAATGGCCCTTAACAATGTAGATAAAGTCCTATTAACTACTTTAGTTTGACTACCAGTTTGCGGATGATGAGTAGTAGAAAATAATAACTTAGTTCCTAACTTACACCATAAGGTCTTCCAAAAGTAACTCAAAAACTTAGCATCTTTATCCAAAACAATTGTTCTAGGCATACCATGTAATCTTACAATTTCTCTAAAGAACAAATCAACAACATGAGAAGCATCATCAGTTTTGTGACATGGAATAAAATGTGCCATCTTAGAAAATCTATCCACAACCACGAAAATTGAATCCCTACCATGTTTTGACCTAGGCAAACCTAACATAAAGTCCATCAAAATATCAATCCAAGGTTCATTAGGAATGGTTAATGATGTGTAAAAACCATGGGGTTGCACTTAGGATTTTGCTTGCCTACAAGTGACACATCTACCACAAATTCTCTCAACATCTCTTTTCATGTGTGGCCAATAGAAGTGTTCTTGCAAAATGGCTAAGGTTTTAGCAACTCCAAAATGTCCCATTAACCCTCCACTATGGGATTCACTTGCTAACAAGTCATGCAAAAAGCAATTAGGCACACACAAGTTATTCTCTCGAAATAGAAATCCCTCATGCCTAAAGAACTTCCTCACAGTGTTTTGTTCATAAGCTTGAAAATCCTCACAAAATTCTTGGTCTAAAGATACAATTCTTTAATGTGCTCAAAACCAAGTAATTTTGCATCAATGGTAGTAATTAATGCGTACCTTCAAGAAAGTGCATCGACAACGATGTTTTCCTTACCTTGCTTGTATCGGATGACATATGAAATTGTCTCAATGAACTCTACCCATCGTGCATGTCCCTTATTCACCTTGTGTTGGCCTTTCAAATGCTTAAGCAACTCATAATTGATGTGAATCACAGATTCCGTGGGCCAAAGATAGTGTTGCCATGTTTCCAGTGCCTTAACCAATGCATTCATCTCATTTTCATATGTTGGATAGTTTAAGGCTACCCCACTTAGCTTTTCACTAAAATATGCAATGGGACGTCCTTCTTGTATTAGAACAGCTCCAATACCTATTCTTGAAGCATTACACTCAATCTCAAAAGTTTTAGTAAAGTTAGGTAAAGCAAGCAAAGGTGCATTTGTCAATTTCTCTTTGATCAATTTAAATACCTTTTCTTGTTTATCGCCCCATTTGAATCCAACGTTCTTCTTGATGACCTCGGGAAGTGGTGCAGCAATGCTATAAAGTCTTTCAGGAACCTCCTATAAAAACTTGCAAGTCCATGAAAACTTCAAACATTACTTACATTTGTAAAAGTTGGCCATTCTTGAATTGCATGGATTTTTCTTCATTAACCTGTATTCCTTGTATACTCACAACAAAACCGAGAAACACAAGATATCGATGCAAAAGGTGCACTTCTTCAAGTTAGAAATTTTTGCTATAAATTAGAATATCATCAAAATAAACTACAACAAATTTACCTATAAAAGCACACAAGACATGGTTCATTAGTCATATGAAAGTACTCGGTGCATTAGTTAAACCAAACAGCATAGCTAACCACTTATATAACCAAAATTTGTTTTAAAGGTAGTTTTCTATTCGTCACCCTCTTTCATTCTAATTTGATGATATTCACTTTTTAAATCAATTTTAGAAAATACACAAGCACCATGTAACTCATCTAACATATCATCTAAGCGACGAATGGGATGACGATACTTTACTATATATTGTTGATTCCTCGTTAGTCAATGCACATCCTCCATGTCCCATCCTTCGTAGGAACCAAAATCGCCGAAACGACACACAGACTCATGCTTTCTCTCACGTACCCTTTTTCCATCAATTCTTTGACTTGCTTTTGTAGCTCCTTTGTTTCCTCAGGATAACTACAATAAGCTAGTCGGTTTGGAATGGTAGCACTGTGTATAAAGTCTATGTGATGTTTAATCCCTCGAATAGGTGGTAAATCGTGTGGAATTTCTTTGTGAAAAAACATCATCAAATTCCTACAAAAGAGAAACAATAGAACTAGGCAAAGATGTGTCAAGTTGGTTAGTGTTTATAAACGCCTCTTTATACAAAAGTACAATCATTGGGTAGTTCAAAAGCAACGCTCTTTTAATTTCACTCACTTTTGCATAGAAATTTGTTTTTCTCTCTGCGTTTCTCTTATTGGCTAAATCAACTCTTTCTTTTTCTCTCTCAATTTTCTCAGCTTGTCTCTCCTGTTCTTTAAGATTTTCATTTGTTTTCTTTTTTTTTTCTCTTTCACTCCCTTTCTTTTGATCACTCTTTTTCTTTTGATCACTCTCTTGTTGTAACCTCACTTGATCTTTATAAACCTACTTTGGTGTCAAAGGAACTAGAGTGATTTTCCTTTGATTAAACTCAAATGAGTATTAATTGGTGAATCCGTCATGCTTAACACACCGATCAAATTCCCATGGCCTGCCTAATTACAAATGTCCAGCTTGCATTGGGATTACATTACACAAAACTTCATCTTTATATTTTCAAATGTGAAAAGAAACTAACACTTGTTTATTCACCCTAACCTTACCACTATCATTAAGCCATTGCAACTTGCAAGGCTAGGGATGTTGAATTGTTGGTAGCCCTAATTTCTCCACTATTGTAATGCTAGCAATGTTAGTACAACTACCTCTATCAATAATCACACTACATACCTTGTTTTATACATGGCATCAAGTATGAAAGATGTTCTTGTTAGATATGTATGCCTTAAGGAGTAAAAAATGTAATACGTTTTTGGAGACATTTTTATCAATAAAGAATTTATTCATTTATATATACTAAATCTTGTCCTCTTTACGTTCATATTTGTTGAATGTATGTTAAGTAAACAGTAGTCTGAGACTGTCGGTCTAAACCTTAAGAATTGGGCATATGATAGACTGATTATGCGGAAGACATGATTCTTAAAGTAACAGTCTAAAACATATTATCCACAATCGAGAGAATAAAGTTGGGCACTTTATTCATGTAAAGATTGTTATGTTGTCTATATCCCTTTAGGGAGATTGTCTATCTTGACCATCAGAGTTGGACTTCGTGAATAGAAACATTAGCACTTTGTCATAGGTGACGATGTGTTGGATCGGGACATAAAGTGAATTGATTTGGATTAATAATTCTGTCTCGACAAATCGATTCACTTTAGAAAGTCATTTGTATTGTATCTTAATTCTGGGATGAATAGTGGGCCCGTTGGCTTGACTTGTGTCTTTTGATGTACCAAAGGGTGACTTCCACATCTCAATAGTGGTATGCATGCCGGTACGTTGGAGGCATGACTCTTGATAGCGTAGACTTGTTATTCATAGATATGGAATCGATAGCTCCTCTTTAAGAGTAATGATATCCTCTTATATGCATTATCCTGTAATTGGAAAACTGGAGCACTCAACCATTTGGATACATAGGTGTAACTGAATGATATATTATCTTTGGATGGTAAGTTTTCTAATGGTGAGACAATGGAACGTAAGATAAAAATAATCAGGAAGGTAAAACAGAACTTGTCCTTAAGCCGATTATGGATTATCATATGGGGATACGATACACTTTGATATGTCATGGAGACTTAGCTACACAAGCCTCGTAATTCTAAAAAGTTCGAGAGTGCAGCTCCAAGCTTTTAGTGGAGTAGCGTTGGAGTTGATAATTGTGAAATGTATATTTAGGATATTGGGTTTCATAATTATCACGAGCTTGAACTTTATAGGTCCATTTTGGTCCCCTTTGCTAGCTCACAAAATCCTGTAATGATACGGCGTGCTTTTTTCAATAATTGGTGACTTATGTCAGATTTATCAGATTGGTTTAAAATTTGAAAGAATCAAATAATTCATGTCTGTTTATTAGATAAATTAATTTTGTAATAAAGTTAATTTAAGATAAACATGTTGAATTATTGGGATCAGATAATTCTTGTCTGTTTATCGGTTGATTTAATTGGATAAATTAAATCAAGATAAACTTGTAGAATTATTGTGAATTGATTTATTTTCTTAGAGATTATCTTGATAAAGTTTGTTTTGATCAGATATCTTCTCTATTGGGTTATTTGAATCAAAATTGAGACTTTATCTTATAGAATCTCGGGTGGAAAATAAAAGATTTGCAGAGATTTTTTCACGGGAGTTCGGCCTGTGGAATGACATGTTCGGCCTGCCGATCAGCGAGCGATAAGATTACGTGTTTTCACGCGGATCTTATCAGATATTGATTTGAACTTGATTTTGTTTCGAGTTTTTGATACCTAATCTGATAAGGACTGACCCCAGGACCAATGGCTATAAAAAGGGAGTGAGTCTCATGATTTACTAAGATCAATTGAGAGATTAAGAGTGATACTCTTCTAGTGAGCATCTAAAAACTCCCTGAGAGCTTTTGTTCACAAATCTCGAACACTAGCTTTGGGTTCTCTCTCTTGGTTGGAAGGAGAGTCACCAGTGGAAGAGCTGAACGTGTGAGCCCACACTCACTCCGGTTGTGGATAGAGAATAGCGAAGAAGACCAGTTGGTTGAGGCTCTTCTGGAACGTTACCTCTCTACACAGGTTGCGAAGGTTCTTCACACAAAGGTTAGTAAGATCTGTATAATTTATACATATAGCATGTCAAACTTGTGTTTTGGAAATAACTCTGATGAAAAATTTTAAAATTCTGTTGCGCACCGTGTTTCCAACAATTGGTATCAGAGCCAAGGTTTTTTTATAAATTTACAAGCTTGTGATCATGTTATAAGCATAAATTTTGTGATCTTTATCTCTCCTATGCTTGAATTGAATTTTATAGAGAGATGGCACTCTAGGTTTCTATATAATATATATGTTGTCATGGATAATGTGGTGAATGTTTATTAATTAATGATTGATTAAATCATTGTTTAATTAATTATTAATTAATTAATACCGGCTATGGTTCCTTTGAGTTTAGAATGTGTATCTAGGTTTTTGATGTAATTAGATGGCAGACTATCATCTCCGTCTAGGAATTAAATTTATAAAAATTTTGTAATTAAATAATCATTTGGAGAAGACGGATCTTAAAGATTGATGATGGCGCACCCAGGTATTTCCTGAGTCTCTAATTTTATGTTTTTGAGTTGTTGAAAATAAAATTGATGAATTGCATTAAAATTGTATTTTCTGGAATGAGGGTTTTCTACTCGGTCGGCATGTCGGACATCACAGTTTGACAGGCCGATGGTTACAGATCGACAGGCTGGACGTGTGGTCCGGCAGGCTGTCAATGGGGCAAAAATTGGCTGGCTCTGCCGGCAGGCCAAACTTCCAGTTTGGCATGCCGAACATTCATGGGTCGGTAGGCTAATCTTTTAGATCGGCAGGCCGATGAAGTATGACCGGCAGGCCGATCACCCAATTCGGCCTGCCGACTGAGAGCTGGAAAATTTCCAAAAAAAGGTACAATTTTTGCAGTACAGTTTTAATTTTATTTTTGAGATGATTCTAAGAAACATTAAAATTGGACATGACAGGAAATATGAAGTATTTGATTCATACGGGATTGAAGACTTGAAGATGGGAATTATGTGAAGAAGGATACAACTTGAGGATTCAAGGATGAAGAATCGATATATGTTTTGATTATTCTCTTGTAATCTTAGTTTTCTATTCTCTAGGGACAAGCCATAATATTACGGTTATTATTATTTTGCTTGTAGCTTTGCTTGATTGCTTTGCTTGTCTGCATTATAATATGATTTACCATGTATATTGATAACATGTCATATAGGATAGGGAGTGCCACTCATATTAAAATTGTTCATGCATAATTTTAAAATAAAACCTTGACTTCAAAAGATTGAGTGGGAGAAGGTTTTCGAAGAGAGAACCTAAGGCCTCCATCGTTGGTCCATAGGAAGAACATGGTGGTCCTGACCCCTAGGAAGGGAGTTCTATCATGTACCAGATTGGATCTCTAAAAGGATAAGGTATTTTAGTATGATTTATGGTTGCACACCCCTAGGTGGTAATTTTAAATCATGGATAAAATATTAAAACGATGGTTATATACTCACGTTAATTTTATTATTAACCTCCCCTAGGAGCTCTATTAATAAAATCAATGGCCAAAGAAACGATTATTTGTATATGCTAGATCATACGGGTTCTGGATGGCATATATTAATTAGGAGGGGATCCGTATTCCTGATTGAATTTGGCATGACTCCCCTAGGAGCTTCTTGAATTCTGAGTTGGGAATTATCGTTGTAAGGTTATGACATTTTCAAGGTTTTGACACATAAACACATTTGTATGATTTTACCTGATTGTGTTATCTTACTAAATTATTATATATGTTTGCTTATGTTTGGTATATGATTCTTTATTGTAGATTAAAAATGTCTAAAAATGCTTTATCATCGATACTTGACAAAAACCTATTCACTGGTGAGAATTACAATGATTGGAAACGGAGCCTGGACATCATTCTATCCTTTGAGAAACTAAAATATGTACCGACAACCCCTTGTCCTCCCGAGCCTATGGGAGACTCAAGTAATGAGCAATTCCAAGCGTACGATCGCTGGAAAGATGCTAATGATCAGGCCCGCTGCTATGTTATGGCTAGCATGAACAATGTGCTGCAGGCTCAACATCAGGATTATGAGACTGCGAAGCAGATCTTGGATAATCTTGAGGATATGTTTAAAGGCCAGGCCATAACAAAGCGGCAAGGGGCACTTCAGAAACTCTTAAACTGTAGACAGAGACCGGGGACATCTGTAAAGGAGCACATGATGTTGGTCATGGGTTACCTCTTGGAGGCTCAAACCAATGGAGCCGACATCGATGCTGAAACTCAGATGACTATGGTCTTTGAGACTCTGTCTAAGGAATTTATTCCGTTTAGAGCTACTTTTAATTTAACCAATAGATAGGATATGACCATGACAGAATTGATGAAATAGTTACAGGAGTTTGAACTGCTGATCAGGGAGTCTCCTGCTGGTGGTGAGGCCAACATGGTAGCTGCTTCTAGTTTCAATCCTAACTCAGGGAATGGAAAGAAGCAACGGGCTAAGAACGGGAAGTCTTCTATTCCTACGGCTACCAAGAGCAAGAAGAAGAAGAAAAAGAAGCCAAAGAAGCTTTAGTGCTTCTTCTGTGGTAAGGTCGGGCATATAAAGAAGCATTGCAAGGACTTCTTTTCCAAGGGAGGTAGGTGTGATCTTCTATATTTAGAAACTTGTTTGGTTGAGGAATCCAGTGACATCTGGGTCATAGATTCCAGAGCAACTAATCATGTTTGTGTTTCTCTGCAGGGATTCAAAGAAACGATAAGTCTGCTACATGAGGACTTCACGCTTCGGATGGGCGATGTATCCTTGGTCTCAGCGGAAGCAGTGGGAGATGTCCATCTTTACTTTGATAATTATAGGAATTTAATTTTGCGAGATTGTTTTTATGTTCCTAAATTTAAAAGGAATTTAATTTTTGTATCTTCTTTATTTAAAGACTCCTACGTGGTATCTTTTAATGAAAAAGTGGTGATTCATAAAAACAAATCTTTTATCTGTTCAGGATGGATGCAAAATAATCTATATTTTATCAAACCTAAGCTGGACTTATTGCTTAATGCTGAGATGAACGATAATGACTCAAAAAGACTTAAAACTTCTCACTCTAATAAGACTTATCTTTGGCATTTGCGCCTTGGCCATATTAACCTGAATAGGATTCAAAGGTTGATAAGGGATGGACCTTTAAGTCACTTAAAGGTGGAATCTATACCTCAATGTGAATCTTGTTTAGAGGGTAAAATGACCAAAAGACCATATGAGTCTAAGGGCAATAGGGCCGAAGGGGTTCTAGAACTTGTGTATAGTGATGTTTGCAGACCGATGGACATCCGGGCGCGAGGAGGGTATGAGTACTTCGTCACTTTTATTGACGATTACTCAAGATATGGGTATGTGTACCTGATGCACCACAAAAGTGAAACTTATGATAAGTTCAGGGAGTTTTAGGCTGAAGTGGAAAAGCAATTGGGTAGACCCATAAAGGCACTTCGATCTGATCGAGGTGGTGAATACCTTTCTGATGAGTTCTTGGGACACTTGTTAGAGAATGGGATTTTATCCCATTTGACTGCGCCGGGCACTTCGCAGCAGAAAGGCGTAGCGGAGAGAAGAAATAGGACTTTGTTGGACATGATTAGGCCCATGATGAGTTATTCATCATTGCCTTTATCCTTTTGGGGATATGCACTACAAACTGCATGTTATCTTTTGAACAATGCGCCTTCAAAATCGATCCCTAAAACTCCTCATGAGTTGTGAATAAGAAGGAAGACATCCTTAAAACCATATTCGCATATGAGGATGTCCGGCTTATGTCCTGTTTAAGGATCCGAATAAGTTGGAAGCACGTTCAGAAGTTTGCGTGTTTGTAGGATATCCAAAAGGGACTAAAGGGGGTTATTTTTATAACCCAAAGGAAAATAAAGTCGTGGTTTCAACTAATGCAACTTTCCTTGAGGAGAGTTACATGGACGACTTCAAACCTCAAAGCAAAGTGGTGCTTGAGGAGCTAAGGGGTGATCCGTTCACTCTGAAGGTTCCAAACAAAACCATTTTGATCGGTGTAGAAAAACCAAACAAACCTAAATAACAATCTCAGGGGCTTAGGCGTAGTGGGAGGATCAGGCGTCAACCTGAAAGGTATATGTTCAATGGGGAGGCCTTCTTGGCTGAATTGGATGAACATGACCGGGATCCTTATATTTACGCAGAAGCTATGGAGGATGTTGATTCAAGACTCTGGACAGAGGCCATGAACATAGAGATGAAATCTATGGACACTAATCATGTTTGGGAGCTTGTGGATCTTCCCGAAAGGGTAAAACCCATAGGGTGTAAGTGGATTTACAAGAGAAAAAGAGGAGTGGATGGAAAGGTCGAAACCTTTAAGGCTAGACTGGTAGCTAAGGGTTATGCGCAAAAGGAAGGAATCGATTATGAGGAAACCTTTTCGCCTGTAGCCATGCTTAAGTCCATCCGGATTCTCTTGTCCATAGCTGCCGCTCTCGACTATGAGATTTGGCAGATGGATGTCAAGATGGCTTTTTTGAATGGCTATCTTGTTGAGTCCATTTATATGGAACAGCCAGACGGATTCAAGGTCGCGGGTCAGGAGGGTAAGGTTTGTAAGCTGCTAAAGTCAATTTATGAACTTAAGTAGGCATCCCGTTCTTGGAACATAAGATTTGATCAAGTGATCAAGACTTAGGTGAGGCTAATTTTGTTCTCGGTATCCGGATCTTTCAGGATAGGAAGAACAAAATGATAGCTTTGTCTCAGGTTGGATACATAGATAAAATTCTCAGGAGGTTTGCAATATAGGATTCTAAGAAAGGTGGGCAACCATCTAGGCCTGGAATTACTCTTTCTAAGAAAGACTCTCCAAAGTCTTATGAAGAAAGAGAATACATGAAGAAGGTGCCTTATGCTTCGGCAGTGGGTAGTCTCACGTATGCCATGCTTTGCACAAGATCGGATATTAGCTATGCGATCGAGATTGTAAGTCGATTTCAGGCGGATCCAGGACCGAACCATTGGGTTGCGGTAAAGCATATTTTCAAGCACTTGAGAAGGACTCGAGGGTATATGCTTGTGTATTCGGGTGAGGACTTAACTCCTCTAGGATACACTAATTCAGATTTTCAATCCTGTCTGGATTCTAGGAAATTGACTTCGGGGTTTGTGTTTACTCTGGGCGGCGGTGCGATCAGTTGGAGAAGTGCAAAGCAAGATTGCACTTCGGATTCAACGATGGAGGCTGAGTATGTGGCGGCTAGTGATGCTTCGAAAGAAGCAGTGTGGCTTCGCAAGTTCCTTGGGGATCTTGAGGCAGTTCCTGGTATGGATAAAACGGTATCACTGTACTGTGACAACAGTGCGGCGGTAGCTAATGGTAAGGAACCAAGATTTCACAAGAAGAGTAAGCATATTGATCAGAAGTATCATGTGATAAAGGACTTCGTTGAGGGCGGGCATGTCACGGTGTGCAAGATCGCATAAGAGGGGAATTTAGCTGACCCATTTACAAAGACACTTACTGGGAGAGTCTTCGAGAGGCATGTGGAAGCTATGGGGATGTGAAATTTGCTGTATTTACTCACTTAGTGCAAGTGGGAGATTGTTAGACATGTATGCCCTAAGGAGTAAAAATGTAATATGTTTTTGGAGACATTTTTATAAATAAAGAATTTATTCATTTATATATACCAAATCTTGTCCTCTTTACGTTCATATTTGTTGAATGTATGATAAGCAAACAATAGTCTGAGACTGTCAGTCTAAACCTTAAGAATTGGGCATATGATGGGCTGATTATGCAAAGGACACGATTCTTAAGGTGACGGTCTAAAACATATGATCCGCAATCGAGGGAATAAAGTTGGGCACTTTATTCATGTAAAGATTGTTATGTTGTCTATATCCCTTTAGGGAGATGGTTTGTCTTGGCCATCGGAGTTGGACTCCGTGAATAAAAACATTGGCATGTTGTCATAGGTGACGATGTGTTGGATCGGGACATAAAGTGAATTAATTCAGATAATAATTCTGTCTTGGCAAATCAATTCACTTTAGATAGTCATTTGTATTGTATCATAATCCTGAGATGAATAGTGGGCCCGTTGTCTCGGCCTGTATCTTTTGATGTGCCAATGGCTGACTCCCACATCTCAATAGTGGTATGCATGCCGGTACGTTGGAGGCATGACTCTTGATAGCGTAGACTTGTTATTCATAGATATGGAATCCATAGCTCCTCTTTAGGAGTAATGATATCCTCTTATATGCGTTGTCCTGTAATTGGAAATCTGGAGCGCTCAACCATTTGAATACATAGGTGTAACCGAATGGTATATTATCTTTGGATGGTAAGTTTTCTAATGGTGAGACAATAGAACGTAAGATAAAAATAATCAGGAAGGTAAGACAAAGCTTGTCCTTAAGCCGATTATGGATTATCATATGGGGATACGATACACTTTGATATGTCATGGAGACTTAGTTACACGAGCTTCGTAATTCTATAAAGTTCGAGAATGCAGCTCCAAGCTTTTAGTGGAGTAGCGTTGGAGTTTATAATTGGGAAATGTATATCTGGGATATTGGGTTTCATAATTATCATGAGCCTGAACTTTATAGGTCCATTTTGGTCCCTTTTGCTAGCTCACAAAATCCTATAACGATATGGCGTGCTTTTTTCAATAATTGGTGACTTATGTCAGATTTATCAGATTGGTTTAAAATTTGAAAGAATCAAATAATTCCTGTCTGTTTATTGGATAAATTAATTTTGTAATAAAATTAGTTTAAGATAAACTTGTTGAATTATTGGGATCAGATAATTCTTGTCTGTTTATCGGTTGATTTAATTGGATAAATTAAATCAAGATAAACTTGTAGAATTATTGTGAATTGATTTATTTTTTTAGAGATTATCTTGATAAAGTTTGTTTTGATCAGATATCTTCTCTATTGGGTTATTTGAATCAAAACTAAGACTTTATCCTGTAGAATCTCGGGTGGAAAATAAAAGATTTGTGGAGATTTTTTCATGGGAGTTTGGCCTGCTGAATGATGTGTTCGGCTTGCCGTTGGGGCTTGTTCGGCCTGCCGGTCAGCGATAGATAAGATTACGTGTTTTCACGCGGATCTTATCAGATATTGATCTGAACTTGATTCTGTTTTGAGTTCTTGAGACCTAATCTGATAAGGACTGACCCTAAGACCAATCGCTATATAAAGGGAGTGAGTCTCATGATTTACTAAGATCAATTGAGAGATTAAGAGTGATACTCTTCTGGTGAGCATCTGAAAACTCCCTGAGAGCTTTTGTTCACAAATAACGAACACTAGCTTTGGGTTCTCTCGATTGGTTGGAAGGAGAGTCATCGGTGGAAAAGCTGTACTGGTGAGCCCACACTGACTCTGGTCGTGGATAGAGAATAGCAAAAAAGACCAGTTGGTTGAGGCTTTTCTGGAACGTTACTTCTCTTCACGGGTCGCAGAGGTTCTTCGGCACACAGAGGTTAGTAAGATCTGTTTAATTTATACATATAGCATGTCAAACTTGTGTTTTGGAAATAACTCTGATGAAAAATTTTAAAATTCTGCTGTATCTTATGAATAATTCTTGTCTGTTTATCGGTTGATTTAATTGGATAAATTAAATAAAGATAAACTTGTAGAATTATTGTGAATTGATTTATTTTCTTAGCGATTATCTTGATAAAGTTTGCTTTGATCAGATAACTTTTCTATTGGGTTATTTGAATCAAAATTGAGACTTTATCCTATAGAATCTCGGGTGGAAAATAAAAGATTAGCGGAGATATTTTTGTGACAGTTTGGCCTACAGATCTATGTGTTCGGCCTGCCGATGGGGCTTGTTCGGCTTGCCGATCAGCAATAGATAAGATTACACATTTTCACGGGGATCTTATCAGATGTTGATCTGAACTTGATTTTGTTTTGAGTTTTTGAGACCTAATCTGATAAGGACTAACCCCAGGACCAATCGCTATATAAAGGGAGTAAGTCTCATGATTTACTAAGATCAATTGAGAGATTAAGAGTGATACTCTTCTGGTGAGCATCTGAAAACTCCCTGAGAGCTTTTGTCCACAAATAACGAACACTAGCTTTGGGTTCTCTCGATTGGTTGGAAGGAGAGTCACCGGTGGAAGAGCTGTACGTGTGAGCCCATACTCACTCCGGTCGTAGATAGAGAATAGCAAAGAAGACCAGTTGGTTGAGGCTTTTCTGGAACGTTACTTCTCTTCACGGGTCGCGGGGGTTCTTCGGCACACAGAGGTTAGTAAGATTTGTTTAATTTATACATATAGCATGTCAAACTTGTGTTTTGGAAAAATACTCTGATGTTAAATTTTTTTTAATTTTCGCTGCGCACCTCTCACCTATTTTTTCAACAATTGGTATCAGAGCTGAGGTTTTTTACATAAATTTACAAATTTGTGATCATGTTATATGCATAAATTTTGTGATCTTAATCTCTCCTATGCTTGAATTAAAATTTTATAGAGAGTGGGCACTTTAGGTTTCTATATTATTATATGTTGTCATGGATTATGTGGTGAATGTTTATTAATTAATTATGGTTGATTAAATCGTTGTTTTATTATTTATTAATTAATTAATACCGGTTATGGTTCCTTAGAGGTTAGAATATGTATCTAGGTTTTTCATATAATTAGATGGCGGACTATCATCTCGGTCTAGGAATTGTTATTTAATTTTAAATTTGTAAGAATTTTGTAATTAAATGATTATTCAGAGAAGATGGATCAAAAAACTGGATCTTAAAGATTGATGATAGCGCACCCAGGTATTTCCTGAGTCTCTAATTTTATGTTTTTGAATTGTTGAAAATAAAATTGATGAATTGCATTAAAATTGTATTTTCTGGAATGAGGGTTTTCTGCTCGATCAACATGCCGGACATCACAGTTCGGCAGGCCGATGGTCACAGATCGACAGGCCGGACGTGTGGTCCGACAGGCTGTCAGTGGGGCAGAAATTGGCTGGCTCTACCGGCAGGCCGAACTTCCAGCTCGGCATGTCGAACTTTCATGGGTTGGCAGGCCGATCTTTTTGATCGGTAGGCCGATGAAGCATGACCGGCAGGCCAATCACCCAGTTCGGCCTGCCGATCGAGAGCTGAAAAATTTCCAGAAAATGTGTAATTTTTGCAATGCAGTTTTAATTTTATTTTTGAGATGATTATGAGAAACATTAAATTTGGATATGACTAGAAATATGAAGTGTTTGATTCATACGGGGTTGAAGACTTGAAGATGGGAATTATGTGAAGAAGGATACAGCTTGAGGATTCAAGGATGAAGAATTGATATATGTTTCGATTATTCTCTTGTAATCTTAGTTTTCTATTCTCTAGGGAGGAGCCATAATACTACAGTTACTATTATTTTGCTTGTAGCTTTGCTTGTCTGCATTATAATATGATTTGCCATGTATATTGATAACATGTCATATAGAATTGGAAGTGCCACTCATATTAAAATTGTTAATGCATAATCTTAAAATAAAACCTCGATTTCAAAAGATTGAGTGGGAGAAGGTTTTCGAAGAGAGAACCTAAGGCCTCCATCATTGGTCCATAGGAAGAACATGGTGGTCCCGACCCCTAGGAAGGGATTTCTATCATGTACCAGATTGGATCTCTGAAAGGATAAGGTATTTTAGTATGATTTATGGTTGCACACCCCTAGGTGGGGATTATAAATCATGGATAAAATATTGAAACAATGGTTATACACTCACGTTAATTTTATTATTAACCTCCCCTAGGAGCACTGTTAATAAAATGAATGGCCCAAGAAACGATTATTAATATATGCTGGATCATACGAGTCTTGGATGGCATTTATTAATCAGGTGGGGATCTGTGTTCCTGATTGAATTTGGCATAACTCTCCTAGGAGCTTGTTAAATTATGAGTTGGGAATTATCGTTGTAAGGTTGTGATATTTTCAAGGTTTTGACACATAAACAAATTTGTATGATTTTATATGATTGTGTTATCTTACTAAATTATTTTGATATGTTTGCTTATGTTTGGTATATGATTCTTTATTGTAGATTAAAAATGTCTAAAAATGCTTTATCATCGATACTTGACAAAAACCTGTTAACTGGTGAGAATTACAATGATTGGAAATGAAACCTGGATATCATCCTGTCCTTTGAGAAACTGAAATATGTTCTGACAACTCCTTGTCCTCCCGAGCCTACGGGAGACTCATCTAATAAGCAATTCCAAGCATATGACCACTGGAAAGATGCTAATGATTAGGGCTGCTGCTATGTTATGGCCAACATGAATAATGTGTTGTAGGCTCAACATCAAGATTAATAGACTGCGAAGCAGATCTTGGATAACCTTGAGGACATGTTTGCATGCCAGGCCATAAAAAAGCGACAAGGGGTGCTTCAAAAACTCTTAAACTATAGATAGAGACCGGGGACATCTGTAAAGGAGCACATGATGTTAGTCATGAGTTACCTCGCTGAGGCACAAACCAATGGAGCCAACATCGATGCTGAAATTTAGATGACTATTGTCTTTGAAACTCTATCTATGGAATTTATTTTGTTTAGAGCTACTATTAACTTAAGCAATAGACGGGATATGACCTTGACAAAACTAATGAAACAGTTATAGGAGTTTGAACTGCTGATCAGGGAGTCTCCTGCGGGTGGTGAGGCCAACTTGGTAGCTGCTTCTGGTTCCAATTCTAACTCTGGGAATGGAAAGAAGCAACCGGCCAAGAATGGAAAGTCTTCTATTCCTGCTAGCACCAAGAGCAAGAAGAAGAAGAAGAAGAACCCAAAGAAGCTTAAGTGCTTCTTCTGTGGAAAGGTCGGGTATATTTAGAAGCATTGCAAGGACTTCCTTTTCAAAGGAGGTAGGTGTGATCTTCTGTATTTAGAAACTTGTTTGGTTGAGGAATCCAGTGACATCTGGGTCATAGATTCCGGTGCAACTAATCATGTTTGTGTTTCTCTGCAGGGATTCAAAGAAACGAGAAGTCTGCTACGTGAAGACTTCATGCTTCGGATGGGTGATAGATCCTTGGTCTCAGCGGGAGCAGTGGGAGATGTCCATCTTTACTTTGATAATTATAGGAATTTATTTTTGCAAGATTGTTTATATGTTCCTAAATTTGAAAGGAATTTAATTTCTGTATCTTGTTTATTTAAAGACTCCTACGTGGTATCTTTTAATGAAAAAGTGGTGATTCGTAAGAACAAATCTTTTATCTGTTCTAGATGGATGCAAAATAATCTATATTTTATCAAACCTAAGATGGACTTATTGCTTAATGCTGAGATAAATGATAATGACTCTAAAAGACTTAAAACTTCTCACTCTAAGAAGACTTATCTTTGGCATTTGCACCTTGGTCATATTAACATGAATAAGATTCAAAGGTTGGTAAGGGATGGACCTTTAAGTGACTTAAAGGTGGAAGCTATACCTCAATGTGAATCTTGTTTGGAGGGTAAAATGACCAAAAGACCATACGGGTCTAAGGGCAATAGGGCCGAAGGGGTTCTACAACTTGTGCAAAGTGATGTCTGCGGACCGATGAACATCCGGGCACGAGGACGGTATGAGTACTTCGTCACTTTTATCGACGATTACTCAAGATATGGGTATGTGTGCCTAATGCACCACAAAAGCAAAACTTTTGACAAGTTTAGGGAGTTTCGGGCTGAAGTGGAAAAGCAATTGGGTAGACCCATAAAGGCACTTCGATCCGATCGAGGTGAAGAATACCTTTCTGATGAGTTCTTGGGACACTTGTTGGAGAATGAGATTTTATCCCATTTGACTGCGCCGGGCACTCCGCAGCAGAATGGCGTAGCAGAGAGAAGAAATAAGACTTTGTTGGACATGGTTAGGTCCATGATGAGTTATTCATCATTAGCTTTATCTTTTTGGGGATATGCACTACAAACTGCATGTTATCTTTTGAACAATGTGCCTTCAAAATTGGTCCCTAAAACTCCTCACGAGTTCTGGACAAGAAGAAAAACATCCTTAAACCATATTCGCATATGGGGATGTTCGGCTCATGTCCTGTTTATGGATCCGAATAAGTTGGAAGCACGTTCAAAACTTTGCGTATTTGGAGGATATCCAAAAGGGACTAAAGGGGGTTATTTTTATAACCCAAAGGAAAATAAAGTCGTGGTTTCAACAAATGCAACTTTCCTTGAGGAGAGTTGGACGACTTTAAACCTCGAAGCAAAGTGGTGCTTGAGGAGTTAAGGGGTGATTCGTTCACTCCAAAGGTTCCAAACAAAACCATTCCGATCGGTGTAGAAAAACCAAACGAACCTAAACAACAACCTCAGGGGCTTAGGCGTAGTGGGAGGATCAGGCGTAAACCTGAGAGGTATATGTTTAATGGGGAAGTCTTCTTGGCTGAACCGGATGAACATGACAGGGATCCTTATACTTACGCTGAGGCTATGGAGGATGTTGATTCAAAACTCTGGACAGAGGCCATGAACATTGAGATGAAGTCTATGGAGACTAATCGGGTCTAGGAGCTTGTGGATCTTCCCGAAGGGGTAAAACCCATAGGGTGTAAGTGGATCTATAAAAGGAAAAGAGGAGTGGATGGAAAGGTCGAAACCTTTAAGGCTAGACTGGTAGCTAAGGGTTAAACGCAAAAGGAAGGAATCGATTATAAGGAAACCTTTTCACCTGTAGCCATGCTTAAGTCCATCCGGATTCTCTTGTCCATAGCTGCCGCTCTCGACCACGATATTTGGTAGATAGATGTCAAGACGGCTTTTCTGAATGGCTATCTTGATTAGTCCATTTATATGGAACAACCAGATGGGTTCAAGGTCGCGGGTCAAGAGGGTAAGGTTTGTAAGCTGCTAAAGTCAATTTATGGACTTAAGCAGGCTTCTCGTTCTTGGAACATAAGATTTGATCAGGTGATCAAGACTTATGGGTTCTCACAAAATGCAGATGAACCATGTGTTTAGAAACACATAAAGGATGGGAAGGTGGTTTTTCTACTACTCTATGTGGATGACATTCTGCTAATTGGCAATGACGTTGGGGCATTGTCATCGGTCAAATTATGGTTGACCAAGTAGTTTGACATGAAGGACTTGGGTGAGGCTAATTTTGTTCTCAGTATCTAGATTTTTTGGGATAGGAAGAACAAAATGATAGCTTTGTCACAAGCTGGCTACATAGATAAAATTCTCAGGAGGTTTGCAATGCAGGATTCCAAGAAAGGTGGGCAACCATCTCGGTTTGGAATTACTCTTTCTAAGAAAGACTCTCCAAAGTCTTATGAACAAAGAGAATACATGAAGAAGGTGCCTTATGCTTCACAGTGGGCAGTTTCATGTATGTCATGCTTTGCACACAACTGGATATTAGCTATGTGGTCGGGATTGTGAGTCGATTTCAGGCGGATCCAGGACCGAACCATTGGGTTGCGGTAAAGCATATTTTCGAGTACCTGAGAAGGACTCGAGGATATATGCTTGTGTATTCGGGTGAGGACTTGACTCCTCTAGGATACACTGACTCGAATTTTCAATCCTGTCTAGATTATAGGAAATCGACTTTTGGGTTTGTGTTTACTCTAGGCGGCGGTGCCATCAGTTGGAGAAGTGTGAAGCAAGATTGTACTTCGGATTCAACGATGGAGGCCGAGTATGTGGCGGCTAGTGATGCTTCAAAAGAAGCAGTGTGGCTCCGCAAGTTCCTTGGGGATCTTGAGATAGTTCCTGGTATGGATAAGGCGGTATCACTATACTGTGACAACAGTCTGGCGGTAGCTAATGCTAAGGAACCAAGATTTCACAAGAAGAGTAAACATATTGATCGGAAGTATTACGTGATAAAGGACTTCGTTGAGGGCGGGCATGTCACGGTGTGCAAGATCGCGTCAGAGGACAATTTAGCTGATCCATTTGCGAAGACACTTACAGGGAGAGTCTTCGAGAAACATGTGGAAGCTATGGGGATGCGAGATTTGCTGTATTTACTCACTTAGTGCAAGTGGGAGATTGTTAGATATGTATGCCCTAAGGAGTAAAAAATGTAATACGTTTTTGGAGACATTTTTATCAATAAAGAATTTATTCATTTATATATACCAAATCTTGTCCTCTTTACGTTCATATTTGTTAAATGTATGTTAAGCAAACAGTAGTCTGAGACTGTCGGTCTAGACCTTAAGAATTGGGCATATGATGGACTGATTATGCAGAAGACATGATTCTTAAGGTAATGATCTAAAACATATGATCCGCAATCGAGGGAATAAAGTTGGGCGCTTTATTCATGTAAAGATTGTTATGTTGTCTATATCCCTTTAGGGAGATGGTTTGTCTTGACCATCGGAGTTGGACTTCGTGAATAGAAACATTAGCACTTTGTTATAGGTGACGATGTGTTGGATCGGGACATAAAGTGAATTGATTTGGATTAATAATTCTGTAAATCGATTCACTTTAGACAGTCATTTGTATTGTAATCTAATCCTGAGATGAATAGTGGGCTCGTTTTCTCGACTTGTGTCTTTTGATGTACCAAAGGGTGACTTCCACATCTCAATAGTGGTATGCATGCCGGTACATTGGAGGCATGACTCTTGATACTGTAGACTTGTTATTCATAGATATGGAATCCATAGCTCCTCTTTAGGAGTAATGATATCCTCTTATATGCGTTATCCTGTAATTGAAAAACTGGAGCGCTCAACCATTTGGATACATAGGTGTAACCGAATGGTATACTGTCTTTGGACGATAAGTTTTCTAATGGTGAGATAATGGAACGTAAGATAAAAATAATTGAAAAGGTAAGACAGAACTTTTCCTTAAGCCGATTATGGATTTTCATATGGGGATACGATACACTTTGATATGTCATGGAGATTTAGCTATACGTGCTTCGTAATTCTATAAAGTTCGAGAGTGCAGCTCCAAGCTTTTAGTGGTGTAGCGTTGGAGTTGATAATTGTGAAATGTATATCTGGGATATTGGGTTTCATAATTATCATGAGCTTGAACTTTATAGGTCAATTTTGGTCCCCTTTGCTAGCTCACAAAATCCTGTAATGATACGGCGTGCTTTTTCAATGATTGGTGACTTAAGTCAGATTTATCAGATTGGTTTAAAATTTGAAAGAACCAAATAATTTATGTCTGTTTATTGGATAAATTAATTTTGTAATAAAATTAATTTAAGATAAACTTGTTGAATTATTGGGATCAGATAATTCTTGTCTGTTTATCGGTTGATTTAATTGGATAAATTAAATCAAGATAAACTTTTAGAATTATTGTGAATTGATTTATTTTCTTAGAGATTATCTTGATAAAGTTTGTTTTGATCAGATAACTTTTCTATTGGGTTATTTGGATCAAAACTAAGACTTTATCCTATTGAATCTTGGGTGAAAAATAAAAGATTCACGGAGATATTTTTGCAGCGGTTCGGCCTGTCGATCTACATGTTCGGCCTGCCGATGGGGCTTGTTCGGCCTACCGATCAGTGATAGATAAGATTATGCGTTTTCATGCGGATCTTATCAGATATTGATTCAAACTTGATTCTGTTTCGAGTTTTTGAGACCTAATCTGATAAGGACTGATCGCAGGACCAATCGCTATATAAAGGGAGTGAGTCTCATGGTTTACTAAGATCAATTGAGAGATTAAGAGTGATACTCTTTTGGTGAGCATCTGAAAACTCCCTGAGAGCTTTTGTTCACAAATAACGAACACTAGCTTTGGGTTCTCTCGATTGGTTGGAAGGAGAGTCACCAATGGAAGAGCTGTACGTGTGAGCCCACACTCACTCCGGTCGTGGATAGAGAATAACAAAGAAGACCAGTTAGTTGAGGCTCTTTTGGAATGTTACTTCTCTTCACGGGTCGCGGAGGTTCTTTGGCACACAGAGGTTAGTAAGATCTGTTTAATTTATACATATAGCATGTCAAACTTGTGTTTTGGAAAAATACTCTGATGTTAAAATTTTTTTTAATTTTCGCTGTGCACCTCTCACCTATTTTTCCAATAGTTCTCTTGCTGTACTTCATCATCTTTTTTGGTTTGCATACTTAGAGCTCTCCTAGCAACCAATATCTCACCTTGGGTAGCGTATTCCTCTTCATCCACATTCTTCAACGGTGGCATGGATTCGGCATCATCTTCATCCTCTAACTTAAATTCATTGTCATCTCTCAATGTCATTACTCTTTTGTTTGGACATTGGCTCACTATGTGACCCCTGCCTTGGCATTTAAAGCACTTAATATCACTATTTTGAGTAGTGGAAGAATCATATTTACCTTGATTTCCTTGGCGGGGTTGTTTCTTGCTTTTGCTCGGGTTTAGGCTTGGCCATAGCTGGCTTCTCCTTTGCAAAATTCGGCCTCCATAATGAACTTGAGCTTGGGTTTCATTGTGTATTGCTTCCCCTCGTCTTGAGATAGTTTTCAATTTTGATAGCCATGTGTATCATATCCTCCAATTCCACATAACAATGCAATTCCACCAAATTAGAAATATCTCGGTTCAAACACACCAAAAACCTAGCCATAGTAGCGTCTTGGTCCTCCTCTACATTTGCCTGGATCATAGCGATTTCCATCTCCTTATAATAATCCTCCATGCTTCAGTTGCCTTGTGTAAGACTTGCAGCTTTTGGTACAACTCCCAGTAGTAATGACTTAGAACAAACTGTCTCCTCATCATGGTTTTCATCTCCTCCTATGTTTCGATTGGACACTCTCTATTCCTCCTCCTATTTAATACTAATTGATCCCACCAAACAATTGCATAATCAGAAAATTCTATGGTTGCCAATTTTACCTTTTTAATCTCTAAATAACTATGACAATTAAAAACTAACTCCACCTTCTTCTCCCACTCAAGGTAAGCCTTGGGATCATTCTTTCCTTGAAACGATGAAATCTTCATCATAATACTACCCAAATTACTATCTTCTTAGTTCCCAACCTTTCTAAACCGTCCCTATTCTTCTAGTCCTATTGCTAATAATTGAATCCCAATCATCTTCTTCCTCAAAACCTTCCCCAAAATACTTGTAACACCTGCTGTTTTCTTCTACAGACACTTATGTTAATTTATGTTAAAATGTGATATTTTAAGTGCTATTATTATTTAAGATGAGAAAATTAACTTTTTTTATTTAGTAATGTCATAGGTGATGGCCATGTGGGATTGATATGCTACGGATGTTCATGTCAAAAACGATGATAAATTTAAAGTATTATTTTTTTCTAAAAAAGTTTTCAACTTGTCCTAAATTTATAATCTTTATAATGCTTTAGGGTTATGGATGCCTAGAGTTATATTCTTGATAATGACATGAATTTTGTTGCATATTTTCTTATTTTCATAATATTAATGATGTCATGATAATTACATATGTAGCATTTTTTTATTTATGGCATTAAGAAACTAAATAATATAAAGTTCTAAAAAAATAATGTGTAAGTTAATATTTTTAGGGTCAGGGAAGTAAATATTATTGTCGTGTATAAACAATTACATATTTTAATTATATTATATTATATTATATTTTAATATATTTATAATATAATATAATATAATATAATATATTATATATAACCTTTAAGGTTTATATTATATTATATTATATTATATTATATTAATATATGTTTACGTTTAAAAGGAATAGGAAAAAAAAAGAGGGCAATGTGGAAACGAGGAAAAAAAAAAGAAAAAGGAGAAAAAAAGAGGAAACTGAATTAGATTAGGATTGCACTCATTTAAAAATGAGAAACCTAATTAGACTAGGACTAGGGTTTCTTATCCCTATAAATATGTGGCTTCAACCACACAAATTATTGTTAACCCTTTTTCTTGCCTACATCTTTCTCATATTCCTCCATGCTTTTATGCTCTCTTTTCTTTCCTAAACCAAACCTCACATGCCATTAGTTTAGAATTTTGTTTTCTTCAAGATTTACTCTCTCAAAGAATTCATTACTCTTATTTTGTTTCAAGCACAAGTATAAGGAATTATTTTTAGAGATTTTGCATGCAAGTATTCATCTTTATTGAAGAAAACATAAGAGTTAAAGGTATGTTTTAAAGTTTTCATGGTTTTGAATTTTTATGATTCATGTATATTGTTTTGTGATAACATTATCAAAAAATTGTTCTTTTATGATTATGAATGTGTTTGCATGTATGTTTGTATGAAAAATAAATTAATTTGTCTAATACTTTGATTATAACAATGTTACTTCATGGTTGAAGGCATTTATGTTCATTTGATATCATGAAATTCCATGCAAATAAGGTTTTATTGTTGGAGTGTGATAAGAGAATTCTATAGTTTTTAGTTTGTCAGTAAGGTTGTTGGTAATGTTTTGAAATTAAATGATTTTATTTTGCTGCAATATTTGGATATTATTTGTATATATATGTTAGGAATGTCTGGGATTTTTTTTATAAATTTTCATTCAAAATATTTTTAGTGTTATGAGCTTTCAATCAAACACTGCTCATGAAATTTTAATTGCTGGCAGATTTGTATTTGTGTCTTATACAGCTTGTTTTACAAGGCAAAAAGTGTCTTTTAATTATGAAAAAAATTATGAATCATTGTTGATATGTTAACTAAATGTCTGTAAGATTTTAGTTTCATATTTTTATTATATTTTAAGATAAATTCGTTGATTGATAAGTACTCAGTTATTATAAATATCTGCCTAATATGCTCTATCTAATTCATGAGAAGATAAATCATACTTTTAAATATGTTTTGCATGATTTACTTTTTTCTAACTTATATTTATATGTTAAGCATGTCACATAAAAATTTCAGAAGCATATCATATATGTTAAGTATGTCATATTCTGGTATCAGAGCGGTATCTGTTTCCATTGTACATAGCCACACGTCAGTTTCATGTCCTCTAAGTAAATATAAGATTCTTCTCTTTTAATATATTATCTTAGGATAGATTTGCTATGATTATAACCAAACTACTTGGGAATCTATGAGACCTAAACTTTTATTGATCGTAGCAAGAGGCAATCTCTACCTATTTATTTATGTGTAATGGAATAACTGATAATCAAGAAGTTTTATGACAAGAGGTTAATTATGATTATGTTATTTTTCTTGGAGAAAAAGTTAATGCAGGAATAGATGAATGATATGTTGCGTAAGAGAAGTATAATGATAGTTATGTATTTTTATTGAACATGTTGGAGAATTCTACGAGGCTAATAAAAGGATTTTGTAAGATTATATGTGAGATATCTATAGTAATTTTTTTAAGTGAAGGATATTTTGCAATTGTACATGTTATCAACAAGATTGACTATATGAATATTTGAGGCTTAGTGAGGATTACTTTGGGAGAAAATTACTTATGGTAACAGTCTAGCAAATTAAATGGCCCATAGGATGATATGATATAGATCACACGCAGTAGTTCCTTTTATGGTTGACCTTTGAATTAGTGAGACTTCAATGGAGTATTCTAGAATTATTAATGCAGAAGACTAGAGATTAAATTTGAGATTATTATTTTCTTTAAGAGGATATTGATTAAGGAAATTATGGAACGAGCTGATAGAGTAAACCTAAAATTTTTATGGTGATACATGATATTTGAAAAGCAATGTTTAATATTTGTTGTGAAAATTATAGAAAAGAAACTTAAGTTTTAAGTATGGTGTATTTTCACAATTATAAACGAGATTGGCTATTTAGTAAATAAGGAGATATGCTAGTAGATTTATTAGAGCACATGATATTTTTTTATATCTTGAAGTTAAATCTGAATATTTTTGGAATCATTTGTATATTTTGGAGTAAAGAGTTCCTACAGTACAATTTTCTTTTGGCATGTGATTAAAGACAAGTTTATATACATGAAATACGAGATATAAAGGAGAGAGAAAATTAATGTTGCACTTAGATTTATACTTTTATTAAGGATAATAGACAGGGAGGCAAGAAGAGCATTTAAACATTGAATATGATATTGTAAATTGGATGTATGATGACTTTAATTAGACATGATTTTTGAAGAAATTTATAAGTGAAAAGAAAGAATGTTTACAAAAAGGATTAGAAATTTCTTTACATTTCACTACTGCATATATTTCAAGGGCAAAACCTTTAGAAGGAGGGAAGGATGTAAAACCCTGAATTTTTACACAACGTTTGTCATGTTCATATGCTAAGGAAGCACATACCAAGTCCATGTTCTTTTGCCCAAAAAGAAAGAATGAGAAGTTTGAAGGAATATAATTTATGGGGATAAGCCGATTGTCTTTAGATGGAAAAGAAATGTATTAGGTGTTAGACGTGTATGCCTTAAGGAGTAAAAATGTAATATGTTTTTGGAGACATTTTTATCAATAAAGAATTTATTTATTATTTATATACCAAATCTTATCCTCTTTATGTTCATATGTGTTGAATGTATGTTAAGCAAACAAAAGTCATTCTAAACCTTTAAGAATTGGGCATATGATGGACAGATTATGCGAAAGACATGATTCTTAAGATGACCATCTAAATCAGAAGATCCACAATCGAAGGAATAAAGTTTGGGCACTTTATTCATGCAAAGATTGTCATGTTGTCTATATCCATAACGGGAGATGGTTTGTCTTGACCATTGGAGGTGGACTCTACGAATGGAAACATCGGCACATTGTCATAGGTGATGATGTGTTGGATTAGGACATAAAGTGAATTGATTTGGAGTAATAATTCTATCTTAGCAAATCGATTCACTTTAGACAATCATATGTATTGTAATCTAATCCTAAGATGAATAGTGGGCCCGTTGTTTTGACTTATATCTTTTGATGTACCAAAGGGTGACATCCACATTTTAATAGTGGTACGCATGCTGGTACATTGGAGGCATGACTCTTGATAGCGTAGACCTGTTATTCATAGATATGGAATCCATAGCACCTCTTTTGGAGTAGTTGATATCATCTTATATGTGTTATCTTGTAATTGGAAAACTAAAGCGCTCAACCACTTGGATACATAGATGTAACCAAATGGTATACCATCTGTGGATGGTAAGTTTTTCGATGGTGAGATAATAGAATGTAAGATAAAAATAATCAGGATGGTTAGGCGGGCTGATGATCGTAGAATCGGTAAACCAGACTTTGGGTTTGACAGGCCATCAACGGGCAGAAATCTGGTGGCTCTAGTAGCAGGCCAAACTTTCCAGTTCAGTAGGCCAAACTATCATGACTGATAGGCCAACTTGAAAAGATTAGTAGGCCAGATGGTCATGACTGGTAGGCCGATCAAACAGAGCAGCATGCCGGCAAAGAGCTAAGATTTTTCAAAAAAGGTACATTTTTTAATGCAGTTTTGATTTTATTTTTGAGACAATTCTAAGAAACATTAAATTTGGATATGACCGAAAATATGGATTTTTTTTTTATCTATGTGGGATTGAAGACTTGAAGATGGACATTACATGAAGAAGGATACAATTTGAAGATTTAAGGATGAAGAATCAATAATATGTTTCAATTTATCTCTTGTAATCTTTGTTTTCTTTTCTCTAGGGTGGAACCATAATATTATGGTTATTTATTATTATTTTGCTTGTTGCTTTGCATGATTGCTTTGCTTGTCTACATTATAATATGATTTGCCATCTATATTGATAACATGCCATATAGAATAAGGAGTGCTGCCCAGTTAAAAATTGTTCATGCATGTTCATAAAATAAAACCTTGATTTCAAAAGAATGAGTGGGAGAAGGTTTTCAAAGAGAGGACCTACGGCATCTATCAATGGTCTATTGGTAGCACATGGTGGTTCCGACCCTTAGGAAGGGACTTCATCATGTACCGAGTTGGATCTCTGAAAGAATAAGGTATTTTAGCATGATTTACGATTGCACACCCCTAGGTGGTGATTATAAATCATGGATAAAACATTAAAACGATGGTTATACATTCATGTTAATTTTATTATTAACCTCCCCTAGGAGCTCTGTTAATAAAATTAATGGCCAAAGAAATGATTATTAATATATGCTGGATCATACAAGTCCTAGATGGCATACATTAATCAGGAGGGGATCTGTGTTTCTAATTGAATTTAGCAAGACTCCCCTAGGAGATTGTTGAATCCTAAGTTGGGAATTGTCGTTGTAAGGTTGTGATATTTTCAAGATTTTGACACATAAACACATTTATATGTTTTTACATGATTGTCTTATCTTACTAAATTATTATGCTATGTTTGCTTATGTTTGTTATATGATTCTTTATTGTAGATTAAAAATGTCTAAAAATGCTTTATCATTGATACGTGACAAAAACCAATTAACCGGTGAGAATTTTAATGATTGGAAATAGAACCTGAATATCATCATCTCCTTTAAGAAACTGAAATTTGTGCTGACAACCCCTTGTCCTCCCGAGCCTACGGGAGATTCCACCAACGATGAAATCCAAGCATACGCTTGTTGGAAAGATGCAAACGATCAGGCTCGCTACTACGTTATGGCAAGCATGAATAAAGTGTTGCAGGCTTAACATGAGGATTATGAGACTGTTAGACAGATCTTGGATATCTGGAAGACATGTTTGGAGGCCAGGCCTTAACTAAGCGAGAATGGGCACTTTGAAAACTTCTTAATTGTAAACAGAGACTGGGGACGTCTGTAAAGGAGCACATAATATTGGTCATGGGTTACTTCGTTGAGACATAAACTAATGGAGCTGACATAGATGCTGAAACTCAAATGACTATGGTCTTTGAGACTCAATCAAAGGAATTTATTCCATTTAGAGCTACATTTAATTTGAGCAATAGACGTGATATGACTTTAACAGATTTGATGAAACAGTTATAGGAGTTTGAACTACTGATCAGGGAGTTTCTTGCTAGTGGTGAGGCCAAATTGGTGGCTACTTCTAGTTCCAATCCTAACCTTAGGAATGGAAAGAGACACTGGGCCAAGAATAGGAAGTCTTCTGTTCCTGGTAACAACAAGAGCAAGAAGAAGAAGAAGAAGAAGAACCTAAAGAAGCTTAAGTGCTTCTTATGTGAGAAGGTTGGACACATCAAGAAGAATTGCAAAGACTTCCTTTCCGAGGTATAGATGGAAAGATCAAAACCTTTAAGGCTAGATAAGTAGCTAAGGGATACACGCAAAAGGAAGGAATCGATTATGAGGAAACCTTTTCACCTATAGCCATGCTTAAATCCATCCGGATTATCTTGTCCATAGCTGCCGCTCTCCACTAGGAGATTTGACAAATGGATGTCAAGATGGTGGCTATCTTGATGAGTCCATTTACATGGAATAACCAGACGGGTTCAAGGCTAAGGGTCAGGATGGCAAGGTTTGTAAGTTGCTAAGCCAATTTATGGACTTAAGCAGGCTTCCCGTTCTTGGAACATAAGATTTGATCAAGTGATCAAGACTTATGGGTTCTCATAAAATGTGGATGAGCCATGTGTTTACAAACACATTAAGGATGTGAAGGTAGTTTTTCTACTACTCTATGTAAATGACATTTTATTAATTGGCAATGACGTTGGGGTATTGTCATCGGTCAAATTATGGTTGGCCAAGTAGTTTGACATGAAGGACTTGGATGAGGCTAATTTTGTTCTCGATTTCTAGATTTTTTGGGTTATGAAGAACAAAATGATAGCTTTGTCACAAGCCAGCTACATAGATAAAATTCTCAGGAGGTTTGCAATGCATAATTCCAAGAAACGTGGGCAACCATCTAGGTCTGGAATTATTTTTTCTAAGAAAGACTCTCCAAAGTTTGAGGAAGAAAGAGAATATATGAAGAAGGTGCCTTATGCTTCAGTAGTAGGTGGTCTCATGTATGCCATGCTTTGCACACCACTAGATATTTGTTATACGGTCGAAATTATAAGTCAATTTTAGGCAAATCTGGGACCAAACCACTGGGTTGCGGTAAAGCACATTTTCAAGTACTTGAGAAGGACTCGAGGATATGTACTTGTGTATTCGGGTGGGGACTTAACTCCTCTAGGATATACTGACTCAGATTTTTAATCCTGTCTAGATTCGAGGAGATCGACTTTGGGTTTTGTGTTTACTTTAAGCAGCGGTGCCATCAGTTAGAGAAGTGTGAAGCAAGATTGCACTTCGGATTCAACGATGAAAGTCGAGTATGTGGCAACTAGTGATGCTTCAAAAGAAACAGTGTGGCTCTGCAAGTTCGACGGGGATCTTGAGGTTCTTCTTGGCATGAATAAGACGGTATTACTATACTGTGATAACAATACAGGGGTAGCTAATGCTAAGTAACCAAGATTTCAAAAGAAGAGTGAGCATATTGATCAAAAGTATCATGTAATAAAGGACTTCATAGAAGGCGGGCATGTTGCTGCGTGCAAAATCACATCAGAGGATAATTTAGCTAATCCATTCACGAAGACACTTATTGGGAGGGTCTTCAAGAGGCATGTGGAAGCTATGGGCATACAAGATTTGTCATATTTACTTACTTAGTGCAAGTGAGAGATTATTAGACATGTATGCCCTAAGGAGTAAAAATGTAATATGCTTCTAGAGACATTTTTATCAATAAAGAATTTATTTATTATTTATATACCAAATCTTGTCCTCTTTATATTCATATTTGTTGAATGTATGTTAAGCAAATAAAAGTCTAAGACTGTCATTCTAAACCTTTAAGAATTGGGAATATGATGGACATATTATGCGAAAGACATGATTCTTAAGGTGACAATATAAATCATAAGATCCACAATCGAAGGAATAGAGTTGGGCGCTTTATTCATGTAAAGATTGTTATGTTGTCTATATCCCTAATGGGAGATGGTTTGTCTTGACCACAGAGGTGGACTCCGCGAATAGAAAAATTGGCACATTGTCAAGGTGATGATGTATTGGATCGAGAGATAAAGTGAATTAATTTGGAGTAATAATTCTATCTCGGCAAATCGATTCACTTTAAATAATCATACGTATTGAATCTTAATCCTAAGATGAATAGTGGGCCCGTTGTTTTGACTTGTGTCTTTTGATATACCAAAGGGTGACATCTGTATTTTAAAAGTGGTACGCATGTCAGCACGTTAGAGGCATGACTCTTGATAGCGTGACCTGTTATTCATAGATATGGAATCCATAGCTCCTCTTTAGGAGTGATTGATATCCTTTTATATGCGTTATTTTGTAATTTGAAAACAAGAGCACTCAACCATTTGGATACATAGGTGTAACCAAATGGTATATCGTCTATGGATAGTAACTTTTTTGATGGTGAGATAACAGAACGTAAGATAAAAATAATCAGTAAGGTAAGACAAAACTTGTCCTTAAGCCGATTATGGATAATCCTATGGAGACTTAGCTATACGGGCTTCGTAATTCTATATAGTTCGAGAGTGCAGCTCTAAGCTTTTAGTGGAGTAGCGTTGGAGTTGATAATTATAAAATGTTGGAAAAATAGTACACAACAGAATTTAAATTTTTTTTTTATATCAGAGTATTTTCCAAAACACAAGATTGACACACTATATGCATAAATTAACCAAATCTTACTAACCTTGTATATGCCGAAAAGCTACCGCAATTAGTGAAGAGAAGTAACGTTCTAGAAGGACCTCAAACAACTGGCCTTCTTTGCTATTCTCTATACTTGATCAGAGTGAGTGTAGGCTTACGTCGTATAGCTTTTCCCTAGGTGACTCTCCTTCCAACCAGTAGAGAAATACCCAAAGCTATAATTCATGATTTGTGAATAATAGCTCTTCGGGGAGTTTCAGAGTCTCATCAGCAGAGTCTTACTCTAGATTTCTCAACTGATCTCAATAACAATGAGACTCACTCCCCTTTATATAGAGGTTAGGCCCAGAAGTCATTCCTTATCAAAGAAGGCCTTGAAAATTTGAATTAAAATTAAATCCGAATCAATATCTGATAAAATTCTCGTGGAAACAGAGGAGGTAGGCGTGATCTTCTGTATTTAGAAACTTGTTTGGTTGAGAAATCTAGTGACATTTGGGTCATAGATTCCATAACAACTAATCATGTTTGTGTTTCTCTACAAGGGTTTAAAGAAACGAGAAGTCTGCTACATGAAGACTTCACGCTTCGGATGGGCGATGGATCCTTGGTCTTAGCTGAAGTAGTGGGAGATGTCCATTTGTATTTTGATAATTATAGGATTTTAATTTTGCGAGATTGTTTTTATGTTCCTAAATTTAGAAGGAATTTAATTTCTATAGCTTGTTATTTAAAGACTCTTATTTGGTTTTTTTTTTAATCAAACCTAAGATGGACTTACTGCTTAATGCTAAGATGAATGATAATAACTCTAAAAGACTTAAAACTTCTCACTCTAATAAGACTTATCTTTGGCATTTATGCCTTGGTCATATTAACTTGAATAGGATTCAAAGGTTAGAAAGAGATGGACCTTTAAGTCACTTAAAGGTGAAATATATACCGTAATGTGAATCTTGTTTGGAGGGTAAAATGACCAAAAGACCATTCAGGTCTAAGGGCAATAGGGCCAAAGGGGTTGTAGAACTTGTGCATAATGATGTTTGCAGACCGATGAACATCCGGGCATGAGGAGGGTATGAGCACTTCATCACTTTTATTAACGATTACTCAAGGTATGGGTATGTGTACCTGATGCACCGTAAAAGCGAAACTTTGACAAGTTTAGGGAGTTTCAGACTGAAGTGGAAAAGCAATTGGGTAGACCCATAACAACACTTTGATCCAATCGAAGTGGAGAATACCTTTTTGATGAGTTCTTAGGACACTTATTAGAGAATGGGATTTTATCCCATTTGACTACGCCAGGCACTTTGTAGTAGAATAGTGTAGCGGAGAGAAGAAATAGGGCTTTATTGGACATGGTTAGGTCCATGATGAGTTATTCATCATTACCTTTATCCTTTTAGGGATATGCACTGCAAACCACATGTTATCTTTTAAATAATGTGCTTCAAAATCGGTTCCTAAAACTCCTCACGAGTTGTGGACAGGCAAGAAGACATTCTTAAACTATATTCGCATATGGGGATGTCTGACTCATGTCCTGTTAGGGATGCGAATAAGTTGGAAGCACATTCTAAAGTTTGCGCATTTGTAGGATATCCAAAAGGGACTAAAGGAGGTTATTTTTATAACCCAAAGGAAAATAAAGTTGTGGTTTCAACTAATGTAACTTTCCTTGAGAAGAGTTACATGGACGACTTTAAGCCTTGAAGCAAAGTGGTGCTCGAGGAGTTGAGGAGTGATCCGATCACTCTGGGGGTTTTGATCGAAACCACTCCAATCGATGTAGAAAAACCAAACTAACCTGAACAACAACCTAAGAGGCTTTGGCATAGTGGGAGGATCAGGTGTCAACCCGAGGGGTATATGTTCAATGGTGAAGCCTTCTTGGCTGAACCGGATGAACATGACAAAGATCCTTACACTTATCTAGAGGCTATGGAGGATGTTGATTTGAAACTCTGGACAAAGGCCATAAACACAAAGATGAAGTCCGTGGAGACTAATTGGGTCTGGAAGCTTGTGGAGGCTAAACTTAAAGATCGGCCTACCAAACTTATGATAAATAATCCATACAAATCTTTATTACTCACCCAAGATTCTTGGGATAGAGCCCCGATTTTAATTTAAATAACCCAATAGAGAAGTTATTTGATTAAAACAGTCATATCTAGATAATCTCTAGGAAAATAAATATTCCTGATAATTCAATAAGTTTATCTTAAATTAATTCAAAATTAATCTAATCGATAAACAGACATGACTTATCTGATCTTGATAATTTAACAAGTTTATCTTGAATTAATTTTATCACAGAATTAATTTAAGCGATAAACAAACATGAATTATCTGATTTTATCAAATTTTAGTCAATATGATAAATCTGACACAAGTCACCAATTATTGGAAAAGCACACCGCATCATTATAGGATTTTTGTGAGCTAGCAAAGGGGACCAAATGAACCTATATAGTTCAAGCTCCTGATAATTATAAAACCCAATATCCCAAATGTACATTTAATAATTATCAACTCCAACACTACTCCACTAAAAGCTTAGAGCTGCACTCTCGAATTATATAGAATTACAAAGCTCGAGTAGCTAAGTCTTCATGACATATCATAATATATCGTATCTCCATAGGATTATCCAAAATCGGCTAAAGTACAAGTTTTGTCTTACCTTCTTGATTATTTTTATCTTACGTTCCATTATCTCACCATCAGAAAACTTACCATCCAAAGACATATACCACTCGGTTACACTTATGTATCCAAATGGTTGAGTGCTCTAGTTTTTCAATTACAAGATAATGCATATAAAGGATATTACTACTCCTAAAGAAGAGTTATAGATTCTATATCTATCACTAACAGGTCTACGCTATCAAAAGTCATGCCTCCAACGTACCGGCATGCTACCACTATTAAAAATATAGATGTCACCCTTTGGTATATTGATGAAACTGTAAAAGTATACATTTTCTAAGAATAAAATTATTTATTTATGCTTTTATTTCTCATTAAATCCTCTAATTAATAGCATTTTTTTGTTAATAAGTATTTTTATGTCTTAGTTTATAAATTTGTTTAAAAAATGTGTTTTAAAGCTGTTTTTATGTTTAACAATATTTTTGGTAATTTTTAGAGTCGTTTCGGTGTGCTAAATATATGTTTAATTTGTGAATAGTCAAAATCGTAAAAATAATAAACGGTTATTTTGTTTTGAGTTTTAATATGTTTGATAGTGTGTTCTAAGTTTGTAAATATGTTTTATTATATTTTAGTAATTTTTAAAAATATTTTCAAGTATTAAAAATTATATCTATGTCAAACCGAAAAAGATTGAAAATTTTAAAATTTGTAATTATTTTTATATGTTTTATTATAAAATAAATATTATTGTAAATATTATGTTTGTAAACTAATTAATTTTAGTGTGTTTGTGAATTTTAGATTTGAAATCTGAAAGAAAAATGGAGCAAAACGGTGCAAAAAGGGGCAAAATGGACATCAAATGCATACAAAACAATTAAAAATTTGAATTTTGAAATTGGGTGGACATGTGGCGCTACAAGGACCGTGGGATTTGCTGCCAAAAGGATCTCAGCTGTTCGCATATCACGATGTCAGCACCAATCAACTGCACGTCATTAGTGCATTCCATGTGTCAGTTTTTGGTTGGCGCATGCATCACACGCGCCGACAAGTTCTACACACGTCAGAGAGGATCTTGGGTAGTGTTGGATTTTGTGCGGGCGTCTTCATAAGTGCACATCTTTCTAGCCGTTGGATCGGATGACGTCGACCGATCTAATGGTTAGAGTTTGTGGGCCACGTGCCCCATTTGGGCCCAATTCTCCTTCGCTTCTTCCGCTCGTTGGATTGCCGTTTTAATGGCTAGATCGCACTTGATCTGTGCATCTCGCCTTTGAGCCACAGCAGATTACAAACGTAAATTCGCATACTCACAAAGGAATCTCAGCATAGAAAAAAAGGTGAAGAAACGAATCTACATGATCCAAGTTTGAATAGTAAAATAAAATAAAAAGAATAAATGAACAGGGCCTTTCAAGGCCTATAAATACTAGGGGCTTCTCCCCTGGTTCTGCACCCCTTTGGGGCTTTGGCCCTCTTTCTCCTTCTTTTCTTTTCTACTATGTTAGACTCAACAGTATCTCCTTTAGGTAAAAATAATAAAATAATGTTCAAATTACAATAGAGAGTCTAGTGAGACAAAGAGATGATCTTATATGCATAGTACTCTAGTATGGATTTTAACTCTATATCTGCTTTGTAGTGCTTATATTTTTGTGGAATAAATTATATTTTCAAGATTTTAATAATTATTGTTAGTTTTGTTATGCTGCAGTTTTTTTACATAAAGTCAGTCATGCTTTTGTTATGTAATTTAATTGTGTTGCATAATTAATATTGATAACAATGAAATATTGCTTAATTTTATGGAATGTTTTTTAATACAGTATGACTTGTTATATTGTCGATTCTAGATATTTCATTAGACGAAGTGCTACCAGAATTGATGTAAAAATTTATTCCACTTAAATATATTAGTTTTGATTTGCTGTTATCTTTTCTATCTTAAAATTGTGTTAATTATAATTGAGTGATAGCAGTTATAGTTTTCATAATTATTGCATTAATGATTATTTTGCTACTTTTTATAGGAAAACCTTTACTGCATTTTGGCTGGCCATATTTTTGCTTTTGGTTGACTTATAAAATTAGTAAAATATACTTGCAATTAATGAAAAAAGATATAATAAATCAAATACTTTAGATAATTATTAATTAAAATTTAAAATTCTATACCAATTGCGAAACATACAAAGGATTCTTAAAGCTTCATCGTTTTAATTTATGTTTTAAATTTTAAATTAAAAAATCACAAAAATATTTATTTCATTTTAAACTTTGTTTTCAAAAACTACTTGCCTTTTTGAATGTTTATTTTTAAAAATTTACCAAGGTATAAATTTTCATCTCTCTGTGGATACGACAACCTTTTTATACTACATACGTCCGCCATTTAAGAAGAAACATTTAGGGGCGTACACACCAAAATTTGGCGCCGTTGTTGGAGAGGTGTTGTTACTTTGCTAGATTGCTGAATTAAGCGAGAAACCAGGTAAGTATTCTGTCCTTATCTTGTAAATAATGTAAATATTGTTATTTTAGTTTAATTATTTTATTAAGTAGGCTACTATTCATGTAAGTTACTATTCATATCACTATTCACACCTGTTCACTATTCATAAAAAATAAAAAAATCATAAAAAATTTATTTTCTTTCCTTTTCTTTGTAAAATATTTATGTTGTTAGTTTTAGGTTTAGATTTAGGTTTTTGACTTAGAAATAAAACTTCATAAAATTTTATAGGTTTTTCAAAAAATAAATTGTGGTTTTGTGAAAAGTATTCTTTGAGGAAGTTCTGTTCGGGGGCTGATACTGGTTCAAAATTCTTTCCTATAACTGTTGACTTTTAGAGATTCTCCCAACATCAACCATTCCAGGAATGTTGTTCTGACTAGGAGATTAGTTTTTAAGGAGCCTTAGCCCCACCAATCTTTCCTGGAAACATCCTTAAAGTATATAATTCTCAAGATCTACAAAATAACTTAGGCGAATGCTTTTCAATCACTGCTTTGTTCTCCTCGAATAAAGAAAAGCTTAGCATCTCACCTTTCCCTTGTAAACAAAAAAATTAATTAAAAATAAAAAAATAAAAAAAGAGAGGAACACTTAGGGTTAATGCTTCGATATAGAGACAAACTAGGTCGATTTGTTAAGGCTCCAAGCTTAGAAAACCCCTGCCAACAATCATCAGACCCTTTTCTGCATTTCTTCATCTTCATCAACCACTCTTTCAAATTCATTTGCGATGGAGAATCTCAGTGAGAATCCTCAAAGAATGCTGATGAAAGATTTCATGCATCTGACTTGCACTTTAACTTCTTTATGTATTGTGTTTCCATCGAGTCTTCCACGGATTTTAAGCTAGGCTTGATTCAACTTTTACCAACCTTCTTCGGATTAGAAAGCAAAAATCCTTAGGTTCATATTCGTGAATTTGAGGAAGTTGTCGCCACTTTCCATAAACACCCTGACATTGCTGATTCCATCAAATTGAAATTCTTCCCTTTCTCACTTAAAGATAAAGCCAAAAGTTGGCTCTATTCTTTAAGAACCCGATCCATCAAATCATGGAATGACATGACACCACCTTTCTAACACAAATACTTCCCATATCAAAAGACCAACTATCTCAAGAAACAAATTTTGACTTTCTCCCAAAATGATCATGAAAATTTCTTTGAAGCTTGGGAAAGATTCAAAGATTTGTTAGTTAATGTCCTCACCATGGTTACGAGAATTGGCATCTACGAAGGACTCATAAGTCATGATTGCCAATATCTGGAAATGATGTGCAATGGAGAATTTTTACACAAGGATCCCAAAGAGGCCAAGGAATTTCTTGATGAATTTGCTGAGAAAGTTCATTTGTGGGCTGAATTAGATATCTCTCATAATACTAATAACTCATGTTCAACCGAAATTCATCAATTGAAGGAAGAGGATAACTATAACCTTAGGGTTCAAGTTGATAACCTTACAAGAGAATTGGAAATCCTTAAAGCAAAGAATGAGAAAGGAAGTCATAGTCATAAGAGCTGAACTAAAAAGAACAAAATTTATGAATGAAAGGTTTGACCAACAACCACTGGACTGTCATGATTATCAGGAAGTGATAGGAGAGTATGAGGAATAATGTAATGCCTTAAGGACAAATCATAAGCCTTGTACTCCTTATCTTGAAACCCTCAATCCTGATGGAAGAAACAATTTGAATTTTGACAGTAGGAATTCAAATCAAGAGCAATCATTTGGAAATCAATGGAGAAATGAAAAAGAAATGCACTCAGGAGAAAATGTTTCTGAACATGATTCACACTCAAGCAAATCTCTTGAAGAAACATTGCAAGCATTCATTAAGATACAAAACAAGTCATGTGAAAAAATTGAAGCTGCTTTAACACAAATGACAAAAGAAGTTTCAAAATTGACTAAAAAATGTTCATCTTAAGCTCAGGTCATTTTAGAAGGACAAAACATGATACAAACCTCTACTACTGAAGAGAAAGATGAAGATGTTAGTCATGTTACTACTCGCAGTGGTAGATCATTGGAAAAATTAAAAACCACGAATACGAGTGATGAAAAAGATGTTCCTCAAAGAAAAGAAGAAGAAGTGAATAAGCTTTCGGTAAAAGCCCTTTTTCCTCAAGCTCTTCAACCCACTAGGAAAGTGCCAAAAAATTATGAACACATCTTGGAACACTTAAGCAAGTTCGAATCGATCTTCCTCTTTTACAAATTCTCAAACAAGTGCCTGCTTATGCCAAAGTGATGAAAGATTTGTGCACTGTGAAAAGAAAACATCATGTCCCAAAGACTGCATTTTTGACTGAACAACTAAGTGCAGTTCTTAAGCAAAGAGCACCGGTCAAGTATAAAGATCCTGGATGTCCCACAATCACCTATTACATAGGAACCCATGAAAATCACTCAAGCCTTGTTAGACTTAGGAGTGAGCGTTAATCTCATGCCCTATTCTATTTACTCGCAACTAGGCCTTGGAGAGATTAAGCCAACATCTATGGTCTTGCAATTAGCAGACCAATCCATCAAGAAACCACGAGTGATAGTTGAAGATGTTTTGTTGTAAATTGATAAGTTTAATTATCCCGTGGATTTTCTCATTTTAGACACTCAAACTGAGGTGGATATGTAATCAAAAATTCCTATCATCCTTGGAAGACCTTTCTTAGCTATGGCTAATGCTCCCATCAATTGTCGAAATGGTCTCATGAAAATCTCTTTTGAAAATATGACTCTTGAAGTGAATGTTTTCCATATTGGGAAGCAATTTGAAAGCAATGATGAGTGTTCTTACACTGAAGTCATTGATGAAGCTATTCATGAAGAATTTCAAAAGCGAACCTTTGTGCTTGAAGAAATCTTCCAAAGTCTTGATCTTGAAAATCCCAAACCCATTTTTGATATTCCCAAACATTCACTGGACAAGGAAACAAAGTTTTGGCAACCACATTTTGAAAAGCTATTTCCCAAAAGAGAAAAGCCAAAACCATCCACTGAAGAAATCCCAAAAATTAAGTTAGCCCAACTTCCTAAAGGACTGAAGCATGCATTCTTAGGAGCTGATGAATCTTTTCCTGTCATCATTTCATCCAAACTCGATGAATCACAAGAGCGACGGTTAATTAACATGTTGTGTGATCACAAAAATGCATTGGGTTGGACAATAGTTGATATTAAGGGTATTAGTCCCTTGATTTGCTCCCATCATATTCAATTGGAAGAAGGTGCTAATCCAAAAAGAGACCCCTAAAGAAGATTGAACCAAACAATGAAAGAGGGTTGTGAGGAATGAAGTTTTGAAACTGTTAAATGCGAGTATCATTTACCCCATTGTAGACAGTAAATGGGTCAGTCCAACTCAAGTTGTACCTAAGAAATCTAGTGTAACTGTGATAAAGAATGAAAAGGGAGATCTTGTCCCTATAAGAGTTGTCATTGGATGGTGAATGTGCATTGATTATCGAAAATTAAATGCCACCAATCAAAAAGACCATTTCCCACTCCCATTCATCGATCACATCTTAGAATGTGTAGCTAGTCATCCTTTCTATTGCTTTCTAGATGGATATTCAGGATATTATCAAATAGATATAGCATTAGAAGATCCAAAAAAGACCACGTTTACATGTCCTTCTGGTACTTTTGCTTTCCGGTGAATGCCATTCGGACTTTGTAATGTTCCAGCTACACTTCAAAGATGTATGATGACCATGTTCAGTGACATGGTTGAGAAGATTATAAAAGTTTTCATGGATGATTTGATTGTTTTCGATGATTCGTTTGATACCTGTCTACTTAACTTGGAAGCTGTTCTGAAAAGATGTTAAGAAAAAGGCCTTGTGTTAAATTGGGAAAAATGCCATTTTATGGTTCCATCTAGCATAGTTCTTGGACATATTGTCTCTGAAAGAGGAATTGAAGTTGATCCAGCTAAGATTGAGCATATTTCAAACATGGCCACTCCAAAGACTGTTAGAGATGTTTGATTTTTTCTTGGACACGCTGGATTTTATCAGAGGTTCATTCAAAATTTTTCAGCCATATCAAGACCATTGTGTAATCTCCTGTTGACAGATGCAGTGTTCGAATGGAGAAAAGAATGTAAAGAATGTTTTCAAACACTGATATCTAAGTTGACTCCTGCATATATCATGCAATCCCCTGATTGGAGTTTACCATTTGAAATCATGTGTGATGCAAGCAATTATGTTGCAAGAGCCGTCTTAGGTCAACGAAAGGAAGGAAAACCTTTTGTAGTGTACTATGCAAGTAAAACCTTAAACAACACTCAAATGAATTACTCAACCACTGAAAAGGAATTACTTGTTGTAGTATTTGCACTTGATAAGTTTAGTTCATACCTAATCGGTTCACCCATCACTGTTTTCACTATCATTTAACCCTTAAGTATCTCTTTTCTAAAAAGGATGCTAAGGCCCGACTTATCAGATGGATCCTTCTTCTACAAGAGTTTGATTTGACTATCAAGGACAAGAAAGGAGTTAAGAACGTGGTAGTTGACCACTTATCTCATTTGGAAGTCAATGATTTTGTTGATAATTCACCAATTCATGATGAATTTCTTGATGAACATCTATTCTCTGTTACCAAGTTACCTTGGTATGCACACATTGTCAATTATTTAGCAACTGGAGAAATGCCATCTGCTTGGAGTTTGTAAGACAAAAGAAAGTTTTTAGTTAAAGTGTGTAACTTTTACTAGGACGACCTGTACCTTTTCAAATACTGTCATAATCAAATCATGAGACGTTGCATTCCTAAGATGAAGTGTATAGTGTCTTAAAATTCTGTCACATTGATGCATGTGGTGGTCATTTTTCTGCCAAGAAAACTACTACAAAGATTCTCCAGTGTGGTCTTCATTGGCCTACTTTGTTCAAAGACACTTATCACTATTGTCGTTCTTGTGAAAATTGTCAAAAGTTAGGTACTTTGTCTCATTGCCATATGATGCCTCTAAACCCGATTATAGCAATTGAAATATTTGATTGCTAGGGAATAGACTTTATGGGACTTTTTCCACCTTCTTGTGGGTGCCTATACATCCTTCTTGCTGTGGAGTATGTTTCAAAATGGGTTGAAGCTGTTGCATGCCATACCAATGATAATACAACTATTATAAAGTTCTTGAAAGAAAACGTGTTATCTAGGTATGGTACGCCACATGCTATAATCAGTGATCAAGGCACACATTTTTGCAACTGATCTTTTGAAGCTTTGATACGAAAGTACTGTGTAATTCATAAAGTTTTGACTGCCTATCATCCACAGACAAATGGACAAGCTGAGCTAGCAAATAGAGAGATCAAACAAATCTTGGAAAAAATGGTGAATCCTGATCAAAAAGATTGGTTCTCACATCTTCAAGATGCACTCTAGGCATACCGCACGACTTACAAAGCTCCTTTAGGAATGTCTCCCTATCCTGATCAAAAAGATTGGTCCTCACATCTTCAAGATACACTATGGGCATATTGCACGACTTACAAAGCTCCTTTTGGAATGTCTCCCTATAGGCTCATCTTTGGAAAAGCTTGTCATTTACCTATAGAACTTGAACATAAATCTTATTAGGCTATTAAAGCTTTCAACTTTGATCCTAGTGCTGTAGGTATTGAACTGAAGCTTCAACTCTCTGAACTTGAGGAATTAAGGAACGATGCTTATGATGATTCATGGATTTACAAAGCAAAAATGAAAGCATTTCATGACAAGCAAATTCTGAGAAAGAACTTTGAGCCAAATCAACGGGTTCATCTTTTTGAATCTCAACCTCACCTTCTTCCTGGTAAGTTAAAATCATGATGGACAGGTCCATATATTGTGAAACAAGTTTTCCCAAATGGTGTTGTTGAAATTGATGATCCATCTGATGGAAGGATACTCAAAGTAAATGGCCAGAGATTGAAGAACTACATAGAACGGATAACTGAGCCTAAAGAGGTCATTCTTATGGCTCTAGTTTACCAACCCTGAGTAGTTTTTGATTTATTCTCTCTTGTAAATATTTATTTTTGTTGTTTTCTGTTTCATTTGTTTATAAAAAAAATCTTCGAAAGTTGAAAATAAATCTCAAAATTAATTCTTCTAGAATAGCTGAGATTAAGGAGGTTATAATTAATTGTGATTAGTAAATACTTTGTATTTGTGGCCTCTTGAGATGAATTCTGAAGAATCTATGTAAAAACATGATTTTTGACTTTCGAAACAAAATAATAAAATATAGGGAATCTGACTTTAAAAGACATAGTTTGTAATATATTGTTGTACTTTGCTTTGTTTGGTTTGTTAAGTTTGCTAGAGATCATCTCTGTAGTTGTGTTGATTCAGGTAATATTTTTGTTGCTCTTACTATTCTTTTTATACATTAGGGACAATATATATTTTAGGTTGGGGGAGAGGGTTTTGCATGAAAGTTGTGCTTAAAAATTATGCTTCAATGTTGTGCTGTGCCAAAAATTTTTTTCGATTTTTGCCCATATTTTTTTTTTGCTCCAGATTTTGTGTCTAATTTTTTTGTTGTAAGTTATAAATTAATTAAAAAATAAAAAATGTATTTTGTAAATATTAGTTTCTTAGTAATTAATGTGTTATTATTTTATTTTGATTTCTGAATTTCATATTAATGTAAAACTTTGATTTTATTTAACATTTTTATGTGTTTATTTTTTAAAGTATTCATAAGCCATTCTTTTCACACAGGCACTGTAGTGTTTAATTGTGGTGGTAAGTCAAAGCTATGAATATTTGAGTTTTGTTATTTTGTAAAGATGAACAAGTAAAGGCAGTAACATTTTCAAAATTAATTAACTAAATAAAAATTAAAAAAGAATTGTAAATAAATAAAGTTTGTAATTATGTAAATTAATGAATAAAGTCGGATAAGTTTGGTTTCGTAGCCTCTTTAACTCAAGTAAGTAAGTTTTAAGGGGTGCTTCAACACCTAGTACCTTAGGGCAACTGGTTTGGGAGTTACTAACCCAAAGCTCATTAAATGGGTTATGGAGAAAGCTTAAGGGAACCAAACATTGCACTATCCACAGTTATAAAGTTTGTAAATATTTTTGTTTTATGTTTCTGCTCTTTAATTGTTCTCATAAATAAATTTGAAGTGTTGCTGCCTGTAGGAGTGATTTGAAGCAAAATATCATAACAATTTTATACTTAGTTTTGGATGAAACTTCGCAATTATCCATTATCTCTATTTGCACTAAGTTTGACTTATTTACATTTTGTTAAATAGCATATAAATTATTCAACTAAAATTTTAGTTTTGTTGGTTTATTTAGTTAGATAAGTCAAATAATAGTTAAATGTTTTGCATTGTATGAATATTCAGTAAATCATTTAAAAATTTTATAGCTTTAATTGCTAAGGACTAGCAATAAGCTGGATGGGGAGTGTGATAAAACTTAAAAGTGTACATTTATAAGAATAAAATCATTTATTGTGCTTTTATTTCTCATTAAATCCTCTAATTAATAGCACTTTTGCGTTAATAAGTATTTTTGTGCCTTAGTATGTAAATGTGTTTAAAAAATATGTTTTTAATGTGTTTCTATGTTTAATAATATTTTTGGTAATTTTTAGAGTCGTTTTAGTATGCTAAATATGTGTCATTTATGAATAGTGAAAACTGTAAAAATAATAAATGGTTATTTTATTTTGAGTTTTAATATGTTTAATAGTGTGTTCTAAGTTTGTAAATATGTTTTATTATATTTTAGTAATTTTTAAAAATATTTTCAAGTATTAAAAATTATATCTGTGTCAAACCAAAAAAGACTAAAATTTTAGAAGTTTGTAATTATTTTTATATGTTTTATTATAAAATAAATATTATTGTAAATATTATGTTTGTAAAATAATTAATTTTAGTGTGCTTGTCAATTTTAGATTTGAAATCTAAAAGAAAAATAGAGCAAAAAGGGACAAAATGGACATCAAATGTATCAACAACATTTAAAAATTTAAATTTTGAAATTGGTTGGACATGTGGCATTACAAGGACCATTGGATTTGCTGGCAGAAGGATCTCAGTCGTTCGCATATCACGATGTCAGCACCGGTCAGCTGTGCATCATTAGTGCTTTCCACATGTTAGTTTCTGGTTGGCGCGTGCACACACGCGCCTACAAGTTCCATGCACATCAGAGAGGATCTTGGGCAGTGTTGGATTTTGTGTGGGTGTCTTCACAAGTGCGCATCTTTCTAGCCATTGGATCAGAGTTTAGGGGCCACATGCCCCATCTGGGTCCAATTCTCCTTTGCTTCTTCCGCTCATTGGATTGCCATTTTAACGGCTAGGATCGTGCATCTCGCCTTTGAGCCACAACAGATTACAAACATAAATTCGCATACTCACAAGTGAATCTCAGCGTGGAAAAAAAGGTGAAGAAATGGATCAACATGATCCGATTTTGAACAACAAAATAAAATAAAAAAATAATGAACAGGGCCTTTCAAGACCTATAAATACTAGAGGCTTCTCCCCTAGTTCTGCACCCTTTCTCCTTCTTTTCTTTTCTGCTGAGTTAGACTCAACAGTATCCCCTTTAGGTAAAAGTAATAAAATAATGTCCAAATTAGAGTAGAGAGTCTGATGAGGCAGAGAAATGATCTTGTATGCATAGTACTCTGGTATGGATTTTAACTCTATATCTGCTTTGTAATGCTTATATTTTTGTGGAATAAATTATATTTTAAGATTTTAATAATTGTTGTTAGTGTTGTTATACTACCAATTTTTACATAAAGTCAGTCATGCTTTCCTTATGTAATTTAATTGTGTTGCATAATTAATATTTATAACAATGAAATAATCCTTAATTTTATGGAATGTCTTTTACTGCAGTATGACTTGTTATATTATCGATTCTAGATATTTCATAAGACGAAGTGCTTCTGAAATTAAAATAAAATTTATTCCACTTAAATATATTTGTTTTGATTTGTTGTTATCTTTTCCATCTTAAAAGTATGATAATTATAATTGAGTGACAGTGGTTATAGTTTTCATAATTAGTGTACCAATATTATTTCGTTAGTTTTTATAGAAAAACCCTTATTGCATTTTGGCTAGCCATATTGTCGATCTCGGTTGACAAATAAAATTAGTAAAACGTGCTTGCAATTAATGAGAAAGATATAATAAATCAAATACTTTAGATAATTATTAATTAAAGTTTAAAATTCCATGCCAGTTGCGAAACATACAAAGGATTCTCAAAGCTTCACTATTTTAATTTTATGTTTTAAATTTTAAATTAAAAAAATCACAAAAATATTTATTTCATTTTAAACTTTGTTTTCAAAAACTACTTGCCTTTTTGAACATGTATTTTTAACAATTTGCCGAGGTATGAATTTTCATCTCCCTGTGGATATGACAACCTTTCTATACTACATACCTCCGTCGATTAAGAAGAAACATTTTGGGTCATACATACATCAAAAGACATAAATCAAGACAACGAGCCCACTATTCATCTCAGGATTAAGATACAATACAAATGATTATCTAAGGTGAATTGATTTGCCGAAGCAGAATTATTAATCCAAATCCATTCACTTTATGTCCCGATCCAATACGTCATCACCTATGACAATATGCCAATGTTTCTATTCACAGAGCCCAGCTCCGATGGCCAAGAAAAACCATCTCCCAATAGGGATATAGACAACATAATAATCTTTACATGAATAAAGCGCCCAACTTTATTCTCTCAATTGCGGATCTTATGATTTAGACCGTCAACTTAAGAATTATGTTTTCCACATAATCTATCCATCATATGCCCAATTCTTAAAGGTTTAGACTGACAGTCTCAGAATATTGTTTGCTTAACATACATTCAACAAATATGAACGTAAAGAGGACAAGATTTAGTATATAAATAATAAATAAATTCTTTATTAATAAAAATGTCTCCAAAAACATATTAAATTTTTACTACTTAGGGCAAACATGTCTAACATGAAAATCCAATAACGATACGGCATGCTTTTCCTATAACGATATGGGATATTGGGTTTCATAATTATCAGGAGCTTAAACTATATAGATCCATTAGGTCACCTTTGCTAGCTCATAAAAATCCTATAACGATACGGCATGCTTTTTCAATAATTGGTGACTTGTGTCAAATTATCAGATTGGCTGAAATTTGATAGAATTAGATAATTCATGTCTGTTATTGGTTGAATTAATTTTGTGAAAATTAATTCAAGATAAACTTGTTGAATTATCATGATAAGATAATTCATGTCTGTTTATTGGTTAGATTTATTTTGAATAAATTAATTCAAGATAAACTTGTTAAATTATCAGGAATATTTATTTTCTTAGAAATTATCTAGATATGACTGTTTTAATCAAATAACTTATATATTGGGTTATTTGAAGTAAAACTGAGGCTCTGTCCCAAGAATCTCTGGTGAGAAATAAAGATTCACATGAATCATTTATCGTAAGTTCGGTAGGCCGATCTTTAAGTTCAACCTGTCGATAAAGCAAGTTCGGCAGGCCGATCTGAAAGTTCGGCCTGCTGAATGAGCGTTGAATAAATCACATGTTTCCATGTAGATTTTATCAGATATTGATCTAAATTTGATTATGGTTCAAATTTTTGAGGCCTTATCTGATAAGGACTGACTCCTAGGCTCAACCTCTATATAAAGGGGAGTGGGTCTCATTGTTATTGAGATTAGTTAGGAAATCTAGAGTGAGACTCTACTGGTGAGACTCTGTAGCTCCCTGGAAAGCTGTTGTTCACAAATCATGAACTATAGCTTTAGCTATTTCTCAATTGGTTGGAAGGAGAGCCACCTGTGGAAGAGCTATACGAGTGTACCCACACACACATTAGTCATGGATAGAGAATAGCAAAGAAGGCTAGTTGGTTGAGGTTATTCTGGAATGTTACTCCTCTTCACAAACTGTAGAGCTTTTTGGCAAACGAGGTTAGAAGATCTAGTTAATTTATACATATTGCGTGTCAAACTTATGTTTTGAAAAATACTCTGATATAAAAATTTTAAAATTTCGCTGTGTACTATTTTCTAACACTAGGGAACAAAGACATTTATCTTGTAGAAGTGTTATTAAGAAATCAAAAGGTTAAAGATGTTACATGGAAAAGAGATATGAGATTAGGACCAAGACTTTGAGAAGAGAGGAATCGCATGAGTTGAAGTCTTATGGCATAATCATAAGGAGGAGGAGGATATGTGAAGCCTACTATCTGTAGTTATTTTAAGTTTCAAGGACAAAACTTTTATAAGGTAGGGAGAGTTGTAACGCCTGTTGTTTTCTTCTATGGACACTTATGTTAGTTTAACGTTAAAACGTGATATTTTAAGTGCTATTATTATTTATAGTAGGAAAATTAACATTTTTTATTTAGCAATGTCCCAGGTGACGACCATGTGGGTTCGATGTGCACGGGATGCTCATGTAAAAAATGATGATAAATTTAAAGTATTATTATTTTTTTAAAAGAGTTTCAACTTGTCCTAAATTTATAATCTTTATAATTCTTTAGGGTTATGGATGCTTAGAGTTACATTCTTAATGATGACATGGAATTTTTTGCATATTTTCTTATTTTTATAATATTAACAATGTCATGATAATTATGTATCTAGCATTTTTTTTATTTATGGCATTAAGAAACTAAATAATATAAAGTTCTAAAAAATAATGTGTAAATTAATATTTTTAGGGTCATGGAAGTAAATATTATTGTCGTGTATAAGCAATTATATATTTTAGTTATATTATATTATATATAACCTTTAATGTTTATATTATATTACATTAATATACGTTTATGTTTTAAAAGGAATAGAAAAAAAGAGGGTAGCGTGGAAATGAAAAAAAAAAAAGAAAAGAAAAAAAAGAAAAAGGAGAAAAAAAAACAAAGAAACTGAATTAGATTAGGATTACACTTATTTCAAAATAGGAAACCTAATTCGACTAGGACTAGGGTTTCTTATGCCTATAAATATGTAGCTTCAAGCACACATATTATTCCTATCCTGTTTTCTAGCCTCCATGCTTTTATGCTCTCTTTTCTTCCCTAAACCAAAACTCATATACCATTAGTTTAGAATTTTGTTTTCTTCAAGATTTTCTCTCTCAAAGAATTCATTACTCTTATTTTCTTTCAAGCCAAAGTAGAAAGAATTATTTTTAGAGATTTTGCATGCAAGTATTCATCTTTATTGAAGAAAATATAAGAATTAAAGGTATGTTTTAAAGTTTTCATGGTTTTGAATTTTCATGATTAATGTATATTGTTTAGTGATAAACATTGTTAGAAAATTGTTCTTTTATGAATGTGAATGTGTGTGCATGTACGTTTGTATGAAAAATAAATTATTTTGTCTAATACTTTGATTATAACAATGTTACTTTATGGTTGAAAGCATTTATATTCATATGATATCATGAAAATCCATGAAAACAAGGTTTTGTTGTTGGAGTGTGATAAGAGAATTCTAGGGTTTTTGGTTTGTCAGTAAAGTTATTGGTAATATTTTGAAATCAAATGATTTTATTTTGCTACAGTTTTTGGATATAATGTGTATATATATGTGAGAAATGTTTGGAATTTTTTTAATAAATTTTCATTTAAAATGTTTTTATTGTTATGAGCTTTCAATCAAACACTATTCATGAAATTTTAATTGCTGGTAGATTTGTATTTGTGCTTTGTATAGTCTATTTTATGAGGCAAAAAGTGTCTTTTAATTCTGGAAAAAATTATGAATCATTGTTGATATGTTAACTAAATGTCTATAAAGTTTTAGCTTCACATCCTTATTATGTTTTAACATAAAATTCATTGATTGACAAGTACTCAGTTGTTATAAATGTCTACTTGATGTGTTCTATATAATTCATGAGATGATAAATCATACTTTTAAATATGTGTTGTATGATTTATTAACGCATGATTTATTATTTTTTTAACTTATATTTATATGTTAAGCATGTTACATAAAAATTTCAGAAGCATATCATATATGTTTGATTTTATAAAAAGTTTGAAAGGAATATGTTTGCTATCTAGCATGTCTGGTGTTAATATTAACTTTGAATTTGAATGTATGTTTTTGAATTGCTCCAAATTTATTTGAAGTTGAATTTTGGATATGTTATTTTTTTATGTGTCTATTATATGTAGTAATTTTTATAAATTATTTTATGACATAATAATTTAATACATAATTTTTAATTAGGGCTGCTAACTCCCTAGACTTTGCTAGCAGATTTTATGGCATTGAATATGTGATTTATTTTAATTAGGAAATGAAATTTTTATGGCTAAAGAAAAATCTGGGTATTATATATATATGTTAACTTTATTCCTACAAATTTTCATACTCTAATTGTATTTGAATTGAAAGATATAGAGTTATGAATCCTTAAAGGACAAGCAGTTTTTATTATTGATAGATTTAATTGAACGTTTTAAAAATTAGAAAAAAAATACTTTGGATTAATATTTTCAAGAAAAGAAAATATGAATGATCTTTATATATGTTAGTTATGTTAAGGAATAATTCTTATACTTTATTTATGCTTAAGTTAGGATTAATTTCTCCAAGTCATTAAAGGTCAAGTTTTCTATCTTTATGTTTCTTGACTTTAAGTGCATGTTTGTGACTCAAAGATGCTTTGTTTTGTTAAGAATGATATATGATGATGTAATATGGTATTAAATGATATCATGAAGAGGAATATTAATTTTATGTATTATATGAATGATTGGTATGAACACTCCAAGAGGCAAGCACACCGAGAACCGTGACAACGTCACCCAAGTTAAGGTTGAGTAAGCAAGCAAGATAAGTAAGTACATTCTCACTTGAAACATGATGAAAGTTTATGAAAAAGTTTTGAGAACATGTTTGATGATAATTTTTTAGTTTTTTTTATATATTGTTTTCTCATGAAAACTCTTGTTGCAAAAAGAATGTTTAACGAATGTTTCAATGACGAGGTATGTTAAAAGTATATCTATATATATGTATCGTTTAATTAAGTGTTGCATACCCTATGTTTATGTTTATGATGTCCAAAAGGTTGGACTTCTCATGTTTGGTTTGGGACTAGCTGCCCCACTCCTATCATAACGGCGCGCCTGTGATGCTTATGTTTACAGTGCAACAGTTAGGCCCCCAAAGATAAAATGAATAATGTTTTAATATGAAAGTTTTAAATAAAAAGATATGTTCTATATAAATATGTGCTTTGTGCACTACTATGATTATGATTACAATATTATATAATGATTTTTATGAAATGTTTTATGTTGTGAGATAAGAAAGTGCACTTACTATGCTTATGCTTACTTAGTTTATATCATGTTGCAGATAAGGCTTAGATGCAGGTTGACTAGGATGGAGGATAAGGATAGGTGTATGTGTAAGGAGTGTTGGATTGAAAACGGAGTCATGTCATAAAAGGAATTTAAACTCAAACAAAATTTACTATATTATGTTTTGTATTTTTATTTGTTTGAGACTCAATTCTATTTGTGATATGTTTGCATGAATATATGTTTTATTGAATGTAAATTATATATTGGATTTTTAGTTTCTTAGGTTATTTATTAAAGAATATGCTATATTGTTTGTTTCTTCATAATTAGTCTTCATTAAATATTCAATTAAAAGCTAAAAGTGCTTGCGTTATATCTGTAAGTTTGTATTTGTTAAATATCTGTTTTTGTAAGCTAAGTTTTCTGCAGGTGGTCGGTTAGCCGAATACCTTAGGTGTTTCGTCGGCCTAACCGAGGTGAGAGAAGCAAATCCGGTAAATAGTTAAAAAATTAAATTTATGCATATGTTCCTGGGATATTTTTGTGAGTGTTGATGATTATTTCAAACTTCTTATCAGTAATTATTAAGTTTAACGATAAAAGCAAAGTCTCCTGTGACACCCGTAAGGGTACGTTACAATACTTGTCATCTTCAACCCTCACTCCCCTACGTTGTATTCTCTCTCCCCTTCACATATTAGGTACATTTTGTGGCTGTACATTTTCTATCCTATCTATCCGTTCATGAACCTGCTTCATCTCTACTCTAAACATTCTCCTCATCTCACCCATTAATTCTTCCCTGAGTATCTTTGGATTGACCTCCCTCGACACCTCTCCAATAGTATTTTTGTCCTTGATGTTGGACATGTTGGCTACAAAACAAAGTTAAAGAAGAAAGAAGAAGAAAAGGACCTCACAAACTCCCTTACGTGTTTTACTCAAAGAATGAATCGCTCAATTACAATTGTGTTTCCTACAAGATATAATTGGCTTTTACCCTCTTATATGCTCACCACTCTTGCTTTTTTCTACTCTTAGTAATTCTCTATAGGTTCTTATCAAACTAATCAAATAAATATCAAAATTTCTAATAACAATTCACCAAGAACTCACCAAGAGAAATTTAGAATTCAGAGGATAGAGAACAAGGGCTATGAAAAGGAATTAAGGATTTCAAAATTTTAAAAAAGAATTGGGAACTCGGAATTAAGATATATAATTGAAACAAGAATTGTGAATTGGGAAGATGTAAGATTGAGCAAGAATTTGAATTAAGATGTAAGAATGTGAGAATTGAAACAAGACTTGAACTTCACATTTTTTTTAAATGTCTATTTTTTTTGCTGCTTTTTTTTAAACGTCTCTTCTTTCTTTTTTTGTCATTGAATTGAAATGTCTAGGGAATGGGATTCAAAAATTTGAAAAAAAAAATGAAAAGGAAGATAGGCAAACCTAAAACTAGAACCTTGCTCTGAATACTAACTGATACAACCCCGCCAATAAAGTGACGAGACCTTTAAATCAAATAAGTCTTCAAGATCGTTTAGAAACAAGTTTGTGTGAAACCACGACCAAACGCTTAAAGTGAAGAAAGAACCTTGGTATAAGGAAGATGTCACAATCAAGTATGGACGATTGATTGATAAGTCGAAGGTGAACACTACGAAAATTCCGATAAGTTCAAAAAGTTATCAAAGAAACAAAGAGAATTTTGATCTCACAAAGTATGAATAAAATCTAAATTGTATTCATTTCATTCAGCAAATGCCCTTTTATAATACAAGATGTCCATAAATTTAACGAAACTAAATCCTAGATAATCAGCCATTAAAAAAATGCCTATTCCTAAAAGGAAACTAAGAAAATAGAAATCAAGTAATTGAAAAGAAAAGGAAACTAATCCTAATTAGCTTAAACACATATTTCCACAATAGGGAAGTTGAATTGGTGCCTAAAGAACAAAAAGGAAACTAACTTCTCAATTAGGTAAAGGGCGCCTATTCTAAAAGGAAATTACTTAAATTAAAAAGAAGGAAACTTCTCAAATTGGAATAAGGTGTTGGGCTTTGTTGGATTTTGTGAGTCAAACAAGCAGCGGAAAGTTAAAATTAATTCCCACTAAACCCTCGCAGGATCCATGTAATTCAATTAGATTGATAAGAAAGTCATAGAATCTTACCAGGATGACAAAAGGGGCAAGATTTCTAGAAGGAAGAGAGTGGGTTCACTCCAGTGACACCCTAACTTGAGGCTTTCGTATTTGGGATTGGATTCAGATGTTGATACTTAGAGCAACGCCCTCTATAGGTATCCACACGAACAGACTCTCTCAAAAACCGAATTGGTGTGCTAGCACCCTCTCCTTGCGTTAAATGACTCTCTCTAATTTTAGGGTTTTAATGTTTTCTATCTTTTAGAATAAGAGAACACCTTTTCTAATCTAATCTTACCAGAAACCCTAAAGCAGATATATATATATATATATATATTTTGACTTCAAGATAGAGTCAGATTTTAACTACGGTAAACTGTAATTCGAATATGATTCAGAGAATCTAGATAATGTCTATAATTGGAATATGATTCAGAGAATCTAGATAATGTCTGTAATTCGAATATGATTCAGAGAATCTAGATAATGTCAGATTGAATGAACCTAGACATATCTAGTATATCGAATCTGGACATTATCAGGTTCATTGAATCTAGACACAGTAAACCCAAAATTCATTTTTGGTTTGTTCTAAGTGTACGACCTTGTAGGTTCACATAACATTGGTAGTCGGCTTGAAATTGTGTCTCTAGCCCACAAATCATAAGTAGTCTCTAGCAAGACATTATGATTACCCAAGCTATGCGAATGTCAATAATCCGGCATTGTTAGAAAAATAGAACGCAGTGGAATTTTAAAAATTTTATATCAGAGTATTTTCCAAAACATAAGTTTGACATGCTGCATGCATAAGTTAACCAGATCTTACTAACCTTTGAATGCCGAAGAACTCCCGTAATCTGTGAAGAGAAGTAACATTCCAGAAGAGCCTCAACCAACTGGTCTTCTTTGCTATTCTCTATCCATGATCGGAGTGAGTGTGGGCTCACACATATAGCTCTTCCACTAGGTGACTCTCCTTCCAACCTATTGAGAGAACCCAAAGCTAGTGTTCGTGATTTGTGAACAAGAGCACTTAGGGAGTTTAAGATTCTCACCAGTAGAGTGTCACTCTTAATCTCTCAATTGATCAAAATAACTTATGAGACTTACTCCCTATTTATAGAGGTTGGGCCTAGGGCCAGTCCTTATCAGATTAGGTCTCAAAAATTTGAATTAGAATCTACGTAAAAATGCATGATCTTATTTTTGTACATCTGCAGGCCGATATGCCCTATCGGCAGGGCGAACATGCCCTATCGATAGGCCGAACTTGATGATCGACATGCCAAACTGTCGAAAAATCTCAGCGAATCTTTTATTTTCCACTCAAGATTCTATAGGATAAAGTCTTAGTTTTAATTCAAATAACCCAAAGAAAAGTTATCCAATCAAAACAACTTTATCTAGATAATCTCTAGGAAAATAAATGAATTCCTAATAATTCTACAAGTTTATCTTGATTTAATTTATTCAAAATTAAATCAACCAATAAACAGAAAAGAATTATCCGATCCCAATAATTCAACAAGTTTATCTTGCATTAATTTTATCGCAAAATTAATTCAACTGATAAATAGACATGAATTATTTGATTCTTCCAAATTTCAACCAATCTAATAAATCTGACATAAGTAATCAATTATTGGAAAAGCATGCCGTATCGTTACAGGATGTTGTGAGCTAGCAAAGGGGACCAAATAGACCTATATAGTTCAAGCTCCCGATAATTACAAAACCCAATATCCCAGATATACATTTCATAATTATCAACTCCAACGCTACTCCACTAAAAGCTTGGAGCTGCACTCTTGAACTACATAGAATTACGAAGCCCGATAGCTAAGTCTCCATGACATATCATAGTGTATCGTATGCCCATAGAATTATCCATAATTAGCTTAAGGACAAGTTCTGTGTTACCTTCCTGATTATTTTTATCTTACATTCCATTATCTCACCATCGGAAAACTTACCATCCAAAGATAGTATACCATTCGGTTACACCTATGTATCCAAATGGTTGAGCGCTCCAGTTTTTCAATTATAGGATAACGCATATAAGAGGATATCACTGCTCCTAAAGAGGAGCTATGGATTCCATATCTATGAATAATAGGTCTACGCTACCAAGAGTCATGCCTCCAATGTACTGGCATGCATACCACTATTAATATGTGGGTGTCACCCTTTGGTACATCAAAAGATACAAGTCAAGGTAATGGGCTCACTATTTATCTCAAGATTAAGATACAGTACAAATGATTGATTAAAGTAAATCGATTTGCCGAGAAAGAATTATTAATCCAAATCAATTTACTTTATATCCAGATCCAACACATCGTCACCTATGACAATGTGCCAATGTTTTTATTCATGGAGTCCACCTCTGATGGTCAAGACAAACCATCTCCCAATAGGGATATAGACAACATAACAATCTTTACATGGATAAAGCACCCAACTTTATTCCCTCGATTATGGATCTTATGTTTTAGACCATCACCTTAAGAATCGTGTCTTCTGCATAATCTATCCATCATATGCCCAATTCTTAGAGGTTTAGATCGACAGTCTCAGACTTTTGTTTGCTTAACATACATTCAACAAATATGAACGTAAAGACGACAAGATTGGGTATACAAACAATAAATAAATTGTTTATTGATAAAAATATCTCTAAAAACTTATTACATTTTTACTCCTTAGGGCATACATGTCTAACAATCTCCCACTTGCACTAAGTGAGTAAATATGACAAATCTCGTATCCTTATAGCTTCCACATGCCTCTCGAAGACTCTCGCAATAAGTGTCTTCGTAAAAGGATCAACTAAATTGTCCTCTAACGTGATCTTGCACACCGTGATATGCCCGCCCTTAACGAAGTCCTTTATCACATGATATTTCTGATCGATATGCTTATTCTTCTTGTGAAATCTTGGTTCCTTAGCATTAGCTACCGCCGCACTATTATCACAGTACAGTGACACCGCCTTATCCATGCCAGGAACTACCTCAAGATCCCCAAGGAACTTGCGGAGCCACACTACTTCTTTCGAAGCATCCCTAGCTGCCACATACTCAGCCTCCATCATTAAATCTGAAGTGCAATCTTGCTTGATACTTCTCCAACTAATGGCACTACGGCCTAGAGTAAACACAAAACCCGAAGTCGATTTCCTAAAATCCAAACATGATTGAAAATCCGAGTCAGTATATCCTAGAGGAGTCAAGTCCTCACCCGAATACACAAGCATATACCCTCGAGTCCATCTCAGGTACTTGAAAATATGCTTAATCACAACCCAGTAGTTCAGTCCTAGAATGCCTTAAAATCGACTTACAATCCCGACTGTATAACAAATATCCAGTCTTGTGCATAGCATGGCATACATAAGACTACCCATGACCGAAGCATAAGGTACCTTCTTCATGTATTCTCTTTCTTCATCTGACTTTGGAGAGTCTTTCTTAAAAAGAGTAATTCCAGACCTAGATGGTGGCCCACCTTTCTTGGAATCCTACATTGCAAACCTCCTGAGAATTTTATCTATGTAGCCAGCCTGGGACAAAGCTATCATTTTGTTCTTCCTATCTCGAAAAATCTAGATACTGAGAACAAAATTAGCCTCACCCAAGTCCTTTATGTCAAACTGCTTGGTCAACCATAATTTGACTAATGCAATGCCCCAATGTCATTGCCCCAATGTCATTGCCCCAATGTCATTGCCAATTAGCGGAATGTCATTTACATAGAGCAGTAGAAAAACCACCTTCCCATTCTTAATGTGTTTGTAAACACATGGCTCATCCACATTTTGTGAGAATCCATAAGTCTTGATCACCTGATTAAATCTTATGTTCCAAGAATGGGAAGCTTGCTTAAGTCTATAAATTGACTTTAGCAGCTTACAAACCTTACCCTCTTGACCCTTGACCCTTGACCTTGAATTCGTCTGGTTGTTCCATATAAATGGACTCATCAAGATAGCCATTTAGAAAAGCCGTCTTGACATCCGTCTGTCAAGTCTCATAATCGAGAGCGGTAGCTATGGACAAGAGAATCCAAATGGATTTGAGTATGGCTACAGGCGAAAAGGTTTCCTCATAATATATTCCTTCCTTTTGCATATAACCCTTAGCTACCAATCTAGCCTTAAAGGTTTTGACTTTTCCATCCACTCCTCTTTTCCTTTTTAGATCCACTTACACCCTATGGGTTTTACCCCTTTAGAAAGATCTACAAGCTTTTAGACTTGATTAGTCTCCATAGACTTCATCTTTGTGTTCATGGCCTCTGTCCTGAGTTTTGAATCAACATCCTCCATAGCATCTACGTAAGTATAAGGATGCCTATAATGTTCATCCGGTTTAGCCAGGAAGACCTTCCCATTGAACATATACCTCTCAGGTTGACACCTGATCCTTCCACTATGCCGAAGCCCCTTAGGTTGTGTTCAAGTTCGTTTGGTTTTTCTACAATGATCGGAATGGTTTCATTTGGAACCTTCGGAGTCATTGGATCAATCCTTAACTCCTCAAGCATCACTTTGCTTCGAGGCTTAAAGTCGTCTATGTAACTCTGCTCAAGGAAAGTTGCATTAGTTGAAACCATGACTTTATTTTCCTTTGGGTTATAAAAATAACCCCCTTTAGTCCCTTTTGGATATCCTATAAACATGCAAACTTTTGAATGTGCTTTCAACTTATTCACATCCGTAAATAGGACATGAGCCGAACATCCCCATATGTGAATATGGTTTAAGGATGTCTTTTTGCCTGTCCACAACTCGTGAGGAGTTTTAGGGACCGATTTTGAAGCACATTGTTCAAAAGATAACATGCGGTTTGTACTGCATATCCCCAAAAGGATGAATAACTCATTATAGACCTTATCATGTCCAATAAAGTCCTATTCTTTCTCTCCGCTACGCCATTCTACTGCTGATTGCCCGGTGCAGTCAAATGGGATAAAATCTCATTCTCGAATAAGTGTCGTAAGAACTCATTATAAAAGTATTCTCCACCTCGATCGGATCAAAGTGCCTTTATGGGTCTACCTAATTGCTTTTTCACTTCAGCCCGAAACTCCCTGAACTTGTCAAAAGTTTCACTTTTGTGGTGCATCAGGTACACATACCCATATCTTGAGTAATCGTTAATAAAAGTGACAAAATACTCATACCCTCCTCGTGCCCGGATGTTCATCGGTCTACAAACATCACTATGCATAAGTTCTAGAACCCCTTCGGCCCTATTGCCCTTAGACCTGTATGGTCTTTTGGTCATTTTACACTCCAAACAAGATTCACATTGAGGTATAGATTCCACCTTTAAGTGACTTAAAGGTCCATCTCTTACTAACCTTTAAATCCTATTCAAGTTAATATGACCAGGGCACAAATGCCAAAGATAAGTCTTATTAGAGTGAGAAGTTTTAAGTCTTTTAGAGTTATTATCATTCATCTCAGCATTAAGCAGTAAGTTCATCTTAGGTTTGATAAAATATAGATTATTTTGCATCCAACATAATAGATAAAATATTTGTTTTTACGAATCACCAGTTTATCAATAAAAGAAACCAAATAGGAGTTTTTAAGTAAACAAGCTACAGAAATTAAATTCCTTTTAAATTTAGGAACATAGAAATAATCTCGCAAAATTAAATTCCTATAATTATCAAAGTAAAGATGGACATCTCCCATTGCTTCCGCTAAGACCAAGAATCCATCGCCCATCTGAAGTATGAAGTCTTCATGTAGCAGACTTCTAGTTTCTTTGAACCCTTACAGAGAAACACAAACATGATTAGTTGCACTAGAATCTATGACCCAAATATCAATGGATTTCTCAACCAAATAAGTTTCTAAATATAGAAGATTACACCTACCTCCTTTGGAAAGGAAGTCCTTGCAATGCTTCTTTATGTGCCCGACCTTCCTACAGAAGAAGCACTTAAGCTTCCTCGGGTTCTTCTTCTTCTTTTTCTTGCTCTTGGTGCTAGCAGGAATAGAAGACTTCCCACTGTTGGCCCGTTGCTTCTTTCCATTCCTAGAGTTAGGATTGGAGCCAGAAGCAGCTACCATGTTGGCCTCTCCACCCGTAAGAGACTCCTGGATTAGCAGTTCAAACTCTTGTAATTGTTTCATTAATTCTGTTAAGGTCATATTCTGCCTATTGTTCAAATTAAATATAGCTCTAAACGAAATAAATTCCTTTGACAGAGTCTCAAAAACCATAGTCATCTGAGTTTCAGCATCGATGTCGGCTCCATTGGTTTGAGCCTCAGCGAGGAAACCTATGACCAACATCACGTGCAACTTTACAGATGTCCCCAGTCTCTATTTACAGTTCAAGAGTTTTTGAAGCGCCCCTTGCCGCTTTGTTATGGCCTGGCCCCTAAACATGTCTTTAAGATTATCCAAGATCTATTTTGCAGTCTCATAATCTTCATGTTGAGCTTGCAGCACGTTATTCATGCTAGCCATAACATAGCAATGAGCCTAATCATTTGCATCTTTCCAATGATCGTACGCTTGGAATTGCTTATTAGTGGAATCTCCCATAGGTTCGAGAGGACAAGGGGTTGTCAACACAAATTTCAGTTTCTCAAAGGAGAGGACGATATCGAGGTTCCATTTCCAATCATTATAATTCTCTCTAGTTAATATGTTTTTGTCAAGTATCGAAGATAAAGCGTTTTTAGACATTTTTAATCTACAATAAAGAATTATATACCAAACATAAGCAAACATACAATAATAATTTAGTAAGATAACACAATCATATAAAAACTATTGGAAACATGGTGCACAGCAGAATTTAAAAAATTTTCATCAGAGTAATTTCCAAAACACAAGTTTGACAGGTTATATGTATAAATTAGACAGATCTTACTAACCTTTGTGTGAAGAACCTCCGCAGCCTGTGAAGAGAAGTAACATTCCAGAAGAGCCTCAACCAACTAGTCTTCTTTGCTATTCTCCATCCACAACTAGAGTGAGTGTAGGCTCACACGTTCTGCTCTTCCACCGATGACTCTCCTTCCAACCAAGAGAGAGAACCCAAAGCTAGTGTTTTTTGATGCTCACTAGAAGAGTATCACTTTTAATCTCTCAATTGATATGAGTAAATCATGAGACTCACTCCTTTTTTATAGCCATTGGTCCTGGGGTCAGTCCTTATCAGATTAGGTCTCAAAAACTCAAAACAGAATCAAGTTCGGATCAATATCTGATAAGATTCACGTGAAAATGTGTAATCTTATCTCCCGCTGATCGGCAGGCTGAACATTCTGATCGGCAGGCCGAACAGGCCCGTTCGGCAGGCCGACCACGTCATTCGGTAGGCCGAACTCCTAAGAAAAAATCTCCGCGAATCTTTTATTTTCCACCCAAGATTCTAAAGGATAGAGTCTCAATTTTGATTCAAATAACCCAATAGAGAAGATATCTGATCAAAACAAACTTTATCAAGATAATCTCTAAGAAAATAAATCAATTCACAATAATTCTACAAGTTTATCTTGATCTAATTTATCCAAAATCAAATCAACCGATAAACAGACAAGAATTATCTGATCCAATAATTCAACAAGTTTATCTTAAATTAATTTTATTACAAAATTAATTCAACCAATAAATAGACATGAATTATTTGATTCTTACAATTTTAAACCAATCCGATAAATCCGACATAAGTCACCAATTATTGGAAAAGCACGCAGTGTCGTTATAGGATTTTGTGAGCTAGCAAAGGGGACCAAAATGGACCTATAAAGTTCAAGCTCATGGCAATTATGAAACCCAATATCCCAGATATACATTTCACAATTATCAACTCCAACGCTACTCTACTAAAAGCTTGGAGCTACACTCTTAAACTTTACAGAATTACGAAGCTCATGTAGCTAAGTCTCCTTGACATATCAAAGTGTATCATATCCCCATATGATAATCCATAATCGGCTTAAGGATAAGTTCTGTCTTACCTTTCTGATTATTTTTATCTTACGTTCCATTGTCTCACCATTAGAAAACTTACCATCCAAAGAGGAGCTATGGATTCCACATCTATGAATAACATGTCTACGCCATCAAGGGTCATGCCTCCAACGTACCAGCATGCGTCCCACTATTGAGATGTGGGAGTCAGCCATTGGCACATCAAAAGACACAAGTCGAGACAACGGGCCCACTATTCATCTTAGGATTAAGATACAATACAAGTGATTGTCTAAAGTGAATCGCTTTGCCAAGACAGAATTATTAATCCAAATCAATTCACTTTATGTCCCGATCCAACACATCGTCACCTATGACAACGTGCCAATGTTTCTATTCACGGAGTCCAACTCTGATGGTCAAGACAAACCATCTCCCAAAAGGGATATAGACAACATAACAATCTTTACATGAACAAAGCACCCAACTTTATTCCCTCGATTGTGGATCATATGTTTTAGACCGTCACCTTAAGAATCGTGTCTTCCGCATAATCAGTCCATCATATGCCCAATTCTTAAGGTTTAGACTGACAGTCTCAGACTACAGTTTGTTTATCATACATTCAACAAATATGAACGTAAAGAGGATAAGATTTGGTATATATAAATGAATAAATTCTTTATTGATAAAAAATCTCTCCAAAAACATATTACATTTTTACTTCTTAGGGCATACATGTCTAACAATCTCCCACTTGCACTAAGTGAGTAAATGCAGCAAATTTTGCATCCCCATAGCTTCCACATGCCTCTCGAAGACTCTCCCAGTAAGTGTCTTCGTAAATGGATAAGCTAAATTGTCCTTTGACGCGATCTTGCACACCGTGACATGCCCGCCCTCAATGAAGTCCTTTATCACATGATATTTTCAATCAATATGCTTACTCTTCTTGTGAAATCTTGGTTCTTTAGCATTAGCTACCGCCGCACTGTTATCACAATACAGTGATACCGCTTTATCCATACCAGGAACTATTTCAAGATCCCTAAGGAACTTGTGGAGCCACACAGCTTCTTTCGAAGCATCACTAGCCGCCACATACTCGGCCTCCATTGTTGAATCCAAAATGCAATCTTGCTTCGCACTTCTCCAACTGATGGCACCACCACCCAGAGTAAACACAAACCCCGAAGTTGATTTCCTAAAATCTAGACAAGATTGAAAATCCAAATCAGTGGATCCTAGAGGAGTTAAGTCCTCACCCGAATACACAAGCATATACCCTCGAGTCCTTCTTAGGTACATGAAAATATGCTTTACCGCAACCCAATGGTTCGGTCCTAGATCCGCCTGAAATCGACTCACAATCCTGACCGCATAGCTAATATCGGGTCGTGTGCAAAGCATGGCATACATGAGACTACCCACTGCTGAAGCATAAGGCACCTTCTTCATGTATTCTCTTTCTTCATAAGACTTTGGAGAGTCTTTCTTAGAGAGAGTAATTCCAGACCTAGATGGTTGCGCACCTTTCTTGGAATCCTACATTGCAAACATCCTGAGAATTTTATCTATGTAGCCGGCCTGTGACAAAGCTATCATTTTGTTCTTCCTATCCCGAAAGATCTAGATACCGAGAACAAAATTATCCTCACCCAAGTCCTTCATGTCAAACTGCTTGGTCAACCATAATTTGACCGATGACAATGCCCCAACGTCATTGCCAATTAGCAGAATGTCATCCACATAGAGCAGTAGAAAAACCACCTTCCCATCCTTAATGTGTTTGTAAACACATGGTTCATCCACATTTTGTGAGAACCCGTAAGTCTTGATCACTTGATCAAATCTTATGTTCCAAGAACGGGAAGCCTGCTTAAGTCCATAAATTGACTTCAGCAGCTTACAAACTTTACCCTCTTGACCCACGACCTTGAACCCGTCTGGTTGTTCCATATAAATGGACTCATCAAGATAGCCATTCAAAAAAGCCGTCTTGACATCCATCTGTCAAATCTCATAGTCGAGAGCAGCAGCTATGGACAAGAGAATCTAGATGGACTTAAGCATGGCTACAGGCGAAAAGGTTTCCTCATAATCGATTCATTCCTTTTGCGTATAACCCTTAGCTACCAGTCTAGCCTTAAAGGTTTTGACCTTTCCATCCATTCCTCTTTTCCTCTTGTACATCCACTTACACCCTATGGGTTTTACCCCTTTGGGAAGATCCACAAGCTCCCAGACCTGATTAGTCTCCATAGACTTCATCTCTATGTTCATGGCCTCTGTCCAGAGTTTTGAATCAACATCCTCCATAGCTTCTGCGTAAGTATAAGTATCCCTATCATGTTCATCCGGTTCAGCCAAAAAGACTTCCCCATTGAACATATACCTCTCAGGTTAACACAAGATCCTCCCACTACACCGAAGCCCCTTAGATTGTTGTTCATGTTTGTTTGGTTTTTCTACACCGATCGGAATGGTTTCGTTTGGAACCTCCAGAGTGAACGAATCACCCCTTAACTCCTTAAGCACGACTTTGCTTTGAGGTTTAAAGTCGTCCATGTAACTCTCCTCAAGGAAAGTTGCATTAGTTGAAACCACGACTTTATTTTCCTTTGGGTTATAAAAATAACCCCCTTTAGTCCCTTTTGGATATCCTACAAACATGCAAACTTTCGAACGTGCTTCCAACTTATTTGGATCCTTAAACAGGACATGAGCCGGACATCCCCATATGCAAATATGGTTTAAGGATGTCTTCCTTCTTGTCCACAACTCGTGAGGAGTTTTAGGGACCGATTTTGAAGGCACATTGTTCAAAAGATAACATGCAGTTTGTAGTGCATATCCCCAAAAGGATAAAGGTAATGATGAATAACTCATCATGGACCTAATCATGCCCAACAAAGTCCTATTCCTTTTCTCTGCTACGCCATTCTGCTGTGGAGTGCCCGGCGCAGTCAAATGGGATAAAATCCCATTCTCTAACAAGTGTCCCAAGAACTCATCAGAAAGGTATTTCCCACCTCGATCAGATCAAAGTGCCTTCATGGGTCTACCCAATTGCTTTTCCACTTCAGCCCGAAACTCCCTGAACTTATCAAAAGTTTCGCTTTTGTGGTGCATCAGGTACACATACCCATATCTTGAGTAATCGTCAATAAAAGTGACGAAGTACTCATACCGTCCTCGTGCTCGGATGTTCATCGGTCCGCAAACATCACTATGCACAAGTTCTAGAACCCCTTCGGCCCTATTGCCCTTAGACCCGTATGGTCTTTTGGTCATTTTACCCTCTAAACAAGATTCGCATTGAGGTATAGATTCCACCTTTAAGTGACTTAAAGGTCCATCCCTTACCAACCTTTGAATCCTATTCAGGTTAATATAGCCAAGGCGCAAATGCCAAAGATAAGTCTTAGTAGAGTGAGAAGTTTTAAGACTTTTTGAGTCATTATCATTTATCTCAGCATTAAGCAATAAGTCCATCTTAGGTTTGATAAAATATAGATTATTTTGCATCCATCTAGAACAGATAAAAGATTTGTCTTTACAAATCACCACTTTTTCATTAAAAGATACCACGTAGGAGTCTTTAAATAAAGTGTTAGACATGTATACCCTAAGGAGTAAAAATGTAATACGTTTTTGGAGACATTTTTATCAATAAAGAATTTATTCATTTATATATATCAAATCTTGTCCTCTTTACGTTCATATTTGTTGAATGGATGATAAGCAAACAGTAGTCTGAGATTGTCAGTCTAAACCTTAAGAATTGGGCATATGATGGACTGATTATGCGGAAGACACAATTCTTAAGGTGATGGTCTAAAACATATGATCCGCAATCGAGGGAATAAAGTTGGGTGCTTTATTCATGTAAAGATTGTTATGTTGTCTATATCTTTTTTGGGAGATGGTTTGTCTTGACCATCGGAGTTGGACTCCTTGAATAGAAACATTGGAACATTGTCATAGGTGACGATGTGTTGGATCGGGACATATAGTGAATTGGTTTGGATTAATAATTTTGTCTTGGCAAATTGATTCACTTTAGACAGTCATTTGTATTGTATCTTAATTCTGAGATGAATAGTGGGCCCATTGTCTCGACTTATGTCTTTTGATGTACCAATGGGTGACTCCCACATCTCTATAGTGGTATGCATGTCGATACGTTGGAGGCATGACTCTTGATAGCGTAGACTTGTTATTCATAGATATGGAATCCATCGCTCCTCTTTAGGAGTAATGATATCCTCTTATATGCGTTGTCCTGTAATTGGAAAACTAGAGCGCTCAACCATTTGGATACATAGGTGTAACCGAATGGTATACTGTCTTTGGATGGTAAGTTTTCTAATGGTGAGACAATGGAACGTAAGATAAAAATAATCGGGAAGGTAAGACAGAACTTGTCCTTAAGCTAATTATGGATGATCATATGGGGATACGATACACTATGATATGTCATGGAGACTTAGCTACACGAGTTTCGTAATTCTATAAAGTTCGAGAGTGCAGCTCCAAGCTTTTAGTGGAGTAGTGTTGGAGTTGATAATTGTGAAATATATATCTGGGATATTGGGTTTCATAATTATCATGAGCTTGAACTTTATAGGTCCATTTTGGTCCCCTTTGCTAGCTCACAAAATCCTGCAACGACACGGCGCGCTTTTCCAATAATTGGTGACTTATGTCGGATTTATCAGATTGGTTTAAAATTTATAAGAATCAAATAATTCATGTCTGTTTATCGGTTGAATTAATTTTGTAAGAAATTAGTTCAAGATAAACTTGTTGAATTATTGCGATCAGATAATTCTTGTCTGTTTATCGGTTGTTTTAATTTTGGACAAATTAGAACAAGATAAACTTGTAGAATTATTGTGAATTGATTTATTTTCTTAGAGATTATCTTGATAAAGTTTGTTTTGATCAGATAACTTCTCTATTGGGTTATTTGAATCAAAACTGAGACTTTATCCTTTAGAATCTCCGGTGGAAAATAAAAGATTCGCAGAGATTTTTTCTCGGGAGATCGGCCTGTCGGATGACGTGTTCGGCCTGCCGAACTTTCCTGTTTGGCCTGCCGATCAGCGGAGATAGGACTATGCATTTTCATGCGGATCTTATCAGATAATGATCCGAACTTGATTCTGTTTCGAGTTTTTGAGACCTAATCTGATATGGACTGACCCCGGGACCAATAGGTATAAAAAGGGAGTGAGTCTCATGATTTACTTAGATCAATAGAGATCAATTTGAGAGATTAAGAGTGATACTCTTCTAGTGAGCATCTGAAAACTCCCTGAGAGCTTTTGTTCACAAATCACGAGCATTAGCTTTGGGTTCTCTCTATTGGTTGGAAGGAGAGTCACCGGTGGAAGAGCTGTACGTGTGAGCCCACACTCACTCCGGTTGTGGATAGAGAATAGCAAAGAAGACCAGTTAGCTGAGGCTCTTCTGGAATGTTACTTCTCTACACAGGTTGCGGAGGTTCTTCGGCACACTGAGGTTAGTAAGATCTGTCTAATTTATACATATAACATGTCAAACTTGTGTTTTGAAAATTACTTTGATGAAAAATTTTAAAAATTTCGCTGCACACTTTGTTTCCAACAATTGGTATCAGAGCCAAGGTTTTTACATAAATTTGCAAGTTTGTGATCATGTTATATGCATAAATTTTGTGATCTTAATCTCTCCTATGCTTGAATTGAATTTTATAGAGAGATGGCACTCTAGGTTTCTATATAATATATATGTTGTCATGGATTATATGGTGAATGCTTATTAATTAATTATGGTTGATTAAATCGTTGTTTAATTAATTAATTCATACCGGTTATGGTTCCTTAGAGGTTAGAATGTGTATCTAGTTTTTTCATGTAATTAGATGGCGGACTATCATCTCCGTCTAGGAATTGTTATTTAATTTTTAATTTGTAAGAATTTTGTAATTAAATAATTATTCTGAGAAGACAGATCGAGAAGTCGGATATAGAAGATTGATGATGGCACCTCCAGGTATTTCCTGAGTCTCTAATTTTTATGTTTTTGAATTGTTGAAAATAAAATTGATGAATTGCATTAAAATTGTTTTTTTTGGATTGAGGGTTTTCTGCTCGGTTGGCATGCCAAACCTTACAGTTCGGCAGGCCGAAGGTCACGGATCGGCAAGCCAAACGTGTGGTCCGGTAGGCCGATAGTGGGGCAAAAAATTTGGTGCTCTGCCGGCAGGCCAAACTTTTAGTTCAGCAGGCCGAACCTGCATGGATCGGCAGGCCAATGTATCAGATCGGCAGGCCGATGAAGCAAGACCGGTAGGCCGATCACCCAGATCGGCTTGCCGACCGAGAGCTACCGAGTGTCCAAAAAAGGTGCAATTTTTTCGGTGCAGTTTTAATTTTATTTTTGGAACGATTCTAAGAAACATTAAATTTGGATATGACCGAAAATATGAAGTATTTGATTCATACGGGATTGAAGACTTGAAGATGGATACTACATGAAGAAGCATACAGCTTAAGGATTCAAGGATGAAGAATTGATAAATGTCTCTATTATTCTCTTGTAATCTTAGTTTTCTATTCTCTAGGGTGGAATCATAATATTACGGTTATTATTATTTTGCTTGTAGCTTTGCTTGATTGCTTTGCTTGTCTACATTATAATATGATTTACCATGTATATTGAAAACATGTCATATAGGATAGGGAGTGCCACTCATATTAAAATTGTTCATGCATGATTTTAAAATAAAACCTTGACTTCAAAAGATTGAGTGGGAGAAGGTTTTTGAAGAGAGGACCTAAGGCCTCCATCGTTGGTCCATAGGAAGAACATGGTGGTCCCGACCCCTAGGAAGGGATTTCTATCATGTACCAGATTGGATCTCTGAAAGGATAAGGTATTTTAGTATGATTTATGGTTACACACCCCTAGGTGGTGATTATATATCATGGATAAAATATTGAAACGGTGGTTATACACTCATGCTGATTTTATTATTAACCTTCCCTAAGAGCTCTGTTAATAAAATTAATGGCCAAAGAAACAATTATTAGTATATGCTGGATCATACGGGTCCTAGATGACATATATTAATCAAGAGGGGATCCGTGTTCCTGATTGAATTTAGCATGACTCCCCTAGGAGCTTGTTGAATTCTGAGTTGGGAATTATCGTTGTAAGGTTCTAATATTTTCAAGGTTTTGACACATAAACACATTTGTATAATTTTACATGATTGTGTTATCTTACTAAGTTATTATATATGTTTGCTTATGTTTGGTATATGATTCTTTATTGTAGATTGAAAATGTCTAAAAATGCTTTATCATCGATACTTGACAAAAACCAATAAACCGGTGAGAATTATAACGATTGGAAACGGAACCTGGACATCGTCCTATCCTTTGAGAAACTAAAATATGTACTGATAACTCCTTGTCCTCCTGAGCCTACGGGAGACTCAAGTAATGAGCAATTTCAAGCGTACGACCGCTGGAAAGATGCTTATGATTAGGCCCGCTGCTATGTTATGGCTAGCATGAACAACGTGCTGCAGGCTCAACATCAGGATTATGAGACTGCGAAGCAGATCTTGGATAATCTTGAGGATTTGTTCAGAGGCCAGGCCATAACGAAGCGGCAAGGGGCGCTTTGGAAACTCTTAAACTGTAGATAGAGACCGGGGACATCTGTAAATGAGCACATGATGTTGGTCATGGGTTACCTCACTGAGGCTCAAACCAATGGAGCCGACATCGATGCTGAAACTTAGATGACTATGGTCTTTGAGACTCTGTCTAAGGAATTTATTCCGTTTAGAGCTACTTTTAATTTAAGCAATAGACGGGATATGACCTTGACAGAACTAATGAAACAGTTACAGGAGTTTGAACTGCTGATCAGGGAGTCTCCTGCTGGTGGTGAGGCCAATATGGTAGCTGCTTCTGGTTCCAATCCTAACTCTGGGAATGGAAAGAAGCAACGGGCCAAGAGTGGGAAGTCTTCTATTCCTCCTGCTATCAAGAGCAAGAAGAAGAAGAAGAAGAACCCAAAGAAGCTTAAGTGCTTCTTCTGTGGTAAGGTTGGGCATATTAAGAAGCATTGCAAGGACTTCCTTTCCAAGGGAGGTAGGTGTGATCTTCTATATTTAGAAACTTGTTTGGTTGAGGAATCCAGTGACATCTTGGTCATAGATTCTGGTGCAACTAATCATGTTTGTGTTTCTCTGCAGGGATTCAAAGATATGGAATCCATAGCTCCTCTTTAGGAGTAATAATATCCTCTTATATGCGTTGTCCTGTAATTGGAAAACTGGAGCGCTCAACCATTTGGATACATAGGTGTAACCGAATGGTATACTGTCTTTGGATGGTAAGTTTTCTAATGGTGAGACAATGGAGCGTAAGATAAAAATAATCGGGAAGGTAAGACAGAACTTGTCCTTAAGCCAATTATGGATGATCATATGGGGATACGATACACTATGATATGTCATGGAGACTTAGCTACACGAGCTTCATAATTCTATAAAGTTCAAGAGTGCAGCTCCAAGCTTTTAGTGGAGTAGCGTTGGAGTTGATAATTGTGAAATATATATCTGGGATATTGAGTTTCATAATTATCATGAGCTTGAACTTTATAGGTCCATTTTGGTCCCCTTTGCTAGCTCACAAAATCCTGCAACGACACGGCGCGCTTTTCCAATAATTGGTGACTTATGTCGGATTTATCAGATTGGTTTAAAATTTATAAGAATCAAATAATTCATGTCTGTTTATCGGTTGAATTAATTTTGTAAGAAATTAGTTCAAGATAAACTTGTTGAATTATTGCGACCAGATAATTCTTGTCTATTTATCGGTTGTTTTAATTTTAGACAAATTAGAACAAGATAAACTTATAGAATTATTGTGAATTGATTTATTTTCTTAGAGATTATCTTGATAAAGTTTGTTTTGATCAGATAACTTCTCTATTGGGTTATTTAAATCAAAACTGAGACTTTATCCTTTAGAATCTATGGTGGAAAATAAAAGATTCACAGAGATGTTTTCTTGGGAGATTGGCCTGCCGGATGACGTGTTCGGCCTGCCGAACTGGCCTGATCGGCCTGCCGATAAGCGGAGATAAGATTACGCGTTTTCACGTGGATCTTATCAGATATTGATCCAAACTTGATTCTGTTTCGAGTTTTTGAGACCTAATCTAATATGGACTGACCCCAGGACCAATAGGTATAAAAAGGGAGTGAGTCTCATGATTTACTCAGATCAATAGAGATCAATTTGAGAGATTAAGAGTGATACTCTTCTAGTGAGCATCTGAAAACTCCCTGAGAGCTTTTGTTCACAAATCACGAGCATTAGCTTTGGGTTCTCTCTATTGGTTGGAAGGAGAGTCACCGTTGGAAGAGCTGTACGTGTAAGCCCACACTCACTCCGGTTGTGGATAGAGAATAGGAAAGAAGACCAGTTGGTTGAGGCTCTTATGGAACGTTACTTCTCTACACAGGTTGCGGAGGTTCTTCGGCACACTGAGGTTAGTAAGATCTGTCTAATTTATACATATAACATGTCAAACTTGTGTTTTGGAAATTACTCTAATGAAAAATTTTAAAAATTTCGCTACACACTTTGTTTCCAACATAAAGAAGATACAAAAATTAAAGTCCTTTTAAATTTAGGAACATAAAAACAATCTCGTAAAATTAAATTCCTATAATTATCAAAGTAAAGATGGACATCTCCCACTGCTTCCGCTGAGACCAAGGATCTATCGCCCATCCGAAGCGTTAAGTCTTCACGTACTAGACTTCTCGTTTCTTTGAATCCCTGAAGAGAAACACAAACATGAATAGTTGCACCTGAATCTATGACCCAGATGTCACTGGATTCCTCAACCAAACAAGTTTCTAAATATTGAAGATCACACGTACCTCCCTTGGAAAGGAAGTCCTTGCAATGCTTCTTTATATGCCCGACCTTACCACAGAAGAAGCACTTAAGCTTCTTTAGGTTCTTCTTCTTCTTCTTCTTGCTCTTGGTAGCAGCAGGAATAGAAGACTTCCTGTTCTTGGCCCGTTGCTTCTTTCCATTCCCAGAGTTAGGATTGGAACCAGAAGCAGCTACCATGTTTGCCTCACCACCAGCAGGAGACTCCCTGATCAGCAGTTCAAACTCCTGTAACTATTTCATCAGTTCTGTCAACGTCATATCCCGTCTATTACTTAAATTAAAAGTAGCTCTAAACGAAATAAATTCCTTAGACAGAGTCTCAAAGACCATAGTCATCTGAGTTACAGCATCGATGTCAGCTCCATTGGTTTGAGCCTCAGCGAGGTAACCCATGACCAACATCATGTGCCCTTTTACAGATGTCCCCGGTCTTTGTCTATAGTTTAAGAGTTTCCAAAGCGCCCCTTGCCGCTTTGTTATGGCCTGGCCTCTGAACATATCTTCAAGATTATCCAAGATCTGCTTCGCAGTCTCATAATCCTGATGTTGAGCCTGCACCACGTTGTTCGTGCTAGCCATAACATAGCAGCGGGCCTGATCATTAGAATCTTTCCAGTGATCGTACGCTTGGAATTGCTCATTACTTGAGTATCACGTAGGCCCGGGAGGACAAGGAGTTGTCAGTACATATTTTAGTTTCTCAAAGGATAGGACGATGTCCAGGTTTCGTTTCCAATCATTACAATTCTCACCGGTTAATTGGTTTTTGTCAAGTATCGATGATAAAGCGTTTTTAGACATTTTCAATCTACAATAAAGAATCATATACCAAACATAAGCAAACATATATAATAATTTAGTAAGATAAGACAATCATGTAAAATCATGCAAATGTGTTCCTGTGTCAAAAACTTGAAAATATCACAACCTTACAACGATAATTCCCAACTCATAATTCAACAAGCTCCTAGGGGAGTCATGCCAAATTCAATCAGGAACACGGATCCCCTCCAGATTAATATATGCCATCCAGGACCCGTATGATCCAGCATATACTAATAATCGTTTCTTTGGCCATTAATTTTATTAACAGAGCTCTTAGGGGAGTTTAATAATAAAATTAACGTGAGTGTATAACCATCGTTTCAATATTTTATCCATGATTTATAATCACCACCTAGGGGTGTGCAACCATAAATCATACTAAAATACCTTATCCTTTCAGAGATCCAATCCGGTACATGATAGAAATCCCTTCCTAGGGGTCGGGACTACCATGTTCTTCCTATGGACCAACAATGGAGGCCTTAGGTCCTCTCTTTGAAAACCTTCTCCCGCTCAATCTTTTGAAATCAAGGTTTTATTTTAAAATTATGCATGACCAATTTTAATATGAGCGGCACTCCTTATCCTATATGACATGTTATCAATATACATGGTAAATCATAATATAATGCAGACAAGCAAAGCAATCAAGCAAAGCTACAAGCAAAATAATAATAACCGTAATATTATGGTTCCACCCTAGAGAATAGAAAAAACAAAAATTATAGGAGAATAATCGAGACATTTATCGACTCTTCATCCTTGAATCCTCAAGCTGTTTCCTTCGTCATGCAATGCCATTTTCAAGTCTTCAATCCCGTTTTGAATCAAAAAACTTCATATTTCCGGTCATATCCAAATTTAATGTTTCTCAGAATTGTCTCAAAAATAAAATTAAAACTACACTGGAAAAATTGCACCTATTCTGGACACTTGGTAGCTCTCGGTCGGCAGGCCGATCAGGGTGATCGGCCTGCCGATCATGAAGGTTTGGCTTGCCCAACTGAAAGTTCGGCTGGCCGGTAGAGCTCCACAATTTCTGCCCCACTGTCAGCCTGTCGATCTGTGACCATCGACCTGCCGAACTATGACGTCCGGCATGCCGACAGAGCAGGAAAAATTATTCCATAAAATACAACTTTAATGCAATTTATCAATTTTATTTACAACAATTCAAAAACATAAAATTAGAGACTCAGGAAATACCTGTGGGTGCCATCATCATTCTTCTAGATGCGTCTTCTAAATCCATCTTCTAGATCCGTCTTCTAGAACAATTATTTAATTACAAAAATTCTTGCAAATTTAAAAATTAAATAACAATTCTTAGACGGAGATGATAGTCCGCCATCTAATTACATAAAAAACCTAGATACACATTCTAACCACTAAGGAACCATAGCCGGTATTAATTAATTAATAAATAATTAAACAACGATTTAATCAACCATAATTAATTAATAAACATTCACCACATAATCCATCACAACATATATATTATATAGAAACCTAGAGTGCCATCTCTCTATAAAATTCAATTCAAGCATAGGAGAGATAGAGATCACAAAATTTATGCATATAACATGATCACAAACTCGTAAATTTATGTAAAAACCATAGCTCTGATACCAATTGTTGGAAACATGGTGCGCAGTGGAATTTAAAAAATTTTCATCAGAGTAATTTTCAAAACACAAGTTTGACATGTTATATGTATAAATTAGACAGATCTTACTAACCTTCGTATGAAGAACCTCTGCAGCCTGTGAAGAGAAGTAACATTCCAGAAGAGCCTCAACCAATTGGTCTTCTTTGCTATTCTCCATCCACAACTGGAGTGAGTGTGGGCTCACATGTTCAGCTCTTCCACCGGTGACTCTCCTTCCAACCAAGAGAGAGAACCCAAAGCTAGTGTTTGTGATTTGTGAACAAAAGCACTAGGGAGTTTTTTTATGCTTACTAGAAGAGTATCACTTTTTCATTGAAAGATACCATGTAGGAGTCTTCAAATAAAGAAGATACAGAAATTAAATTCCTTTTAAATTTAGGAACATAAAAACAATCTCGCAAAATTAAATTCCTATAATTATCAAAGTAAAGATGGACATCTCCCACTGCTTCTGGTGAGACCAAGGATCCATCGCCCATCCGAAGCGTTAAGTCTTCACGTAGTAGACTTCTCGTTTCTATGAATCCCTGCAGAGAAACACAAACATGAGTAGTTGCACCTGAATCTATGACCCAGATGTCATTGGATTCCACAACCAAACAAGTTTCTAAATATAGAAGATCACACCTACCTCCCTTGGAAAGGAAGTCCTTGCAATGCTTCTTTATATGCCCGACCTTACCACAGAAGAAGCACTTAAGCTTCTTTGGGTTCTTCTTCTTCTTCTTCTTGCTCTTGGTAGCAGCAGGAATAGAAGGCTTCCTGTTCTTGGCCCGTTGCTTCTTTCCATTCCCAGAGTTAGGATTGGAACCAGAAGCAGCTACCATGTTTGCCTCACCACCAACAGGAGACTCCCTGATTAGCAGTTCGAACTCCTGTAACTGTTTCATTAGTTCTATCAAGGTCATATCCCGTCTATTACTTAAATTAAAAGTAGCTCTAAACAGAATAAATTCCTTAGACAGAGTCTCAAAGACCATAGTCATCTGAGTTTCAGCATCGATGTCAGCTCCATTGGTTTGAGCCTCAGCAATGTAACCCATGACTAACATCATGTGCTCTTTTACAGATGTCCCCGGCCTCTGTCTACAGTTTAAGAGTTTTCGAAGCGCCCCTTGCCGCTTTGTTACGGCCTGGCCTCCGAACATATCTTCAAGATTATCCAAGATCTTCTTCGTAGTCTCATAATCCTGATGTTGTGCCTGCAGCACGTTGTTCATGCTAGCCATAACATAGTAGCGGGCCTGATCATTAGCATCTTTCCAGCGATCGTACGCTTGGAATTGCTCATTACTTGAGTCTCCCGTAGGCTCGGGAGGACAAGGAGTTGTCAGTACATATTTCAGTTTCTCAACGGATAGGACGATATCCAGGTTCCGTTTCCAATCGTTATAATTCTCACCGGTTAATTAGCTTTTGTCAAATATCGATGATAAAGCATTTTTAGACATTTTCAATCTACAATAAAGAATCATATACCAAACATAAGCAAAAATATATAATACTTTAGTAAGATTAGACAATCATGTAAAATCATACAAATGTGTTTATGTGTCAAACCTTAAAAATATCACATCCTTACAATGATAATTCCCAACTCAAAATTCAACAAGCTCCTAGGGGAGTCATGCCAAATTCAATTAGGAACAAGGATCCCCTCCTGATTAATATATGCCATCCAGGACCCGTATGATCCAGCATATACTAATAATCATTTCTTTGGCCATTAATTTTATTAACAGAGCTCCTAGGGGAGGTTAATAATAAAATTAACATGAGTGTATAACCATCGTTTCAATATTTTATCCATCATTTATAATCACCACCTAGGGGTGTGCAACCATAAATCATACTAAAATACCTTATTCTTTCAGAGATCCAATCCGGTACATGATAGAAATCCCTTCCTAGGGGTCGGGACCACCATGTTCTTCCTATGGACCAACGATGGAGGCCTTAGGTCCTCTCTTTGAAAACCTTCTCCCACTCAATCTTTTGAAGTCAAGGTTTTATTTTAAAATTATGCATGAACAATTTTAAAATGAGCGGCACTCCTTATCCTATATGACATGTTATCAATATACATGGTAAATCATATTATAATGCAGACAAGCAAAGCAATCAAGAAAAGCTACAAGCAAAATAATAATAACTGTAATATTATGGTTCCACCCTAGAGAATAGAAAAAACAAAGATTACAAGAGAATAATCGAGACATTTATCGATTCTTCATCCTTGAATCCTCAAGCTATATCCTTCTTTATGCAATACCATTTTCACGTCTTCAATCCCGTTTTGAATCAAAAAACTTCATATTTCCAATCATATCCAAATTTAATGTTTCTTAGAATTGTCTCAAAAATAAAATTAAAACTAAACTGGAAAAATTGCACCTTTTCTAGACACTTGGCAGCTCTCGGTCGGCAGGCAGATCAAGGTGATCGGCCTGTCGATCATGAAGGTTCGTCAGTTCAGCCTACTAGCAGAGCTCCACAATTTCGGCCCCACTGTCGGCCTGCTAGACCTCACGTCCGGCCTGTCGATCTGTGACCATCGGCCTGCCAAACTGTGACGTTTGGCATGCCGACCGAGCCAGGAAAATTATTCCAGAAAATACAACTTTAATGCAATTTATCAATTTTATTTTCAACAATTCAAAAACATAAAATCAGAGACTCAGGAAATGCCTGGCGGCGCCATCATCATTCTTCTAGATACATCTTCTACATATGTCTTCTAGATCTGTCTTCTCTGAATAATTATTTAATTACAAAAACTCTTGCAAATTTAAAAATTAAATAACAATTCCTAGACGGAGATGATAGTCCGCCATCTAATTATATAAAAAACCTAGATACACATTCTAACCTCTAAGGAACCATAACCGGTATTAATTAATTAATAAATAATTAAACAACGATTTAATCAACCATAATTAATTAATAAACATTCACCACATAATCCATGACAACATATATATTTTTATAGAAACCTAGAGTGCCATCTCTCTATAAAATTCAATTCAAGCATAGGAGAGATAGAGATCACAAAATTTATGCATATAACATGATCACAAACTGGTAAATTTATGTAAAAACCATGGCTCTGATACCAATTGTTGGAAACACGGTGTGCAGCAGAATTTAAAAAATTTTCATCAGAGTAATTTCTAAAACACAAGTTTGACATGTTATATGTATATATTAGACAGATCTTACTAACCTTTGTGTGAAGAACCTCAGCAGCCTGTGAAGAGAAGTAATGTTCCAGAAGAGCCTCAACCAACTGGTCTTCTTTGCTATTCTCCATCCACAACCGGAGTGAGTGTGGGCTCACACATTCAGCTCTTCCACCGGTAACTCTCCTTCCAACCAAGAGAGAGAACCCAAAGCTAGTGTTTATGATTTGGGAACAAAATTTCAAGGGAGCTTTTTGATGCCCACTAGAAGAGTATCACTCTTAATCTCTCAATTGATCTGAGTAAATCATGAGACTCACTCGCTTTTTATAGCCATTGGTCCTGGGGTCAGTCCTTATCTGATTAGTTCTCAAAAACTCAAAACATAATCAAGTTCGGATCAATATCTGATAAGATCTACGTGAAAACGCGTAATCTTATCCCCCGTTAATCGGCAGGCCAAACATTCTGATCGGCAGGCCGAACAGGCCCGTTCAGTAGGCCGACCCCGTCATTTGGCAGGCCGAACTCCCGAGAAAAAATCTCTGCAAATCATTTACTTTCCACATGAGATTCTAAAGGATAAAGTCTCAATTTTGATTCAAATAACCCAATAGAGAAGATATCTGATCAAAACAAACTTTATCAAGATAATCACTAAGAAAATAAATCAATTCACAATAATTCTATAGGTTTATCTTGATCTAATTTATCCAAAATCAAATCAACCGATAAACAGACAAGAATTATCTGATCCAATAATTCAACAAGTTTATCTTAAATTAATTTTATTACAAAATTAATTCAACCAATAAACAGACATGAATTATTTGATTCTTACAAATTTTAAACCAATCTGATAAATCCGACATAAGTCACCAATTATTGGAAAAGCACGTCGTGTCGTTACAGGATTTTGTGAGCTAGCAAAGGGGACCAAAATGGACCTATAAAGTTCAAGCTCATGACAATTATGAAACCCAATATCCTAGATATACATTTCACAATTATCAACTCCAACGCTACTCCACTAAAAGCTTGGAGCTGCACTCTCAAACTTTACAGAATTACGAAGCTCGTGTAGCTAAGTCTCCATGACATATCAAAGTGTATCGTATCCCCATATGATAATCCATAATCGGCTTAAGGACAAGTTCTGTCTTACCTTCCCGATTATTTTTATCTTACGTTCCATTGTCTCACCATTAGAAAACTTACCATCCAAAGATAGTATACCATTCGGTTACACCTATGTATCCAAATGGTTGAGCGCTCTAGTTTTCCAATTATAGGACAACACATATAAGAGGATATCATTACTTCTAAAGAGGAGCTATGGATTCCATATATATGAATAACAAGTCTACGCCATCAAGAGTCATGCCTCCAACGTACCGGCATGCGTACCACTATTGAAATGTGGGAGTCAGCCATTGGCACATCAAAAGACACAAGTCGAGACAATGGGCCCACTATTCATCTCAGGATTAAGATACAATACAAGTGATTGTCTAAAGTGAATTGATTTGCCAAGACAGAATTATTAATCCAAATCAATTCACTTTATGTCCCGATCCAACATATCGTCACCTATGACTACGCGCCAACGTTTCTATTCACGGAGTCCAACTCCGATGGTCAAGACAAACCATCTCCCAAAAGGGATATAGACAACATAACAATCTTTACATGAACAAAGCGCCCAACTTTATTCCCTCGATTGCGGATCATATGTTTTAGACCATCACCTTAAGAATCGTGTCTTCTGCATAATCAGTCCATCATATGCCCAATTCTTAAGGTTTAGACTGACAGTCTCAGACTACTATTTGCTTATCATACATTCAACAAATATGAATGTAAAGAGGACAAGATTTGGTATATATAAATGAATAAATTCTTTATTGATAAAAAATGTCTCCAAAAACATATTACATTTGTATTCCTTAGAGCATACATGTCTCACGATCTCCCACTTGCACTAAGTGAGTAAATGCAGCAAATTTCGCATCCCCATAGCTTCCACATGCCTCTCGAAGACTCTCCCAGTAAGTGTCTTCGTAAATGGATCAGCTAAATTGTCCTCTGACGTGATTTTGCACACCATGACATGCCCGCCCTCAAAGAAGTCCTTTATCACATGACATTTTCGATAAATATGCTTACTCTTCTTGTAAAATCTTGGTTCCTTAGCATTAGCTACCGCCTAACTGTTATCACAGTACAGTGATACCGCTTTATCCATACCAGGAACTGCTTCAAGATCCCCAAGTAACTTGTGGAGCCACACAACTTCTTTCGAAGCATCAGTAGCTGCCACATACTTGGCCTCCATTGTTGAATCCAAAGTGCAATCTTGGTTCGCACTTCTCCAACTGATGGCACTGCCGCCTAGAGTAAACAAAACCTCGAAGTTGATTTCCTAGAATCCAGACAGGATTGAAAATCCAAATCAGTGTATCCTAGAGGAATTAAGTCCTCACCTGAATACACAAGCATATACCCTCGAGTCCTTCTCAGGTACTTGAAAATATGCTTTACCGCAACCCAATAGTTCGGTCCTAGATCCGCCTGAAATCGACTCACAATCCCGACCGCATAGCTAATATCCGATCGTGTGCAAAGCATGGCATACATGAGACTACCCACTGCCGAAGCATAAGGCACATTCTTCATGTATTCTCTTTCTTCATAAGACTTTGGAGAGTCTTTCTTAGAGAGAGTAATTCCAGACCTAGATAGTTGCCCACCTTTCTTGGAATCCTGCATTGCAAACCTCCTGGGAATGCTATCTATGTAGCCGGCCTATGACAAAGCTATCATTTTGTTCTTCCTATCCCGAAAGATCTGGATACCGAGAACAAAATTAGCCTCACCCAAGTCCTTCGTGTCAAACTACTTGGTCAACCATAATTTGACCGATGATAATGCCCCAACGTCATTGCCAATTAGCAGAATGTCATCCATATAGAGCAGTAGAAAAACCACCTTCCCATCCTTAATGTGTTTGTAAACACATTGTTCATCCACATTTTGTGAGAACCCATAAGTCTTGATCACTTGATCAAATCTTATGTTCCAAGAACGGAAAGCCTGCTTAAGTCCATAAATTGACTTCAGCAGGTTACAAACTTTACCCTCTTGACCTGCGACCTTGAACCCGTCTGGTTGTTCCATATAAATGGACTCATCAAGATAGCCATTCAAGAAAGCCGTCTTGACATCCATCTACCAAATCTCATAGTCGAGAGCGGCAGCTATGGACAAAAGAATCCGGATGGACTTAAGCATGGCTACAGGCGAAAAGGTTTCCTCATAATCGATTCCTTCCTTTTGCGTATAACCCTTAGCTACCAGTCTAGCCTTAAAGGTTTTGACCTTTCCATCCACTCCTCTTTTCCTCTTGTAAATCCACTTACACCCTATGGGTTTTACCCCTTTGGGAAGATCCACAGGCTCCCAGACCCGATTAGTCTCCATAGACTTCATCTCTATGTTCATGGCCTCTATCCAGAGTTTTGAACAACATCCTCCATAGCTTATGCGTAAGTATAAGGATCCCTGTCATGTTCATCTGGTTCAGCCAAAAAGACTTCACCATTGAGCATATACCTCTTAGGTTGACGCTGGATCCTCCCACTACGCCGAAGCCCCTGAGATTGTTGTTCATGTTTGTTTGGTTTTTCTACACCGATCGGAATGGTTTCGTTTGGAACCTTCAAAGTGAACGAATCACCCCTTAACTCCTCAAGCACCACTTTGCTTCGGGGTTTAAAGTCGTCCATGTAACTCTCCTCAAGGAAAGTTGCATTAGTTGAAACCACGACTTTATTTTCCTTTGGGTTATAAAAATAACCCCCTTTAGTCCCTTTTGGATATCCTACAAACATGCAAACTTTTGAACGTGCTTCCAACTTATTTGGATCCTTAAACAGGACATGAGCCGGATATCCCCATATGCAAATATGGTTTAAGGATGTCTTCCTTCTTGTCCACAACTCGTGAGGAGTTTTAGGGACCGATTTTGAAGGCACATTGTTCAAAAGATAACATGCAGTTTGTAGTGCATATCCCCAAAAGGATAAAGGTAATGATGAATAACTCATCATGGAACTAATCATGCCCAACAAAGTCCTATTCCTTCTCTCCGCTACGCCATTCTGCTGTGGAGTGCTCGGCGCAGTCAAGTGGGATAAAATCCCATTCTCTAACAAGTGTCCCAATAACTCATCAGAAAGGTATTCCCCACCTCGATCAGATCGAAGTGCCTTTATGGGTCTACCCAATTGCTTTTCCACTTCAGCCCAAACCTCCCTGAACTTATCATAAGTTTTGTTTTTGTGGTGCATCAGGTACACATACCCATATCTTGAGTAATCGTCAATAAAAGTGACGAAGTACTCATACCCTCCTCGTGCCTGGATGTTCATCGGTCCGCAAACATCACTATGCACAGGTTCTAGAACCCCTTCAGCCCTATTGCCCTTAGACCCGTATGGTCTTTTGGTCATGTTACCCTCCAAACAAGATTCACATTGAGGTATAGATTCCACCTTTAAGTGACTTAAAGGTCCATCCCTTACCAACCTTTGAATCCTATTTAGGTTAATATGGCCAAGGTGCAAATGCCAAAGATAAGTCTTATTAGAGTGAGAAGTTTTAAGTCTTTTTGAGTCATTATCATTTATCTCAGCATTAAGCAATAAGTCCATCTTAGGTTTGATAAAATATAGATTATTTTACATCCATCCAGAATAGATAAAAGATTTGTCTTTACGAATCACCACTTTTTCATTAAAAGATACCACGTAGGAGTCTTTAAATAAAAAAGATACAAAAATTAAAGTCCTTTTAAATTTAGGAACATAAAAGCAATCTCACAAAATTAAATTCCTATAATTGTCAAAGTAAAGATGGACATCTTCCACTACTTCCGCTGAGACCAAGGATCCATCGCCCATCCGAAGCGTTAAGTCTTCATGTAGTAGACTTCTCGTTTCTTTGAATCCCTGTAGAGAAACACAAACATGATTAGTTGCACCAGAATCTATGACCCAGATGTCACTGGATTCCTCAACCAAACAAGTTTCTAAATATAGAAGATCACACCTACCTCCCTTGGAAAGGAAGTCCTTGCAATGCTTCTTTATATGCCTGACCTTACCACAGAAGAAGCACTTAAGCTCCTTTAGGTTCTTCTTCTTCTTCTTCTTGCTCTTGGTAGCAGCAGGAATAGAAGAGTTCCCGTTCTTGGCCTATTGCTTCTTTCCATTCCCAGAGTAGGATTGGAACCAGAAGCAGCTACCATGTTTACCTCACCACCAGCAGGAGACTCCCTGATCAGCAGTTTGAACTCCTGTAACTGTTTCATCAGTTCTATCAAGGTCATATCCTGTCTATTACTTAAATTAAAAGTAGCTCTAAACGAATAAATTCCTTTGATAGAGTCTCAAAGACCATAGTCATCTGAGTTTCAGCATCGATGTCAGCTCCATTGGTTTGAGCCTCAGCGAGGTAACCCATGACCAACATCATGTGCCCTTTTACAGATGTCCTCGGTCTCTGTCTACAGTTTAAGAGTTTTTGAAGCGCCCCTTGCCGCTTCGTTATGGCCTGGCCTCCGAACATATCCTCAAGATTATCCAAGATCTGCTTCGTAGTCTCATAATCCTGATGTTGAGCCTGCAGCACGTTGTTCATGCTAGCCATAACATAGCAGCGGGCCTAATCATAAGCATCTTTCCAGCGGTCGTACGCTTGAAATTGCTCATTACTTGAGTCTCCCGTAGGCTCAGGAGGACAAGGAGTTATCAGTACATATTTTAGTTTCTCAAAGGATAGGACGATGTCCAGGTTCCGTTTCCAATCGTTATAATTCTCTCCGGTTAATTGGTTTTTGTCAATTATCGATGATAAAGCATTTTTAGACATTTACAATCTACAATAAAGAATCATATACCAAACATAAGCAAACATATATAATAACTTAGTAAGATAACACAATCATGTAAAATTATACAAATGTGTTTATGTGTCAAAACCTTGAAAATATCAGAACCTTACAACGATAATTCCCAACTCAGAATTCAACAAGCTCCTAGGGGAGTCATGCTAAATTCAATCAGGAACACGGATCCCCTCTTGATTAATATATGTCATCTAGGACCCGTATGATCCAGCATATACTAATAATTGTTTCTTTGGCCATTAATTTTATTAACAGAGCTCTTAGGGAAGGTTAATAATAAAATTAGCGTGAGTGTATAACCACCGTTTCAATATTTTATCCATGATTTATAATCACCACCTAGGGGTGTGCAACCATAAATCATACTAAAATACCTTATCCTTTCAGAGATCCAATCCGGTACATGATAGAAATCCCTTCCTAGGGGTCGGGACTACCATGTTCTTCCTATGGACCAACGATGGAGAATAGAAAAAACAAAGATTACAAGAGAATAATCGAGACATGTTTTGATTCTTCATCCTTGAATCCTCAAGCTGTATCCTTCTTCATGCAATACCATTTTCAAGTCTTCAATCCCGTTTTGAATCAAAAAACTTCATATTTTTGGTAATATCCAAATTGAATGTTTATCAGAATTGTCTCAAAAATAAAATTAAAACTACATTGGAAAAATTGCACCTATTCTAGACACTTGGCAGCTCTCGGTCGGTAGGCTGATCAGGGTGGTCGGCCTGCCGATCATGAAGGTTCGGCCTGCCGGTAGAGCTCCATAATTTTTGCCCCACTATCAGCCTGTGGTCTGGCCTGTCGATCTGTGACCATCGGCCAACCGAACTGTGACGTCCAGCATGCCGACCGAGCAGGAAAAATTATTCCAAAAAATACAACTTTAATGCAATTTATCAATTTTATTTTCAACAATTCAAAAACATAAAATTAGAGACTCAGGAAATACCTAGGGGTGCCATCATCATTCTTCTAGATGCGTCTTCTAGATGTGTCTTCTAGATCCATCTTCTCCGAATAATTATTTAATTACAAAAATTCTTGCAAATTTAAAAATTAAATAACAATTCCTAGACAGAGATGATAGTTTGCCATCTAATTACATAAAAAACCTAGATACACATTCTAACCTCTAAGGAACCATAACCGGTATTAATTAATTAATAAATAATTAAACAATGATTTAATCAACCATAATTAATTAATAAACATTCACCACATAATCCATGACAACATATATATTATATAGAAACCTAGAGTGCCATCTCTCTATAAAATTCAATTTAAGCATAGGAGAGATAGAGATCACAAAATTTATGCATATAACATGAACACAAACTCGTAAATTTATGTAAAAACCATGGCTCTGATACCAATTGTTGGAAACACAGTGCGCAGTGGAATTTAAAAAATTTTCATCAGAGTAATTTTCAAAACACAAGTTTGACATGTTATATGTATAAATTAGACAGATCTTACTAGCCTTTGTATGAAGAACCTCCGCAGTTTGTGAAGAGAAGTAACGTTCCAGAAGAGCCTCAACCAATTGGTCTTCTTTGCTATTCTCCATCCACAATCGGAGTGAGTGTGGGCTCACACGTTCAGCTCTTCCATCGGCGACTCTCCTTCCAACCAAGAGAGAGAACTCAAAGCTAGTGTTTGTGATTTGTGAACAAAAGCTCTAGGGAGTTTTTTGATGCTCACTAGGGCATACATGTCTAACAAAAACATACAAATGTGTTTATGTGTCAAAACCTTAAATATATCACAACCTTATAACGATAATTCCCAACTTAGAATTCAACAAGCTCCTAGGGCAGTCATGCCAAATTCAATCAGGAACACGGATCCCCTCTTAATTAATATATGCCATCCAGGACCCATATGATCCAACATATATTAATAATTTTTTCTTTGGCCATTAATTCTATTAACAGAGCTCTTAGGGGAGGTTAATAATAAATTTAACGTGAGTGTATAACCATCGTTTCAATATTTTATCCATGATTTATAATCACCACCTAGGGGTGTGCAACCATAAATCATGCTAAAATACTTTATCCTCTCAAAGATCCAATCTGATACATGATAGAAATCCCTTCCTAAGGGTCGGGACCACTATGTTCTTCCTATAGACCAGCGATGGAGGCTATAGGTCCTCTCTTCAAAAACCTTCTCCCACTCAATCTTTTGAAATCAAGGTTTTATTTTAAGAACATGCATGAATAATTTTAATATGAGTGGCACTCCCTATTCTATATGGCATGTTATCAATATACATTGCAAATCATATTATAATGCAGACAAGCAAAGCAATCAAGCAAAGCTAGAAGCAAAATAATAATGACCATAATATTATGGTTCCACCCCAGAGAATAGAAAGCAAAGATTACAAGAGAATAATCAAAACATTTTATTGATTCTTCATCCTTCAATCCTTAAGTTGTATCCTTCATCATGTAATGGCCATCTTCAAGTCTTCAATCTTGTATGAATCGAATGCTTTATATTTCAGGTCATATCCAAATTTAATGTTTCTCAGAATTATCCCAAAAATAAAATTAAAACTGCATTGAAAAACCACACCTTTTCTGAAAAAATTTTTAGCTCTCTGCCGACAAGCTGATCTGGGTGTTTGGCCTGCCAGGTCATGACCCATCGGCCTGCCGATCTTCATTGGTCGGCCTATCGATTCATGACAAATTGGCCTACTGAGCTAGAAGTTTGGCCTGTCGCCAGAGCTACTTGATTTTCGCCCCGTTGTCGGCCTACTAAACCTCATGTCTGGCTTGTCGATCTGCGACCATCGGCCTACCGAACTGGAGGGTTCGGCATGCCGATCGAGCAAAAATCACCCGTTCTAGAAAATACAATTTTTAATACAATTCATCAATTTTATTTTTAATAATTCAAAAACATAAAACTAGAGACTCAGGAAATACCTAGGAGCGTCATCATCCATCTTCCAGATCCGCCTTATAGATCTATCTTCTCCGAATGATTATTTAATTACAAAATTCTTACAAATTTAAAAATAAATAATAATTCCTAGACGGAGATGATAGTCCGCCATCTAATTACATGAAAAACCTAGATACACATTCTAACCTCTAAGGAACCATAACCTGTATTAATTAATTAAATAATTAATAATTAAATAACCATTTAATTGACTGTAATTAATTAATAAACATTCACTACATAATCCATGACAACGTATAATTATATAAAAACCTAGAGTGCCAACTCTCTATAAAATTAAATTCAAGCATATAAGATATTAAGATCACAAAATTTATACATATAGCATGATCACAAACTCGTAAATTTATGTAAAAACCATGGCTCTGATACCAATTATTAGAAAAATAATACACATTAGAATTTTAAAAATTTTATATCAGAGTATTTTTCAAAACACAAGTTTGACATGTTATATGCATAAATTAACCAGATCATATAACCTTTGAATGCCGAAGAACTCAAGCAATCTGTGAAGAGAAGTAACGTTCTAGAAGAGCCTCAACTAACTGGTCTTCTTTGCTATTCTCTATCCACAATTGGAGTGAGTGTGGGCTTACACATATAGCTTATCCACCAGGTGACTCTCCTTCCAATCTATTGAGAAAACCCAAAGCTAGTGTTCGTGATTTGTGAACAAGAGCTCTTAGGGAGTTTCAGATTCTCACCAGCAAAGTATCACTCTTAATCTCTCAATTGATCAAAATAACTTATGAGACTTACTCCCTATAAAGGTTGGGTTTAGGGTCAGTCCTTATTGGATTAGGTCTCAAAAATTTGAATTAAAATCATATTCAGATCAATATTTGATGAAATCCGTGTAAAAATACATGATCTTATTTTCGCACATCTGTAGGCCGATATGCCCCATCAGTAGGCCGAAATGCGCCATCGGCAGGCCAAACTTGATGATCGGCATGCCAAACTGCCAAAAAATCTTAGCAAATCTTTTATTTTCCACTCGAGATTCTATAGGATAAAGTCTCAATTTTAATTCAAATAACCCAATAGAAAAGTTATCTAATCAAAACAACTTTATCTAGATAATCTCTAGGAAAATAAATGAATTCATAATAATTCTACAAGTTTATCTTGATTTAATTTATTCAAAATTAAATCAATCGATAAACAAACAAGAATTATCCAATCCCAATAATTCAACAAGTTTATCTTGAATTAATTTTATCACAAAATTAATTCAACCGATAAACAAACATGAATTATTTGATTTTTTTTGAATTTTAACCAATCTAATAAATCTAACATAAGTCACCAATTATTAGAAAAGCAAGCCGTATTGTTACAGGATGTTGTGAGCTAGCAAAGGGGACCAAATGGACCTATATAGTTCAAGCTCCTAATAATTGCGAAACCCAATATCCCAGATATGTATTTCATAATTATTAACTCCAACGCTATTCCACTAAAAGCTTGGAGTTGCACTCTTGAACTACATAGAATTACGAAGCACGTATAGCTAAGTCTCCAAGACATATCATAGTGTATCGTATCCCCATAGGATTATCCATAATCGGCTTAAGGACAAGTTCTATCGTACCTTTCTGAGTATTTTTATCTTATGTTCCGTTATCTCACCATCAGAGAACTTACCATCTAAAGATAGTATACCATTCGGTTACACCTATGTATCTAAATGGTTGAGTGCTTTAGTTTTTCAATTATAGGATAACGCATATAAGAGGATATCGCTACTCCTAAAGAGGAGCTATGGATTCTATATCTAAGAATAACATGTCTACGCTACCAAGAGTCATGCCTCCAATGTACCGGCATGCATACCACTATTAAGATGTGGGTGTCGCCGTTTGGTACATCAAAAGACACAAGTCAAGACAACGAACCCACTATTTATCTCAAGATTAAGATACAATACAAATGATTGTCTAAAGTGAATCGATTTGCCGAGATAGAATTATTAATCCAAATCAATTCACTTTATGTCCCGATCCAACACATCGTCACCTATGACAATGTGCCAATGTTTCTATTCATGGAGTCCACCTCCGATGGTTAAGACAAACCATCTCCCAATAGGGATATAGACAACATAACAATCTTTACATGAATAAAGCGCCCAACTTTATTCTCTCGATTGCGGATCTTATGTTTTAGACCATCACCTTCAGAATCTTGTCTTTCACATAATCTGTCCATCATATAGCACTTTTTGAAGGTTTAGACCGATAGTCTTAGACTTTTGTTTCCTTAACATACATTCAACAAATTTGAACGTAAAGAGGACAAGATTTGGTGTATAAATAATAAATAAATTCTTTATTAATGAAAATGTTTCCAAAAACTTATTACATTTTTACTCCTTAGGGCATACATGTCTAACAGAAATAACCTAATCCTCAATAAGTATTAAAGTCCTTTTTTCACTAGACACCTTGATTGAACATAAGGCATGGTTTATGTGATCCTTATACTAGTCAATCAAATTATTTTTTGATTTTAAGTAGACTGATATTAATAACCCTCATCAATTCATTCCAGTATGGCGATACATTTTTCGTCAGTCTAACTTATCGAGGGGCCCATAGATATCTTTCTCATAATAAATAAGGGACAAATTCCTTCTTAATCATTCACATTCCTCACATGATTCACTCTATATCGAACAACAATCTATTCCATCATCCTGTTAAAGATAATATTAGAATGTGTCAAAATATAGAACTTGTCATGTAGGAAACAATGGTGATTTCAGGTCAGAGGACTAGGATAATACTATTGTGATGAGAATCACTTATAACAATTATCCATGTAGTATTTTCATAGCAGGTCGATCCAGTACATCATTTCTCAAATATGTATCTATGAGTTGACTTAGTATCTCATACACATGATTAGTCAAACATAATCATCAGTTAAACTTCATACTAGTCTTCATTCATTATTATCCCAATAATAATGACCGACTAGGGATAATTTAGAACAGAATTTAATTTTCCCCTAAGAGTTTTACTATCAAGTCACATACTTGATGATCTTAGGCAGAATTAACTATTCATAGAATTAGAATAAAAAAAAATAATGAAAATGCCTATTTATTAATAAAATGCAAATGTAACGAAGTCAAAATGTGGTCATTATATAATTGGCCTATGGCACATCACTAACAATCTCCCACTTGCACTAGGCCTAATCAATATTGTATCTAATACCCATTGACCTAGTATGACTCTCATGCTTAGGCTGTGGAAGAGGCTTAGTGAGTGGATCAGCAACATTGTCATTTGTAGGTACTCTGCATATCTTCACTTCTCCTCTCTTAATGATTTCTTGAATGAGATGATAATGCCTGAGTATGTGTTTGGATCATTGATGTGATCTAGGTTCCTTAGCATGTGCTATGGTCCCGTTATTATCACAATACAAGTCTACTAGATCTAATATCCTAGGAACAACACCCAACCCAATAATAAACTTTTTAATCCAAACTGCTTCCTTAGCTGCTTCTGAGGTGGCTATATACTCAGCTTATGTTGTAGAATCAGCAACGGTGTCTTGCTTTGAACTTCTCCAGCTCACTGCACCTCCATTCAAACAGAACACATAACCTAACTATGATCAAAAGTCATCCTTGTCGGACTGGAAGCTGGCATCTGTGTAACCACTTACAATAAGCTCATCTTCCTTTCCTCCATATAGTAAGAATGCATCCTTAGTTCTTCTCAAATATTTAAGGATATTCTTGATTGTTGTCCAGTGACTTTCACCTTGATCTGATTGGTATTTGCTAGTTATGCTTAAGGCATACGAGACATCAGGTCGAGTACATAACATTGCATACATGATAGATCCAATGGCAGAAGCATATGGAATCTTATTCATGTGGTCTCACTCATCCTATGTCATCGGACACTGAGTCTTGTTGAGACTAATTCCATGTGACATTGGCAAGAATTCCCTCTTGGAATCTTGGATATTGTCAATGTATGTACTCTGACTTAGCCCAATAAGCCTCTTAGATCTATCCCTATAGATCTTGATGCCTAGAATATAGGTAGCTTCACCTAAGTCTTTCATTGAGAAACAATTCCTTAGCCATGATTTAACATTTTGTAGAGTAGGGATATCGTTTCCAATGAGTAATATGTCATCAACATATAGTACTAGAAAGACTATTACGCTCCCACTAACCTTCTTGTAAACACAAGGCTCATCTTCATTTTTAATGAAACCAAACTCTTTGATTGCTTCATCAAAACGAAGATTCCAACTCCAAGATGCTTACTTCAATCCATAAATGGATCTTTGAAGCTTACAAACCTTTCCATAATTCTCAAGACTAACAAAACCCTCGGGTTGTGTCATATACACATCCTTAAGTACGTTTCCATTAAGAAACGTTGTTTTGACATCCATTTGCCAAATCTCATAATCATAGTATGCAGCTATGGCGAAGAAAATCTGAATGGATTTAAGCATAGCAACTGGTGAAAAAGTTTCATCATAGTCTATACAATGTGTTTGCTTGAAACCTTTTGCAACCAGTCTTGCCTTAAAGGTATGCACACTGCCATCCATGTCTGTTTTCTTTTTAGAAACCCATTTGTACCCAATAATCTTTAAACCATTAGGCGAATCCATCAAAGTCCATACTTGATTATCATACATGGATTGCATCTCTGACTTCATGGCTTCTAGACATTTATCACAGTCAAGGCTATTCATGGCCTCTTGGTAGGATGTGGGCTCATTTTGATCCACAATCATCACATCATTATTATTAGTTAAGAGAAATCCATATCTCTTAGGACTCTAATGTGTCCTACCGGACCTCCTCGGGCCTTGTGCTACTTGTGTAGGCTTAACAACTACTTGTTGATCTAGTTGATATTCCATAGGTGGTTCAATGCTATTTTGTGGTTCTTGAATTTCTTCAAGTTGAATTTTATTCCCACTGGTTCCTTTAGAAATAAATTCTCTTTCCAAAAAGACACTATTCCAAGCAACAAACACTTTGTTCTCAGAAGCATTGTAGAAGTAATATCTTTTAGTTTCTTTAGGATATCCCACAAAAAGGCATTTGTCTAATTTGGGTGCCAATTTATCTAAAATTTGATGCTTCACATAAGCCTCACATCCCCAAATCTTAAGAAAAGACAAACTAGGCGACTTCCCAGTCCACATCTCATATGGTGTCTTTTAAACCGCCTTTGATGGAACTCTGTTCAGTATGAACGCAGTAGTTTCCAGAGCATACCCCCAACAGGATATTGGAAGATCTGACTGACTCATCATAGATTGAACCATATCCAATAAAGTTTGATTTCTCCATTCTGACACACCATTCCATTGCGGTTTCTTGGTGGAGTTAATTGTGAGACTATCCCACAATCTCTAAGATGATCAATGAATTCTTGGTTTAAGTATTCACTACCTCAATCTGATCAAAGTGCTTTAATACTTTTACCAAGTTGATTTTGTACGTCATTTTTGAAAATTTTGAACTTTTCAAAAGATTTAGATTTTTGATTCATTAGATAGACATAGCCATATCTACTGAAATCATCTATGAAAGTAATGAAATATTGAAAACCTCCTCTGGAAGTGGAACTTAATGGTCCACATACATCAGAATGTACAAGGCCCAATAAGTCATTAGCCCTTTCACTATGTCTAGTAAAGCGTGTCTTAGTCATTTTGCCTAATAAACAAGACTCAAATACTTCAAATGATTCAAAATCAAATGAATTCAAAAGCCCATGTTCATGGAGTTTTGAAATGCATTTCTCATTTATATGGCCCAAATGACAGTGCCAAAGATAGGTAGGGTTTAAATCTTTAGATTTAAACTTCTTTGTATTAACATTATAGATGGACTTTTCATTTTTGTTTTCAATGTTCAGAACATAAAGACCATTCGTTTGTGGAGCATATCTATAGAAAATGTTATCACAGTAAATGGAGCATTTATTATTCCTAATATTAAACTCAAAATTTTCCTTGTACAAACAAGAAACAGAAATAATATTTCTACTCATAGCAGGTGCATAATAATAATTTTTTAAACTTAAAACAAGTCCACTAGGCAAAGTCAACTCATATGTTCCTACAGCTAAAGCAGCAACTCTTGCTCCATTTCCAACTCGTAGGTCTACTTCGCCTTTAGCCAAGATTCTACTCCTCTTAAGACCCTGCACATTAGTACAAATGTGAGATCCAGATCTAGTATCTAATACCCAGGAATCAGAAGTAGACAAATTGACTTCTATAACATAAATACATGAAGGAATAGTCGCACTACTCTTCCTCTTCTTCAAATCATCCAAATAGAGCTTGTAGTTTCTTTTCCAATGACCAGGCTCATTGCAAAAAAAACATACTCCTTCCTTTGGTGGTTTAGCCTTAGGTTCAGGATTGGGCTTGGGGTTAGGATTGGGCTTCTTAAAGTCCTTGGGAGCCTTATTCTTGCTTTTACCCTTGTTTTTCCTTTTCATACATTTCCCTTTATTAACCATCAGAATATCTTTGGTATTCTTGATGTTCTGTTCAGCAGTCTTAAGCATCCCATGCAACTCAGAAACAGTCTTCTCCATATTATGCATGTTGTAGTTCATAACAAACCCATCATAAGCATCTGGCAAAGATTGGAGAATGATGTCAATAGCCAACTCTTGGCTAATCTCAAGACCAAGTTTCTGCAAATACCCTTAATCTTAAGAACATGAGGACTCACTAAACCGCCAGCAGTCAACTTGCACAAGAGTAATGCCTTTAAGGTGACAAACCTCTCAATTCTAGCTTTCTTTTGGAACATTTCTTGAGATGGCCTATCATGGTATAAGCCTCCATTTCCATCAATTACTTCTAAAGCTCTGATTCCATGCTTCTAAGCATGAGGCAAGTGACATCAACAAAGTCATTGAGATGCTTACTGCGAGCATCCTTTTGAGCTCTAGGAGCATTAGCAGCTGATTCATCAGGGATTGGTTGATCAAGGACATATTCCTTCCTTTCTTGCTTAAGAACAATTCTCAAGTTTCTGTACCAGTCAAGGAAGTTAGTCCCATTGAGCTTATCCTTCTCAAGGATCATTCACAGTGACAAGTTAGATGTGGTGTTTGATGCCATTATCTATAACAAATATATACACAGAATACTTAGCATTTTATTAAACAATTTTTAACGAGGCATAATTTAAATCCCACTAATTTTATCAAATTAATAACCCTCAATATTAATTTGGCAATCACAACAATTGTAATTTTAGTGGGCCAAGATCCATATTTCACCTCAGTTTAAGTAAGCTTTGGTTTATCACCTAAAGTATGGTTATTTAGGTAGGTAACACCTTACCAATTACATCTTATGTAACTCTTGGATGAATATGGGATTTGACATCACATGTCCTAGCAAATTAAAATCCCATCTAATGCCTTAGGTCCAAAACCATTTTGATAACCTAGTTAAGTTTAACCATTTCAAACATATGGATATCACTATTATCCATCTTGTCTTACCTAGATGGCTTAACACATCCTGCTTTGGTAGAACCTATGTTTAGCAATCCAAGTCTTAACAAGTGTTGAATTATGGAACGCATTTTAATGACTTAATATTAAGTGAGGGTTCTACTTTATTTTTATTTTATTGTTTATTATTATGTCGCATCACATACATAGCATCATATACATAGCATCACATATATAGCATAATAATAACATAAAAAGCATGTCATAGCATGGCCCAAATCTAGATTGATCTTCATAAGCCAATATGAAGGTTAATGGTCAATCCTAGGTAATCTTCATCTCCATGGATTTCCTTAGATTGCCACGAACGGACTCCATCTTGAGCCTCCATCTATCTTGATCTCAGGCTTTGATTTACATTACAAATTGCAATCTAAACTATTCTATTTCTAGTAAATAAATAAATAAATTACAACAAATTGAAAAACGACACGCATTTCATATTTAAAATTACAAACCCAAAATAAAATTAAACAAAACCTACCAATCTCATTGGTATAAAAGGGCCATGCTATGTACCATGCAATTCACACTAAACACATAAACATAATAATATAATTTCATTATAGTTAAATTTTTATTATGACCAAAACGATATATGTGACAAATCAATTTAGGGTCAAGGGCCGGTGCCCCTTGCAGGGTCCCAGGGTCAGCGCCCTTAGCGGTGGTCCTGCTAGCCGATTAGTGGGTGGGGGTCAAAGGGACAGCGCCCCCGAAAGGTAAACGATTTACCCTATTCATTTGAATGAGTTGCTGCCTAAATCCTTTAATTTTAATTAATCAGATTACCTAATCTGTTCATAACAGAATTAATTAATCTCTGTTTAACACTTCAATGGATTCATGAGATTTATTAATCTATTCAAAACCGATCACCCTTGTTTAACAATTAAACAGACCCTATGACATATATTAATCTGTTCAAAATAGATTATCACTGTTTAACATTTAAACAGTCTGCCACCTTAATAAAACCGAAACCTGATTTATAGTGTATCATTTAATTATCTTAAAACAGATTACTAGATTCTTGTTAAATTGTAATATTAATCAAATTAACAACAATAGGTTACAAGAAACAGTAAACATATTAATCTAATTAACACGGTAAAAAAATTTAATCAAATAAAACGTCAAATGCATTAATCTAATTAATGTATAACCCATGTCCATGCATATCACATATACACAGAACCATATAAAATCAAATTAATCGAATTCACAAGTTGCTCTGATACCACTGTTGGGTTTTGTTGGATTTTGTGATTCAAATAAGCAGCAAAAAATTAAAATTAATTACCACAAAACCCTCGTAGGATCCATGCAATTCAATTAGATTGATGAGAAAGTCATAGAATCTACCAGGATGACAAAAGGGGCAAAATTTCTGGAAGGAAGAGAGCAGGTTCACTCTAGTGACACCCTAACTCAAGCTTTTTGTATTCAGGATCGGATTCAAATGTTGTTGCTTAGAGCAATGCCCTCTGCAGGTATCCACACAAACAAACTCTCTCAAAAACCAAATTGGTGTGCTAGCACCCTCTCCTTGCGTTAAAATGACTCTCTCTAATTTTAGGGTTTTAATGTTTTCTGCCTTTTAGAATAAGAGAACGCCTTTTCTAATCTAATCTTACCAGAAACCCTAAAACATATATATATTTTGACTTCGAGATAGAGTCAGATTTTAACTAGGGTAAACTGTAATTCAAATATGATTCAAAGAATCTAGATAATGTCAAATTCAATGAACCTAGACATATTTAGTATATCAAATCTGGACATTATCAGATTCGTTGAACCAAGACAGAGTAAACCCAAAATTTGTTTTTTGGTCTGTTCTAAGTGTGTGACCCTGTAGGTTCACATAACGTTGGTAGTGGGCTTGAAATTCTGTCTCTAGCCCACAAATCATAAGCGGCCTCTAACAAGACATTATGATTACCCAAGTTATGTGAATGTCAATAATCTGACATAACCTAATCTACAATAAGTATTAAAGTCCTTTGTCACTAAATACCTTGATTGAACATAAGGCATGGTTTATGTCATCTTTATACTAGTCAATCATATTATTTCTCGATCTTAGGTAGACTGATATTGATAACCCTTATCAATTCATTCCAGTATGGGCATACATTTTTCTTCAGTCTAACTTATCGAGGGGCCCATAGATATCTTTCTCATAATAAATGAGGGACAAATTCCTTCTTAATCATTCACATTCCTTACATGATTTACTCTATATCCAACAATAATCCATTCCATCATCCTGTTATAGATAATATTAGAATGTGTCAAAATATAGAACTTGTCATGCAGGAAACAATGGTGATTTCAGGTCAGAGGACTAATATAATACTATTGTGATAAGAATCACTTATGATAATTATCCATGCAGTATTCTCATAGCAAGTCAATCCAATACATTATTTCTCAAATATGTATCTATGAGTTGACTTAGTATCTCAAACACATGATTAGTAAAACATAATCATCAGTCAAACTTCATACTAGTCTTCATTCATTATTATCCCAATAAAAATGATTGACTAGGGATAATTTAGAATAGAATTCAATTTTCTCCTAAGAGTTTTACTATCAAGTCACATACTTGAATATCTTAGGCAGAATTAACTATTCATCAAATTAGAATTAAAAACAATAATGAAAATGCCTCTTTATTAATAAAATGCAAATGTAACGAAGTCAAAATGTGGTCATTACATAATTGGCCTAGGGCACATCACTAACATAAGGAAACTACTTAAATTGAAAAAGGGAAATTAGCTGAAAAAGGAAACTGAAAAGGAAAACTTCTTTATTCTTGAATTTTTTGAAAGAGAAACTTTTTCTAATAGGCATGCTAAATAATGAGGCATGATCTTGAATAGGGAACTTCTATATTACTCCAATGCTTGAATCTTGGTAATCCAAACTTGATGTAGGCATTTTTCATCTCCCTTAGGCCTGAACAAATTTGTCTTAGTCCAAATGCTTTGAGTCAGCCCATTAAGATTATCTTTGAACCTTTTAGCTCTAGCCCTTATAACCAGCCCGATTAGAACTTGAATTGGATCCATACTTCATGTATTAGTCATGTACTTATTAAATGTAAGAACTATTTATCATGCTTGTAAAAAAAATTTGTTCAAAGATTTGATTGGCAAAAATATGGAGGTCTACGTCATTGATATGGTGGTCAAAAGTAAGAAGAAAAAAGATCACATAGTAAACCTAAAACAAATATGTACCTATTGACAACTATTTGAGATATGGATACATGCATCTAATGCAAAGGAGATATGAGACTTTTGGAAAGTTTAAAGAATTCCTAGTAGTAGCAAAAAAAAAAAAAAACAAGTAGATAAGTCGTGAGGACTCTTTGATTTGATCAAGGAAAGGTGTGCCTTAATACTGAACTCAAAGATCACTTGATAGAACATGGTATTTTATCACTACACCTAGAATGACACAATAAAATGATGTTGCTGAGTGGAAATTGAACATTATTTGATATGGTGAGATCTATGCTTAGCTACTCATCATTACCCACTTCGTTGTAGGAATATGCCCTACAAATTGCAATATATCTTTCGAACATAGTTTCATCTAAGTTTGTTCCAAAGACACCTTGTCATTATAAACCTAGTATACAACATATCCATATATGGGGTTGTCCAACACATGAATTGAAAAGAAAGACTAAGAAGCTGGACTATTTTTTGAAGTGTATTTGTTTGTAAGGTATCCAAAAGGAACGAGAGGAGGTTTGTTTAATAGTCCTCAAGAGAAAAAAAAGTATTTATATTGACAAATGCCACTTTTCTTAAGTGATTATATGACTAACTACAAACCTCGTAGCAAAGTTATACTAGAAGAATTATTTTCTAATCAAATTAAACCATAATTAACAACTGTTATCAAAAGACAAAGTTAAGAGACCACATCTCTAGATAAAGATGTCATACCAACTTCAATATAGTGGAAAGGTTGGGAGACCGCCCTTTTGCTATAGGGATATTAGAGGAATACAAGTTGTTATTTATGATAATAATGATAATGATCCATTGATATATTAGCATGCAATGGAAGATTTTATAATGACCATGAAAATCCCAGAATTAAAAAGCGTAATTTATCTATTTAAATCAAGGATTTTCCTAGAAACATTGTGTATGAAATGTGTGATTGAAGAATTTATGGAATTAACATACGACTGTTCCAAAAATTCTATAAAAGATTCTATAGCTAAATTAATTAACTATTGTAATTTAATGAAGAGATTGATAAATTTCACCATAACTAAGGCAGAAGAAATTTATCTATAAAGAACTCTAGAACTTTAATTATGAGAATTTCTAGTTTAATACTAAGTTAGCAGTGTACCGAGAAATTCTCGAACTCAAACTAGATCTTTAATTGCCAATTAGTTTGAAAATTGAGTTATGCGAGTAACCGTATGGACAAAAAAATGCTATACAAACTTGGACAGTGACACTGTTAAAAACTATGTCATTATTGAGCCCAAATACTGAAAAAGTCAAGTTCAGATTTTCATTAAGTCTAAAATAAATTTTTAGACTTAACGTAGTCAAAAACAATATGCAATTAAACTTTGATCAATATCGGTTTATACTGTGATTGGCGTGTCATAGTATTTGAGAAATGAGAGAAGATCAATTAGATAATAAAATTTACTGTCAGCTAGATTAATTATTGCCGACAGTCTAAAATTTACCTGCTTAGTAGACACTTGTAAGAAAGGTCCAAGTAACGTTGATTTAAGTTACACCTAATGATGAGTGTACTTGGTAATAAATTGAACAAGACTTAGCACTTCACTCAACCTAACCCATAGGGCCACCATTAGCAAGGGATTAGCATATTTTAAAGTTGTCAAAGCCACTTAGAAGACTAATTAAGTATGAATTAAGTGGAGTAATTAGATTAGGTAAAAGTCTATAAATAAGAGTCCAAATAAAAAGCCATTTTTTTCACTTTCCTTTCCTTCTCCATTTTCTCGCTCCACTGTCGTGTATCCCTTTAGCTCTTGAAGATTTTTTTTTCTTCACTTTCCTTCTTCCACCAACATGCCTACCAATTGTCTTCAAGAAGAAAAATTTTGCTCTCAAAATCCCAAAAGATTTTCCACCACTTTCATACCGTAAAATTAAGTCCAACAAGGAAGAAAAAGAAGAATATGGAGAAGATTTTAGAACATTGGGATTAAGGTAATATCTACACCATTTCTTTCTTTCCATTTTCTTTAGCAAAGAAAAGAAAATATGTTGCTTAGATAGTATATATGTGATGGCCAAAGTATGTTAGATTTTTACATGAAAAAGTTTTGTTAGATTTTTACATGAAAAAGTTTTGTCTTAGTGTTGATTCAAGGGGAAGAAAGAGCAGAGCTAGAAGTTTTAAGATCATCCGCCTAAGAGTTGTCATCAAGGGTAAGTAATCTAAACTTTCCCACAAATTTCTTAAGGCTACAGTTTATAACTTTATGAGAGATTCAATGATTGAGTGAGCAAATATGTTGTAATAATTATTCATGCATGATTAATATGGTTTGGACTTGTATGTGATGTAAAAAGTTACTCATGACATGTTAGGATTATGTTTTTGCAAATTTTGGTTTGTGGAAAAATTTTTCCACAAACTTTGAATGCATAAACGGAGGCCTTAGAATCGATTTTTAAAACTTTACTGAACACGGGACTTTTAGTTTTTGACGTTTTAACCAAAAACCCGTGACTACAAAAAAACACAGTTTTGACTCTAAACAGGCTTTCTGAGCAGTTTTATTGGACAGCCCAAAAACTGTCCAAAAACTTCCTAAAGGCAGCCCCAAAAACTGCCTAAATGTAGTTTGCAAAAAAACTGCCAAACTGTTGGAACTGTTTTGCCATTTTTTGTCTAAATTTTATGTTTTCTGAGCACAATAGTTCTAGATTTCAATGAGATTAACAACTCTTGTGAAGAAAATTTTTCCAAAATTAGTCTCTAAAATATAGTTATAGACAGTTTTCCAAAACAGTCCAAAAAACTACCTTTTTGCCCAGAAAGCTATTTTAAAGTTTTGGGTCGTTTCAAAGCTAAACTACAATTTTTGTCAAACCTAAAAGTTTAAGTTTGCAACAAAATGAAGAACTTTTGTGTAGAAAGTTTTTTGAAATACTGCTTTTAAATTGGACTTTAAATTGTACATATAAAAACAATCAAAACTTTTAATTGGTAAAAAATTTCAAAGTTCTAACCAGGAAGCAATTTTGCCAAAGAAAAATGGTAACCGGGACTTTAAAAACAAACAAGAAAATAATTGAAACACACATTCAAAAATAAGTGACTTTTATGAGAAAAAAACTTTAAAAGAAAAACGGAGTTTAATAAATGACTTCATATAAATCTTCTACAATTACTCCACCAGTACCCAGTTTTACAAACAAAGATTTCATGACTTTAAAATTTGATTTTTTACTAAACCAAGAAATTACAGTACTTTTGAAAGGTTATATAAGCCCAAATTTAGTGGGTTAACAATTTCAGAAATTATTTTATAGAGCGATTCTTATTTGAAATTCCAAGCTAAATGGGTAAGAATTTCGAAGATGAACTTTAATCATTTTCAATTGAACATTATTTCAGCAAGCATAAAAACCCAATACGATAGAACTTTAATGCCACGATATTAGGCACGGGTCCAATGCCCGTTTCAGCCTAAAATGCCATGCGGAACACAATTTATCGGTAGAATGTATATGACTTTACCATGTCATATTTGGGCTTACGAGCTTAAAAAAAATTACGAACCATTTAATGAATTTAAAATAAGCCCAATTAGGACTTAAGGTAAGAATCATGAATTTAGGAAATGTCCAATTTAGTGGATTAAAGCCCTATAGATTTAATGATGATAGATAATTAATTAATTGTTTTAAAATTAATTAATTAAATAATTAATTAATTATCAACGTGGATTTGAACAAATGGCAATTAAGGAAAAGTTTAAATATCATAAGGATTAAGTAAAAATAATCCTTGTGATAGAAATGGTGAAACCCATGATCGATTGATAAAAGAAATTACGATCTAATAGAGTGATCGAATCCTTGTGGTTATGCTAAAATCTAAATAGTATAAAATGAAGTATTCTTACACACTCTAGATGGGTGTTTTGTACAGATTTGTTTCCATTAGAAAAGAAGAAATTTAAAATCTATAGGGAAGCTTACTTCACTGAAACAGGTAAATAACAATCTCATCTACAGTGTGAACAATTTTTAAATCAAATTGTTTTTACATGATTTCTAAAAATATGAAATGCATGTTCAGTGATATGCCCTGCTATAATTATAACATATATATGTATCTAAGATATGATGAGTTAGGATCTTCTGAAGTTATGAACAATATGTGTTGTATTAAAATATGTTGTTTACTTGCTTTCAATTAAGCATGTTTTTAGTATTGATATGTAGTGATATATAGTAACATGTCATACTGCATACACATAATAATACAAGTGAAATGAAGCAAGATAAGTGAAGGGTGTTATACCAACCTCTCGACCCATGGGGAGGCTCCATGTTAAAGTAATAAATTATAGATGGTCACGGTGTTGTTGGGTCATTGCCAGCCCTAACATCCCGTTGATCATGCATGCAATTGGTATGATCACCTGAGCCCAAACAGTAAGTTAAGATAAAGTTTGAATAATGGAGCATAAAACAAATCAATAAGCAAGCATAAATGATCATGCATTATTTTACCAAATGATCATCAAATTGTTTTGCGAGTTGAACTTCCTACTTGCTGAGAGAAAACTCATTTAAGTGTGTTTATGCTGTAGATAAGGAACCTATCAGCATCACTTAATTAGGCAGTGGCAAGCGGTAGACGAACAATGAAAATGGGAATGGATACCACTCACGTAAATGTAACATTTTCGCAACTATAAGTTTATGAAATTACGCATGTTTTTATTTTACAAAATTAAGTATGCATCAAAAAGTAATTAAGATTATGTATGCAAGTTTTTAGACACTGGGGTTGTAGTCATACAAACTTGGTCTATAGAATGTTAAGACTTAAAAATGATGTATTAGAAAATGCAACAAATACGCATGATGTCTAAGCAAGAAAATCATAAGATTATTTAGAATTTAAAATGATTATAGGAATTTTTCGTTCAAATAAGAAAAGATTTTTATGAATATGTTTTATGAATTTATTAATATGAAAGTTTAGATGATTATGCTCTGAGAAATTATTATGCTGGATTTAAGTAAAAGAGTTATAAGTAATTATTATTATGATAAGTCTTAAAAAGGTTAATTTTTAAGAAATCAACATGTTATTTTGAAGATATTAAATTATAAGTAAAATATGTAAATAATTTTAAAGGAATTTTTAAAGAGCATTTAAAATGATATTTTATTTCAACATTTAAATTAAAATTATTTTTGAAACATTTTTATTTAAATTAAGCTTATGTTTAAAGGAAAAGATTCAATAAAATTATTATGGTTGTGTTTTAAGAGAACAATGTTATGAGGTATGCAAAGAATTAAGTTTCTAGAAATTATGATTTTGTTAAAATGTAATGATTATTATTATGTTTGAAAAATTAATGTTATTATATTAGATTTACGAAATTAAGTTTTGGTAAACAATTATTATTTCCTTTAAGGTTTCATGTTAAGGATTCCATAAAAAGAATCTATTTTAGAAAAAAAATATTCCAAAATTTCACTACTTTATGATTAAGTGTGTTTAAGTTTATAGTCATGTTTAGGTTAAGTAATAGCCATGTAGGGAGGGTCATTACAGATTTTAACATGGACAAATGGTTAGAGACTATGAACCTTGAAATGGTGTCCCTGTACTCCAATTCTGTTTGGAAACTTGTAGAACTTTCTGAAGGGATAAAACCCATATTATATAGATAATTGAATAAATGGCTGAGCATAAGATTATACATATATGGAGTTCATTCCTTTCCAATGAAAGTTAAAAAAATAGTTCTCTTGAATGATGATTTAGGATTATAACAGTAGAGTATTTATTCATGATAAGATTATGAATTAGTAGCTTTATAGAGATTCATTGTAACTCAACGATAAAGAAGTAATAAGAGAGGTAAACAAAAATTGAACATTGCTCTTATTATAAACTATTCACTATTTTTCTTTGTGTTATTATTGCTGTAATTTCAAAAGTACAATTTTAGGTTTTAATGGAGTAGCACTAGAACTAATAAATTTGACACATTAAATAAAGAGAATAATTAATTATTAAATTTATTAGAGCTTGAATTATAGGTCTATAGGTCTACAGTGCCACTTCTATGATACTGTATTGATTAAGAATAAAAGTATAGAATAAATTATATCTAATTTAGAATTATTGAATTCTAAATTAATGGTTTCACACTAGAGATATTAATATGATACAGAAAAATATTTTCCATGATACATAATATGATGTAACAAATGTTATAGCATTTAGCTGAGCAATTGTTAATTAATCAATTATATTTAATCAATAAGATTAATTAAATATTTTGAATTAATTAAAGAGATTATTTACATATGTTTAAATTTTATTGGACAAATATGTGGTGAGACCAGACTACGTATGTGCCAATATATGAATATAAAATTAATTAATTAATTAATATAAATTATTATGGTATTTGGCAAAATTGATTGGAACCAACTTTTTGGTTAAAAAATAGTGTAAAGCTCTCACACGCTATGGTAAAATATAAAAAGTTGCTATAGTATAAAGCTCTCATGTGCTACGGTGTTTTGAGCTAAGTTGGTTCTAACCAACTTTGCCAAGCACCCTATATATTTAAATAAATGATTTATTTAAATTTAAATTTAAATTATATATATGATATATATACACACACATACACGTATATGGGAATTTAGTGAAATTATCCATTTATTCTCACTCACATCCCGCTAAGGAAAATTTATTTCTTGATATGGGGGTGAACACCCACTAGCAAAGAAAAATTAGTTTTGTATTATTTAAAGTTAATTAATAAATAACAAATTACTCAATTATAAAAAGAGCATAGATATCAGTTTTCATGTACGTAAAATATTCAAAGTCTTTAGAGAGAAAAACTAAGAGTATTATGTGAAAAAAGAAGTCCTATTATCTTTTGTGTTGAGTATATTGTAGGATTACAAAAGTATGAGATTAATTTATTCTTTGCATGTTTGACATCTACTCGTCATTCCATTGCTATAGAGGCTTGGCTTGGAAGACTATTATGTCAAAGAGAAAAGCTAGGATATCCTGGCTTCAAAAGGTTTGAATTACAATCTTTTATATTTTCCATTAATTAAAATTATATATATTCTTGATAAACAAAGTTTTGAGAAAATTTTTGTTTGTCAACTGATACATTTTTTCATTAGGTATCCTATTAAAATTCCAATAGATACAATAACAAGCAATGATTGTTAGTCTTTCTTTCTTTTTCTCTAATGACGATAAAGAGGCAAGTGACAACTGGTCACCAACAATGGTGAGGTCAAAGAATCTAGTCATCTCTGATCTTCTCTGGAGGTGGTCTTCCTCACCTATGCCGCTAAAATTTGTCTGTGCTAGCTTTCATTTACTAGTTAAGGAGCTCATTTAACAGTCCCCCTTTTTCTTTAATTTTGCATATTTGTAAATATATACATCTTATTGATAACTCTATAAAATAGGGTTATTCTAGCTATTCTTGGTATTCAAGTTGGCTATGTTCTTGAGATTTTATTTTTGTTTTATTTTTATTTGGATTGTGCTTAATTATAATATATTTGTTTTAATTTAATTTTAATTAAGTTTATTTTATGTAGTTTCTCTTTTATTTATTTTTAATTTTTCATTTATGAAAAACATACTCTTAATTAGATCAAAGTTGTTTCTATGTTATTTTTAATTTAATTTGATTGTGTTGACTATGTTCTTAAATATTGTTGCTCTCTTTTGCTTAGTTAGCGCGTAAATCAAGCTCAAGAAAATTTTTATATTAACTAATGTTTTTATGTATTAAATAAATAAAAGAGAATCAGGCCTTATCCCAATACTAAAACCCAAGACATGGGCACCATGGCATCCAAAATTGGCCCTCCCAAACCTAATTTGGGAAGCCAACATTTAGAATTTTTAAATAATTACTCACTTTGCTCAAAGCCTATAAATAAAATTTTTAAGGCTCAATTAGGGGACTTTTGGAGGAATTTTTGGAGAGCTCATAGCACACTTTGGTAGAGGAGATTGAAGGCCACTCAAAAGCACCCATGTTCAAGATTTCTCGTTCTTTTTCTTTTCTTTATTTTTTGGGATTAATTATAAAACTATACCTCTTAGTCTTAATTATTTCTTAATTTATCCTTTTGTTTTTAGAAACTAAAAAAGCATCTTTCGAATGTAAAAAAACATGTTTCAATTTTATCCCTCACAAACATTTTTTATAGAAAAAACATGAAGATAAGACAAAGATACTCTTAATTAGACCATAGTTGTTTCTCAAAAATATATTTTTCTTATTGAGAATTTTTTTAAAAAAATATTTTTACATTTAAAAAACCTTGAAACTTGAGGTCTTTTTTTTTAAAAAAAAGATGTTTTGTTTTAAGTTTTATGTTTTTAAATCTATAAAATACTTTTCATGATTGTTTAAGGGTGGCTATTTTGTTTTGCCTAATTTTTTATATTCATAAGGATAAAATTGAAATTAGTTTTTTTTAAAATTTAAAGGATACCTTTATGGTTTTAAAAAACAGATAAACAAATTAAAAAATAGTTAAAATTAGCAGGTATGATTATGTAACTAATCCTTTATATTTTTGAGTTAGTTTTTGAATTGAATATGGATAATATATGCATGATTTTTATGTTTATAAACTATTTTTTCTTGCTAGAGCTACAAACTTAGGCAAGACAATGAGTTTTTAATATCCAATTATTTTCTTTGAAAGAATTAATTTTCTCTAAGAGTTTTTTATTTATGATTGTTGTTAACTTTATTGTTCTTAATGAATTTAAATATCTGATCAATATTTGAATTGTTTAAAGGCCTAGATTGCAACCTAAGAAAGAGAAATTTAGGAATAGCTTATATTAAAGTTAACTGTATGTTGCATGTGACATCGAGTAATAGTAGTGTGACTTACGTGAACAATTGAGAGAAGCATAAATCATAATTAGTCTTTAGGGAGGTGAAATTTAAATCGAGCGATAGTAAATTACATGCTAAAAATATTTTTAATATTATCCCAATAAGGAATACTGAATGAGTTAGGGTTTCCCACTCTAGCAAATGAGTAACTAACAATGTTAGTTAATAACTAGATTTAAATTAGATTAATCTTGGTGAACTTATATTATAATGCCCTGCCTTTTCAAGTTGTAACTTAACTTTGATAGACATTGTTTCTTAACTTTAAACACATTTTCCATTAATCTTACTCACTTAATAAGAAATGTTGAATAAAATTATGTTGTGTAACATACTTTAAAACATACTATAAATCTGTTGCAACATAAACTTGAAAATATAGTTCAAATCTTGGCCTACTAAACATTCAAAATATTTCACAAAATATTCTTTTAAATTGCTTTTTGTAAAACATTTCTCATAAAAGCATTTCCTTAAACATTGAATTTCTTAAAACTTTCAAAACACTATTTCTAATAGTAGAAAACTTTTTCTTTTCCTAGCAGAAGACTTCTTATAGTGGTATTCATACCTAATCTTTGCTTTTGTTTTCCGCAGCACAGAGCTCTTCAGCCAGTCATATTGGTCTCCCGTAGGACAACCTACAACATGAAGGAACTTATAATGAGGTTTCGCTCAGTAAATTCAAATATTATCTCACAAATCATTTAAAACTTATTTTCATAAACCTTTTTCTTGTAAAAACTTTTCTCATAAAATGTTTTTCATAAATGTTTCTCATAAAACATTTCTTAAGCATTTTTCATAAAATGTTCTTCATAAGCCTTTTCTTGTAAACATTTTTCATACAATGTTTTTAATAAACATTTGTCGTAAAATATTTCTCAAAATGTTTTTTAAACATTTCACGCAACATTTCACAGATACGTATCATGGAAAGGAATGCAAGTTAGGTCATTATGCATGATTCCATTGATGCTCATTTATGAACTTTCAATTATGAGCTTCTTATGATCATTCACATCTTTCTTAAACTTCTTATCATTATTCATATCTTGTGAACTTTAGTGTTCATATCAACATTATCAATCATGAGATCATAAACATAATGCTTCTCTTGTAAAAGACTTAAGACTATCAAACACCATAGTTAACTTTAACTTTACATGTATACCTCACATCAAGGAGGCTGGTACGAAACTTTCTTTTTATCTTTGCTTTATCTTCTTGTTAACGTTGGTGAGCATATCAAATGCTAACATATCATATGTAAACATATTGCAAATCGTAACTCCAACTTTTAAAACATTATGCATAACACATACAAACACACTTTAATTACAAATACATTATAAATCTTTACTTGATCTTTAAAACTTTGGGCATAAAAATGCAAACATGCTTCAAAAACAACTTACATAACAATTGCAAACATATTTAGCAGCATAAATAAAGCATTTGAAAATTATTTTCTAAATGCCGTAAGTGAGGTTTGAAACTTACCTACTTATAGCTCTAACGCACCTATTTCAAACCTTTTCCTTTTTTTAGTCGGCTTTTGTGTCCTGATCAAATAATGTAAGACTTATTAGCTAACGTTTCTTATTATCAATCTACTCGATTGATAACAAAAATTAATCATTAAATGTTCATTTTACTTAACTTCAAATCCTATCCGTTTATCTTTCCTTTTACTTTGTATCCCATTGGTTTACCCTTTTCATTTACTTAACTTTGCAACCCACTAGGTTACCTTTCCTTTTATTTAATTTTCATTACTTAGCGTATTATGGAATATTTTCTATCTAAGGGCGTTTTGCTAATTCGAAGGGGCCGTTTGGTATTGGTTTCAAAATAGGTGAAAATTTTTTTGTTTTGAAAAATGAGAATTTTTTAAAAATTGTGCTGAAAGTGTTTTTTAAATTTTTGCCTCGATAAGTATGCGAAAACATTTTTAAAAATTCTGAGAATGAAAACAAACGATGCCAGAGTGTTTAGCTTCATTTTAGCCGTTTTCTTAAAAGTGATGAGTTTACCCTTAACAGGGTTTTTTGTGTATCTCATGACTTTACTAACTACTTGCTTAGATTTAACTTTACCATCACATTACTTATGTGTTACATAAAATCTCCCACTAAGGGACATTTTTTGATATCGGCTATTTCTTGTCCATTTTGGCCGTTTATAGAAAATGACCATTTTGCTCTTGACGGATCTTTAAGAACTTTACATAACTTATATTTCTTTATATCTCATAACATTACCAAAAACAAAAAATGGTTTTCCTTTCGTTAAGGTCTATTTTATCAAAACTTTACAGTTTTGATCCGTAATATGGAACTCTTAACATTTTTGCTCTTAATTTTTTCTTTTCATTCTTTACTTGATAAAAACTTTTAATCTTTTCAAATTTAAAAATGTGGTTACTCACTGCTCACAGTAGTGCAAGAAACCAACATTTTCTTGGTGAAAACCTAGTTTCTCATAGTTTTACGTTTTTGGCCCAAAACATAAAGATCTTGACTTTTTTGCCCCTGGGACCAAAAACAAGCGTTTTATACTAAAACATTCCATTTTTCATAATGACTAAAACTTCCTTAAACTCTTTGGCCTAATCAAAACCATTTCATAATATTTTCTAATTTTATACTTAAAATCTCATAAAATTCATAACTTACAAACCGTACAGAATTTTAACAAATTATCTATGTTATCTTAACAGCTTCGATTAGTTCTACAATTCTCATGTTTTAACTTTCTTGAAATTTCAATATTAAAGTGGACTTTTCGACTGATTTTCAAATCTGCCAACCTTTTGCAAATTCTTGTAATTTAGTTCTCTTAGAATTTTACAAAACTTTGTTCATAACAATGTTGACCTCAATATTTTGGAAAATTCAAGACTTTATTTAGAAAATAAATTGGCCTCTAAGGTGGTCAAAAACATCATTTTTGAAAAACTAGTTAAACTTTGTATTTAAAAAAAGTTTAACAATTTTTTCTTTTTTTTTTTTTTTGCACAAAACCCTAATTTCTTAAATTTTCATCATTATCTTCCTCAACATAACCCATTTTAAAATCATGCCATAAAGTCTCTTTACAAGCCATGACTCATACATACCATAAATTACATATTAAGCACTTAATATGCATAACTAAAACAAAGAAAAGGTTTAGAATTTTACCAAGGTTTTCTCAAGCTCTTGTACCTCCTCCTTGATGCTTGATCTTGACTTAACTTCTTTTACTTAACCACAGCAAAAACCCTAGCAAACCTTACTCAAAACTTTAAGAAAGAACACTAAAACACAAAGAAAGAAGTTTTAGGTTTTACCTCAAAATTTGCTCAATCTCGCTCCATACTCTTGAGTTTGCTTTAAAACATGATTTTGGAGGCTTGTACTTTGAAAAATAATGGAGAGAATCTCATAGGGGTCGGTTTTTCATGGAGAGAAAAGACGTTTTTTTTTTTTTTTCTTTTTTCATGCTTTTGCATGAAAATGATGGAGACCAAATTTGGTCTCTTTTGGGCAACCAAAACTGGAACAAATGGGGGTGAAGTGGCCTTTTGTCCACCTTAAAGGTGGCACAAAAGTGGGCCCCACATAAACTTTTTAGCAATCTAAATTTATACTGACAGTATTTTTCCTATACTATTGATAGATGTCTCATACTGACAGTATTCTTTTCTACACTGTGTTTCATGGTCCACAAGCTTCCACATCATCCACACAATATAATTCTTATACTTCTTCGGTTTATATGCTCTAATTTCTATACTGCATTACTTTATGCAATATAATTTCTATACTGCTTAACTTTATTAGTATAATTCCTATACTGTCTAACTTTATCAGTATAATTCTTATATTGCATAACTTTATCTGTATAATCCTTATATTGTTTTTTCTCATACTGCATGATTTCCTATAATACGCATTTCTTATACTGTATTTTTGTTTTAAAAATTTGTTGCAATACATTTTGTAACAATTAAGCTTTCTAGCTCATTTTCATTTCATTCCTTCATTGTTTAAGACTATTGCATCGTTTTTCATCTTAAAAATCCCATTCTCACCTTTATGGAATTTTTTTGAAACAACCCCAAATAGCCATCTAACTGACAAGCCGCCTGGAAAAATTGACAGGCTGGCTCGGAAGATCAGTTGATTGGTCTTGAGAGTATAGCAGACCTTCAAGGCAAGAATTAAATTTTTGCCCCTAAGGCATTTCACTGGCAGGCTGAAGCAGGGCTTTTGGTGGGCCAGAGTAGAAAAGGTAACGCCAAAAATTCTTAGGTGTTACATTCTACCCTCCTTAAAAATTTTCGTCCTCAAAAATCAAAACATTCATGGGTAGTTCGTCTTCATATCATTGTCTTATTTTCTTACTGCTATCTGTTCTTTGTGGTTCTACCATTAAACCTAGATAAGAGGCATGCTGTTATTTTCTAACATCTTTTTCGTTCATTGCATATTTTCTTGCATGGTTCCTTTCTTAATAAAATTAAGTCTCTAACTTGGAATTTCATAAACTTTCATCATGTCATTGACTGATTTCTTTAAATTATAACACTATAATTTTGCTACGCAACTCTGATCTTTCAGTGTTTGAGCGCAATTTTCTACCTATGAATGCTATTCTTTAAAATATGGTTCATATTCATTTAAATCACATCATGACTATCAAAGGATCAGGGCCAACCGACCACAAAATCCATTATTTTCTAGTCCTATATTCGTTCTAAAATTATATTTTTCTGTAACTTTCTCATAACATATAAATCTCCAGTTTCTACAAGGCCTTTTGACCTTTGGTACATCAGCTGAATGAAATGTCAATGACCTTTGGACTGTATAAAGCCACTTTGGCCTTTTGGCTGTCTGCAGAAGCCATATGATACGGCTATAAATATCTCCTCTTTTGGCAATCAAAGACATGATAAATTGAAGGCTTTCAAAGTATAGCCAAAGTCGAGAGAGAAATCTCTACGCCAAATCTTGGGGTATACTCTTTGGGTCCGATGCAAAGAGTGGAGGGTTTGGATGTATGGGGATCTTGGGTAAAAGTATTCTTTGGTATATGTGGGTGCTTTGGTTAAGTGAGGGAGTGTAAGCCACAGGCTTTCTGACCATGGACATAGCAAAACCACATTAAATCTCTATGTATATTTTAATTCATTTTATTCTATTGTCCATTTCATATCTCCATATCAGCATATTCCGTACCAACAAGAAGAGAGAACAAAAAACATCAAATGTTTAGAAGCAACAAGAGCGTTAGTTTACTTCAATTTGTGTCTGTAACGCGCTGATAATGTTTAATATGTAGTGATCCTCTGATTCCATGTAACGCCCCGAGATTTATTTAACGTTAATGTAATGCAAATGATGAATTAGTGTGCCATAATTAATGTTTTAACATTAATTTCATTACTTGGTTGGATTTTTAGTTTTTCGTTGTTTTGTTAAATTGATGCGTTCAAATGATTTCTTATTGTTTTGAAATGATGTTTTGAGTTTTAAAACACAACGATTTGTAAAATGTTAAAAATACTCCGTTTTACAAAACCGTGGGCGGCACATGGTTTTCGCACAATAAAATCGCCCACCGATTTTCTCTATTTATTTCCTTCCTCTCCCTCTCTCTCCTCACTCTCACGGTCATCTCTCTCTCTCTTCCTCTTGATCTCTCTTGGCACCCTCTCTCTCTCTCTACATCTCTCTCAAATTTTAAACCCCATTTCGAATCCAAGCTTTGGGATAGCAAGGAAGAGGCTCGGGGATGTGATTTGGCAACCGAGAACGTGGATTGAAGCTTCGATTCGATGTTAGTTTTGAAATTTCTAAACTTTTTCCAAAATTTTCAATTTTGTGCATTTTTGAAATCTAGGGTTGTTTAAGCTTAGAAAACTGTGGATTTGAGTTAAATGAACTTAGAACAACTAGAATCTAAGCTTAGAATGAAGAAAAACGAGTCGGATTCAAGATTTTTCATTTTTCTCCTCATTTTCTCATTTTTGGATTTTTGAGGATTTCGAGTTTAAATCTTGTTTAAATGAGTCCAAACATGTTCTAGTATGTTTTTCTATCATCTATGATTGTTTTTCATGCTTGGGATTTGAGAAAAACAGGTGGGAATCAAGATTTGAATTTTTGGGGATCGAGAAAACCCGTGGCTGGGATTTCTGGATTTTCCCAGTTCGGCTGTGTTCGGCAGGCCGGTGTTCTTCCGACCAGCAGGCCGAACCTAGGGAAGTGTTCGGCCGACCGAACCTTGTTTTTGGCAGGCCAAACTGTGCAGTTCGGCCGGTCGAAGCAGGGCGTCCGGCAGGCCGACCGAGGCATAGAAAATTTTGTGATTTTCACCCGTTTTCACTGTTTTGAACCCTGATTTAAGTCCCAACCTTATAGGATGATTTTAAAGGTACAAATGGCACAGTAGGACATCATGAAATGGTTTAGTAACATAGAATGTCTCAAACTAGATATTGATCAACTTAGTTTGTATCTAGGATCGTTCGTGGTTTCGCGGAGCTAACGTATAGCGGACTAGGATTACGGTGTGGGGCACCGACACAAGTATTGAGGTAGGACTTCTATCCTATTTCTTTGGTAGCCTGGTTTTGAAGTGATTTGGCTTTGAAAAGGATTTCTATCAAAATATTTTCAATGGTGTTTGAAAATGGATTTATCGGTTATATTTTAATATATCGTGATTTGAAATGAACTTCATAATAAATGTAATTGACAACACTCGGTAATTGGGTTTTGAATGATAATGATAATAAACACATAGGCATGATGCCATATCAGAGATCGGGTCGTATAGCGATCGACCTTGGGGACAGGTCTCGAAACCCAGTGGGCCACTACGGTGGTGATATCATGGTTTGCCTAGGAAAAGAAAAATGGTATTTCTGATTGTGCGAGTAGACTATTTTGGATCAGGACGGTTCTACTTAAATTATCTATTTATTTATTTATTTATTTAAGTTTTCTTTTGAGTAACTCCTAACAATGAATTGTTTCTCTGAATTAAATTATTTTTATAAAACATAGTCCTACTGAGCCTTTCGCTCACGTTTCTCACTGCTTAATTAATTATTTGTCCCATTTAATTTTTATTAATTGTTTAATATTTATAAACTTTTGTAAGATGTGGTTGAAAACTTCCTATTTCTCATTTAAATTGATTCTTAAACCATTGGTTTTAATTAAATTCTCTTTTAATTAATCTAAATAATCCACCACGTCACCTCCCGTACTCCAGGGCGTGACAGAATGGTATCAGAGCTCAAGGTTATGAACCTTGGGAATTGTGCACACATAGGTTTGACAATGAAATACCTTTGACAGTCCAAATTTTGTTTTCAGAAGTGAGAGAATGGCACCTAGACGTCGTTCGACTGCTGACGCCGAGTTCAGAAATGATGAGAGCATGATGAGGTCTATGTTTGCAGCTTTTCGGTAGATGGCAGCCAGGGCTAGACCGGGAGATTCTGATGTTGGTAGTCGGCATGCATTCTTTAAGGAATTTCGACGGGCGTCTATTCTAACTTTTGATGGCAATGGGGATCCACAGTTAGCAGAGTATTGGCTGGATTCGATCTTGAAGCATTTGGATACCCTTGGTGTGCCTGAAGAGTATCGTGTGGAATTCGCGGCGTATAAGCTCGAGGGTGGCGCTAACACTTGGTGGAAACAGACTAAGCGTTTGGAGCGTGGTGGTGATATCAGTTGGGACAAGTTCGAGGAGCTGTTCTATGATCGGTATTTTCTGCAGCGGTATAGAGACCAGAAGGCAGCTGAGTTTTATAGATTACAGCAGGGTGATCTGTCAGTCCAGGAGTATGAGGCAAAGTTTAATGAGTTGGCTAGGTTTGCTCCATCAGCGGTGGCATCGAAGCGTGAGAAATGTATTAAGTTTCAGGAAGGGCTCAAGGCTCCTATTTGGCGGCAGATGGTTGCCCTACGGCTTAGGAGTTTCAAAGAGCTTGTGTCGTCGGTGATCTCCGTGGAGAATGATTATGTGCAGTATTGTGAGGACCGAGCCAAGGCTTTAGGAGGACCGCAGAGGAGTGGCATGAAGAGCACCAGTAGTCGTCCAGCTCCGGGGAAAGGCAAGCAATACGGTGCGACCAGTGGCAGCAACAGTTCATCTGGCAGCGGGCGCAGCAATCCCTACAGCTTTCATTGTCATTTCTGTCAGCAGCGCGGACACATCAAGAGGAATTGTCCGATCAGGAGTGCTCATCTTGGATCTCAGACCGGGGAGGATGCCAGTCGTCAGTCTCAGCCTCAACCTTAGACCCTACCTCCACCTCCGCAGTACCCGTAGTTGCAGTATCTGCAGTTCTCTCCTCAGTAATTCTCATATCCAGCACGGGGGCAGCAACCGCAGCATTTTTAGCGCAGTGTTTCTCAGTATAGAGCACCGAGTATGGGTAGTGTGCAGTCGTCTCCATCTCAACAGCATCGGCCGAGTAATCCAGGACCCAACAATGTCAGTAGAGGAAAAGAGAAGGCGCCAGTGCAGGTTCATGCAATGGCATCTGGAGGGTCAGATTCTCAGACTGGTAACGCGGTTGTCGATGGTATGATCTTGGTTTCTAGATCTTTAGCTCACATTTTATTTGATATCGGTGCCTCTCATTCTCTCATTTCGAGTTCTTTTGTACATGCCTTGGGATTAGAGATAGAAGAGTTTAATGAACCCCTCGTCATAACTTCTCCCTTGGGGCGGGTATGTGTAAATTGTATGTGTAAATCTTGTAAAATAAAGATTGGGTATGAGATTTTGAAAAGTGATTTGATTATACTCCCCATGAGCTCCTATGATGTGATTCTAGGGATGGACTGGTTGTCTAGGTATGGTGCAGTCGTGGACTGCCAACTTAGAAAAGTGACCCTAGTGTCTAATAGGGGGACGGTGATCACTTACCAGGGTGGTGGTGATTGGTTAATGAGTGAGCGTCTCATGAAGTCGTGTCTAGGATGGCAAAGGAATCTAGGTTGTTGTGCTTTTCTTGCCAATCTAGATTGTGAGCCCTATGTTTCGAGAGGCAGTGTAGCGATTTCGGTGGTTGATGAGTTCGAGGATGTTTTTCCCGACGAGTTATCAGGGTTACCACCGCATCGGGAGATTGAGTTTGGTATCGAGTTGTTTCCAGGGACATCATCGATTTTTATAGCACCTTATCGGATGGCGCGACAGAAATGAAGGAATTGAGGAAGCAATTTCAGGAGCTTGCTGATAAAGGATATGTTCGGAACAACACATCTCTGTAGGGAGCACCGGTTTTGTTTGCTAAGAAGCACGATAGGACTCTCAGGTTATGTGTGGATTATCGGCAGCTGAATCGTGTCACGGTGAAGAACAAGTATCCCTTGCCAAGGATTGATGAGTTGTTTGATCAGTTGAAAGGTTCGCGGTACTTCTCGAAGATTGATTTGTGGTTAGGTTATCATCAGCTCAGGATCAAGGAAGAGGATATTCCCAAGACAGCTTTTAGGACTCGGTATGGGCACTTTGAGTTTCTGGTTATGTCGTTTGGGTTGACGAATGCTCCGACAGCTTTTATGGATCTGATGAACAGGATATTTAGGCCGTATCTGGATCAGTTTATGATCGTGTTCATCGATGATATTCTTGTGTATTCTAAGACTTGGGAGGAGCATGAGCAGCATCTTCGGATCGTGCTTCAGACTTTGCGGGAGCACTAGTTGTATGCTAAGAGGGAAAAGTGTGAGTTCTGGTTGACTGAGGTCAAGTTTCTGGGTCATGTTATCTCGGAGCATGGTATTTCAGTGGATCCATCTAAGATTGAAGCTATATTGGAGTGGGAACGACCAAGAAATGTAGCAGAGATTCACAGCTTTTTAGGTCTTGCTGGATATTACAGGAAATTTGTAAAAGATTTTTCGAAGATTGCAGCTCCGTTGACAAGATTGATCAAGAAAAATGTTAGGTTTGAGTGGGATGAAGACTGTGAGCTTGCTTTTTAGGAATTGAAGAACCGGTTGACTTTAGCTCCAGTATTAGTTATTCCTAGCAGTGACGAGCCGTATGAGGTTTATGCGGATGCTTCAGGACGCAGACTTGGATGCGTGTTGATGCAGCATGGGCGTGTGGATGTGTACGGATCGAGACAGCTACGACCTCACGAGCAGAATTATCCTACTCATGATTTAGAGCTTGCGGCGGTGATTTACGCGCTGAAGATTTGGAGGTGTTACTTGTATAGAGCGTCATTTCAGTCTTCTCTGATCACAATAGTTTGAGGTATCTGTTCACTCAGAGGGATCTCAATTTGAGGCAGCGTAGATGGATCGAGTATATGGAGGATTATGATTTCGCGTTGCAGTATCATCCTGGGAAAGCTAATGTGGTCGTGGACGCGCTTAGCAGGAAGTCTTCAGGGATTCTCGCTTGTTTGATTTTTGAGGACTGGAGCAGGGATGCGACGGTGAGTGAGTATCGGCTACGGTATCATGAATACTGTGATCGAGTTTCGTTATATCATGTGGAAGCGACTCCAGCTCTTGTTCGGATGGTGAAGCAAAGTCAGTGGCAGGATCGGCATTTGCAGGGGATGTGGTCGCGGATTCAGAACGGGGAACAATTTGAAGAATGGAGCGTGCATGCAGATGGATCGTTGTACTTCTGAGAGTGTCTTGCAGTTCCAGTTATCGCCGAGGTGACGAAAGCCGTTCTAGACGAAGCCCATAGGTCTCAGTTTGCTATTCATCTGGGGAGCACCAAGATGTATCGTGATTTGAAGAGGCAGTATTGGTGGAGAGGCATGAAGAAAGACGTTCGAGAGTACGTGGCCAAGTGTTCGACGTGTCTTCAGGTGAAAGCTAAGCATCAGAAGCCTGCAGGTCAACTTCAGCCGCTTCCTATTCCAGGTTGGAAATGGGAGCATGTGACGATGGATTTCCTCATAGGTTTACCGAGGACGGAGTAGCAGTACGATGCAGTTTGGGTTGTGGTCGACAGGTTGATGAAATCGGTGCATTTCATTCCTTTTAGATCGACGTGTTCTAGGAAGGTTCTCGGGGAGTTGTATATGCAGAATATTGTGAGGTTGCATGGGGTTCCTTTGTCCATCACCTCTGATCGAGACACCAGGTTTAACGCCAAGTACTGGAGGAGTTTTCAGGAGGCTTTAGGTACGAATTTGAACTTTAGTACGGCGTTTCATCCTCAGACTGATGGGCAGTCTGAGCGGGTTATCCAGGTTCTCGAGGATATGTTGTGTGCTTGTGCGTTGGACTTCGGCAGGAATTGGAAGCAATGTTTGCATCTAGCGGAGTTTGCGTACAACAACAGTTATCAGGCGAGTATCGGTATGGCACCGTTTGAAGCATTGTATGGGCGACCGTGTCGGTCACCTGTGTGTTGGGCTGAGCCAGAAGATAAGGTTATTCTTGGGCCGGATGAGATTCGTGATAGCAACGAGAAAGTCGCGGTGATTCGAGATCGGTTGAGGGCAGCTCAGAGTCGGCAGAAGAGCTACGCGGATAGGAGACGTAGACCCTTAGAGTTCGCGGTTGGAGATTTTGTTCTCTTGAGGGTATCGCCTCGTGAGGGAACTATGCGGTTCGGGGTGAGTGGGAAGCTCGCACCGAGGTATATTGGGCCATTCGAGATCACTCAGCGTGTTGGTGTGGTCGCTTATCGGCTTGATCTTCCGCCCGAACTTTCTCATGTGCACGATGTGTTTCATGTGTCGATGCTTAGGAAGTGTCCGCCTGAGCAGGGTAAAATAGTTTCATTTCGCGATGTGCAGGTTCAGGAAGATATGACGTACGAAGAAGTGCCGATACAGATTATCGACCGGAAAGTAATTAGTTTGCGTCGTCGCGAGATACCGTTGGTAAAGGACGTGTGGCAGCATCATGGGGTTGATGAAGCCACTTGGGAGCTAGAGTCGAGTATGCGGGAATTGTATCCGCATTTGTTTTGTTTCTGAGATGAGTTGTAAATTTCGAGGGCGAAATTTCTTTTAGGGATGGAGAGTTGTAATGCCCCGAGATTTATTTAACGTTAATGTAATGCAAATGATGAATTAGTGTGCCATAATTAATGTTTTAACATTAATTTGATTACTTGGTTGGATTTTTAGTTTTTGGTTGTTTTGTTAAATTGATGTGTTCAAATGATTTCTTATTGTTTTAAAATGATGTTTTGAGTTTTAAAACACAACGATTTGTAAAATGTTAAAAATACTCCGTTTTACAAAACCGTGGGCGACACATGGTTTTCGCACAATAAAACCGCCCACCGATTTTCTCTATTTATTTCCTTCCTCTCTCTCTCTCTCCTCACTCTCACGGTCATCTCTCTCTCTCTTCCTCTTGATCTCTCTTGGCACCCTTTCTCTCTCTCAAATTTTAAACCCCATTTCGAATCCAAGCTTCGGGATAGCAAGAAGAGGCTCGGGGACGTGATTTGGCAACCGAGAACGTGGATTGAAGCTTCAATTCGAGGTTAGTTTTGAAATTTCTAAACTTTTTCCAAAATTTTCAATTTTGTACATTTTTGAAATCTAGGGTTGTTTAAGCTTAGAAAACCATGGATTTGAGTTAAATGAACTTAGAACAACTAGAATCTAAGCTTAGAATGAAGAAAAACGAATCGGATTCAAGATTTTTCATTTTTCTCCTCATTTTCTCATTTTTGGATTTTTAAGGATTTCGAGTTTAAATCTTGTTTAAATGAGTCCAAACATGTTCTAGTATGTTTTTCTATCATCTATGATTGTTTTTCACGCTTGGGATTTGAGAAAAACAAGTTGGAATCAAGATTTGAATTTTTGGGGATCGAGAAACCCGTGGCTGGGATTTCTGGATTTTCCTAGTTCGGCAGGCCGGTGTTCTTCAGACCGGCAGGCCGAACCTGGGGAAGTGTTCGGTCGACCGAACCTTGTTTCCGGCAGGCCGAGCTGTGCAGTTTGGCCGGCCGAAGCAGGGCGTCCGGCAGGCCGACCGAGGCATGGAAAATTTTGTGATTTTCACCCGTTTTCACTGTTTTGAACCCTGATTTAAGTCCCAACCTTATAGGATGATTTTAAAGGTACAAATGGCACACTAGGACATCATGAAATGGTTTAGTAACATAGAATGTCTCGAACTAGATATTGATCGACTTAGTTTGTATCTAGGATCGTTCGTGGTTCCGCGGAGCTAACATATAGCGGACCGGGATTACGGTGTGGGGCACCGGCACGAGTATTGAGATAGGACTTCTATCCTATTTCTTTGGTAGCCTGGTTTTGAAGTGATTTGGCTTTGAAAAGGATTTCTATCAAAATGTTTTCAACGGTGTTTGAAAATGGATTTATCGGTTATATTTTAATATACCGTGATCTGAAATGAACTTCATAATAAATGTAATTGACAACACTCGGTAATTGGGTTTTGAATGATAATGATAATAAACACATAAGCATGATGCCATATCAGAGATCGGGTCGTGTAGCGATCGACCTTGGGGGCAGGTCCCGAAACCCAGCTGGGCCACTACGGTGGTGATATCATGGTTTGCCTAGGAAAAGAAAAATGGTATTTCTGATTGTACGAGTAGACTGTTTTGGCTCAGGACGGTTCTACTCAAATTATCTATTTATTTATTTATTTATTTAAGTTTTCTTTTGAGTAACTCCTAACAATGAATTGTTTCTCTGAATTAAATTATTTTTATAAAACATAGTCCTACTGAGCCTTTCGCTCACGTTTTATCTGTTTTAAATTCCCCCCTCTAGGTGGTTTCCCATTTAGGTTTGGAGAGGACTCTTCGGACCGAACTCAGGAGCAATAGGAGGATTAATTTATATTTTGTATTATAAATCAAGGCATGTAAGACTTTAACTTTATTTGTACTTGGACTGTAATTGTATTTATGATATTGTCCGAACCATGTGTGTGCACAAGTTGTGGGTTGTGGAACCCATACTCGCGGTTTTTATTTAATTTTTATTAATTGTTTAATATTTATAAACTTTTGTAAGATGTGGTTGAAAACTTCCTATTTCTCATTTAAATTGATTCTTAAACCATTGGTTTTAATTAAATTCTCTTTTAATTAATCTAAATAATCCACCACGTCACCTCCCGTACTCCGGGGCGTAACATTCCACATGACTGTTTGTCAAGAGTATTACTATAACACCATAGTATTTGAGTCCTAAGAACGAAACAGTGGAAGAGGAATGACTATGCGCAATTGCTTAAATTGCAAGTTTCTTTGGATTTGCATATTTCATATTGTGCTAGACAGTGGAACAACACTAATAACAGGTTAAAAATAACTTGGGATTATACTATCATAATCTATATTGCTTTAGCATGTTTAAATCTCACTGTTGTTTCTGCTTAATTATTTGTCCTGCTTTTGATTCAGTGCAGAGTGGATTTTACAGAAGACAATAAACTACAATCATCATGTGAACCCAATTCAAGATGGAACTGTAGCATCTGATGATATTCAAAATGATGAGCAAGCGAGTGAAAATAAAGAAACCAAACTAAAAAGTGGTAAAGTTTTTCTCCCACATTGCTTCTCTTGAATCAAAATTTTCAAAATGGCAAATTCAAGTTTTGACAAAGTTTAAATGGGTTTTGTAGACAAATATAAGTTTGCAAATTCTTATATTAGTAAAAGGTCTTTAAGATGCTTCAATGACATGTAGTTAAAAAAAATGGAAAAGCATGCAATTCTATACATCTTAAATACCTCTAATGCTACTTCTTTTGGCTTTGGTGATGGAGTTGATTTGTTTTTTGGTTTACATAATGGTTGATATGATATGATGGTCACCTCTAATGCTACTGAGGGAACGTTTGCTGCATCTAATTTTCCGATGATCTGTTTCAGGTTCAATACAAAAAGTTCCTCAGGATCGGGGAGATCCAAATTGTCCTCGTGTGAGACTAAAACTTGATTGCATTGGTATTATGGCTGCATTTAAACTTAAGGACTATCAAAATCATGTTCTTATTGTGGCTAACACACACATTTACTGGTAAGTTATTTCAAATTTTTTTTTTTATACGAAATGAACATTTCATTAATTAAATGAAAATGTACGAAGTCCGTTATTATCGATAAGTAGCTTTGGTAATGTACTTTGGCCTATATGTGGACTAAGTAGTATACGGGTTGAAACAAATGAAAAGAATGTTTTTGTTATAGGGACCCAGAATGGGCAGATGTGAAGCTTGCGCAAGCTAAATATCTTCCATCGCGTTTGGCTCAATTTAAAGCTCTAGTATCCGACAGATTCAAGTGTGTATCTTCAGTAATCGAGGCTGGTGATTCCAACTCAACCCAGGAGATAAGGTTCGTAAGTGCTGAGCATTATATTTTCCATTGCTTTATATCATTTCCTTGTCTTCTCGTGACCCTTGCATCATGCTGGGCTCTTTGTATGATTATTATTGTGAAAGCATGCATTTAGTTTGTTTTAAGTCCCAAAGTCTGCGGGCTATAGACTTAGGTAACATTTTAACACGTAAATAATTAAAAAAAAATCACGTGCTTTGGGACTTTGCAAAACCTGCTCTTTTTCTTTCTTTTTTTTAATCGGCTCAAAACTGCTCTTGGTTTTCACTTATTATTTTTTATTTGATCCCTTTTCATGACACAACCCTTTTTGATGGATTGCGTCTTTGTAATGCTTTCTTTGTAGTCTAACGTTAACTTAAATTAAATACGGTTGTGGCAATTCAACCACCATGGAAATGGTAGGAAAAAATATTTTCTGCTGAAATAATAGGATTTTTATGTCTCGGGTACTTTGTAAAATGGATTGAAATTGAATGGAATCCTCTACAGTTGTATTGATAAGAAAAATTACAATATATACACTAGGCAAGATAAGCAAAAAAATGGAAAGCGCATCATTGCCTGATTACTGATTTCCTAATTACAGGGATATGAGTGTTGCCTAATTACTGATTTCCTAATTGCCTAATTATTGCTTTCCTAATTACAGGGATATGATAGAATTTACATCCAAAAGAATAGCTAATACAAGCTATGAAGAACTAGGCAATCTTTGACTATGTATTTTCCCTATTATGCCCCCTCAAGATGGTGGTCGGTAGCTGAACACCAATCTTGATTCGTAGTGACTACAACTGCTGGCAAGGAAGAGGTTTTGTAAGAGCATCGGCAAGTTGATCATTGGAGGAGACATGAGAGACACGTAGTTCACCACTTCGTACTTTATCTCGAACAAAGTCTATCGCAATATGTTTCATGCGTGAGTGGAAGATAGGATTTGCACAGAGATAAGTAGCGCCGATGCTGTCGCAATAAATAACGGGAACAGTGGGCAACTGAACTCCAAGTTCATGTAGCAATGATTGGAGCCATGCAATTTCAACAGTTGTGGAAGCAACAGCTCGGTATTCAGCTTCAGTAGAGGACCTAGCAACTGTTCTTTGTTTCTTGGAGCTCCAGGAGATTGCAGTGTGACCGAGGAACACAATATGAGCACTGGTAGATGTGCGATTGCCGATGTTACCAACCCAGTCTGCATCGGAGAAGCCATGAAGTGTCATGGGAGAGTGACGACGAAGAAATAAGCCATGGTTTATTGTGCCGCCAAGATATTGAAGGAGACATTTGACGGCTGACCAATGTTGAGTTGTAGGACAATGCATGAATTGAGATAACTTGTTGACAGTAAAGGCAATATCTGGTCGCATGAGGGAGAGATACTGTAAGCCACCAACTAGGGACCTATATTCCTTTTCGTCCATGAGGGAGGTGCCATCATGAAGTTTTGGAACATTGTTTGGAGACATGGGTGTGTGGATGTCATTAGCATCAAGCATATTTGTTTTCTCCAAGAGATCATGCATGTATTTTCGTTGAGACAGTAAAATTCCCGTTGATGAAGGAAGGACCTCCATGCCTAAAATGTAGGAGAGGTCTCCAAGAACCTTTATGGAGAACTTGGTAGCAAGTTGAGTAGTGAAGTTGTTGAGAAGATTTGTATTGCTACCTATGAGAATTAAATCATCCACATACACTAGAAGATACACAGTCAAGTGCTTTTGTTGAAAGACAAAAAGTGAAGTGTCTGACTTTGTGTTAACAAACCCAACCGATAAGAGAAAGTGTCAAAGTTCATGATACCATGCTCAAGGTGCTTGTTTGAGTCCGTGAAGAGCTTTCTTAAGATGACACACATAGTTGGGATTGTTTTGTCAATAAAACTAGGAGGCTGATGCGTGTAGACATCTTCAGTTAGGTGACCATGTAGGAAAGCATTGTTTACATCCAATTGTTAGAGAGGCCAGCCACGAGATAGAGCAAGACAAAGAACCAATCGAATTGTTGTGGGTTTGATGACTGGACTATAGGTCTTGTGGAAATCAACACCTGGTCATTGACGGAACCCTTTTACAATGAGACGAGCTTTGTAATGAGTAATAGAGCCATCATGGTTGCTCTTAATTCGAAAAACCCATTTGCATCCAACAAGATTTTGAGCTGAGTGAGGAGGAACTAAATTCCATGTGCCATTGCGTAAAAGAGCATTGAACTCATCAGGCATAGCTTTATGCCATTCTTGTTGCTTTAGGGCTTGAGTGATAGTGGTGTGCATGACATCAGTGGTGGGGTTAAGAACGGTTACAAGGGTGAGCTTTTGTATGGGTTTATGTATGTTATTTTTTGCTCTAGTTTTCATTGGATGTATATTAGCAGTTGGTGGAATGGGTGGATTTGTTGGGTTATTGGAAGAGAGAAGAGAGGTTGAGGTTGAGGAAGATGAGGCATGAGAGGATGAAGAGGGAGTAGCATCAGGGTTACCTTGTGAGTGGCTCAAAGGAGGGGTCGTCAAAGCAGGCGTGTCATTACCATCTTGGGATTGTGCAGCTAATTAGGTCGATGTTGAGGTAGAGGGAGAGGGAAGCTAGGTTTGGTTAGTTATCCGAAGAAAAGATGGAAAGGAATGTGTCTGAGAAGGGCTTAGAGTAACTGATTGATTGGGAGAAGTGGTAGGTAGAGTGGAGTGGGGAGTGGACCATTGTTCTAGTGTGGTGTTTGTGGGACGAGGGAGATTTAGTTGCTGATGTAAAAAGGGAAAAATAGACTCAACAAATGTGACATGTCTAGAGGAAAAGATTTTTTGAGAGTGTGGATCGAGACAGTGATAGGCACTTTAGGTAGAGGATTAACCAATGAAAATCCATGGTTGGGAACGTGATGCAAGTTTGTGTGGACCATATGGCCGAATCCAAGGATAACAAAGACACCCAAAAATTTTTAATTTGAGGTAGTTTGGTGGATGCCCGAAGAGTTTTTCAAAGGATGACATCATGGAAAGATTGGTTTTGGGCATGCGATTGATAAGATAAACCGTAGTCCTAAAAGCGTAGGACCAAAAAATGAGTGGCATGTGCGCATGATGAAGAAGAGTAAGACCGGTTTAGACTATGTGATGATGACGGCATTCTAAAAAGCCATTGTGTTCAGGTGTATGTGGTGGGGTGGTGAGATGTGAAATTCCATTGGTTGCAAGAAAAGACTTGAGGGAGATATACTCACCCCCATTATCAGTATAGAAAGGCTGGCTAGAATTTTTTACACAAGGTCCTCATTGTCGATCGGTATATTGAACATGGCAAGCTCATCGGCAATGATCTTGATTTGTTGCATATACTCCGTAATTGATTTTGTTCCTTTCTAAAGAAGACGAAGATCCTCCTTGAGGTGATTCGAGCAGCCGTGAGTTGGTTTGGCATATGTGTTAGCCAAAATTATCCATGCCTCACGTGATGTTTTTGCAAAAGCAATGAAAAGGTACAATATTTAGAGAGATGGAACCAGCAATTGCACTTAAGATCAATTGATCTTGATGACTCCAGAAAGAATGACTTGGCATGTCGGTAGGCAGCGGACATGGTCGTGAGCCGTCGATGAAGCCCATAAGATCATAACCCAGGAGAATGGCATGAAACTGAAAACGCCATGATGTGTAGTTAGAAGGTGTGAGTTTAATGGATATTTGAGTGGCAGTATTGATAGAGTATAGAGGAGAGGTGTTTTCTAGAGGATTGATGAGTGATGGTTGGGATTGAGATAGAGTAGGAGAATTGGACTCATTTTGAGTATTGGCTAATGCTGATGGAGTGCTGGCTATCTTGAGAGGATCGGTTGCAGAACTTTTTTGGTTCTACAATGGCTCTGGTACCATAAAATGGATTGAAATTGAATGGAATTCTCTACAGTTGTATTGATAAGAAAAATTACAATATATACACTAGGCAAGATAAGCAAAAAAACGGAAAGAGCATTATTGCAAGAGCATCATTGCCTAATTACTGATTTCCTAATTACAGGGATATGAGTGTTGCCTAAATACTGATTTCCTAATTGCCTAATTATTGTTTTCCTAATTACAGGGATATGATAGAATTTACATCCAAAAAAATAGCTAATACAGGCTGTGAAGAACTGGGCAATCTTTGACTATGTATTTTCCCTAATTACACAAAACAAATAAAAAAGTAACACGACCCTGTTTGATGGATTGCATCTTTGCAATGCTTTCTTTGTAGTCTCATATTTTTGTCCTATCCTCGAGACAAAACAACATCTTTAAGTTCTTTCTCCGATATTTTTCTATGGTGGACATTGACAAAAATTTCTCCAATATTTCCAAAACTTCAATCGAAATTTCCATAATTTTAAGGTCTCGAAATATCTTTTGAGTGTAAACAATTTTTTTTAGTATTTATCAAAATTTTTAAAAAAATTTTAGAGGTGTTTTAATTTAATCCTAAAGGATGTTTTAAGACTTTAGAAATACTAAAATTTAAAAAAAAAATAAATATTAAGAAATTTTTGTTCAAACGCTAAAATTTTAAAAAATTTGGGTTAATATCATAATAAATCAGTAAAATAATGATTTATCAAAGGTTGTAGGATATTGTTTCTTACCTAATTTTAGTTTATATCAAAATTTCAATATAAAACAAATATTCATAGTTTTTGTTTTTTTTTTTATATTTCGACCGATATCGATATTTTTTTAAAAAATTTGGTGGTGGAATATGGAACATTTTTATTTCTAGTTTTTTGGCTTGTCCTAGTTGTTTCGTGATGCTGTCGGCTTCCCATGGGCGTCAAATAACATCAATATTATGGAATCTAAATCAACATAAATTTCTTCTTATAATACAGATATCAAACGAACAACCAAGGAAAACCAATTAATATTCAAACGGACCGAGTTTACATCATATTCACTATTCTTGAAAGGTGTCTTGGCAAGTTTCTTTACGCCATTATCACATCAAAAGGACACATCTTAGTTTAATTTTCTTGTAAATATTTTCTGGTTAGGAAAAATTTCATTGACACCGCTTGATTTATGTCAAAATAACACCGACGCCCCTTCGGCGTCATAAATGTTTTCTGGTTAAAAGGAAGAAGAATGAAGCGCTCCTGAACCAATAATACTATCATCTTTGCAGATACTTGCTTCAAAACTATGATAAACTGTACTAAAAATTTGTGAATTAGCTTTCTTGTACTAGTTCTGATACTCCAGGCATTGCAGGTTTACGAGTGCCTTATTTCAGGCAATTCGTCATCTTCCTCGGGAACAGTGGTGGAAGGTTTAGAAGATGCTCCTATTCCTCTCCACAGTGCGTGCGGTTCTACAAGGGGAGAACCGAAATTCACAACCTGCACGCCTGACTTTACTGATACACTAGACTACATATTCTTTTCACCTTCTGACAACATGAAACCGGTGAGTTTGCCTGAGCTTCCAGAATCGGACTCGTCTGATGTTGTTGGTGGATTACCAAACTCTAGTCACCCAAGTGATCATCTGCCAATAGATGTCGAATTTGAAATTTTTGGTTGGGCTTAATTTCAGAATTTCGTTTGGTTGAGCAACATTTGAATTTTACCACAAGCATGGTAATTGAGTTTTGGATAGTCACATCGATTGTACCAAAACTTGTACAACAAATTTAGCTGGCTAAGTGCATGTTTTAAGTTAAAAAGGTTTTCGTATAGGTTTTGGGCTTTTAACACTTGTGCTTCTGAACTTCTTGTCAAAACTCGTGTTGACTTTTTTCCTCCTTTAATTCACAAACTAGTAGATAGAAAAATCATTAAGAAAAAAAAAAATTCATGAAACTGTAATTAAAATACCAAAAAATAGATTGAACAAGTAGAAAATTATCTACAATAAAGTAATAAAAACAAATTTGTAGTTGTAGAAACTGAGAAATTTGATGATAATTACACACGACGCTAATGAGGGAAAATTTAATAAGGAACAACAATGAACATGTTACAATAATAGTTCTTAACTAAAAAGGACGCCTTGAATCGGCAACATTAGTCTTAAGTCTTGAAATTCAATAGCAGAGATGCATGATAGTACACACTTTTAATTCATCACAGATGATGCCAGCACTCCATCACGGTAGATAGGGAACAGAGCTCGTGTTGCTGAAACATGTGGGTATGAATTAGGACCACCTTGCAAGCCACATGAATCATGACCTGTTTTTCGATGGGGTGATTACTGATGTGCTTAATCATAGGAAACCTCGCCTAGTCGCCTTCCAGACGCCGAATGTATGCTCAAAACAATTTTGCCACGATGAATGGGAATAATTTTACAATTTATGCAGTGAAAGGAGATCACCACGCTGGGTCCCATAGTGTTGCAAATGATATGCGTTTTCTTGTCAGGGAGCGAGGAAACAATAATTGTTCGTGTACCTTATGAAGGAACTGGGAAACCTTTATTGGGTCTATAAGAACATCAACGAGGTTATCTTTTCATGCCATAATAAAGGGACTTAAGGTGCTTAAAAAATGTTTTCCAAAATAACAAGATAGCTCAATGAGATTTCTCCAACATGAAGGTTTCAAATTGAGAATATGTTAAACTACAGGGCATCAAAATGATCCTTTCCTGCCAACTCTAATTTTGTTGGGTGCAATTGAAACATGTTTGTTCTTAAAGGTTTAGCAAATGTATCTGGCTATCAATAATGTGTGAAGAATTATTTATTATTTATTACTTATTTGTTTATTTTTGTTTTAGGCTTCTTGCTCATGTAATAATTGAAATTAGCCAAGTCAAAGGTAAACCTTTATTCTTTTCATAATATTATATAATGCATGTCAGTCTTTTATTAGGTTTCGAATGTGGTTATTGCACATGGATGTGAAAGGTTTCTTTTAAACTGCATTCTCTCTCAAGTATGAGAGGTAAGCTCTGTTACTAGAAACAGAAAATTGTTTATCATATTATCAATTTCACCAAGAAAATTTCTAGCCATTTATTTTGTATTAACTTTTTGTTTTGTCAAGGATACTGTAGACGGTGGATCTACAATCAAATGTTAAAATTTTGCATTAGATTGTTCAAGAACTTGGCCCTCAAATCACCGTTAAATGGATCTGTTAGCTCAGCTTGAAATGCAAGATTAAAGTAAAATAAACTAAATAATGCTATAACAAAGAATGACACGTAGAATTTATAGTGATTCACTCTGTTAATGATGAGCTATGTCTACTGTAATTTGCTATGGTGTTTTGAGTGCAAATTACAAGAGAGTAGAAATGAAAAAGTAAATTGGCAGAGTTTCTGTATCTTTTTTCTATGTCCCCTACACCAAAACAACCTTCCCCTTATATAGAGGATGAGGAAGAATCGTGGCTCTCAACCGTCTGGCGGAGTGGGATAATGCCTCGTAAGTAACCGCAAAGTGGGACACGTGTCGATTGGTGATAGGCTGCAAGAATCATGCCTAACCCACATTTTGGCCCATGACTAGACGTGTTATAACTGTCATTTCATGCTAATAACTGTCAGGTTGAGACGATCGATCCGATCAAACAAAGTCATGGGAAACGAGTGGGAACTATCTTGTGCAGTAGAACGCCTTAAACCACGCAAGATGATCGAATCAAGCAAACAATGCGAACAGTCAATTTTTATCGGGCTTAGTCAGCAGATTTTACTCAATCTATTCGATTAGTATCAACATTGGGCCATAGGCTTGCTAGCAATTTGGGCCCGACTAAATTGCACCCCAATAGTTAGCCCCCCACTCCTTCGTCGATGTAATGGACTACAGGAGTGAATAAAGATCAGGCCCCAATCTGACTTTACGTGACATTGATACCTTGCATCTGTACTTGAATCATTACCTTTTCTTAGGAAATCACAATACTTGATTACCTACAACACGTGTCATCACGTGATTGGTAGCCCTTAAAATATCACTACAATGCTGATGCACGCATCTGTTTTGAAAGGGCACCACCTCGGTTCGAGTGAGAACTCGAAAAGATGCATAACCATAGCCCTTGGATGAAATGGTTCTGAAGCGATCTCAGCCGTCGATCTGATACCCTCGGGTAGTATATATAGCTCACATTCTCTCTCTCACCTCTTCATATCACTTCTCTCTCCTCAAACAGAAAGCGATTTTCCCTCTATTTCTTAGAGTTTTTCCATGATTTTTAGGCAAGATTTCTTCTCCTCTTCTAAGTTTCTTAAGATTTTCTTTCTGTAATCTTGTTTTTCTTTCAATTTTGACCATCTGGTACCAAACGCGCCTCATTTTCTAAGAAAATCAGCCATTGCTGAACCTATTTGGCTATTGCGAGTATAAAACACTCACGAATAGTTAGAACTTCTCTAGATTTTAGGATCCTTCTGCCTTTTGATCTCCAAAACCCTAGATTTCCTTTAGTAAACTAGTTTATGTAAAAATGTCGAAGGCAGTTATCATCAACTTAAGCTCCAGCAGCGGCGAGGACCCCTGGTCAAGCAACGACTAAAAGGAAGTAGATGAAATGATCCACCAACAGTCAATGAGCAAATCAAGTGTAAGAATTAATGGAGCCGATACCAGCGGAGAGGCAACAAACCAAGGAGTAGAAAGAAACCAGCCAGCAGGTCCCTCGAGGAGGGTCAATAACATGGAACCGCTCGAAAGGAGGAAGTACATTTCTCCTACCAAAGGAGTGCCATTTTTCACAAAGAATCAAAAGTTTGTTTTAACAGAGGGAGACTTGTTAACAGTGAGATTGAAGTATGGAATCCCAACCTTAGTTGAAATACGTTTGCCTTATCTGGAGGAGCGAGCAGATACACAAAATGATAACTAGTTTTGTGTGTACACCTAATGATTTGAGCTTGGCCTTCAACTGCCGATCCTAGAGTTTGTGATCGAGATCATCAGTCACTTTTACATTTCTATGACTCAACTTATGCCAAATGAGATTTGACTGCTCGTTACCCTCATGGTTTTGATAGAGGAGGCTAGAATCGATTTCAACATATATGATTTCCTCATATGCTATTATCTAAAGCCGAACAACAAAAATTTGGGCTCCTTCTACTTCGTGTGTAGGCAATCGAAGCAGCTCATCATAGAATTTGCAAATGCTGATAGGCACTGGGAAGAGAGAGACTTTTTTATGTCAATCAACTGCGATTCCTTTGAATTAACTACTCAATTTCCATTCACTTTTGGTCATATTGGTAAGCATCATTACTTCTCATATTTCAAGCAGTAATTCCAACTAATCATAAGCGCTCTTTCTTTGTAGATTATGAATTGAATCATCCGGCTCTAATCGGCGAGAGGTTCCAAGCAAGGTTGGATGCATTACTAGGTCTCAAGGGATGGACTTGGGCAGAAATCTCAGAGCCCGATCGACTCAGGAGATCATCAATTTGGAAGCGCTTTAAAGAAATGCCCACAGGTATTCCTATTAAATTTTCAAAATAAGTCGATTGGGTCTTTGTATGCTGCGGTGCACTTCAGCGGCTGTACAGTCCGTCCAAATATATTACCCCTCTATCTGATGAGGACATTCATCTTGCAGAAGTCGCACTATCAGCCATGAAGGTAACATTGCCCTCAGTTGGGGAAATGTGAAAGAAGAAATCGACAGAAAAAGTAACAAAGAAAAGGGGAGATACTGGCGAACAATCAGCACCAAAATAGGTGACACCTTCGACCGCCTTGTCCAATCTTCCTTTGTGTCCCCCTTTCGACATACAGCCCCCACCATCGAAGAAAAGGAAGGGAAGAGAGACTTCTGCTTTGACCAAAGGTGTCGAACAAAGAGTTCGCTAAAAGACCCTTGACATTCCAAAAGACGTCAGCATAATGGAAGATAAGGAGGCGGCGACTAGAGCAACAATAAATTTTTACTTTCACAAAGATAAGGAGCTTCTTAGGGGAAAGTCGTTCACTTGGTTCTACAACGAATCGGCTACAACAATGGGGTAGGTAAAACTCCAAATGTTCAATCCTGTTGACTTCGATCGTATCACTTCATGCTGAAATCCTATCATGCAGGCTCTTTTGCTTCACAACCTCTTCGCAAACAAGGCCGCTCACAAGTTCGAGGAAGAGGTACTGGGAAATAGAAAGCTTGAAGAACAGTTGAATAAGATGAAAGTAGAGAGAGAGAGAACAAACAGAAGGAGCTTAACGACGCAACCAACGCATTAAATAGGTCGAACAAGAAGGTGTTGAACTTGTCTAGTAGCCTACAACTTTCCAAAGAAGAAGTCGACGTTCTGAAAAAGACAGTGGCTACGAAAGACAAGGACATTGAAGAAATCAAAGAGCAGCTGCTCGAGGTCCACAACATTTCTTCCTTCAAGGCATGACTTGAAGCCTTGTTGGAATTCAAGTTAGGCCAACTTAGCGTGGAAGTGATCGATGAAGAGATCAAGGAACTACAAGAGTTGCTATCCCAGGAAGATTTGGCTACTCAGGTGACCGATAAAGGTGAATCAGATACTAAGACGTCGCCACTGATCCTGTTGCCCTTAAGCCAAGTACCGTTCTGACATCCAGTGGTGAAGTGGTGGAGCCCCCAATTGTCAAGCTGACCAAGGGTGAAAATGCTCAATTTGCGGAGGGAGATTCTTGAAAGATTCTTCTGTTTTATATTTGAATTGTCATTTTTGTTTTGTTTGTATCGAACATTTTATTCCAATGAATGGAACTTCAAATCTTATTCAACTTTTTGAATTCAGCATTAGATTAACAACACTTTTATACCGTATGTTACGATCAATCTCTTGGTCAATTAGAAAGCAATCAAACCAATAATACATGATAAATCAAAGTATCGAACCTAAAGGGATCATTATAATATAAACTGGGGCCGCTATTCAGGCGTAAATCGTTCTTCTCATAAATTAACATAGTTACGGGGAGAACAGAGCCAAGTTTGTCTTTTCAACCAGCTCTATACTCGGTCAATCAATCCGCTCCAAGGGGATTATTATCCTTTCACTCACTTCAACCGCAGATCCCAAGTTTGCAAGTGCATCGGCTTTAGAGTTCTGTTCTCAGGGGACATGCTTTACTTCGAACTGGTCGAGTTAGGCCTTAAGTTTGTTGACTAAACTCAGGTACAAAAGCATCTTGTCATCTCGTGCCTCAAACTCTCCATTCACTTGGTTAACGACCAATGTAGAGTTGCTTTCCAGAACGAGTTTAGTAGCCCCCAGTGAGGTAGCGAGTCTTGTACCAGCAATCACAGCATTATATTCGGCTTCATTGTTGGTAGCTTTAAATCCCAATTGAAAACTCTGTTCAATCTCTTCACCAGTTGGGGACTTCAAAACCACTCTTATTCTTGACCCCTTTTCATTGCTCGAGCCGTCGACTTACAGAATCCATGTCTCTGATCTATGTCCTTTTGGTCTGCAAGTCAATTCGACAACAAATCCGCGAGCACCTAGGCCTTTAGCGCTGTCCAAGGTTTGTACTCTATGTCAAACTCTGTCAGCTCAACTGCCCATTTCATCATTCTATCGGAGATGTCTGGCTTGGGTAGAATCGCTGGCAATGGGTAAAACGACAACAAAACAATAGTGTGGCCTTGAAAGTACGGACGGAGCTTTCGAGCCGACATGACAAGTGCAAGGCAAGCTTTTCGATGATAGAGTACCTTGTTTTAGCATCCAACATGCTGTGGCTCACGAAGAATATTGGTTTTTGGATCACATCTTCCTCTCGGACAAGAGCCAAACTTACTGCTGTCACCAAAACTACCAAGTATAGGTAGAGTGGTTCACCTTCTTTGGCTTCAATAGGATCGGTGGAGTTTTCAAGTACCTTTTCAGTTTGTGGAAAGCTGATTCGCACTGTTCGTTCCACTCAAACTTTGTATTCTTCTTAAGCAACTGGAAAAAAGGAAGACATTTGTCATCGGATCTAGCAATGAATCGACTGAGTGCTGCGACTCGACCAGTGACTTTTTGTATTTCCCACTTGGTTCTCGGAGAAGGCATCAACTAAAAAGCTTTTATTTGATCAGGATTTGCCTCGATTCCTCGCTTCATGATGATTAAGAACATACTGCTTGCCACTCCAAAAGTGCACTTCTCTGGATTTAGCTTCATGCCATATTTTCGGAGAACGTTGAAGCATTCTTGCAAAATGCTAGACATAGAGATGAGCCTGCAAAGATTTAATCAACATGTCATTGATGTAAACCTCCATGTTCTTACCAATTTGTTGCTCGAACATCATATTGACAAGCCTTTGATAAGTTGCTCCTGCATTCTTCAACCTGAAGGGCATAACCTTGAAGCAAAAAATCCCTTACTCAGTTATAAAAGTGGTCTTCTCTTGGTCATCAAGATGCAAAAGGATTTGATTGTAGCCAAAGAATGCATCGAGACAACTTAAAATCTCATGACCGGTTGTCGCGTCGACGAGTCGATCGATATGAGGCAATGGGTAACTATCTTTTGGATAGGCTTTGTTCAAATTGGTGAGATTAATGCATATACGCCACTTCCAATTCTTCTTCTTTATGACTACCACGTTGGCAAGCCAATCAGGATATTAAACAGGACGTATGAAACTAGCCTTGAGCAATCTCCTCACTTTGTCTTTTACGATGTTGTTTCATTCGATTTTGAGCTTTCTCCTCTTTTGCCAGACGAGTTTGTTGTCTAGATCGACGTTTAGTCGATGCGATATTATGCTCGGATCAATTCTAGGCATATCTGCATAGGACCATGCAAAACAATCAACATTAGCTTTGAGAAAATCAATTATTTGAGATTTTATACCCGCATTGAGTTGTGACCTAATCTTCACTATACGCCTTTCATCCTACGGGTCAATTTGGACTTTGTCAAGCTAGTCTAGAACCGATTCAACACAGCTTTAGTTTCCAGGCCTGTTCTGCTGGGTCATCTATAATTACTATAAAGCCTTTTTCTGCTTTATAACCATGACGTAATAGCTCCTTGTTGCCTCCTGGCTTCCTCGAATCTCCCAAATGCCTCACTTCATCAAAAACCTTATCGTATGGTGATACATCGAAGGGACTCCCTTCATGGCATGTGTCTAAGGCCGCCCCAAAATAATATTATATCCCGAAGGGCAATCAATAACAAGGAAAGTGGTCAACTTGTTCTCCCTTGCTGCATACACTAGAAGCTTGATTCTCCCCATGATTGTTGTTGCCTCGCCGTTGAAACCTACCAATGACGTCGGGGATTTCTCGATCTTCTCTTCACTGATTTCCATCTTTTCAGCATTGAGAGAAAAAGGATGTTGGCAAAGCTTCCATTGTCAACCAGTATTCTGCTAATCTCACAGTTTGCAATGTTAAGTTTGATTACCAGGGCAGAGTCATGTGGAGTATCGAGCCCAAATGCTTTGTCGCTTTGAAATGAAATAACATGCTCGCAGTGTCCATTGTCAAACAAACTAATAATCGCTTGGTTTGCTTTCCTCTAATGCACCTTCATTTGGTTGACAAAATTGCCGCTGAAAACCAAGCCTCCATAAATTGCTCCAATTATCTTCCTTATTGGTGGTGGTTTTGGTGTCTTCTCATGGGCTTGATGGTGTTTACGTCCTCCTTGCTCCTTATTGAGACCATATATTTTCCTTGCCCACTCAGAAAGGTATTCCCTTAGATGCCCTTTTTTTAAGTAACTTCACAATTTCTGATCGCAGGGCTTTGCAATCGATAGTCAAGTGCCTTGTATCTCGATGAACTCATAATATTTTGACTGGTCGCATGAACGGTTTGGTGCCATTTTACCCAGTCATCAAACATAATCTTTTCCTTCGAGCTGAGCGACTAGTTCAGACGGTGATATGCTGAAAGCATATTTTGGGGTGATAATGGCCTTGTGATTGATCGTGACTTGTCTTCTTTCTATCTCCACTCCCTCTTTGGTGGTGTTCTCGTTCGTCCCTTTCGATTTGGCTGTAACTTTTGCTTCTGATTTTAGTTACTTTGGTCTTTAAATCTCGCTAGCTCTCGTTCACACCTTTCATTTTCCTTTTCCAGGTCAATCCACCCCTTTGCTTTGTTCAGTGCTTCCTGGATGGTGTATGGATAGTAGGAGCAAATGCTGTTCTTGAAAGAGGACTTGTGCAAAAGTCCTTTCTTCAGTACTTCTCGTGCCTACCCAACCACCAATTAAGCACCAAACTCCCAGTTTAGTTAAAAACCTCACTCTCTTCTTGATCACATTACATGTTCTAATGTAAATATCATGAGTCATGAATGCATTTCAACAATCTTTATCATTCCTAAATAACAATAAATCCAATCAATGCACCTTAAAACATAATATGACATAGTTCTTGTGATGCAGTAAATAGTAGTTTCTACTTACCTCGAGTTCGATTTACATTGAGTTAAAAGATTAGTCCTCTTAGAAGATAAGATGTGCTAAAGGCCTAGCATTATAAAATCACATACCATTTAATTTCTCATAATCCAAACTCATTGATCTAGGTTATGAGTCCATATTACTATGGTTTTGCATAACTTAAACATAAATTGGGCTGAACACAAAAAATATTAGAATGCACACCTTTGGCCATGGAACATGCTATATTACTAAACAAGATTAAACATGAAGACCAAGGGGCCGTTTGGTATTGTTTTCAAAATAGGTGAAAATGTTTTTGTTTTGAAAAATGAGAATTTTTAAGAATTGTGGTGAAAGTGTTAGAAATTTTTTGGAGGTTACTTTTGGAGTTTTAGAACTGAGTACCTTTGATCACATATTTACCCCCGTGCTGTCGATTTCTTTTATGGTGATATTATGCATTGAAATCTGATTATGCAGAGCCTGCCTAGCAGATTCAATTAAAATCTCAAACCATCATTCCTTACACCACATTCGTCCAACTAATTCTTAAGAAAGAAAAGTTGAAAAAGTCAAAAAGATAAGTTTGCACGGTTACACCACATTGCTCCAACTTAAATGACAAAAATGAAAGGCATATGTCTGTTATCCTTAAGTGAAGAAATCCACGGTGATGTGAAAATCCTAACTTTATATAATTTATTGCAATTAAAATGGTTATCTTAATACCATTTTATATAAATTACCATATCACCTCTGGATTTTTTTGTTCTTTTTTTTTTGGTATTGCATGATGTTTTAATGTGCCATCGTCATGCTGGTATTTTGGGCTGATAGCAATATTAATATTGTCATGTTGTTTGTATAGAATTTCACACGCCTTGTGTAATCATCTCTGATATGTTTATTTCCTCAAGTTAACTATCATTGGCGTTTGCAGGAAAAGCTTTTCTCTTCAGAGTGCTTCAGAAACTGTAGTTCAGGAGATGAGGAAGCATCTACTCGTGCATCCCATGCTTGTTGTATCTACAAAAACAACCAATATGGGGGAAAGATATTCTGCCAATGAGGTCCAGTGGTTAGTTTCTAAGATGACCAAAATGCTTGTCATAGAATATCAGCCACCATCTTTGTCCTATATATGAAAAGGTTACTGTGGAAAGTGATGAAAAGAATGATTTTCCACTGCACTAAAACTTTGTACAGCAATACATATATATAGAAGGCAGAACCGTGTCCTCCTTGAGTAAAAGGAAAATAACATCCTAATGCATTAATACCTAACTTGTTGGAAAAAGGATGCGCAGCAAAATTTTTTAAAAATTTTATATCAGAGTAATTTTCAAAACACAAGTTTGACATGCTATATGTATAAATTAACTAGATCTTACTAACTTTTGCGTGCCGAAGAACCTTCGCAATCTGTGAAGAGAAAAAACGATCTAGAAGAGCCTCAACCAACTGGTCTTCTTTGCTATTCTCTATCCACGATCGGAGTGAGTGTGGGCACACACGTATAGCTCTTCCACCAGTGACTCTCCTTCCAACCAATCGAGAGAACCCAAAGCAAGTGTTTGTGATTTGTGAACAAAAGCTCTCAGGGAGTTTTCTAGATTCTCACTTAGCAAAGTATCACCCTTAATCTCTCAATTGATCTAAGTAACTGGTGAGAATCACTCACTATTTATAGAGGTTGGTCCTAGGGTCAGTCCTTATCAGATTAAGTCTCAAAACTCGAGTCAGAATCAAATTCGGATCAATATCTGATAAGATCCACGTGAAAATGTGTGACCTTTGTTGGAAACAAAGTGCGCAGCAGAATTTTTAAAAATTTTTCATCAGAGTAATTTCCAAAACACAAGTTTGACATGTTATATATATAAATTAGACAGATCTTGCTAACCTCAGTGTGCCGAAGAACCTCCGCAACCTGTGTAGAGAAGTAACGTTCCAGAAGAGCCTCAACCAACTGGTCTTCTTTGCTATTCTCTATCCACAACCAGAGGGAGTGTGGGCTCACACGTACAGCTCTTCCACCGGTGACTCTACTTCCAACCAATAGAGAGAACCCAAAGCTAGTGTTCGTGATTTGTGAACAAAAGCTCTCAGGGAGTTTTCAGATGCTCACTAGAAGAGTATCACTCTTAATCTCTCGACTAATCTGAGTACATCATGAGACTCACTCCCTTTTTATAGCTATTGGTCCTAGGGTCAGTCCATATCAGATTAGGTCTCAAAAACACGAAACAGAATCAAGTTCGGATCAATATCTGATAAGATCCGAGTGAAAATGCGTAATGTTATCTTTCGCTGATCGGCAGGCCAAACATTCTGATCGGCAAGCCGAACAGGCCAGTTCGGCAGGCCGAACACGTCATCCGGTAGGGCGAACTCCTGAGAAAAAATCTCCGTGAATCTTTTATTTTCCACCCGAGATTCTAAAAGATAAAGTCTTAGTTTTGATTCAAATAACCCAAAAGAGAAGTTATCTGATCAAAACAAACTTTATCAAGATAATCTCTACGAAAATAAATCAATTCACAATAATTCTACAAGTTTATCTTGTTCTAATTTGTCTAAAATTAAAACAACCGATAAATAGACAAGAATTATTTGATCGCAATAATTCAACAAGTTTATCTTGAATTAATTTCTTACAAAATTAATTCAACCGATAAACAGACATGAATTATTTGATTCTTATAAATTTTAAACCAATCTGATAAATCCGACATAAGTCACCAATTATTGGAAAAGCACGCCGTGTCATTATAGGATTTTGTGAGCTAGCAAAGGGGACCAAAATGGACCTACAAAGTTCAAGCTCATGATAATTATGAAACCCAATATCCCAGATATACATTTCACAATTATCAACTCCAACGCTACTCCACTAAAAGCTTGGAGCTGCACTCTCGAACTTTGTAGAATTACGAAGCTCGTGTAGCTAAGTCTCCATGACATATCAAAGTGTATCGTATCCCCATATGATCATCCATAATTGGCTTAAGGACAAGTTCTGTCTTACCTTCCCGATTATTTTTATCTTACATTCCATTGTCTCACCATTAGAAAACTTACCATCTAAAGATAGTATACCATTCGGTTACACCTATGTATCCAAATGGTTGAGCGCTCCAGTTTTCCAATTACAGGACAACGCATATAAAAGGATATCATTACTCCTAAAGAGGAGCTATGGATTCCATATCTATGAATAACAAGTCTACGCTATCAAGAGTCATGCCTCCAATGTACTGGTATGCATACCACTATTGAGATGTGGGTGTCACCCTTTGGCATAACAAAAGACACAAGTCAAGACAACAGACCCACTATTCATCTCAGGATTAAGATACAATACAAATGACTTTCTAAAGTGAATCGATTTGCCAAGACATAATTATTAATCCAAATCAATTCACTTTATGTCCCGATCCAACACATCGTCACCTATGACAACGTGCCAATGTTTCTATTCACGGAGTCCAACTCCGATGGTCAATACAAACCATCTCCCAAAAGGGATATAGACAACATAACAATCTTTACATGAATAAAGCACCCAACTTTATTCCCTCGATTGCGGATCATATGTTTTAGACCGTCACCTTAAGAATCGTGTCTTCCGCATAATCAGTCCATCATATGCCCAATTCTTAAGGTTTAGACTGACAGTCTCAGACTACTATTTGCTTATCGTACATTTAACAAATATGAACGTAAAGAGGACAAGATTTGCTATATATAAATGAATAAATTCTTTATTAATAAAAATGTCTCCAAAAAGCGTATTACATTTTTACTCCTTAGGGCATAGATGTCTAACAATCTCCCACTTGCACTAAGTGAGTAAATACAACAAATTTTGCATCACCATAGCTTCCACATGCCTCTCGAAGACTCTCCCAGTAAGTGTCTTCTTAAATGGATCAGCTAAATTGTCCTCTGACGCGATCTTGCACACCATGACATGCCCGCCCTCAACAAAGTCCTTTATCACATGATACTTCTGATCAATATGCTTACTCTTCTTGTGAAATCTTGGTTCCTTAGCATTAGCTACCGCCGCACTGTTATCACAGTACAGTGATACCGCTTTATCCATACCAGAAACTACCTCAAGATCCCCAAGGAACTTGCGGAGCCACACTGCTTCTTTTGAAGCATCACTAGCCGCCACATACTCGGCCTCCATCGTTGAATCCGAAGTGCAATCTTGCTTTGTACTTCTTCAACTGATGGCACTGCCACCCAGAGTAAACACAAACCCCAAAGTCGATTTCCTAGAATCCAGACAAGATTGAAAATCCGAATCAGTGTATCCTAGAGGAGTTAAACCCTCACCCGAATACACAAGCATATACCCTCGAGTCCTTCTCAGGTACTTGAAAATATGCTTTGTTAGACATGTATGCTCTAAGGAGTAAAAATGTAATACATTTTTGGAGACATTTTTATCAATAAAGAATTTATTCATTTATATATACCAAATATTGTCCTCTTTACGTTCATATTTGTTGAATGTATGATAAGCAAACAGTAGTCTGAGACTGTCAGTCTAAACCTTAAGAGTTGGGCATATGATGGGATGATTATGCGGTAGACACGACTCTTAAGGTGATGGTCTAAAATATATGATCCGCAATCGAGGGAATAAAGTTGGGCGCTTTATTCATGTAAAGATTGTTATGTTGTCTATTTCCCTTTTGGGAGATGGTTTGTCTTGGCCATCGGAGTTGGACTCCATGAATAGAAACATTGGCGCGTTGTCATAGGTGACGATGTGTTGGATCGGGACATAAAGTGAATTGATTTGGATTAATAATTCTATCTTGGCAAATCGATTCACTTTAGACAATCATTTGTATTGTATCTTAATCCTGAGATGAATAATGGGCCCGTTGTCTCGACTTGTGTCTTTTGATGTACCAATGGGTGACTCCCACATCTCTATAGTGGCATGCATGCCGGTACGTTGGAGGCATGACTCTTGATAGCGTAGACTTGTTATTCATAGATATGGAATCCATAGCTCCTCTTTAGGAGTAATGATATCCTCTTATATGCGTTGTCCTGTAATTGGAAAACTGGAGCGCTCAACCATTTGGATACATAGGTGTAACCGAATGGTATACTATCTTTAGATGGTAAGTTTTCTAACGGTGAGACAATGGAATATAAGATAAAAATAATCGGGAAGGTAAGACAGAACTTGTCCTTAAGCCGATTATGGATGATCATATGGGGATGTGATACACTATGATATGTCATGGAGACTTAGCTACACGAGCTTCGTAATTCTATAAAGTTCGAGAGTGCAGCTCCAAGCTTTTAGTGGAGTAGCGTTGGAGTTGATAATTGTGAAATGTATATCTGGGATATTGGGTTTCATAATTATCATGAGCTTGAACTTTATAGGTCCATTTTGGTCCCCTTTGCTAGCTCACAAAATCCTGTAACGACACGGCGTGCTTTTCCAATAATTGGTGACTTATGTCGGATTTATCAGATTGGTTTAAAAGAATCAAATAATTCATGTCTGTTTATCGGTTGAATTAATTATGTAAGAAATTAGTTCAAGATGAACTTGTTGAATTATGGCGTTCGGATAATTCTTGTCTGTTTATCGGTTGTTTTAATTTTGGACAATTAGAACAAGATAAACTTGTAGAATTATTGTGAATTGATTTATTTTCTTAGAGATTATCTTGATAAAGTTTGTTTTGATCAGATATCTTTTCTATTGGGCTATTTGAATCAAAACTGAGACTTTATCCTTTAGAATCTCGGGTGGAAAATAAAAGATTCGCGGAGATTTTTTCTCAGCAGTTCGGCCTGTCGATCAGAAAGTTCGGCCTGCCGAACTGGCCAGTTCGGCCTGCCTATCTCACAGTTCGGCATGCCGACCGCGACAGTTAAGATTACGCGTTTTTCACGCGTATCTTATCAGATATTGATCCGAACTTGATTCTGTTTTGATTTTTGAGACCTAATCTGATATGGACTGACCCCAAGGACCAATAGGTATAAAAAGGGAGTGAGTCTAATGATTTACTAAGATCAATTTGAGAGATTAAGAGTGATACTCTTCTAGTGAGCATCTGAAAACTCCCTGAGAGCTTTTGTTCACAAATCACGAACACTAGCTTTGGGTTCTCTCTATTGGTTGGAAGGAGAGTCACCGGTGGAAGAGCTGTACGTGTGAGCCCACACTCACTCCGGTTGTGGATAGAGAATAGCAAAGAAGACCAGTTGGTTGAGGCTCTTCTGGAACGTTACTTCTCTACACAGGTCGCGGAGGTTCTTCGGCACACTGAGGTTAGTAAGATCTGTTTAAATTTATACATATAACATGTCAAACTTGTGTTTTGGAAAATACTCTGATGAAAAAATTTTAAAAATTCCGCTGCGCACTTTGTTTCCAACAATTGGTATCAGAGCCGAGGTTTTTACATAAATTTGCAAGTTTGTGATCATGTTATATGCATAAATTTTGTGATCTTAATCTCTCCAATGCTTGAATTAAATTTTATAGAGAGATGGCACTCTAGGTTTCTATATAATATATATGTTGTCATGGATTATATGGTGAATGTTTATTAATTAATTATGGTTGATTAAATTGTTGTTTAATTATTTATTAGTTAATTAATACCGGTTATGGTTCCTTAGAGGTTAGAATGTGTATCTAAGTTTTTTCATGTAATTAGATGGCAGACTATCATCTCCGTCTAGGAATTATTATTTAATTTTTAATTTGTAAGAATTTTGTAATTAAATAATTATTCGGAGAAGACGGAACGAGAAGTCGGAACTTAAAGATTGATGATGGCGCCTCCCAGTATTTCCTGAGTCTCTAATTTTATGTTTTTGAATTGTTGAAAATAAAATTGATGAATTGCATTAAAATTTTATTTTCTGGATTGAGGGTTTTCTGCTCGGTCGGCATGCCGGACCTCACAGTTCGGCAGGCCGAAGGTCACAGATCGGCAGGCCGGACGTACGGTCCGGCAGGCCGACAGTGGGGCAGAAATTTTGGTGCTCTGCCGGCAGGCCGAACCTTCATGTTCGGCAGGCCGAACCTCCATGATCGGTAGGCCGATCACCTAGATCGGCCTGCCGACCGAGAGCTGCCAGGTGTCCAGAAAAGGTGCGATTTTTCCAGTGCAGTTTTAATTTTATTTTTGGGACGATTCTGAGAAACATTAAATTTGGATATGACCGGAAATATGAAGTGTTCGATTCATACGGGATTGAGGACTTAAAGATGGATATTACATGAAGAAGGATACAGCTTGAGGATTCAAGGATGAAGAATCGATAAATGTCTCGATTATTCTCTTGTAATCTTAGTTTTTCTATTCTCTAGGGTGGAACCATAATATTACGGTTATTATTATTATTATGCTTGTAGCTTTGCTTGATTGCTTTGCTTGTCTGCATTATAATATGATTTACCATGTATATTGATAACATGTCATATAGAATAGGGAGTGCCGCTCATATTAAAATTGTTCATGCATAATTTTAAAATAAAACCTTGACTTCAAAAGATTGAGTGGGAGAAGGTTTTCGAAGAGAGAACCTAAGGCCTCCATCGTTGGTCCATAGGAAGAACATGATGGTCCCAACCCCTAGGAAGGGATTTCTATCATGTACCAGATTGGATCTCTGAAAGGATAAGGTATTTTAGTATGATTTATGGTTGCACACCCCTAGGTGGTGATTATAAATCATGGATAAAATATTAAAACGGTGGTTATACACTCACGTTAATTTTATTATTAACCTCCCCTAGGAGCTCTGTTAATAAAATTAATGGCCAAAGAAACGATTATTAGTATATGCTGGATCATACGGGTCCTGGATGGCATATATTAATCAGGAGGGGATCCGTGTTCCTGATTGAATTTGGCATGACTCCCCTAGGAGCTTGTTGAATTCTGAGTTGGGAATTATCGTTGTAAGGTTGTGATATTTTCAAGGTTTTGACACATAAACACATTTGTATGATTTTACATGATTGTGTTATCTTACTAAATTATTATATATGTTTGCTTATGTTTGGTATATGATTCTTTATTGTAGATTGAAAATGTCTAAAAACGCTTTATCATCGATACTTGACAAAAACCAATTAACCGGTGAGAACTATAATGATTGGAAACGGAACCTGGACATCGTCCTTTCCTTTGAGAAACTGAAATATGTTCTGACAACTCCTTGTCCTCCCGAGCCTACGGGAGACTCAAGTAATGAGCAATTCCAAGCGTACGACCGCTGGAAAGATGCTAATGATCAGGCCCGCTGCTATGTTATGGCTAGCATGAATAACGTGCTGCAGGCTCAACATCAGGATTATGAGACTGCGAAGCAGATCTTGGATAATCTTGCGGACATGTTTGGAGGCCAGGCCATAACAAAGCGGCAAGGGGCGCTTCGGAAACTCTTAAACTGTAGACAGAGACCGGGGACATCTGTAAAGGAGCACATGATGTTGGTCATGGGTTACCTCGCTGAGGCTCAAACCAATGGAGCCGACATCGATGCTGAAACTCAGATGACAATGGTCTTTGAGACTCTGTCTAAGGAATTTATTCCGTTTAGAGCTACTTTTAATCTAAGCAATAGACGGGATATGACCTTGACAGAACTGATGAAACAGTTACAAGAGTTTGAACTGCTGATCAAGGAGTCTCCTGCTGGTGGAGAGGCCAATATGGTAGCTGCTTCTGGTTCCAATCCTAACTCTGGGAATGGAAAGAAGCAACGGGCCAAAAGTGGGAAGTCTTCTATTCCTATTGCTACCAAGAGCAAGAAGAAGAAGAAGAAGAACCCAAAGAAGCTTAAGTGCTTCTTTTGTGGTAAGGTCGGGCATATAAAGAAGCATTGCAAGGACTTCCTTTCCAAGGGAGGTAGGTGTGATCTTCTATATTTAGAAACTTGTTTGGTTGAGGAATCCAGTGACATTTGGGTCATAGATTCCGGTGCAACTAATCATGTTTGTGTTTCTCTGCAGGGATTCAAAGAAACGAGAAGTCTACTTCGTGAAGACTTAACGCTTCGGATGGGCGATGGATCCTTGGTCTCAGCGGAAGCAGTGGGAGATGTCCATCTTTATTTTGATAATTATAGGAGTTTAATTTTGCGAGATTGTTTTTATGTTCCTAAATTTAAAAGGAATTTAATTTCTGTATCTTCTTTATTTAAAGACTCCTACGTGGTATCTTTTAATGAAAAAGTGGTGATTCGTAAAAACAAATCTTTTATCTGTTCTGGATGGATGCAAAATAATCTATATTTTATCAAACCTAAGATGGACCTATTGCTTAATGCTGAGATAAATGATAATGACTCAAAAAGACTTAAAACTTCTCACTCTAATAAGACTTATCTTTGGCATTTGCGCCTTGGCCATATTAACCTAAATAGGATTCAAAGGTTGGTAAGGGATGGACCTTTAAGTCACTTAAAGGTGGAATCTATACCTCAATGTGAATCTTGTTTGGAGGGTAAAATGACCAAAAGACCATACGGGTCTAAGGGCAATAGGGCCGAAGGGGTTCTAGAACTTATGCATAGTGATGTTTGCGGACCGATGAACATCCGGGCACGAGGAGGGTATGAGTACTTCGTTACTTTTATTGACGATTACTCAAGATATGGGTATGTGTACCTAATGCACCACAAAAGCGAAACTTATGATAAGTTCAGGGAGTTTCGGGCTGAAGTGGAAAAGCAATTAGGTAGACCCATAAAGGCACTTAGATCTGATCGAGGTGGGGAATACCTTTCTGATGAGTTCTTGGACACTTGTTAGAGAATGGGATTTTATCCCATTTGACTGCGCCGGGCACTCCGCAGCAGAATGGGGTAGCAGAGAGAAGGAATAGGACTTTGTTGGACATGATTCCGTCCATGATGAGTTATTCATCATTGCCTTTATCCTTTTGGGGATATGCACTACAAACCGCATGTTATCTTTTGAACAATGTGCCTTCAAAATCGGTCCCTAAAACTCCTCACGAGTTGTGGACAAGACGGAAGACATCCTTAAACCATATTCGCATATGGGGATGTCCAGCTCATGTCCTGTTTAAGGATCCGAATAAGTTGGAAGCACGTTCAGAAGTTTGCGTGTTTGTAGGATATCCAAAAGGGACTAAAGGGGGTTATTTTTATAACCCAAAGGAAAATAAAGTTGTGGTTTCAACTAATGCAACTTTCCTTGAGGAGAGTTACATGAACGACTTTAAACCTCAAAGCAAAGTGGTGCTTGAGGAGTTGAGGGGTAATCCGTTTACTCCGGAGGTTCCGAACGAAACCATTCCGATCGGTGTAGAAAAACCAAACAAACCTGAACAACAACCTCAGGGGCTTCGGCGTAGTGGGAGGATCGGGCGTCAACCTGAGAGGTATATGTTCAATGGGGAGGTCTTTTTGGCTGAACCGGATGAACATGACAGGGATCCTTATACTTACGCAGAAGCTATGGAGGATGTTGATTCAAGACTCTGGACAGAGGCCATGAACATTGAGATGAAGTCTATGGAGACTAATCGGATCTGGGAGCTTGTGGATCTTCCCGAAGGGGTAAAACCCATAGGGAGTAAGTGGATCTACAAGAGGAAAAGAGGAGTGGATGGAAAGGTCGAAACCTTTAAGGCTAGACTGGTAGCTAAGGGTTATACGCAAAAGGAAGGAATCGATTATGAGGAAACCTTTTCGCCTGTAGCCATGCTTAAGTCCATCCGGATTCTCTTGTCCATAGCTGCCGCTCTCGACTACGAGATTTGGCAGATGGATGTCAAGACGGCTTTTCTGAATGGCTATCTTGATGAGTCCATTTATATGGAACAACAAGACGGGTTCAAGGTCGCGGGTCAAGAGGGTAAGGTTTGTAAGCTGCTAAAGTCAATTTATGGACTTAAGCAGGCTTCTCGTTCTTGGAACATAAGATTTGATCAAGTGATCAAGACTTATGGGTTCTCACAAAATGTGGATGAACCATGTGTTTACAAACACATTAAGAATGGGAAGGTGGTTTTTCTACTACTCTATGTAGATGACATTCTGCTAATTGGCAATGACGTTGGGGCGTTGTCATCGGTCAAATTATGGTTGACCAAGCAGTTTGACATGAAGGACTTGCGTGAGGCTAATTTCGTTCTCGGTATCCAGATCTTTCGGGATAGGAAAAACAAAATGATAGCTTTGTCACAGGCCGGCTACATAGATAAAATTCTCAGGAGGTTTGCAATGCAGGATTCCAAGAAAGGTGGGCAACCATCTAGGTCTGGAATTACTCTTTCTAAGAAAGACTCTCCAAAGTCTTATGAAGAAAGAGAATACATGAAGAAGGTACCTTATGCTTCGGCAGTGGGTAGTCTCATGTATGCCATGCTTTGCACTCGACCGGATATTAGTTATGCGGTCGGGATTGTGAGTCGATTTCAGGCGGATCCAGGACCGAACCATTGGGTTGCGGTAAAGCATATTTTCAAGTACCTGAGAAGGACTCGAGGGTATATGCTTGTGTATTTGGGTGAGGATTTAACTCCTCTAGGATACACTGATTCGGATTTTCAATCCTGCCTGGATTCTAGGAAATCGACTTCGGGGTTTGTGTTTACTCTGGGTGGCGGTGCCATCAGTTGGAGAAGTGCGAAGCAAGATTGCACTTCGGATTCAACGATGGAGGCCGAGTATGTGGCGGCTAGTGATGCTTCGAAAGAAGCAGTGTGGCTCTGCAAGTTCCTTGGGGATCTTGAGGTAGTTCCTGGTATGGATAAAGCAGTATCACTGTACTGTGATAACAGTGCGGCGGTAGCTAATGCTAAGGAACCAAGATTTCACAAGAAGAGTAAGCATATTGATCGGAAGTATCATGTGATAAAGGACTTCGTTGAGAGCGGGCATGTCACGGTGTGCAAGATCGCGTCAGAGGACAATTTAGCTGATCCATTTACGAAGACACTTTCTGGGAGAGTCTTCGAAAGGCATGTGGAAGCTATGGGGATGCGAAATTTGCAGTATTTACTCACTTAGTGCAAGTGGGAGATTGTTAGACATGTATGCTCTAAAGAGTAAAAATGTAATACGTTTTTGGAGACATTTTTATCAATAAAGAATTTATTCATTTATATATACCAAATATTGTCCTCTTTACGTTCATATTTGTTGAATGTATGATAAGCAAACAGTAGTCTGAGACTGTCAGTCTAAACCTTAAGAGTTGGGCATATGATGGGATGATTATGCGGTAGACACGACTCTTAAGGTGATGGTCTAAAATATATGATCCGCAATCGAGGGAATAAAGTTGGGCGCTTTATTCATGTAAAGATTGTTATGTTGTCTATATCCCTTTTGGGAGATGGTTTGTCTTGGCCATCGGAGTTGGACTCCGTGAATAGAAACATTGGCGCGTTGTCATAGGTGACGATGTGTTGGATCGGGACATAAAGTGAATTGATTTGGATTAATAATTCTTTCTTGGCAAATCGATTCACTTTAGACAATCATTTGTATTGTATCTTAATCCTGAGATGAATAATGGGCCCGTTGTCTCAACTTGTGTCTTTTGATGTACCAATGGGTGACTCCCACATCTCTATAGTGGCATGCATGCCGGTACGTTGGAGGCATGACTCTTGATAGCGTAGACTTGTTATTCATAGATATGGAATCCATAGCTCCTCTTTAGGAGTAATGATATCCTCTTATATGCGTTGTCCTGTAATTGGAAAACTGGAGCGCTCAACCATTTGGATACATAGGTGTAACCGAATGGTATACTATCTTTGGATGGTAAGTTTTCTAATGGTGAGACAATGGAACGTAAGATAAAAATAATCGGGAAGGTAAGACAGAACTTGTCCTTAAGCCGATTATGGATGATCATATGGGGATACGATACACTATGATATGTCATGGAGACTTAGCTACACGAGCTTCGTAATTCTATAAAGTTCGAGAGTGCAGCTCCAAGCTTTTAGTGGAGTAGCGTTGGAGTTGATAATTGTGAAATGTATATCTGGGATATTGGGTTTCATAATTATCATGAGCTTGAACTTTATAGGTCCATTTTGGTCCCCTTTGCTAGCTCACAAAATCCTGTAACGACACGGCGTGCTTTTCCAATAATTGGTGACTTATGTCGGATTTATCAGATTGGTTTAAAAGAATCAAATAATTCATGTCTGTTTATCGGTTGAATTAATTATGTAAGAAATTAGTTCAAGATGAACTTGTTGAATTATGGCGTTCGGATAATTCTTGTCTGTTTATCGGTTGTTTTAATTTTGGACAATTAGAACAAGATAAACTTGTAGAATTATTGTGAATTGATTTATTTTCTTAGAGATTATCTTGATAAAGTTTGTTTTGATCAGATATCTTTTCTATTGGGCTATTTGAATCAAAACTGAGACTTTATCCTTTAGAATCTCGGGTGGAAAATAAAAGATTCGCGGAGATTTTTTCTCAGCAGTTCGGCCTGTCGATCAGAAAGTTCGGCCTGCCGAACTGGCCAGTTCGGCCTGCCTATCTCACAGTTCGGCATGCCAACCGCGACAGTTAAGATTACGCGTTTTTCACGCGTATCTTATCAGATATTGATCCGAACTTGATTCTGTTTCGATTTTTGAGACCTAATCTGATATGGACTGACCCCAAGGACCAATAGGTATAAAAAGGGAGTGAGTCTAATGATTTACTAAGATCAATTTGAGAGATTAAGAGTGATACTCTTCTAGTGAGCATCTGAAAACTCCCTGAGAGCTTTTGTTCACAAATCACGAACACTAGCTTTGGGTTCTCTCTATTGGTTGGAAGGAGAGTCACCGGTGGAAGAGCTATACGTGTGAGCCCACACTCACTCCGGTTGTGGATAGAGAATAGCAAAGAAGACCAGTTGGTTGAGGCTCTTCTGGAACGTTACTTCTCTACACAGGTCACGGAGGTTCTTCGGCACACTGAGGTTAGTAAGATCTGTTTAAATTTATACATATAACATGTCAAACTTGTGTTTTGGAAAATACTCTGATGAAAAAAATTTAAAAATTCCGCTGCGCACTTTGTTTCCAACATGCTTTACCGCAACCCAATGGTTTGGTCCTGGATCCGCCTGAAATTGACTTACAATCCCGACCACATAGCTAATATCCGGTCGTGTGCAAAGCATGGCATACATGAGACTACCCACTGCCGAAGCATAAGGCACCTTCTTCATGTATTCTCTTTCTTCACAAGACTTTGGAGAGTCTTTCTTAGAAAGAGTAATTCCAGACCTAGATGGTTGCCCACCTTTCTTAGAATCATGCATTGTAAACCTCCTGAGAATTTTATCTATATAGCCGGCCTGAGATAAAGCTATCATTTTGTTCTTCCTATCCCGAAAGATCTAGATACCGAGAACAAAATTAGCCTCACCTAAGTCCTTCATGTCAAACTGCTTGGTCAACCATAATTTGATCGATGACAACGCCCCAACGTCATTGCCAATTAGCAGAATGTCATCTACATAGAGCAGTAGAAAAACCACATTCCCATCCTTAATGTGTTTGTAAACACATGGTTCATCCACGTTTTGTGAGAACCCATAAGTCTTGATCACTTGATCAAATCTTATGTTCCAAGAATGAGAAGCCTGCTTAAGTCCATAAATAGACTTTAGCAGCTTACAAACCTTACCCTCTTGACCCGCGACCTTGAACCCGTCTAGTTGTTCTATATAGATGGACTCATCAAGATAGCCATTCAGAAAAGCCGTCTTGACATCCATCTGCCAAATCTTGAAGTCGAGAGCGGCAGTTATGGACAAGAGAATCTGGATGGACTTAAGCATGGCTACAGGCGAAAAGGTTTCCTCATAATCGATTCCTTCCTTTTGCCTATAACCCTTAGCTACCAGTCTAGCCTTAAAGGTTTCGACATTTCCATCCACTCCTCTTTTCCTCTTGTAGATCCACTTACACCCTATGGGTTTTACCCCTTCAGGAAGATCCACAAGCTCCCAAACCCGATTAGTCTCCATAGACTTCATCTTAATGTTCATGGCCTCTTTCCAGAGTCTTGAATCAACATCCTCCATAGCTTCTATGTAAGTATAAGGATCCCTATCATGTTCATCCGGTTCAGCCAAATAGACCTCCCCATTGAACATATACCTCTCAGGTTGACGCCTGATCCTCCCACTACGCCGAAGCCCCTGAGGTTGTTGTTTAGGTTTGTTTGGTTTTTCTACACCAATCGGAATGGTTTCGTTCGAAACTTCCGGAGTGAATGGATCACCCCTTAACTCTTCAAGCACCACTTTGCTTCGAGGTTTAAAGTCGTCCATGTAACTCTCCTCAAGGAAAGTTGCATTAGTTGAAACCACGACTTTATTTTCCTTTGGGTTATAAAAATAACCCCCTTTAGTCCCTTTTGGATATACTACAAACACGCAAACTTTTGAACGTGCTTCCAACTTATTCGGATCCTTAACAGGACATAAGCTGGACATCCCCATATGCGAATATGGTTTAAGGATGTCTTCCGTCTTGTCCACAACTTGTGAGGAGCTTTAGGGACCGATTTTGAAGGCACATTGTTTAAAAGATAACGTGCGGTTTGTAGTGCATATCCCCAAAAGGATAAAGGTAATGATGAATAACTCATCATGGACCTAATCATGTCCAACAAAGTCCTATTCCTTCTCTCCGCTACGCCATTCTGCTGCGGAGTGCCCGGCGCAGTCAAATGGGATAAAATCCCATTCTCTAACAAGTGTCCCAAGAACTCATCAGAAAGGTATTCCCCACCTCGATCAGATCGAAGTGCCTTTATGGGTCTACCCAATTGCTTTTCCACTTCAGCCCGAAACTCCCTGAACTTATCATAAGTTTTTCTTTTGTGGTGTATTAGGTACACATACCCATATCTTGAGTAGTCGTCAATAAAAGTGACGAAGTACTCATACCCTCCTCGTGCCCAGATGTTCATCGGTCCGCAAACATCACTATGCACAAGTTCTAGAACCCCTTTGGCCCTATTGCCCTTAGACCCGTATGGTCTTTTGGTCATTTTACCCTCCAAACAAGATTCACATTGAGGTATAGATTCCACCTTTAAGTGACTTAAAGGTGCATCCCTTACCAACCTTTGAATCCTATTCAGGTTAATATGGCCAAGGCGCAAATGCCCAAGATAAGTCTTGTTAGAGTGAGAAGTTTTAAGTCTTTTTGAGTTATTATCATTTATCTCAGCATTAAGCAATAAGTCCATCTTAGGTTTGATAAGTATAGATTATTTTGCATCCATCTAGAACAGATAAAAGATTTATTTTTACGAATCACCACTTTTTCATTAAAAGATACCACGTAGAAGTCTTCAAAAAAAGAAGATACATAAAAACAATCTCGCAAAATTAAATTCCTATAATTATCAAAATAAAGTTGGACATCTCCCACTGCTTCCGCTGAGACCAAGGATCCATCGCCCATCCGAAGCGTTAAGTCTTCACACAGTAGACTTCTTATTTCTTTGAATCCCTATAGAGAAACACAAACATGATTAGTTGCATCGGAATCTATGACCCAGATGTCACTGGATTCCTCAACCAAACAAGTTTCTAAATATAGAAGATCACACCTACCTCCCTTGGAAAGGAAGTCCTTGCAATGCTTCTTTTTATATGCACGACCTTACCACAGAGGAAGCACTTAAGCTTCTTTGGGTTCTTCTTTTTCTTCTTCTTGCTCTTGGTAGCAGCAGGAATAGAAGACTTCACGTTCTTGGCCCGTTGCTTCTTTCCATTCCCAGAGTTAGGATTGGAACCAGAAGCAGCTACCATGTTGGCCTCACCACCAGCAGGAGACTCCCTGATCAGCAGTTTAAACTCCTATAACTGTTTCATCAGTTCCGTCAAGGTCATATCCCGTCTATTGCTTAAATTAAAAGTAGCTCTAAACGGAATAAATACCTTAGACAGAGTCTCAAAGACCATAGTCATCTGAGTTTCAGCATCGATGTCGGCTCCATTGGTTTGAGCCTCAGCGAGGTAACCCATGACCAACATCATGTGCTCCTTTACAGATGTCCCCGGTCTCTGTCTACAGTTTAAGAGTTTTCAAAGCACCCCTTGCCGCTTTGTTATGGCCTGGCCTCCAAACATGTCCTCAAGATTATCCAAGATCTGCTTCGTAGTCTCATAATCCTGATGTTGAGCCTGCAGCACGTTGTTCGTGCTAGCCATAACATAGCAGCGGGCCTGATCATTAGCATCTTTCCAGTGGTCGTATGCTTGGAATTACTCATTACTTGAGTCTCCCGTAGGCTTGGGAGGACAAGGGGTTGTCAGTACGTATTTCAGTTTCTCAAAGGATAGGACAATGTCCAGGTTCTGTTTCCAATCGTTATAATTCTCACCGGTTAATTGGTTTTTGTCAAGTATCCAAGATAAAACGTTTTTAGACATTTTCAATCTAAAATAAAGAATCATATACCAAACATAAGCAAACACATATAATAATTTAGTAAGATAACACAATCATGTAAAATCATACAAATGTGTTTATGTGTCAAAATCTTGAAAATATCATAACCTTACAACGATAATTCCCAACTCAGAATTTAACAAGCTCCTAGGGGAGTCATGCCAAATTCAATCAGGAACACGGATCCCCTCCTGATTAATATATGCCATCCAGGACTCGTATGATCCAGCATATACTAATAATTGTTTCTTTGGCCATTAATTTTATTAACAGAGCTCCTAGGGGAGGTTAATAATAAAATTAACGTGAATGTATAACCACCGTTTTAATATTTTATCCATGATTTATAATCACCACCTAGGGGTGTGCAACCATAAATCATACTAAAATACCTTATCCTTTCAGAGATCCAATCTGGTACATGATAGAAATCCCTTCCTAGGGGTCGGGACCACCATGTTCTTCCTATGGACCAACGATGGAGGCCTTAGGTCCTCTCTTCAAAAACCTTCTCCCACTCAATCTTTTGAAGTCAAGGTTTTATTTTAAAATCATGCATGAACAATTTTAATATGAGTGGCACTCCCTATTCTATATGACATGTTATCAATATACATGGCAAATTATATTATAATGCAGCAAGCAAAGCAATCAAGCAAAGCTACAAGCAAAATAATAATAACCATAATATTATGGTTCCACCCTAGAGAATAGAAAACTAAGATATCAAGAGAATAATCGAGACATTTATCGATTCTTCATCCTTGAATCCTCAAGCTGTATCCTTCTTCATGTAATATCCATCTTCAAGTCTTCAATCCCATATGAATCGAATACTTCATATTTCCGGTCATATCCAAATTTAATGTTTCTCAGAATTGTCTCAAAAATAAAATTAAAACTGCACCGGAAAAATTGCACCTTTTCTGGACACCTGGCAGCTCTCGGTCGGCAGGCCGATCTCCCGGTCTTGCTTTATCGGCGTGTCGATCTAAAACATCGGCCTGCTAATCCATGCAGGTTCGGCATGCTGAACTGAAACTTTGGCCTGCCGGCAGAGCACCAAATTTTTTGCCCCACTGTTGGCCTGCCGGACCACACGTCCGGCCTGCCGATCTGTGACCTTCGGCCTGCTAAACTGTGAGGTTCGGCATGCCGACCGAGTAGAACACGCTCAATCCAGAAAATACAATTTTAATGCAATTCATCAATTTTATTTTCAACAATTCAAAAACATAAAATTAGAGACTCAGGAAATACCTGGAGGCGCCATCATCAATCTTCAAGATCCGACTTCTCGTTCCGTCTTCTTCGAATAATTATTTAATTACAAAATTCTTACAAATTAAAAATTAAATAACAATTCCTAGACAGAGATGATAGTCCGCCATCTAATTACATGAAAAACCTAGATACACATTCTAACCTCTAAGGAACCATAACCGGTATTAATTAATTAATAAGTAATTAAACAACGATTTAATCAACTATAATTAATTAATAAACATTCACCACATAATCCATGACAACATATATATTATATAGAAACCTAGAGTTCCATCTCTCTATAAAATTCAATTCAAGCATAGGAGAGATTAAGATCACAAAATTTATGCATATAACATGATCACAAACTTGCAAATTTATGTAAAAACCTTGGCTCTGATACCAATTGTTGGAAATAAAGTGCGCAGCGGAATTTTTAAAAATTTTTCATCAGAGTAATTTCCAAAACATAAGTTTGACATGTTATATGTATAAATTTGATAGATCTTACTAACCTCAGTGTGCCGAAGAACCTCCGCAACCTGTGTAGAGAAGTAACGTTCCAGAAGAGCCACAACCAACTGGTCTTCTTTGCTATTCTCTATCCACAACCGTAGTGAGTGTGGGCTCACACGTACAGCTCTTCCACCGGTGACTCTCCTTCCAACCAATAGAGAGAACCCAAAGCTAGTGTTCGTGATTTGTGAACAAAAGCTCTCAGGGAGTTTTCAGATGCTCACTAGAAGAGTATCAATCTTAATCTCTCGACTAATCTGAGTACATCATGAGACTCACTCCCTTTTTATAGCTATTGGTCCTAGGGTCAGTCCATATCAGATTAGGTCTCAAAAACTCGAAACAGAATCAAGTTTGGATCAATATCTGATAAGATCCGTGTGAAAATACGTAATCTTATCTCCCGTTGATCGGCAGGCCGAGCATTCTGATTGGCAGGCCGAACTCCCGAGAAAAAATCTCCGCGAATCTTTTATTTTTCACCCGAGATTCTAAAGGATAAAGTCTCAGTTTTGATTCAAATAACCCAAAAGAGAAGTTATCTGATCAAAACAAACTTTATCAAGATAATCTCTAAGAAAATAAATCAATTCACAATAATTCTACAAGTTTATCTTGTTCTAATTTGTCCAAAATTAAAACAACCGATAAATAAACAAGAATTATCTGATCGTAATAATTCAACAAGTTTATCTTGAACTAATTTCTTACAAAATTAATTCAACCGATAAACAAACATGAATTATTTGATTCTTAGAAATTTTAAACCAATCTGATAAATCTAACATAAGTCACCAATTATTGGAAAAGCACGCCGTGTCGTTATAGGATTTTGTGAGCTAGCAAAGGGGACCAAAATGGACCTACAAAGTTCAAGCTCATGATAATTATGAAACCCAATATCCCAGATATACATTTCACAATTATCAACTCCAACGCTACTCCACTAAAAGCTTGGAGCTGCGCTCTCGAACTTTATAGAATTACGAAGCTCGTGTAGCTAAGTCTCCATGACATATCAAAGTGTATCGTATCCCCATATGATCATCCATAATCGGCTTAAGGACAAGTTCTGTCTTATCTTCCTGATTATTTTGATCTTACGTTCCATTGTCTCACCATCAAAAAACTTACCATCCAAAGATAGTATATCATTCGGTTACACCTATGTATCCAAATGGTTGAGCGCTCTAGTTTTCCAATTATAGGACAACGCATATAAGAGGATATCATTACTCCTAAAGAGGAGCTATGGATTCCATATCTATGAATAACAAGTCTACGCTATCAAGAGTCATGCCTCCAACGTACCGGTATGCATACTACTATTGAGATGTGGGTGTCACCCTTTGGCACATCAAAAGACACAAGTCGAGACAACGGACCCACTATCCATCTCAGGATTAAGATACAATACAAATGACTGTCTAAAGTGAATCGATTTGCCAAGATAGAATTATTAATCCAAATCAATTCACTTTATGTCCCGATCCAACGCATCGTCACCTATGACAATGTGCCAATGTTTCTATTCACGGAGTCCAACTCCGATGGTCAAGACAAACCATCTCCCAAAAGGGATATAGACAACATAACAATCTTTACATGAATAAAGCGCCCAACTTTATTCCCTCGATTGCGGATCATATGTTTTAGACCGTCCATCATATGCCCAATGCTTAAGGTTTAGACTGACAGTCTCATACTACTATTTGCTTATCGTACATTCAACAAATATGAACGTAAAGAGGACAAGATTTGGTATATATAAATGAATAAATTCTTTATTGATAAAAATGTCTCCAAAAAATGTATTACATTTTTACTCCTTAGGGCATACATGTCTAACAACCTTATCCTTCACTGATCGGCAGGCCGAACAGGTCCCATCGGCCAGTTGAACACGTCCATCGGCAGGCCAAACTGTCGAATAAAAAATCTCGCGAATCTTTTATTTTCCACCTTAGATTCTGTAGGATAAAGTCTCAGCTTTAATTCATATAACTCAATAGAGAAGTTATCTGATCAAAACAACTTTATCTAAATAATCTCTAATAAAATAAATCAATTCCAAATAATTCTACAAGTTTATTTTAATCTAATTTATCCAAAATTAAATCAACTGATAAATAGACAAGAATTATCCGATCCTTACAAGTCAACAAGTTTATCTTGTATCAATTTTATCACAAAATTAATTCAACTAATAAATAGACATGAATTATTTTATTCTTCTGAATTTTAACTAATCTGATAAATCGGACATAAATCACCAATTATTGAAAAAGCACGCCGTGTCATTACAAGATGTTGTGAGCTAACCAAGGGGACCAAATGGACCTATATAGTTCAAGCTCCCTACAATTATGAAATCCAATATCCCAGAGATACATTTTATAATTATTAACTCCAAAACTACTCCACTAAAAACTTGGAGTTGTACTCTCAAACTACATAGAATTACAAAGCCCGTATAGCTAAGTCTCCATGACATATCATAGTGTATCGTGTCCCCATATGATAATCCACAGCCGGCTTAAGGACAAGTTCTGTCTTACTTTTTTGATTATTTTTATCTTATGTTTCATTATCTCACCATTAGAAAACTTACCATCCAAAGTATACCATTCGGTTTCACCTATGTATCCAAATGGTTAAGCGCTCCAGTTTTTCAATTACAGGATAAAGCATATAAGAGGATATCATTACTCCTAACGAGCAGCTATGGATTCCATATCTATGAATAACAAGTCTACCCCATCAAGAGTCATGCCTCCAATTTACCAGCATGCATACAACTATTAAGATGTGGGTGTCACCCTTTGGTACATCAAGAGACACAAGTCAAGACAATGGGCCCACTATTCATCTCAAGATTAAGATACAACACAAATGATTGTCTAAAGTGAATCGATTTGCCGCGATAGAATTATTAATCCAATTCAATTCACTTTATGTCCCGATCCAACACATCGTCACCTATGACAACGTGCCAATGTTTCTATTCATGAAGTCCATCTCTAATGGTCAAGACAAACCATCTCCCAAAAGGGATATAGACAACATAACAATCTTTGCATGAATAAAGAGCCCAACTTTATTCCCTCGATTGCGGATATTATGACTTAGACTATCACCTTAAGAATCATGTCTTTCGTATAATCCGTCCATCATATGCCCGATTCTTAAGGTTTAGACTGACAATCTCAGACTATTGTTTGCTTAACATACATTCAACAAATATGAACATAAAGAGGACAAGATTTGGTATATAAATAATGAATAAATTCTTTATTGATAAAAATGTCTCCAAAAACATATCACATTTTTACTCCTTAGGGCATACATGTCTAACAATCTCCCACTTGCACTAAGTGAGTAAATATGACAAATCTCGCATCCGCATAGCTTCCACATGCCTCTCGAAGACTCTCCCAGTAAGTGTCTTCGTAAATGGATCAGCTAAATTGTCCTTTGACATGATCTTGCACACCATGACATGCCCGCCCTTAACTAAGTCCTTTATCACATGATACTTTCGATTAATATGCTTACTATTCTTGTGAAATCTTGGTTCTTTAACATTAGCTACCACCGCATTGTTATCACAGTACAGTGATACCGCTTTATCCATACTAGGAACAACCTCAAGATCCCCAAGGAACTTGTGGAACCATACTGCTTCTTTCAAAGCATCACTAGCTACCACATACTCGGCCTCCATCGTTGAATCCAAAGTGTAATCTTGCTTATCACTTCTCCAACTGATGGCACCGTCGCCCAGAGTAAACACAAAACCCAAACTCGATTTCCTAGAATCTAGACAGGATTGAAAATTCGAGTCAATGTATCCTAGAGGAGTTAAGTCCTCACCCGAATACACAAGCATATACCCTCAAGTCCTTGCCAGGTACTTGAAAATATGCTTTACTGTAACCCAATGGTTCGGTCCTAGATCTGCCTGAAATCGACTTACAATCCTGACATATAGCTAATATCTGGTCGTGTGCAAAGCATGGCATACATGAGACTACCCACTGCCGAAGCATATGGCACCTTCTTCATGTATTCTCTTTCTTCATAAGACTTTGGAGAGTCTTTCTTAGAAAGAGTAATTCCAGACCTAGATGGTTGCCTACCTTTCTTGGAATCCTGCATTGCAAACCTCCTGAGAATTTTATCTATGTATCCGGCCTGTGACAAAGCTATCATTTTGTTCTTCTTATCCCAAAAGATATGGATACCGAGAACAAAATTAGCCTCACCTAAGTCCGTCATGTCAAACTGCTTAATCAACCATAATTTGACTGATGACAATGTCCCAACGTCATTGCCAATTAGCAGAATGTCATCTACATAGAACAGTAGAAAAACTACCTTTCCATCCTTAATGTGTTTGTAAACACATGGTTCATCCATATTTTGTGAGAACCTATAAGTCTTGATCACCTGATCAAGTCTTATGTTCCAAGAATGAGAAGCCTACTTAAGTCCATAAATTGGCTTCAACTGCTTACAAACCTTACCCTCTTGACATGTGACTTGGAACCCGTCTGGTTGCTCCATATAAATGGACTCATGAAGATAGCCATTCAAAAAGGTCATGTTGACATCCATCTACCAAATCTCATAGTGGGGAGCAATAGCTATGGACAAGAGAATTCGGATGGACTTAAGCATGGCTACAGGCGAAAAGGTTTCCTCATATTCGATTCCTTCCTTTTTGCGTTTAACCTTTAGCTACCAGTCTAGCCTTAAAGGTTTCGACTTTTCCATCCACTCCTTTTTTCCTCTTGTAGATCCACTTACACCCTATGGGTTTTACTCCTTCAGGAAGATCCACAAGCTCCCAGACCTAATTAGTCTCCATAGACTTCATCTCTATGTTCATGGCCTCTGTCTCGAGTTTTGAATCAACATCCTCCATAGTTTCTGCGTAAGTATAAGGATCCTTGTCATGTTCATCCAGTTCAACCAAGAAGACCTCCCCATTGAACATATACCTCTCAGGTTGACGCCCGATCCTCCCACTACGCCGAAGCCCCTGAGGTTGTTATTTAGGTTTGTTTGGATTTTCTACACTGATCGGAACGGTTTCATTTAGAACCTCCAGAATGATTGGATCACTCCTTAACTCCTCAAGCACTACTTTTCTTTGAGGTTTAAAGTCATTCATGTAACTCTCCTCAAGGAAAGTTGCATTAGTTGAAACCATGACTTTATTTTCCTTTGGGTTATAGAAATTCCCCCCTTTAGTCCCTTTTGGATATCCTACAAACACGTAAACTTTCAATTGTGCTTCCAACTTATTTGGATCCTTAAACAGGACATGAGCCGGACATCCCCATATGTGAATATGGTTTAAGGATGTCTTCCTACTCGTTCACAACTCATGAGGAGTTTTAATAACCAATTTTGAAGGCACATTGTTCAAAAGATAACATGCAGTTTATAGTGCATATCACCAAAAGGATAGAGGCAATGATGAATAACTCTAAACAGAATAAATTCCTTAGACAGAGTCTCAAAGACCATAGTTATCTGAGTTTTAGCATCGATGTCAGCTCCATTAGTTTGAGCCTCAACGAGGTAACCCATGACCAACATCATATGCTCCTTTACAGATTTCCCCAGCCTCTGTCTACAGTTTAGAAGTTTCCAAAGCGTCCCTTGTCGCTTTGTTATGGCCTGGCCTCCAAACATATCCTCAAGATTATCCAAGATCTGTTTCGCAGTCTCATAATCTTGATGTTGAGCTTGCAGCAAGTTGTTCATGCTAGCCATAACATAGCTACGGGCCTGATCATTAGCATCTTTTCAGCGATCATACGCTTGGAATTGCTCATTACTTAAGTCTTTTGTAGGCTCAAGAGGACAAGGGGTTGTCAGTACATATTTCAGTTTCTCAAAGGATAGGACGATATCCAGGTTTCGTTTCTAATCATTATAGTTCTCACCGGTTAATAGGTTTTTGTCAAGTATCGATGATACAACGTTTTTAGACATTTTTATTCCACAATAAGGAATCATATACCAAACATAAGCAAACATATGATAATAATTTAGTAAGATAACACAATCATGTAAAAATCATACAAATATGTTTATGTGTCAAAACCTTGAAAATATCACAACCTTACAACGATAATTCCCAACTCAGAATTCTACAAGCTCCTAGGGGAGTCATGCCAAATTCAATCAGAAACACGGATCCCCTCCTGGTTAATATATGTCATCTAGAACCCGTATGATCCAGCATATATTAATAATCGTTTCTTTGGCCATTAATTTTATTAACAGAGCTCCTAGGGGAGGTTAATAATAAAATTAACTTCAATGTATAGCCATTGTTTTAATATTTTATCCATGATTTATAATCACAACCTAGGAGCATGCAACGATAAATAATGCTAAAATATCTTATCCTCTCAGAGATCCAATCTGGTACATGATAGAAATCCCTTCCTAAGGATCGAGACCACCATGTTCTACCATGGACCAACGATGGAGGCCTTAGGTTCTCTCTTTGAAAACCTTCTCCCACTCAATCTTTTGAAATCAAGGTTTTATTTTAAGAATATGCGTGAACAATTTTAATATGAGCAGCACTTCCTATTCTATATGACATGTTATTAATATACATGGCGTATCATATTATAATGCAGACAAGCAAAGTAATCAAGCAAAATAATATATAACCGTAATATTATGGCTCCACCCTAGAGAATAGAAAACTAAGATTACAAGAGAATAATCGAGACATATTATCGATTCTTCATCCTTGAATCCTCAAGCTATATCCTTCTTTATGTAATACCCATCTTCAAGTCTTCAATCTCGTAAGAATCGAATACTTCATATTTTCGGTCATATTCAAATTTAATGTATCTCAGAATTGTCCCAAAAATAAAATTAAAACTGTATTGGAAAAAAAAAACTACACTTTTTATGGAAATTTTTCAACTCTCGGTTGGCAGGTCGATCTGGGTGATCGGCTTGCTGGTCATGCTCCATCGGCCTGCCAATCAGGAAGATTGGCCTGCTGACCCATGAAAGTTTGGCCTGCCGGTAGAGCCAGTCAATTTCTACCCCACTGACGGCCTATCGAACCATACGTCTGGCCTGCCGATCTAGGATGATCAGCCTGCCAAACTGTGATGTTTGGCATGCCGACCGAGCAAAAATCGCCTATTCTGGAGAATACAATTTTTAATGCAATTCATCAATTTTAATTTTAACAATTCAAAAACATAAAATTAGAGACTTAGGAAATACCTAGGAGTGCCATCATCATTCTTCTAGATCCGCCTTCTCTAAATAATTATTTAATTATAAAATTCTTACAAATTTAAAAATAAATAATAATTCCTAGATGGAGATGATAGTTGCCATCTAATTACATGAAAAAAAATAGATACACATTCTAATCTCTAAGGAACCATAACTGATATTAATTAATTAATAAATAATTAAATAAGAATTTAATCAACCATAATTAATTAATAAACATTCACCACATAATCCATGACAACATAAAATTATATAGAAACCTAGAGTGCCAACTATCTATAAAATTAAATTCAAGCATAGGAGAGATTAAAGATCACAAAATTTATGCATATAACATGATCACAAACTCGTAAATTTATGTAAAAACCATAACTCTGATACCAATTGTTGGAAAAAGAGTGCTCAGTGGAATTTTTTAAAAATTTTATATCAGAGTAATTTTCAAAACACAAGTTTGACATGCTATATGTATAAATTAACCAGATCTTACTAACATTTGTGTGTCGAAGAACCTCCGTAATCTGTGAAGAGAAAAAATATTCTAGAAGAGCCTCAACTAACTGGTCTTCTTTGCTATTCTCTATCCACGACTGGAGTGAGTGTGGGCTCACACGCACAGCTCTTCCACCGATGACTCTCCTTCCAACCAATCGAGAGAACCCAAAGCAAGTGTTCATGATTTGTGAACAAAAGCTCTCAGGGAGTTTTTTAGATTCTCACTTAGCAGAGTATCACTCTTAATCTCTCAATTGATCTAAGTAACTTGTGAGAATCACTCCTTATTTATAGAAGTTGGTCCTAGGGTCAGTCCTTATCAAGTTAAGTCTCAAAACTTGGATCAGAATCAAATTTGGATCAATATTTGCTAAGATCCACGTGGAAACGCGTGATCTTATCCTTCGTTGATCGGCAGGCCGAACCACCTGATCGGCAGGCCGAACTGGTTCCATCGGCCAGCCGAACAAGTCCATTGACAGGGCGAACTATTGAATAAAAAATCTCACGAATCTTTTATTTTTCACCCGAGATTTCATAGGCTAAAGTCTCAGTTTTAATTCAAATAACCCAATAGAGAAGTTATTTGATTAAAACAACTTTATCTAGATAATCTCTAAGAACATAAATTAATTTCCAATAATTCTACAAGTTTGCTTTGGTCTAATTTATCCAAAATTAAATCAACCGATAAATAGACAAGAATTATCCGAGCATTACAATTCAACAAGTTTATCTTGAATCAATTTTATCACAAAATTATTTCAACTGATAAATAGACATGAATTATTTGATTCTTTCAAATTTTAACCAATCTGATAAATCTGACATAAATCACCAATTATTGGAAAAGCACACCGTGTCGTTACAGAATGTTGTGAGCTAGCAAAAGGGACCAAATGGACCTATATAGTTCAAGCTCCCGATAATTATGAAACCCAATATCCTAGATATACATTTCATAATTATCAATTCCAACGCTACTCCACTAAAAGCTTGGAGTTGCACTCTCGAACTACATAGAATTACAAAGCCCGTATAGCTAAGTCTCCATGACATATCATAGTATATCGTGTTCCCATATGATAATCCATAATTAGCTTAAGGACAAGTTCTATCTTACCTTCCCGATTATTTTTATCTTACGTTTCATTATCTCACCATCAGAAAACTTACCATCCAAAGACAGTATACCATTCGGTTACACCTATGTATCCAAATCGTTGAGCGCTCTAGTTTTTCAATTACAGGATAACGCACATAGGAGGATATCATTACTCCTAAAGAGGAGCTGTGGATTCCATATCTATGAATAATAAGTCTACGCCATCAAGAGTCATGCCTCCAACTTACCGACATGCATACCACTATTAAGATGTGGGTGTCACCCTTTGGTATATCAAAAGACACAAGTCAAGACAACGGGCCCACTATTCATCTCAGGATTAAGATACAACACAAATGATTATCTAAAGTGAATTGATTTGCCGAGACAGAATTATTAATCCAAATCAATTCACTTTATGTCTCGATCTAACACATCGTCACCTATGACAACATGCCAATGTTTCTATTCACGAAGTCCACCTCTGATGGTCAAGACAAACCATCTCCCAAAAGGGTTATAAACAACATAACAATCTTTGCATGAATAAAGCGCCCAACTTTATTCATTCGATTGCGGATCGTATGATTTAGACCATCACCTTAAGAATCGTGTCTTTTGCATAATCCGTCCATCATATGCCCAATTCTTAAGGTTTAGACTGACAATCTCAGACTATTCTTTGCTTAACATACATTCAACAAATATGAACGTAAAGAGGAAAAGATTTGGTATATAAATAATGACTAAATTCTTTATTAATAAAAATGTCTCTAAAAACATATTACATTTTTACTCCTTAGGGCATACATGTCTAACATAACTATCCTGCTCATTTACAGCTGATTATTCTCTTACTAATTTACAGCTAAATTATCGTACCAAATCTCCTAAAAAACTAATCAAAACATTTTAAGAGACACAATTTTGTCACAATCAAGAAGATCACAATCCAGAAGAAGATTTCCATATAATTCCACACAATCAAGAAGGAGATTTCTATACAATTCCATACTCCCCCTCAAGTTAGGCAGTAAATGTTCATCATAGAGCTTGCTACATAGCTTGCTATAGAGTTTGCCTAGCAAATTCAATTAAGGAATGCATTCTTTACATCTAGTTGGTATAGTGGCCAGTCTAGGTTAGTAGCTAATGACAACAATATGCAGACTATATTGAGTTTGGCAATAAGAGCAAAAGTTTCTTGGTAGTCAATTCCATAGGACTGAGTGAACCCTTTTGCCACCAATTGAGCTTTGGATCTATTCACACTCCCATCTGCATTGTGTTTGACAATAAAGATCCACTTGCATCTAACCAGAGATTTTCCAGTTGGTAGATCAGTAATTTCCCAAGTTCCATTCTGCTCCAATGTTCAAATTTCTTCCAAAACAACTGCTTTCCATTTCGTTACTTTCAACGCCTCGTGTATAGAGCTTGGTACTTGAACTTTGTCAATGCTACTAATAAATGCCTTATAACCAGGTGACAACCCGTTATAAGACAAAAAATTGTAAATGGGATGAGAAGTGCATGACCTTACTCCTTTCCGCAAGGCAATTGGCAAGTGAAGATCATCATTAGATACTTTAGTAGAGACAAATTCAAAACTTGTATTATCTGGTGAACTTTCATGAGATTTTGGATGCGGATTGGATTCATGATCATGCTCAGGTGGCTGTTGTTCTCTTCTTTCTTGAGTTTTGTTTCTCCTAGTATTGACACGTAACTCACCAGGATCTTCGAAATGTGTAGGATTGGTTTGCTGAGGAGTTTGAGGTTCAGTTTGAAGTTTTAGGCATGGGACTTTAGTTGGGATAATCGGATTTGATTGAGAGATCTCGGTTGAAGATATGAGAGGATTAATGGATGGAGATGACCCAAATGGAGGATTAATGAATGGAGATAACCAAGGCCCAGATGGAGGATTGATGGATGGAGATGACCCAGATGTATCAATGTCCCAAAGTTAGTATTCCTGTGTAAAATTCTCCCCCTGAATATCAATTTGGGGGTAGTAGGGCTGTTGTTTGAAAAAGGAGACATCCATGGAATTGTAGAATTTTCTTGTAATGGGAGAGTAACATTTGTATCCCTTTTGGTTTGCAGAATACCCAATGAAATGAAAATACATTTGAGAGCCTTTGAATCAAGTTTACTACAATGTTGAGGACGTATGTGGACAAATACAGTACATCCAAAGATTTTAAAGGGAGTGGAGGACAGGACTCGAGTAGTTGGATATGACTAAAGAAGGACTTGGTAGGGTGTTTGGAAGTTTAGAACTCGTGAGAACATTGTGTTTATTAGATAGGCAGGAGTTTACACAGCCTCTCCCAAAAAATGTTTAGGACCATGAGTGGTGAACATGAGGGATCGAGCAACATCTAAGAGGTCCATGTTGTTGAGGTGTATCAACATGAGAACTTTTGTGAATAATACCTTGATTTGTTAGATAATCACCTAGGATATGATCAAAATACTCTCTCGCATTATCTATTTTCAACACTTGGATTTTTGTCTTGAATTTTTTTGGATCATGGTGTTGAAGTTTTTGAAAATTTGACCAGCTTCTGATTTTTATTTCATAAGAAATATCTAGGTAATCCTAGAGTGATCATCTACAAAAGATATGAACCATCTTGTCCTAGTAATATTTTTAATTCTAGATGGCCCCCATATGTCACTATGGATCAATGAAAATGGATGAGATGCTTTGTAAGGTTTGACAGAATAAGAGCTGTGAATGTGTTTAGCAAATTGACATACCTCACATTGAAGCATTTTTGGATCTTTTTTATTGAATAGTAAAGGAAACAACTTTTGAAGGTACAAGAAATTGAGATGACCTAATCGATAGTGCTACAACCAGATTTCACTATCTTTATTGGAGTGACTCAAGGAAACAAGACTTTGACAAGACTAATTTTAGGATTTGATGCTTTCTGCTTTATGAGTTTTTCTTTTAGGAGATCCATCTACTCTGAGAAGATAAAGTCCAGAGCACACCTCAGCATTGCTAATCGTCCTCCACGAATCCAAATCCCGAAATTCACACATACTTGAATAAATTTAGTAACACAGTTCTGTTCTTGAGTGAGCTTGCTGATTGACAGAAGATTGCAATCTAGTTTTGAAATGTAGAGTGAGATCTTTTGAAACACTCATAGAACTTGTACCAGCAACCTTGGAGATGGATCCGTCGGTAATTTTTACGGTAATATTTTCATGACATGGACTATAGTTATGAAAGAGATTGACATCTCCAGTCATGTGATCAGATGCTCTTGAGTCTATAATCCATGAATTCATTTTTTCTTTGTTAACAATAAGAGCACTTAAAGGTTACCTTTGTGTGATAAAGACCCAATTCCAATGGCATTACCGACTGATGCTTGTTGTGACTGTGAAAACATCTTCTGTAGAACCTCAAGCTGCTCCTTGTTAAAGGGGCTAGATTCAGTTGCTGTGGTGTTTTTTGTGTTTTCTTCAAATGAGGCATGATTGCCTCGGCTTTCTTTATTGAATTGTGGTCTAGAGGGTCTCAAATCTGTTGGCTTGCCATGTATCTTCTAGCAAGTGTCTCGGGTATATCCTAGTTTCTCACAGCGATCACACCATGGTCTGCCCTTTTTTTCCTATTGTTGTTGTTGTAACGTTGTGCTCCTTGAACGGCTAGTGTAGAGTTTTTGGTGGCTGGAACAGTAGACGAAGATCCCAATGTCACTTTCTTTCTACTTTCTTTGCGATGCACCTCAGAGAATGCTTCTTGGATGTTAGGCAATGGTTTTGATCCTAGTATCCTTCCTTGGACCTTATCAAGGTTTTTGTTGAGACCCATTAAGACTTAAACACTTTTTTCCTTTCAACAATCTCCTTGTATCTTATGCCATCTTTAGTGTAGTCCCATTCATACAATTCAAAGGCATCCGGTTGCTGCTAGTAATGAGTGAGAATGTTGAAATATTGAGTTACCAATAAATCACCTTAATGAAGGTCATGGAGGGTAGTTTCAATCTCGAATAATTCTGAGGTGTTCTGATTACTGGAGTAGATTTCCCTTGCTGCATCCTATATTTCTTTGGAAGTGCTATAGAGAAGGAAGTTTTCTCCAATTTCATTTGTCATGGAGTTGATCAGCCAAGACATGATGATATTATTTTCTAATTTCCATTGCTTGAATTTTGGATCTGTGGTTGCTGGAGCAACAGCTACACTAGTGAGAAAATCATCCTTCCCCTTTGCGCATACAAACATCATGACGGATTGTGACCATTGGTGGTAGTTACCATTCAACTTGTGTCCTATGATGGGAAAATGGTTGTCTTTTGATCCACCATTGGAGCTTGTGGAGATAATATCTGGGTTGGGGTTATTTTAAAGGAGGACATGGTTTGATTTTTGGTTGCCATACCGTATTTCGTCATAGAGTTTTCTTATTTTTTAAGAGTCGACTTTGATGCCAAGAAGAAAGGAATAATTCTCTCTTATTTTTATGAATAATTTTGTACAATATTTATAGGAAAAGAAAGAGATCATTTCTTCCTAAAATCAGGAAAACGTTCCTGAAAATACTCTGCTAACAAAAAGGAAAAAGAGTTGCCTAAGAATGAGGAATTACATAATCAGAATCCCCTTATTGTGGTACCTAATTTACAACTTTGACTTTTTATTATTAAAAAACAAGAAATTAGGAAAAAAGAACAAGAAATCAGGAATTCCACAATTTTTAGTTTAGGCTGCTAACTCAATGGTTGAGTACTTGGCTTTTAAGTGCTTTAATGATAACTTTTTTGGCAATAAACTCAGGGCTTGGGTGGTAGTAGTTCAATTTCTGTGTGTGACCAAATTATGTGTTGGCATCATAGATTAGGACATCCGAGTTTTCCATATTTAAAACATTTGTTTCCTTGGTTATTTAAGAATTTGGATTGTAATTCCTTTAACTGTGTTATTTGTCATTTATCAAAAAGTCACCAAGTTCCATATAAATCAAAACCTTATTGTGCTCGAAACCATTTTACTTAATTCATAGTGATGTTTAGGGCCCTTAAAAAATTACCACTTTTTTTTGGAAAAAGATGGTTTGTAAGTTTCATTGATGATCACAGTAGGCTTTGTTGGGTTTATTTGATGAGTGAAAAATCTGAAGTTGAAAAATTGTTTAAAGATTTTTATACCATGGTTGAAAATTAGTTTCAAACCAAAATAAGTATTCTTCGGACAGATAATGGCACCAAATATTTTAACAAATGTTTGGGCAATGTTTTAAACAGTAAAAGTTATTCAACACCAATCTTCTTGTCGTGATACACCCTAGCAAAACGACATTGTTGAAAGAAAACATTTACTTGAAGTTGCTTGTGCTACAATGTTTCATATGCATGTTCCAAAAAATTATGGGGAGACGCAATTCTAATTGCATGTTATTTGATTAACAGAAATGCCAACACGTGTTTTAAACTATGTTGTACCTTTGCAATGTCTTAAAAATATTTCCCAACAAATAGAATTATTTCTGATTTGCCAACTAAAGTGTTTGGCTGCATTGTTTTTGTTCATATACCTAGTCATTTACAATCTAAACTGTATCCTAGAGCAGAGAAGTGTATTTTCCTAGGCTATGCGCTTAATAAGAAGGGATACAAATGTTTGAACCCAAAACCTAAGGAAATTTACGTAAGTATGGATGTGGCTTTTTTGGAAAATGAATCTTTTTTTCAAGCAAACAGATCTTCAGTGGGAGCTTGAAAATGGTGAAGATCAGTTTTGGCATACATTTGTTCTTATGCCTATTTTTTTTTTTCCCAAAACTCAATCTATCCTTTGAAATAAACCAAGAAACACAACTTTTAACTAGGGGAAATGAAGACGGCTCTATTTTACCGCTGCCAAAGGTAAGTGATTCACGGATAGGGGGAGAAATACTACCGTCTAACCCTCCACCTGAATTTCTTGTTTATAGTAGGAAACAATATCATCATAAGAGTGAGGGAAAATCAATCATCCTTGTACAAGCTCAATCAGTACCTCCAGAAACTGGTCATTTGGACACTCAAATATTCCAGGAAATCCTTCCACAACAACCCCCTTTTCAACTAATACATCTTCTATCAATATTTTTTGTGATCTTGATATTCCAATAGCTATAAGAAAAGGAGTCCAAACCTCTACCAAGCAACCCATTGCTAAATATTTGCCCCACCAGACTCTAATAATCATAGGGTTTGTTATCTAAAATATTTCTCACCTGTTTGTGCATAGAAACATACAGGAAGCATTGGGTCATTTGGATTGGAAGTTGGGAGATTATTGACCTGCCAAAAGAAGAGATGAATGCTCTTCGAAGAAATAGAACTTCGGAGATTATTGACCTGCTAAAAGATAAGAAAACTGTGGACTATAAATAGGTATTTACTGGTAAATGTAGAGCTGAAAGTATAGAAAGGTACAAAGCCAGACTCGTAGCTAAAGGCTTTACGCAGACACATGAAATTGACTATCAAGAAACATTTGCACTAGTTGAAAAGATAAACTCAGACTTCTTCTTTCTTTGCTAATACCAATTAGATGAAAAAAATGCTTTTTAAAATAGAGATTTAGAAGAAGAAGTGTTTATGGAGCTGCCACCAGGTTTTGAGGAGAAACTTGGTAGAGATAAAGTGTACCATTTGAAGAAATCTCTGTATGGGCTTAAGCAATCTTTTAGAGCTTGGTTTGAGTGTTTCAGGAAAGTTGTAAAGAGCTAGGGCTATTGTCAAAGCCAAGCTGATCATACTCTATTTTATAGACATTCCAAGGAAGGTAGAGTTGCTATCATGCTTGTCTATGTAGATGATATAATCTTGACAGGTGATGATAGTTTTGAGCTCGAAAGACTAAAAAAGGTGCATGCTAATGAGTTTGAGATTAAGCACTTGGGCTAGAAGTGTAACTGATAGAAGATCAACCTCTGACTACTGCACAATTGTTGGGGCAATTTGATTACTTGGCGCAACAAGAAGCAACCTATGGTGCCTAGAAGTAGCGTAGAGGCTGAATTTTGGGCCGTTGTTCAAGGAATTTGTGAAGTAGTGTGGATCAAGAGGGTAATAGAAGAATTGAATGACATTCATCCAATGCCTATGAAAGTGTATTGTGACAATAAATCTGCCATCTCCATTGCACACAATCCAGTTCTTTATGACAAAACGAAACATGTTGAGATTGACAAACATTTTATAAAAGAATAACTTTCCCATTTTAGTTCTCTATGTACCTATAAATTTCAGAGCATGTAAACTATTTCATATTAGTGAGAATTATACGACTTTGAATTCTCAAGTTCCTAGTTTCTGTTTTTGTCTAATTCTAGAGTTTGTACAAATTGGTTGAAGAATCAGATAATACTAAATTCCATGAGGAAGAGTGTGTTGTTATATACCATAGGATAAAATTTTGGGAGCGGTATTGATTAACGGAGAGAAGGATTTTAATAGTTTGCTTTTGTCTGATCTTGGTAGCGATTGGGGCTCTATTTGAGTTAAATTCCTCTTTTGATATTCTGAGGATTGCTCATCCTCTTTTTGTTCTACATATTTCTTAATCATAAATATCATATTTTTGTTTGGTTAAAAAAAAAAAGGAAATTCAGATGCATTTGTGAGTTTGGATAAATTGACTATTTTATTCGAAGTAATGATTTAGGAACAAATTCTAGTTATATTCTGACGTAGGAGAATTTATCTATATTTGTTATTTGTATATTGTAGCTTTGTTTTGTTATTAGTTTATCGTTATGTGTCTAATATATCATTAATTTTAATGAGTATTTGTTATTGTTTTGTTAAAGGGCTATAAATACCATCATTAGTTATTTTTTTAAGACTTGAATATTTGGGATCTTGAATACAAAGTTTGTTAAGACTTGAATATTTGGGATCTTGAATACAAAGTTTGGCTCTCTCCACTTTTGACGTTTGCCCCTTGTGGGGTTTTTTTGGGTGGATTTGGACCTTTGAGGCCTATCCTCTGTCCGGATTAGGTCGGTAAAATCCTTCTTTTCTCCTGTCAATTGCATCGCTATTGAAAAAATCGTAACTAAATGTAGACAATTCGTTTAGGGGTCCTCTTTGGTTAATAGTTTTCCTTTGCAAGTCTAGGAGAGAATTTAAAAAGTACCCTATGAGTTTTAGTTAAATACCGTTTTTGCGCCTAAATTTTTGATAATCCAAAAAGTATTCATCCGTATTTCTAAACTATTTGAAATTATTTATGGAGTTTTTCAAGAGTTAAAAGATGTATAACCTTTAATTGATCAATTGTTGAAATGTTGAGAGCATGTTGAAGGTCCAGTGTTATAAGTTGTATTTCTTTGATTATATGAGATAATAAAGTTTGGGATTGGTTCCCCTATCTTCTGTGTGTCCTTGTTTATTTTGTTGCCTTAGTTAAATTTGTTCATTGATTCTTTCTGTGGGTTGGTTCACTTTGGGGTGGCTGTGTGAGGTTGTGTGTTTCGCTGTCATCACCAGAAAAATTGTGTTTTGCATTGGTCTTGCTGATTCTATCTCTACCAAGTCTGGAGTGAATGTGGCTAACTGATTGAAATTCGAGGATACTCCAACATTGACATCTGCCCATTTTATTGGGTGAAATCCTCTACTTGCTTGTGAGGATGGCCAAACTATTATTCACAATTGTGCCTTGTTTTGAGGTCTCCTTGTCCTCTGATTGTTTTAACATTTTTTTTCTTTTTGATTTTATTGGAGCTATCATATCCAAAAAGAGGAAAAAAGAAATCATTGAACTAGATGTAAACTCTCCCTATGTCATTGTAGTAAGAGCATCTTTAATGCAATGTTATACTGGCATGCCAATACCAAATTTTGGCATTCAAGAGTAAAAAACTCTCCAATGCAATGCCATTTTGGATGCTAAATTTGCCATTGCTAAATTTGTGGTAAATTTGTAATGAAGTTTAACATATATCAAATTTAACATTTGATTCCTATTAGTTGATAGATTGACCTTTTGTTTTAATAATTACAACATTCTCACTTACTTATTTTTTATATTAAAAGTTTATTTTTACAAATTTCAAGGCTTAATAATTATGATAACGGACAAATATAACATTTAAATAGCATTATACATTGTAGCACAAAATTAAATAGCACATCGAATGTGATATTTTCATACTTTTCAATGGCAAATGTAATAATAATATTGGTACTTGTATTGAAGTTGATCTGATATCGTTGATTTGCTAATAGACATCCCACCAGTATCAGGCATCTTTCTTCAGCATATAAGCAACACATGTAACCTTCTAACAGATCTCTAGATCTGTGGATTCAAAGTGTTCTCGATCGAGCTCAACTATTCTTCTATGACTATAGAGCTGTACTGTATCATCTTTTTCCCTTTACACAGGTGCCTTAAATGGTTTAGGCTTGGGTGTCGACAATTATGGCTGTTACATCTGAACCAACTGCTTTTCTTTCTGAGCTCAAATTAACTGCAAGAAGATTATAAAGAAATTTATGGAAAATTGCAAATTGGCGTCTTAAAATTGCAACTACTTTCCCTGTATATTTTTCACATTCCTAGAATTGTAAATAGCAGGTCTAATATGACTGTCTTTGTTTTTCCTGCTCCCGCTGTTGTCTTCTTTTCACGTATTTCTTTTGTTCTTCAAGAGCAACAACTATTCAGTTCTTTACAAGGCTCGGCTTATGTTTTAATACTTTTCTTTTCAGAAAAAGATTATTCCCAGATCCCGCAGATCATAGGAATGTAACTAATACTACTTACAGACTACCATATCGGGAGTATATGGCTTCTGTCTGGCAGGTAATGTTGTATAAGTAGGTGTTTGGGTGCAAATATTTCACGAGATAACCTTTGTTAATATTCTGCTCCATTGTACTTTGTTATAGGTGCTTTACTGCTTGCAGCAGCTATTTGCTAGTATTTTGTGTGATGCTTGTTCAAAAATGAGAGTATTTTAATATATTTTAAGATAACATATTCATGGACCTTGCAGGCAAAACCAATCCAAATTTATGCAAGCATGCGAGAAAAAAGTCATATGGATTTTATTTCATAGATTTTATATTTAAAGTTTGATAAATAAAAGGTTGCACAGATTGCCATTATGCACAGATGTTGTAATATGGACAAAAAACAAATATTTGCTCAGAAACTGATTATTAGAGATTAAGAATTATCTATTAACTATTCCAATTTGTTTTTGTTCTCGAATTGCATGGGGAAAACAAAAGAAAAGAAGAAAAAACCTTGGAAGATGTTAGAACGTAATTATACTAGGATTTCTTTGGGAAAGAAAAAAAAAAGATTTAAGCAATGCAAGTCTCTGTGATTGTTTTGATGATAAAGAAGAGATTATCCTTTTCTTTGAAGACCAAAAGGCGAAGGGGAATATTGTTTTTTAGAGTAAAATATACTATTTTTGTGAATCCTTTCTTTAGTATTTCCATGAATACAATAAACATATGTATATATGCAAGTCCCTTGAAGATAAAAATGGAAACAATTTCCACTTCTGAATGCAGCTTGAATGTGTGCAAATAAGGACATTCCTGTGGAGGGTACAAGGCATACGTTATCACAGAAGTACTTATGCCCTGCTTGAGGTTGAAAAAAAGGAAACAAAAAAGTTTTTATTTATTGCATGCCTATGCACAATGCTTTGACCGGCGGCAGGCATATTAGAATAATAGAATTCCATGACCGTGAAAGGGTTTCTTTTGGAGAAATGTCCTTTATCCCACTGATGTTATTCTTCTGTGATCTGAGGCCGTTTAGCCATTTATTCTTGACAATATGAGCTGGAAAGGGAATCCATATGTCCAGTAATGTTTGGTATATATATATATGTAATAGGTTCTGAAAACATCTTTGTTCAGATATATAATAAGATTTTGTCAAGTTGTAATAGTTGAAAAGTCGGAATTTTTCCTCATCCACTTTAATTTGGTCTAAAAGGCCATATTTTTAAGCATAGGGTCTATTTTTCAATTAAGTTGGACAAGAGGTTCATTTCTGAGGAAACCTGTGAATTTAGGAACTTGTACACTAGTGATCTGGGTTGGGTTAAATCAGGTTCAAACTTTGCTAGGTAAATGAGTAGAAGGAGAGCTAGGTGGACGGACAACTACTTAATATTCATATCGTATGATTGACTGTTTGCACCTTCAATCATTTGTTTTCTTGTTGCAGTCTTTTGTCACGCACAGGATACTTGTACGAGCTTCAGGTTTGGACCTGCCATTATGCTTCAAATTTTAGCTATTATTGTGTGATCTATTTGTCAAATCTTGAGGATATCTCATCCGCTTTTCCTTGTATTTGATTAATTAGCAATGAAAAGGTTTTTTCTTAACTCAAAAAAAAAGTGAAATAAATTGTAAGTAGTTTCTTTCTCATCAACTTTGAGCACCAGCTATCTTTATTGCCTTGCAGACTATCTCATAATGGGGCATCATCAAAATTGCCCAGTTTATTTATCTGAATGGTTACGTCCTCCGCTAGGTGTTTTGGACAAGTTTATAGTGAAAGATGTTAGAACTTATCTGGAACGCTCTTTCATTTGATAGCCTTTATTTGAAGATTTAGTTTTTTCCCATGCTAAATCCTTGTTTGCCTTTTATAATGCAGGGCTTTGTCTTTGTTGTCTCATGAAGTGAATTTGGGGGTGACATAGATTGCAGTCATTTTCCCTCGTTTCTAGATGTCTTTTCTAAGACCAGGTACTGCTTTCTCCAATAATGTATTTAGTTCCTTTTATTTTGTTATTTTTCACTTGTCCCACAATTATCAACTTCAGAGCTATGACTGAACGGTACAATTGAAAAGGATTTTTAAACAAAGATTGTTTAGTTCCATCACACAGCACATCAGCTGATAAAAATCCTGCCTATTTGATAACTTAACTAAGATGCAGACGTTAGTATGCATAAATATTTGAAACATAAAAAGATGAAAAAAAAAGCCTGAGGATACTTTTTGAGGGTAGTGGTTGTACATATATTTTATGAGCTTGGATGTGGTGTTTCCTAGTCCAAGTTTAGAGGGGATGCCCCATGCTTCGTCAACATTAGTACGTCAAATGATTTGTGTAGTGGAGGGTAGCACCACTAGTATGGAAGACAGGAAGCTGATTGGCGGTCTTTTGCATTGAGGACCTAGAAGAGTCGACTACGATCGAAATTGGTTTCATTTTAGATTAGTGGAGTAAAGGGGTAAGAGTTGAGAAGAATTATGCTGATATGAGAATGAGAACTATTCCTATAAACGTAGTTTAGAATACCATTTTGAGCAGGTTTTATTGGAGTAACCAAATTTTGTTGAGGTTTCCAAGTGGTTTGGAAAATAAATTTTTTCTGCCTGCCATGATTTTCATAAGGATAGAAGGTTATTTTGATTTAAGATTTTGGTCACTTGACTTCGTATCTACTCTTATTTGTGATTTCATGTCTAGTTTTTAATCAAAGTGCTCATGATTTTGTAGTGATCTAACTCTTGGTTGTCTATTCCTTGAGAAATGGAAGAGAAATAATAGAATGGTAATCAGTTTTTTTTTTTTAATTCATTCTCTGTACAAGAAGCCAGCCTTTTATAGGCTCAAATACACCAAAAATAGAAAAAGAAATTTAAAGGTATACAGCTGCATCCCTACAGGAATGAGTCAGCCTAAATCAAATCCTATCCAAATTAGCCTATAATCAGTACAAACATATATACATATTGACTAATCCCACAAATTATGCCCACTAACATGTTCTCTAACACTCCCCTTCAAGCTGGGAATATATGTTTTTCATTCCCAGCTTGCTAACAATTCTTTGAAACTTATGACTAGGTAGGCCTTTTGTTAGCACATCTGCTAATTGTCCTTCGGCAGAGACAAATGGAGTACATATTAATCCACTATCGAGCTTCTCCTTTATGAAATGTCAATCAACCTCAATGTGCTTCGTACGGTCATGTTGTATTGGGTTGTGTGCGATGTTGATGGCTGATATATTGTCACAATATAACTTCTCTGGCTTCTCCACTGAAATCCTGAGATCTTTTAGGATTTCAGTGGCACGAAACTCGGCCTCTGCACTTGATCTTGCAACAACCGGCACTTTTTTACTTCTCCAAGTAACAAGATTGTCCCCAAGGAAGGTACAATATCCTGAAGTTGACCTCTTATCGAGACTGATCTAGCATAGTCTGAGTTTGTGTATACTTCCAAGCTCGTACGCGATCCTTTCTTGAAGAGTAGGCCTTGTCCTGGACTCGCTTTGAGATATTGTAGAATTCTATACACTGCTTGGAGATGGATCCCTTTTGGATTCTACATAAACTGGCCTGCAACCTCGACTGCATAGGCTATGTTCGGTCTAGTGTGAGAAAGGTAGATCAACTTCCCAACAAGTCTTTGGTACATCCCTCTGTCTACCGTCTCATCATCAATGACTTCTCCAAGTCTATGGTTTTGTTCAATGGGTGTTTCAGCTGGTCTACATTCTGTTTTTCCTATTTCCTTTAACAAGTCGATCACGTACTTTTGTTGTGAGATGAATATTCCCTCCTTTGAATGGGCAACTTCGAGTCCCAAGAAATATTTTAGTCTACCAAGGTCCTTCATCTTGAACTCCGTGGACAACTTCGCTTTAAGCCTTTTTCTTTCTTCTTGATCATTGCCAGTGACAATAATGTCGTCTACATACACTATGAGAGCTATGACTCCTCCTGAAGCTGAGAACTTTATGAATAGAGTATGGTCGCCTTGGCTTTGCTTGTAGCCCATTGCTAACACTGCTCTTGCAAATCTACCAAACCATGCTCTTGTTGACTACTTCAACCCATATAATGCTTTCTTCAATTTGCACACTATATTCTCCTTAGTGGCACTAAATCGGTGGAGCTTCCATATAAATTTCTTCTTCAAGATCCCCATGTAGAAATGCATTCTTCAGATCAAATTGCTGCAAAGCCCATTCAAGATTAGCAGCCAATGATAACAAGACTCTCACCGTATTCATCTTTGCTACAGGGGCAAAAGTTTCTTGATAATCAATGCCAAAGGTCTGGGTATAACCCTTTGCTACCAGCCTTGCCTTATATCGCTCGAGAGTTCCATCTGAATTGTACTTTATTGCGAATACCCATTTGCATCCTACCAGTCTTTTTCCTTTTGGCAGCTCCAGCATTTCCCAGGTTCCATTCTTCTCAAGTGTGTCCATTTCCATTCTCATAGCGTGTCTCCATTCCTCACTGCTTAATGCCTCAGATACTGTTTTGGGCATGGTTACTGAATTTAAGTGGACTAGGAAGGTTTAATGTGAGGGAGATACTCTTTCAAAGGAAACAAAATGTGAGAGTGGGTGTTGTGTACTCTATCAAGTACCTTTTCGAACTGCAATAGGTAGCTCTAATTCCCTTTTATCAAACACAGGAGCGAGAGTATCTACTTGGATGGTGCCTTTTCCTTGTGTGGTTTCTTTTCCAAGCTTTGGTTCAGACTCATGGGCCTGGTTTAGATTAGTCTTGTACTCCTTCTTCCTTGAGTAAACTTGGAGTGGTTTAACAACTATTGAGTTGGCCGGTCTTGGCAAATTCTGAAAGGGAGGTTAAGGTGCAGAAGATATAATGGTTGTGCTCTTAGATAGGATAGAGGCTGAGGGTGTTGTGCTATCAGGTAGGATAGAAGCCGAGGGTCTTGATGGGCATAGTGTTTGAGACTTGATATTGGACATTGTATCTCTAAGTGGATCATGAGCAGAAGATAAAACCAGGTCCAATGGGGTTATTTGTTCATTGGGAACTTCATATTGGTGGGGCCATGATAGTGGAAGGTCGAGTAGGTCAGCCATGGGATCATTGTTGTTCTCATCTCAAACTGCAGTTGTCTCCCCCTAATGAGAAGAACTATGGAAGAAGCCTTCGGTCTCAACAAATGTGACAACACTAGAAATATAAGTTTTTCGAATAGGTGGATGATAACATTTGTAGCCTTTTTGAGTTGGCGGATATCCTATGAACACACACTTAAGAGCTCGGGGATCAAGCTTGCTTCTATTGTGAGCATGAGTATGGACATAGGCGACACACCTAAATACCCGAGGAGGCAATCTATTTGGGGTTTGGAAATCTGGAAAGTGTTTCCCAAGGGCTTTTAAATTCTAACACTCTAGAGGGTAAACGATTGATAAGGTGTGCTGCTGTGAGAACGGCTTCTCCCCAAAGGTATTTTGGAATGTTTCTTTGGAAAAGTAAAGCAAGGGTAGTTTCAAGAAGGTGTCCATTTTTTCTTTCTTCCACCCCGTTTTGTTGAGGTGTGTCAATGCATGTGGATTCATGAATTATTCCTTCCTTTATAAAAAATGGTGACAAGACTTGACTAAAGTACTCACTCCCATCATTTTTTCTCACCCTTTTTATTCTCACCCCAAATTGAGTTTTTGCCATATTATGAAAAGTTGGAAAAATATTGGCTACATTAGATTTTTGTTTCATGAGAAAAACACAAGTAACTTGGGTGCAATCATCAATGAATGTAACAAACCACCGTGTCCCAGAAAGATTAGCAACCCTCGATGGTCCCCAAACATCACTATGTATCAAATGAAATGGAAACATAGATTTATTATTACTTGGAGAAAAAGAAACACGCTTATGTTTGGCAAGTTCACAAATCTCACAATGAAGCTGTTTCATATCAACATTTTTAAATAAGGAAGGAAACATAAAACTAAGTATCAACATTTTTAAATAAGGAAGGAAACATAAAACTAAGCATCTTGAAAGAAGGATGACCAAACTGCAAATGGTGGAGAAAAATTTGGTTCATATTGGTGTAAGACAGAAGCAAAGATGGGTAACCAACCCAATTGTTTACTTTTCCATTCCCAAGCTTGAAGCAATAGAGACCGTCCCTCTCTTCAGCATGCCTAATCGTCTTCCTCGTTGCTTGGTCCTGAAATACACAAGAATTTTTTGAAAAAACAGGATTGCAGTTCAAGTCTCTAATAACTTGTTTGATAGAGATCAAATTGGTTGCTAACTTGGGTACATGCAAGACATTTTTCAAACATAGGGATGGTCCTAAATGCATATTCCCTTGACCCGCTACAGTGATAGAGGTTCCATCAGCTATGGTGATTTTGTTATTGCTAGGGCAAGGATTATATGTGGAAAAACTATGGGATGAGTTGGTCATGTGGTCGGTTGCTCCTTAATCGATGATCCAGGAGTGAAATGGGCTATTATTTGAGATATTAAAGGCATGTGAGTTAAGAGACATACTAGAAAGTGCCAATGAACAAGCACCTGAAGGTTTTTCTAGGGAGTCAAGAAGAGATTTAAGCCGATTGATATCTTCTTCGTTGAATTCTCTTCCATTGGAATTTGGCTGATCAATGACAGTGTTGGTGCTGGTTTGCAAGGCGTAGGCTTGTCCCTTTTGTTGCCAATTTTTTCCTCCCCAATTCCTGTTAGGCTGGTTGTGATTTTGTGGTCTCTTGTGTAGTTTCCAACAATTTTCCTTCTTGTGACCTGTTTTCGTACAGTAATTGCACACTAAATTATTTTTATCTGCTCCCTTCAAATTAGTCTTCTTGGTCTCTCCAGCATCGATAAAGACAGTAGTGATAGTATTCTTTTCCCCAGCTTGTTGAGTAGTACCAGTGGTGAGTAAGGCAGACCCTTCCAATGGCTGCAAGTCTAACATGACTCCCCTTCTACTTTCCTCAGCTCGAATGGTTGCAATGGCTTTGTTTAACAATGGTATCCCTTTTCCTAAAATCTAAACTCTTACCGAATCATACTCCGCATTAAGGCCAGCCAAGAAATCATAAGTTTTGTCTTTTTCAATGAAAGCCTTAAAGACAACGACATCTTCACTGTTTTTCATCTCAAGAACTTGGTACTAATCTAATTCATGCCATAAATTCTTTAACTGATTAGCATATTCAGTCATAGATTTATTACCATGTTTGGTGGCTGCAAGTTTTGTCTTGATCTCAAACACTTAAGCAGCATCATCTACTTTGGAATATGTCTACCTTATTCACTCCCATATTTCTTGAGCAATAGTCAAAAACATTATGGTGTCGCTAATCTTAGGTATCATCGCGTTCCAAAGCCAGGACATAACCATAGAATCCTCTTCATCCTAGGTGGCAAACTTAGGATCCCTTTCTTTGGCCTAGTTCCTAAAAGATGGTTGAGCTTTCTTTTACCCTTCAAGAAGGTTCAAACAAATTAAGACCATTTCAAGTAATTTGCACTGTTCAATCTATATGCAGCTTGAATATTCTGTAAGTCTCCAAGAATAGGCTATATAGTGGGCTCCTCTGGCTGTGGGCTGCTTTGTGTAATTTTTGACATTTTGCTTTTTTCCCAAACCACCAGGTATGAACAACGAAGAAAATGAAAAAAAAAAAGTAATGAAATATTTTCCCAGAAATAAAACTCAGGGCTCCAATACCATGAGAAATGGAAGAGAAATAATAGAATGGTAATTAGTTTTTTTTATTATTCATTTTCTATACAAGAAGCTAGCCTTTTATAGGCTCAAATACACCAAAAATAGAAAAAGAAATTTAAAGGTATACAGTTGTATCCCTACAGGAATGAGTCAGCCTAAATCAAATCCTATCCAAATCAACCTATAATCAGTACAAACATATATACATATTGACTAATCCCACAAATTATGCCCACTAACATATTCTCTAACACTTTTGCATGTTGGAAAAGTAATGACGATAAAATGGTCTTAGTTCACTTCAAAGAACAGCTGAAGATCGTGGGTTCAAAATGATTTTACGAAGAACCAATTTGAAATCTATGCCAAGATGTCAAGGCAACCATAATCCTTGCATGTTCTAGAAGGCAGTGTGAAAGAAGAAATTCAAATACTATTGTTGATTTCCATTCCATTCTCTAGCTATCGAGGACCTATGCTCTAGGCATGCTGGTACAGTTGACTGCATGATTGCAAACTGAAAGTAACAAGCTATTTGGTCTTGGCTTTTGGGCAATGAATGGTGTAGAATATTGTAGAATATTTTGTATAGCTATTAGATTAGCTGGTTAGTCTCCTAGGATATCTTTGAGAATATGGGTTGATTATCACCTGATTCTCATTTGATGATTATTTCATGTTTTTAGTTGTTATTTTTTTTAGTTGTTACAGTTTTTAGGTTGTTTTCCTAATTACTAGATGAATTATGATCTATAAAAAGGTTGCATAATACGTTAGTATTCAGAGGAATAAAATTAATCTTTCTCAATTTCCTCATGGTATCTAGAGCCACTCTCTAAGACCTAAACAATTTGCTTTTGGTGAAATATGGGATGGCTATAGAGAGAATTAGTTCTTCTTCTACCACCTCCGATGCCACCTCTCATCATGAGTCCATGGTTTCTAACTCTAATAGAATGTCAGACGGAAGTCAAATTCTTATCATAGGACACAAACTCAATGGGAACAATTATCTTTAATGGTCCCAATCCGTAATGATGTTCATATGTGGCAAAGGAAAGGACGACTACTTATTTGGAGCAACGGCCCCTCCAAAGGCAGACGACCCAAAATTCAAAGGTTGGAAATCAGAAAACAGTATGGTTATGTCATGGTTAATTAATTTCATTACCAACAAGATAGGAGAAAATTTTCTTCTCTGTAGGACAGTAAGAGAAATCTAGGAAGGAGTGAGGGAAACTTATTCAAATAAGGAGAATACCTCAGAGTTGTTCAAGATAGAGGGTATCCTACATGCTTTGCAGCAAAGAGATTTGATAGTGAGTGAATATTTGAACACTCTTACACGCTATTGGCAGCAGGTAGATATGTGTGAAGAACTTTCACAGAGTTGCCCTAAAGACGGAGCCAAGTATAGGCATATTGTTGAAAAGAAAAGAGTGTACAAATTCCTATTCAGGCTCAACAAAAATCTTGATGAAGTTCGAGGAAGGATTCAAGGGATGAGACCACAACTTAGTCTTCGAGAAGCCTTTTCAAAGGTTCGAAGAGAAGAAAGCAGAAAAAAGATGATGTTGGGGACACAAGCTGTCACACCTCAAGTGGAAAATTCTGCCCTAGCTATTCGTGGGCCTCAAAATCAAGGCACTGACAATAGGCAGAGGAAGGAACGAGCATATTGTGAACATTGTTGCAATCCTAGTCACACCAAAGAAACATGCTGGAAGATTCACAGGAACCCAGCAAATTGGAAGCCCTCACACCCACAAAACTGAGGCTACACCGAAATCAAAGAAGAAAACCATGTGCCTATTGAGTCCAACCCTTTTAGCAAAAAGCAGCTGGAGATTTTGAAACAACTAATCAAGCAATCATAGGTAGTCAATTCTACCATGGCAATTGAAATTGGATCCTTACCGCAGAAAGGTAATTCCATAAGTGCCTTAAGCATTAGAAAAGATAATTTGAATTCATGGATTGTGGATTCAGGAGCTTCAGACCACATGACTGGAGATAGAGAGGCTCTAACAAATTTCATCCCATGTCGTGAAAACATAACGGTCAGCATAGTAGACAGATCACTTTCCAAAGTGAGTGGGACCGGATCAGTAAAAATTTCAAAAGACCTAATACTCAACTCTATCCTTTTAGTGCCTCAATTAAACTACAATTTACTATCAGTTAGTAAACTCACTCGAGATCTCAATTGTGTCACTAAATTTTCTCCAAATTCTTGTGAATTTTAGGTCTTGGATTTGGGGAAGATGATTGGGAATGCTAAAGAATGCTCGGGGCTCTATCTACTTGAGGCGAATGATTCTTTGAAAAGGAAAGGTCATAATATTGGTTGTTTAGTTTTTGTGACTCAAAATCCAATTTCTGTTTTTCCAAAAAGGGACAATCTTATTATGTTATTGCACTATAGGTTAGGGCATCCAAATTTCATGTATCTCAAGAAACTTTTTCCGTCCCTTTTAAATAATAAAAATCCGAATGAGTTTCAACGTGAGATTTGTCAATTTACAAAACATATTCAAAATTCGTATCCAAACCTACCATACAAAGAATCACAACCCTTTTCATTGATCCACAATGATGTATGGGGACCATCTAGGATCAAAAATGCCACTAGATCACATTGGTTTATAATGTTTATAGATGATCACACTTGACTTACATGCGTTTTCCTAATAAAAGAAAAATCAAAGGCAGGTCAGATATTCCAAAAATTCAATACCATGGTTCAAACTCAATTCCAAACCAAAATACAAATTTTGAAAATAGACAATGCAAAGGAATATTTTGCATCCATTCTTGGTGATTGCCTAATAATTCAACGAATTGTTCATCTGAGCTCTAGTGTTAATACTCAACAAAATGGTGTAGTCAAAAGAAAAAACAGACATCTCTTAGAAGTAGCCCGGTCTCTCATGTTCTCCACACATGTACCAAAACAATATTGGGGGAAAGCCATACTCACCGCAACCTACCTCATAAATAGAATGCCATCTTGAGTCCTAAAATTCCAAACCCCGTGTCAAACCTTACTCAAAACATACCGAACCACACATCTCATATCATCCATTCCTCTCAAAATGTTCAGCCGCTTCGCCTTTGTACACATCCATAGCCAACACTAGGGAAAACTTGATCTTAGAGCCATTAAATGTATTTTGTTGGGGTAGTCTTCTCATCAAAAAGGGTGCAAATTTTGTTCTCCAATTACAAAGAAATTCTATGACTCCATGGATGTTACATTTTTTGAACATCAGCCATATAACCCCAAATCTGACATTCAAGGGGAAAGTAGTTTCACATAGGAATATCAGCTTTGGGACATCATTACGGAGACCAGTGATCTAGATATTTCCCACACTTCATAAAATTCGGTCAATACTCAGATAGAAACTATCCCTACCCACCAAAATGAACCCATGGTCCCATACCTTAATTCACCTGTAGCAGTGCCTGACCTTGATTCACCTATAGAAGTACTTGACCCCTGACACATTTCTTCCCCAAGCACTTCCTCTTCTCCAACCATTGTTCAGCCAAATGAAATCCTAAGTCTCCCTAGTCTTCGTTCCCTAGACATTACTTAATACAAAAACAACAAAGATCTTATCACCTATTATAGAAGGAAAAAGAACCAAAGGGAGATAGAGCACCAAGTACCCCTAAAGCAGATCTAGGAATTGGAACCAGATTCAAGATCAAAAGATCCACAAGGTAATTCTAATCCTGAGTCTTCCAAAGATAGTAATCTACCTATTGCAAAAAGAAATGGTGTTAGGGAATGCACGAAGCATCCAATCTATAAATTTGTGTCATATCAAGGGCTATCTAATAAGTACAGGGCATTGTGGCAAGTCTAGATCAAGCACAGATTCCTAAATCCATACAAGAAGCTCTCACAATACCGAAATGGAAGGCTATTGTTGAAGAAGAGATTCGAGCACTAGAGAAGAATGGAACATGGAAGATCACTGAGCTAGCACTTAGAGAACGACCTGTAAGGTGCAAATGGGTCTTCACAATTAAATACAAAGAAGATGGAAGTGTTGATCAATTCAAGGCTCAACTTGTTGCAAAAGGATTCACACAATCCTATGGAATTGATTATGAAGAAACTTTTGCTCTTGTAGTTAAACTAAACATAAGTCGAGTTCTCCTATCTCTAGCTGCAAATCTAGAGTGGCCGCTCCGTCAATTAGATGTCAAAAATGCTTTCCTCAATGGAGACCTGGTAGGAGAAGTTTATATGAGCATTCCTCTTGGATTTGAAAAACAAGCAACAATCAACAAAGTTTGTGGGTCGAAATGATCCTTATATGGACCCAAAGAATCCCCAAGAGCCTGGTTTGATAGATTTACAAGATAGATTTACAAGAGTAATCAAGTAGTATGGTTGTCTACAATGTCAAATAGATCACACTCTCTTTGTTAAACATTCACCTGAAGGGAGAATTACCATTCTTATTGTATATGTGGATGACATTATTTTAATAGGAGATCATATGTAGGATATAAGCACACTCAAGAGCCTGCTAGCCAAAGAGTTTGAAATCAAAGATTTGGGAAGCCTCAAGTACTTTCTTAGAATGGAAGTAGCTCAGTCAAGAATAGGAATCTCAGTCTCTCAATGAAGATATGTTTTGGACCTTCTAAAAGAAATGGGAATGCTTGGATGCAAGCCAGCAGACACTCCCATGGACTCAAAAACCAAAGTAGGAACCAAAGTGGACTGTGCACCAGTTGATAAAGGTAGATATCAAAGACTTGTGGGAAAACTAATATATTTATCCCATACAAGACCTGACATTGGCTTCTCGTTAGTGTGGTGAGTTAGTTCATGAACAATCCGAATGAAGAACATATGGAAGCAATCTATAGGATCTTGAGGTATTTAAAACTAACATTGGAAAGGGCTTGTATTTCGAGAAATCAACAGAGAAAGGTATAAAGATATATATAGTGATGCTGATTGGGTAGGACCAGTAGTAGATCAAAGATCAACTTCCGGCTACTGCATATATGTATGGGTAAACCTAGTCACATGGCATAGCAAAAAACAGTCTGTTGTGTCAAGAAGCAGTGTAGAAGCTGAATTTAGAGCAGTGGCACATGGTATATGTGAAGGGATGTGGTTGAGAAGGCTATTGAAGGAGTTAAGGATCGATGTTGAAGAATATATGAAGATGTTCTGCGATAATCAGTCAGCTATCAGTATCACGAAGAACCCTGAGCATCATGATAAGACGAAGCACGTGAAGATTGATCGCCACTTCATAAAGGAAAAGATAGAAGAAGGAATAGTCAAGTTACTGTATCTGCCGACCAGTCTTCAGACAGCAGACATCGTCACTAAGGCTCTACCAAGAAAGAACTTTAAAGATTTAAACTCTAAGCTAGGTTTAATTAACATTTACAGCCTAGCTTAAGAGGGAGTGTAGAATATTATAGAATATTTTGTATAGCTGTCAGATTAGCTGATTAGTCTCCTAGGATATCTCTGAGAATATGGGCTGATTATCACTTGATTCTCATTTGATGATTATTTCCTGTTTTTATTATATTTGATAGGCGGTTTTTCCCAATTACTAGATGAATTATCATCTATAAAAAGGTTGTACAATACGGTTAGTATTCAGAGGAATAAAATTAATCTTTCTCAATTTCCTCAAATGGTCTTTTTATGTATTTATTTATTTATTTTTGCAGAAGGCAACAACAGAGGGAAGAGATTTCGGACATCCAATTGATTAATGAAAAATCTCATCTGCTATGGATAGCGGATTCTCTGTTAGAAGAAATGTAAATGCTTTATTAAGAGGTCATTAGAGAGAGAGAGTGCTACGATACATGTATAAAGTATGCTAGGAAACAGTTTTGTGTACAGAAATTCTGTGTTTCGTCAATGAAAATGCAAAATTACCACATCACTACTGTGTGCCTTTGTCACAAGTTCTTCCAAGTATTGTAATCATATTTTTATCATCTATTAGTTAGTACAGCAATTGTTTGAGAAATTTTTCATGAATTTTGCTTATGTTATTACACAAATTGTCTTCAACAACGTCCGACTGCATCATAAGCTACAAAATTCTAGTGTGGCGAGATACTACTTCTACACTGTGTTTCCAAATTCTAACATCAATGCTTGTTCCTGTACTGACATATCTACTTCTCATTAAGTGATGGGAGTTCATGTGCGTAGTGTAAATAGTTTTTACGACTACTGCCCCCTATTTTTTTGTTTTTGCCAAGTTATTTCCTAAACTTTCAATTTTGGAAATTAACCTCCTACACTTGTCAAACCATTAGAATTGTAGGCCAAATGAAAAAATTGCAATTTAAATTGTTTACGGAAATTCCATTTTCGCCTCACATTTTTGGCGTTTTACCTTTTGAACTATTCATGCATTGAAAAATTGCTCCCTGAACTGGTATTCTAGAAATATACGTCATTCTTCCTGTCACTACTTTGAGTTACATTACAATGATTTAATTTAGGGTTGGCAAAATTCAATGTTTAGGGTTTGCTTGTTAGAGTAAAGTTACCAAATGCCAATAAACCTGGCAGAAAAGTGAACTGGTTTACATTGAATTTTTTTTTTCTTTTTTTTTTCTCTATCTCTTCTCTCTCTCTCTCTCTCTCTCTCTCTTTGTTTTTTTTTGCAGACCTTGAAATCAAACAATTGATATGTGATTCTTGCTTGCTATGTAATCACTGCGTTTCTATTCAAGTTTGCGTGACCAATACACAGAATTGAATTTGAGTTCCACATCGGAACAAATATTACCTTATTGCTTATTGAATAAGACAAATTTAGCTGTACTGATCAAAATGCACTCTTACGTTATTGCTTATTGAGTAAGACAAATTTGGCTGTTCTGATCAAAATGCATTTTTTCACGTGCAAGGAAACCTAAAAAATTCATCACGTTGAATTATTAGATTAGCTGATGAAAGTTAGCAGTTCAAATTTGGATTAACTTTTGAGATTCTCAAGATTAATTAGGTGAGAACTTTTTGAAGAATTTTTCCTAATGATGTAATGTATGAAAGTAAATTTTTTTTTTTGGGAGACTCAAAAGAGCAAAGAAATGGCCAAAATTAGAATCCTGAAATGAAATTGTCAACCTTTTCAAAATTTTAAAAATTAAAAAATGGTGGAGGATTAATTTGATGACGAAGTTGGGAGATAATATTGAAGATTTTTTGTAGTGTAATGCGCAGCCTCCATGTGCTAATCCAATTTGGCATTTAATTTTCTCAGCATGGGAGAAGGCAGAAGGGAGAGTCCAGTTAGAGGAAAAATTAAAGAAAAACCCGGGTCAACTCTTTTATCTTCTTTATATATTCTTACAGTTACCATCTCCGAGAACCGATTGGTCCTCGGTCACTTCAATGTACTTAAAAATATACTAAAACTACTTGCCAAATATACACGTATGTGTGTGTGCGCGCGCGTATATATATTGGATATATGCATGTATGTTTTTTTAATACAAAACCTTTATGGCTTAGACAATTATTTGCATATATCTGACTTTTGCGTGATTGAAGAAGAAAAGAGACTTAATATTTATTTGGTCTTAAGCCTGGAAAATTTAGTTGACAACAATCTAACATGTTTCTTTATTGTTATGAGTTGTATACCAATGCATAAACTAAATGATTATTTTGGTTCTTGCCTTGTATAAACAATGGCCAAAAGATTATTCTCAAAAGACACGGAAAATCGCCAAATAATTTTCTTCTAGAAGGGAAAAAAAAGTGAGGAAAAGAACAAAAAAGCTTGTCAACGCTTAATCATCAAGTGAATATGTATTTCGATATGATTTAGTTTTCTTTTGAAGGTGCATATATATATATATATATGGAGTTTGTGATTTCTCGTGTCACAACGTTAATCATGGCGTTGAATATGGAATTTAAACAAAAGTTATTTTATTTACGTTGAAGCGAAGACTAATATAAACAATGTTGTGAATTAGGAAATTGACCGGAAATTCACAAAGCTTGTGTAGCAAAGGTGTACAGCCAAATGCTGTATATCAAAGCAATGGCAATATATATATCCGGGTTCATACTGGTGATTAATTTTTCAAGGGTCATTTAAAAGAACAATAATTTGATTTTTTAATACTTTTTTTATATTTTTAAGAAGTAGGCTTATGGATTAGTATTAGAAAAGCTCTCCATTTTTTTGGAAGGTATTTACTCTTTTTTTTCGTGTAAATTTATAATTCTAGATTTCATAACTAACTAGTGCAATATGAGGCTTTTTGGTGTACTTGGAACTTATTTTGTATATAGCTTTCGACGACTTATTACCCATTGAACCGCAAGGTAACGCTTTAAAAAAAAAATGTCATCTTCTTTCTTTTTTATTAAGTATGGTAACTCTTTTGACCGTTAATTTAAATTTAAGAAGTATTAGCAACATTTCTTTTTTCACTTTGTTTTTACATTTTCTCCAATTACTATCCAACACCTACAATCCACTAATATTATTATTGTTCAAACAGGAAATAAGATAGTAAAATTTATAGGTTAGACAATGAATGAAGAGTGTAAAAGAGAGTGCAAAAGAGAGTGAGAAAAAAAGCATAGTTACCGCTTCTCATTTCCCAAATGCATGGTTGGTTCTTTTTCTTGAAACTAGTTTCATCGGCACCACAGTTAAGAAAAGTGAGCGTTAATCATGTCCGATTGGACCACAGGGAAATTGGTTGCCACATGCCAGGCATTACTTTCTCATCACAACTTTTTTTTTTCCTTTTGCTTTTTTAAGAAGAAACCAATTGGGGATATCATGGGGGAGAATTTACTATAGAGCAAAAAAATTTAAACGGAGTTATCATATACATCTGTATCTATATGTTGAGCATGTACCAGCCTTAAGCAACTGTCCATTAACTAATTTCCTTCAACTTGATTGGGATTTTAGAATGATATCAACCTATAAATTAACTCCAAAACCTTGCTAATATAGGGAAAAAATGATTTTTCAGAAAATGCAGTTTCAAAAAGACTGTAGGTGTCATATCCGAGCTATCACAAATGCAGAGCCAATCCGTCGTGAAGATATATATATATATATATATATATATATAATTATAAAATAAAGTAGACAAATAACTAATTATAAATAGTGGTGTGTGACAGCCATGCCCTATGGAGAGAATTTAGTTGCGCTGTGACATGCGCTCCGAACAAACGTGGCCATTTCATTATGTGTGAGAGAGAGAAAGAGACTGTGTGTGTAACATCTCAAATATATAAATAAATAATAAATAAGTAAAAAAGAATAGAGAAAGCAAGTCTTGGGTGAAGTTTTCTTGCCATTGCAACAGTCTTCCGGTAATACTTAACAATAGTCGTCTCGTTTGGATCTCCAGCAGGCAGACAGCTGGCGTAACTTTAAAGTCCTCATGTTAATTCAACATGCAAGTCAAATAAAATATGGATAAACGAAGCACGCTAAATGTGGATCAATCATAATTGACACGAATATAAGTGTCACGCCCCGGAGTACGGGAGGTGACGTGGCGGAATATTTAGATTAATTAAAAGAGAATTTAATTAAAAACCGAGAGTTTGAGAACCCAATTAAATAGAAATTAAGAAGAATTTCCACCACATTTTATAAATAATTTAAAATCATTAAACAAATAACAACAATTGAATAAAAACCGCGAATATGGGTTCCACAATCCACAACTTGTGCATACACATGAATCTGACAATATCACAAATACAATTACAGTCCAAGTACAAATAAAGTTAAGTCTTACATGCCTTGATTAATAAATGCAGAATGTAAATAAATTCTCCTATTGCTCCTGAGTTCGGTCCGAAGAATCTTCTCCAAACCTAAATGGGAAACCACCTAGAGGGGGGGATTTAAAATAGATAAAACGTGAGCGAAAGGCTCAGTAGGACTAAGTTTTATAAAATAATTTAATGCAAAGAAACATAGCATTATCAGGAGTTATGCAAGAAGAAACTTGAATAAATAAATAAATAAATTGAGTAGAACCGTTCTGACACAGAACAGTCTACTCGTCAAATCAAAACACCAGTTTACTTTTACCTAGGCAAACCATGATATCACCACCGTAGTGGCCCAGCTGGGTTTCGGGACCTGCCCCCAAGGTCGATCACGACCCGATCTCTGATATGGCATCATGCCTTAGTGTTCATTATCATTATCATTCAAAACCCAATTACCGAGTGTTGTCAATTACATTCATTATGAAATTCATTTCATGTCACGGTATATAAAAATATAACCGATAAAACCATTTTCAAACATCCGTTGAAAACATTTTGATAGAAATCCTTTTCAAAGCCAAATCATTTCAAAACCAGGCTACCAAAGAAAAAGGATAGAAGTCCTACCTCAGTACTCGTGCCGGTACCCCACACCGTAATCCCGATCCGCTATACGTTAGCTCCACGGAACCACGAACAATCCTAGATACCAACTAAATCAATCAATATCTAGTTTGAGACATTCTATGTTACTAAATCATTTCATGATGTCCTAGTGTGCCATTTGTATCATTAAAATCATTCTATAAGGTTGGGATTTAAATCAGGGTTCAAAACAGTGAAATCGGGTAAAATTCACAAAATTTTCCATGCCTCGGTCGGCCTGCCGGACGCCCTGCTTCGGCCTGCCGAACTGCACAGTTCGGCCTGCCGGAAACAAGGTTCGGCCTGCCGAACATTGCCCCAGATTCGGCCTGCCGATCGGAAGAACACCGGCCTGCCGATCATCACTTCGGCCTGCCGAACATGAACTTCGGCCTGCCGAACTGGGAAGATCCAGAAATCCCAGCCACGGGTTTCTCGATCCCCAAAATCCAAATCTTGTTTCTAACCTGTTTTTCTCAAATCCCAGGCATGAAAAACAACTATAATTGATAGAAAAACATTCTAGAACATGTTTGGGATCATTTAAACAACATTTGAACTCGAAATCCTCAAAAATCCGAAAATGAGAAAAAGAGGAGAAAAATGAAAATCTTGAATCCAATCCGTTTTTCTTCAATCTAGGTTTAGATTCTAGTTGTTCTAAGCTCATTTAACACAAATCCACGGTTTTCTAAGCTTAAACAAGCTTAGATTTCAAAAACACACAAAATCGAAAATTTTGAAAAAAGTTTAGAAATTTCGAATCTAACCTCGAATCGAAGCTTCAATCCGCGTTCTCGGTCGCCGAATCACGTCCCCGAGCTTCCTCCGTGCTGTTCCGAAGCTTGGATTCGAATGGAAACCAAAAATTTTTGAAGAAATTAGAGAGAGAGAGAGAGAGAGAGAGGCTGCCGAGAGGTAGAGTGAAGAGAGAGAGAGAGATTGGCGTGGAAGTGAGGAGAGAGAGTGAGAGAAAGGGAATAAATAGAGAAAATCGGTGGGCGGTTTTACTGTGCGAAAACCATGTGCCGCCCACGGTTTTGCAAAACAGAGTATTTTTAACATTTTATAAATTGTTGTGTTTTAAAACTCAAAACATCATTTTAAATCAATAAGAAATCTTTTGAACACATCAATTTAACAAAACAACCAAAAACTAAAAATCCAACCAAATAATCTAATTAAAGTTAAAACTTTAATTATGGCACACTAATTCATCATTTACATTACATTAATGTTAAATAAATTTCGGGACGTTACAGCTCTCCACCCCTAAAAGAAATTTCGTCCTCAAAATTTACAACTCATCTCAAAAACAAAACAAATGCGGATATGACTCCCGCATACCCGACTCTAGTTCCCAAGTGGCTTCATCAACACCGTGATGCTGCCACACGACCTTTACCAACGGTATCTCACGACGACGCAAGCTAATCACTTTCCGGTCGATGATCTGAATCGGCACTTCTTCGTACGTCGCATCCTCCTGAACCTGCACATCGCGAAACGATACTATCTTACCCTGCTTAGGTGGACACTTCCTAAGCATCGACACATGAAACACATCGTGCACATGAGAAAGTTCGGGCGGAAGATCAAGCCGATAAGCGACCACACCAACACGCTGAGTGATCTCGAACGGCCCAATATACCTCGGCGCGAGCTTCCCACTCACCCCGAACCGCATAGTTCCCTTACGAGGTGACACCCTCAAGAGAACAAAATCTCCAACCGCGAACTCTAAAGGTCTACGTCTCCTATCCGCGTAGCTCTTCTGCCGACTCTGAGCTGCTCTCAATCGATCCCGAATCACCACGACTTTCTCGTTGCTGTCACGAATTTCTTCCGGCCCAAGAATAACTCTATCTTCCGGCTCGGCCCAACACACAGGTGACCGACACGGTCACCCATACAATGCCTCAAATGGTGCCATACCGATACTCGCCTGATAACTGTTGTTGTACGCGAACTCCGCCAAATGCAAATGTTGCTTCCAATTCCCGCCGAAGTCCAACGCACAAGCACGCAACATATCCTCGAGAACCTGAATAACCTGCTCAGACTGCCCATCAGTCTGAGGATGAAACGCCGTACTGAAGTTCAAATCCGTACCCAAAGCCTCCTGAAAACTCCTCCAGTACTTAGCATTAAACCTGGTGTCTCGATCAGAGGTAATGGACAAAGGAACTCCATGCAACCTCACAATGTTCTACATATACAACTCCCCGAGAATCTTCCTAGAACACGTCGACTTAAACGGAATGAAATGCGCCGATTTCGTCAACCTGTCGACTACAACCCAAACTGCATCATGCCGCTGCTCCGTCCTCGGCAAACCTGTGAGAAAATCCATCGTCACATGCTCCCATTTCCACCCTGGAATAGGAAGCGGCTGAAGCTGACCTGCAGGCTTCTGATGCTCGGCTTTCACCTGAAGACACGTCGAACACTTGGCCACGTACTCGCGAACATCTTTCTTCATGCCTCTCCACCAATAGTGCCTCTTCAAATCACGATACATCTTGGTGCTCCCCGGATGAATAGCGAACTGAGACCTATGAGCTTCATCTAGAACGGCTTTCGTCACCTCAGCGATAACTGGAACTGCAAGACGCTCCCGGAAGTACAACGATCCATCTGCATGCACGCTCCATTCTTCAAACTGCTCCCCGTTCTGAATCCGCGACCAAATCCCCTGCAAATGTCGATCCTGCCACTGACCTTGCTTCACCATCCGAACAAGAGCTGGAGTCGCTTCCACGTGATACAACAAAACTCGATCACCGTCGTCATGATACTGTAGCCGATACTCACTCACTGTCGCATCCCTGCTCCAGTCCTCAAAAATCAAACAAGCGAGAATCCCTGAAGACTTTCTGCTAAGCGCGTCCGCTACCACATTAGCTTTCTCGGGATGATACTGCAATGCGAAATCATAATCCTCCATGTACTCCACCCATCTGCGCTGCCTCAGATTGAGATCCCTCTGAGTGAACAAATGCCTCAAACTCTTATGATCGGAGAAGACCTGAAACGATGCTCCATACAAGTAACATCTCCAAATCTTCAGCGCGTAGATCACCGCTGCAAGCTCTAAATCGTGAGTAGGATAATTCCGCTCGTGAGGTCGTAGCTGTCTCGATCCGTACGCAACCACACGTCCATGCTGCATCAACACGCATCCAAGTCCACGCCCTGAAGCATCAGCATAAACCTCATACGGCTCGTCACTGCTAGGAATAATCAACACTGGAGCTGAAGTCAACCGGTTCTTCAATTCCTGAAAAGCAGACTCACAATCTTCATCCCACTCAAACCTGACGTTTTTCCTGATCAACCTCATCAACGGAGCTACAATCTTCGAAAAGTCCTTTACAAATTTCCTGTAATATCCAGCAAGACCTAAGAAGCTGCGAATCTCCGCTACATTCCTTGGTCGTTCCCACTCCAATATAGCTTCAATCTTGGACGGATCCACTGAAATACCATGCTCCGAAATGACATGACCCAGAAATTTGACCTCGGTCAACCAGAACTCACATTTTTCCCTCTTAGCATACAACTGGTGCTCCCGCAGAGTCTGAAGCACGACCCGAAGATGCTGCTCATGCTCCTCCCATGTCTTAGAATACACAAGAATATCATCGATGAACACGATCACAAACTGATCCAGATACGGCCTAAAAATCCTGTTCATCAAATCCATAAAAGCTGCTGGAGCATTCGTCAACCCGAAAGACATAACCAGAAACTCGAAGTGCCCATACCGAGTCCTAAAAGCTGTCTTGGGAATATCCTCTTCCTTGATTCTGAGCTGATGATAACCTGACCGCAAATCAATCTTCGAGAAGTATCGCGAACCTCCCAACTGATCAAATAGCTCATCAATCCTAGGCAAAGGATACTTGTTCTTCACCGTAACACGATTCAGCTGCCGATAATCCACACATAACCTGAGAGTCCCATCGTGCTTCTTAGCGAACAAAACTGGTGCTCCCCACGGAGATGTGCTATTCCGAATATATCCTTTATCAGCAAGCTCCTGAAGTTGCTTCCTCAATTCCTTCATTTCTGCCGGCGCCATCCGATAAGGTGCCATAGAAATCGGTGATGTCCCTGGAAACAACTCGATACCAAACTCAATCTCCCGATGCGGTGGTAATCCTGATAACTCGTCGGGGAAAACATCCTCGAACTCATCAACCACCGGAATCGCTACACCACTACTCGAAACATAGGGCTCGCAATCTAGATTGGCAAGAAAAGCAAAAAAATCTAGATTCCTTCGCCCTCCTAGACATGACTTCATGAGACGCTCACTCATTAGCCAATCACCACCACCCTGGTAAGTGATCACCGTTCCCCTATCAGACACTAGGGTCACTTTTCTAAGTTGGCAGTCCACAACTGCACTATACCTGGACAACCAGTCCATCCCTAAAATCACATCATAGGAACTCATGGGGAGTACAATCAAATCACTTTTCAAAATCTCATCCCCAATCTTTATTTTACAAGATTTACACACACAATTTACACACACCCGCCCCAAGGGAGAAGTTATAACTAGGGGTTCCTTAAACTCTTCTACTTCTAATCCCAAGGCATGTACAAAAGAACTCGAAATGAGAGAATGAGAGGCACCGGTATCAAATAAAACGCGAGCTAGAGATCTAGAAACCAAAACCATACCATCGACAACCGCGTTACCAATCTGAGAATCTGACCCTCCAGATGCCATTGCATGAACCTGCACTGGCGCCTTTCCTTTTCCTCTACCGACATTGCTGGGTCCTGCATTACTCGGCCGATACTGCTGAGATGGAGATGACTGCACACTACCTGTACTCGGAGCTCTATACTGAGGAACACTACGCTGAAAATACTGCGGCTGCTGTCCCCGTGCCGGATATGAGAATTGCTGAGGAGAAAACTGCGGATACTGCAACTGCGGGTACTGCGGAGGCGGAGGTAGGGTCTGAGGCTGAGGCTGAGACGAACGACTGGCATCCTCCCCGGTCTGCGATCCAAGACGAGCACTCCTGATCGGGCAATTCCTCTTGATGTGTCCGGGCTGCTGACAGAAATGACAATGAAAGCTGTAGGGGTTGCTGCGCCCGCTGCTAGACGAACTGCTGCTGCCACTGGTCGCACCGCCTTGCTTGCCTTTCCCCAGAGCTGGACGACTACTAGTGCTCTTCCTGCCACTCCTCTGCGGTCCTCCTGAAGCCTTGGCTCGGTCCTCACAATACTGCACGTAATCATTCTCCACGGAGATCGTCGACGACACAAGCTCTCCGAAACTCCTAAGCCGTAGAGCAACCAACTGCCGCCGAATAGGAGCCTTGAGTCCTTCCTGGAACTTGATGCATTTCTCGCGCTCCGATGCCACAGCTGATGGAGCAAACCTAGCCAACTCGCTAAACTTTGCCTCATACTCCCGAACTGAAAGATCACCCTGCTGCAATCTATAAAACTCAGCTGTCTTCTGATCTCTATATCCCTGCGGAAAATACCGATCATAGAACAAATCCTCGAACTTGTCCCAACCGATATCGCCACCGCGCTCCAAACGCTTAGTTTGTTTCCACCAGGTGTTGGCGCCACCCTCGAGCTTATACGCCGCAAACTCCACACGATACTCCTCAGGCACACCAAGGGTATCAAGATGCTTCAAGATCGAATCCAACCAATACTCTGCTAACTGCGGATCCCCATTGCCATCAAAAGTCGGAATAGACGCCCGCCGAAATTCCTTAAAGAAAGCATGCCGACTACCAACACTGGAGTCTTCCGGTCTAGTCCTGGCTGCCATCTGTCGGAAAGCCGCAATCATAGACCTCATCAGGCCCTCATCATTTCCGAACTCGGCGTCAGCTGTCGAACGACGTCTAGGTGCCATTCTCTCACTTCTGAAAACAAAATTTGGACTGTCAAAGGTATTTCATTGTCAAACCTATGTGTGCACAATTCCCAAGGTTCATAACCTTGAGCTCTGATACCATTCTGTCACGCCCCGGAGTACGGGAGGTGACGTGGCGGAATATTTAGATTAATTAAAAGAGAATTTAATTAAAAACCGAGAGTTTGAGAACCCAATTAAATAGAAATTAAGAAGAATTTCCACCACATTTTATAAATAATTTAAAATCATTAAACAAATAACAACAATTGAATAAAAACCGCGAATATGGGTTCCACAACCCACAACTTGTGCACACACATGAATCTGACAATATCACAAATACAATTACAGTCCAAGTACAAATAAAGTTAAGTCTTACATGCCTTGATTAATAAATGCAGAATGTAAATAAATTCTCCTATTGCTCATGAGTTCGGTCCGAAGAATCTTCTCCAAACCTAAATGGGAAACCACCTAGAGGGGGGGGATTTAAAATAGATAAAACGTGAGCGAAAGGCTCAGTAGGACTAAGTTTTATAAAATAATTTAATGCAAAGAAACATAGCATTATCAGGAGTTATGCAAGAAGAAACTTGAATAAATAAATAAATAAATTGAGTAGAACCGTTCTGACACAGAACAGTCTACTCGTCAAATCAAAACACCAGTTTACTTTTACCTAGGCAAACCATGATATCACCACCGTAGTGGCCCAGCTGGGTTTCGGGACCTGCCCCCAAGGTCGATCACGACCCGATCTCTGATATGGCATCATGCCTTAGTGTTCATTATCATTATCATTCAAAACCCAATTACCGAGTGTTGTCAATTACATTCATTATGAAATTCATTTCATGTCACGGTATATAAAAATATAACCGATAAAACCATTTTCAAACATCCGTTGAAAACATTTTGATAGAAATCCTTTTCAAAGCCAAATCATTTCAAAACCAGGCTACCAAAGAAAAAGGATAGAAGTCCTACCTCAGTACTCGTGCCGGTACCCCACACCGTAATCCCGATCCGCTATACGTTAGCTCCACGGAACCACGAACAATCCTAGATACCAACTAAATCAATCAATATCTAGTTTGAGACATTCTATGTTACTAAATCATTTCATGATGTCCTAGTGTGCCATTTGTATCATTAAAATCATTCTATAAGGTTGGGATTTAAATCAGGGTTCAAAACAGTGAAATCGGGTAAAATTCACAAAATTTTCCATGCCTCGGTCGGCCTGCCGGACGCCCTGCTTCGGCCTGCCGAACTGCACAGTTCGGCCTGCCGGAAACAAGGTTCGGCCTGCCGAACATTGCCCCAGATTCGGCCTGCCGATCGGAAGAACACCGGCCTGCCGATCATCACTTCGGCCTGCCGAACATGAACTTCGGCCTGCCGAACTGGGAAGATCCAGAAATCCCAGCCACGGGTTTCTCGATCCCCAAAATCCAAATCTTGTTTCTAACCTGTTTTTCTCAAATCCCAGGCATGAAAAACAACTATAATTGATAGAAAAACATTCTAGAACATGTTTGGGATCATTTAAACAACATTTGAACTCGAAATCCTCAAAAATCCGAAAATGAGAAAAAGAGGAGAAAAATGAAAATCTTGAATCCAATCCGTTTTTCTTCAATCTAGGTTTAGATTCTAGTTGTTCTAAGCTCATTTAACACAAATCCACGGTTTTCTAAGCTTAAACAAGCTTAGATTTCAAAAACACACAAAATCAAAAATTTTGAAAAAAGTTTAGAAATTTCGAATCTAACCTCGAATCGAAGCTTCAATCCGCGTTCTCGGTCGCCGAATCACGTCCCCGAGCTTCCTCCGTGCTGTTCCGAAGCTTGGATTCGAATGGAAACCAAAAATTTTTGAAGAAATTAGAGAGAGAGAGAGAGAGAGAGAGAGGCTGCCGAGAGGTAGAGTGAAGAGAGAGAGAGAGATTGGCGTGGAAGTGAGGAGAGAGAGTGAGAGAAAGGGAATAAATAGAGAAAATCGGTGGGCGGTTTTACTGTGCGAAAACCATGTGCCGCCCACGGTTTTGCAAAACAGAGTATTTTTAACATTTTACAAATTGTTGTGTTTTAAAACTCAAAACATCATTTTAAATCAATAAGAAATCTTTTGAACACATCAATTTAACAAAACAACCAAAAACTAAAAATCCAACCAAATAATCTAATTAAAGTTAAAACTTTAATTATGGCACACTAATTCATCATTTACATTACATTAATGTTAAATAAATTTCGGGACGTTACAATAAGGCACTTAGAGAACAAGTTCTTAGAAGCTTTCCAGTCTGTTTTGTTGAAAATACAAATGAGCAGAACCCTACAAAAAATGGGAATAACTTTTATGACTCAACCACTGATTGAACCAATCCAATCGTTTAAATTTATTTTCTTTTCCTTTGTTGAATTTTTCGACGTAGTTTAAACTTTCTTTCCACTCCAAGCATCAATTTGTACCTTTTTGGCTATGTATAATCGTGCCAATTTACTGTTTGGGTTAATATTATTTTTAGCCTCTAGACTATATAATTTGTCTTATTTTGACTCTTAAATTTCAAATTGTAGCAAATTATATCTTTGAACTCTTCAACTTATCTCATTTTGGTCCTTCTATTACTAAATCCTTTAAATATTTATGGAATAGAGTCAACAATTTCACATTTGACCTTTAAACTATACAACTTGTCTCATTTTGGCCGTTAAATTTTAAAACAAAACATACCACACTATTGAATTATGAAACTTATCCCCTTTTATCTTTTTGTCACTTAATCTATTATATATTTAACAGATTGAAGCAAATGACTATTTTTACCTTTTAGCTCTATTTTTTACACATACATTTTGAAAGCAAAATCTATAAATTCTATTTATTCATTATATAAGTTTTATTGTTTTTGTTCTTCTTTTTATATGAATTTTTTTATAAAAGTTTAACTATTTTTTTTCCTTGAGAAGTTTTATCAAATTTTCACCATCGTATGATTTATGTTGGGTTTGTATTATTGTAACTTAAAATTAAAAAAAATTAGGAAACAACGAATAAACACTTGAATACATGAGTACTTAACAAAAATGACACATAGAGACTACATAATAACCTACTTGTCATTTTTATGGCTATATTTTGGAGTTGAAAATATGCATATAAGACATAATAATGAATACTTCATTTAATTAGACTCTATATTCTTTGGAAAAAAACCTCAAAGTTCTTATTAATTTTAAGTCAACAAAAATTGTACACTTGATTATGAGACTTCCTATTTGTAGGTTTGTGATACGTGAAATTCGATTATAAAAGATTTAATCTTGACCATTGATTTATAATTAATCGATCAGGTGCATACATTTGTGGCTTAATTTGTCAATCTTTAATAGATTTAGAAATGGGAGAGCCAAAATAGGACAAATTTCATAGTTCAAGGATGTGATTTGTTATAGTTTAAAATTTGGGGTCAACATGGGACAAGTTGCATGGTTTAGGGGTTAAAATTGAAATTATTGGGTCTATTCTGATAATATTTAATAGATTTAGTAACGGAAAGGGCCAAAATGGGACAGGTTGAATAGTTCAAGGGTGTGATTTGCTACATTTTAAAATTAATAGGCTAAAATGAGACAAGTTGCATAGTTTAGAGGCTAAAAGTAAAATTAACCCTTACTTTATTATAGTAGTGATTATTGGCTTTATTATTATTATTATTATTAAGGGAAAGTCTATAACTCCCCAAATTAAAATTTCATCACTTCCTTAAAAAGTTATGAACTGGAACAGTTGATTTGTGCTATTAGAATGTTTGGTAAAGTAGATCAAACTTTAAAAATAAGTTGAAACACTATAATGTATCTTTGCTTTATACCATAGCATGTAAGAGCTTTACAATATATACGAATTGAACTTATGAGTTTGAACTATTTTGCTAAGCACTATATCTATTATTTGACTTAGATCTGCGAGTCAACATCTCATGAGGGCATCTAAGGGTATTTCCTTTTCCTTAGAATGGCAATTGGTTAAGGAACCTAGACCTCCTCTTATCTTGTAGTCGTTGGATCTACAATTAAACTTAGTAAGGTTAAAATTTGAATAATTGCTTAATTTAGGTTATTGGGCCCTTGATCACAATTATTAGGTCCTATGCAGGCTTTGAATCACAAAATATCATTAAACAACAAGATAAAAACCAGTAATTAATAGGATATCAAAATTGTAATAAGAAAAAAGTGCACATAAGATTTATAGTAACTCTCTTTGAAATTGAGCTATGTCCACTGCTGAGGAATTTGTTCCTCACTAAACAATAGGTTTTGAACAAGTTACAACAGTTTTTTTTTTTTATAAATAATATGGGTATAAAGGAAGAAGAATAAATTTGACAGGTAAGGAGAGAAGCAGAATATTTGTAAGAGTCTGATGTTGGATTCTGGAATGATTTTCCCTTGGCCTATTTATAGAAGCCTTATAAGAGAGTGTGGGTTCTTATTAGCAGGAAGTGGGTCTAATCAGTGCCTGGTGGAGTAGGACATGCATTAAGTATTGATTTTTCGAGAGTTTTGGGCCACTTCTCCCTATATGACCACATGACTTAGTGGGTTTTCACTTCTCTTAAGCCATTTCTGGCTTTAAATCAAGTAGATCATCCTTAGTGACCATCAAGTTAGATATTTTACCTAATAATAATTGTCTAGTTTGAACTACATGATTTGAACATTTCACCTCATAGAGAACATGTCAAGTACAACCAAATGAGACTAATCAATAAGGATCACACGTGGTTAACATGTCAAACATACAACAAATGCCTTGTATTAGACCACACTTTACGAGTATGTCGAGCATAAAATAGATGCCTTGCTTAATCAAACTAATACGATATAGATAGTCTAATAAATCATGTGTTATTTAATTGGGCTTGCTCAGTTTGCCACATTATCTGGACCATGATCTTGGTTTAATTTAGGCCTCTCCAAATCATACTTCAACAGTTATCCCCCTACTTCTTAGTTGATCTATGATTAGATCAATTGCAGGAGTGCAATCAAATATAACAAAGAAAAAATTGCATCATGTGCTTCACACGACGACTTACATTCCATATAGGAAAGTCCTCCAAAAGCTATCATAACTCTTCCTCAAAAAGATGCGAACATCTACAACTGGACACATGGCATAACCCCTATAGTTAATTCTGAAATATTCCTAACACGATGGCATCACCTGCACTTGAACAAACAGCGTCTTGGTTTGAGTAGGAATTTAAAAAGACACCAAGCCTCAACCTTTGGATCATCTTTCTAAGATGAAATCGTAGCCATTGGTTCGAAAAGTCAGGTATAAACTCTTTTATCTTTTACAAATCCTCCTCATTTTTCATTTTTAAGTCCAAAAGAAGAAAAAAAAAAAAACTCTCTTAGGCTTTCCAAACTTTCTGCCAAGATTTTCTCTTGATTTTTCAGTTTTCTTCTTGTTCTAGTTTCGTAAAATTATTTCTTGCTTGATTTCATGCATTTTGGTACATTTTTTCTTGAATTTCACTATGAAAATCCTTGGTTTTATTGTTACTTGGCTATTTTCAGTGTTGGGGCCCTGAGGAACTTAAAGCGTGTTCTTGAGTTCTTCCAATTCTTTCTCTTCAATCCATCAAGCCCTAACTATCCTTCTCACAAGGTGTTTCTAAAAATACTATATCGAAGAAACAAATTTTAATCAATTTGGGAGATTCCTCTAGTAAAGAAGTTAATTAGTGCGACACTGACAACAACAAAAAAGTTGATTGAGTAGTAGCTCTATATAAATTATAGTGGAATTCTAGGATCAATAGAGCCTGCAGTAGTCGATCCACTAAAGAAATTAAAATCCATGTGAGTACATTAAACCAGAAGGGTAAAGAAGAAAGAAATCGACCCGTATCTAACTTTGGTCGAAGCAATCATATCGACTTTTCTAAAGTTCGTTGTATATTTAAATCGACGACAAAAGGACTATCTTTCCCTACCAAGAATTTAGAATTAGTTTTAACAAGTAAGGATTTAGCAAGAATCTATACAAGGAATTCCTATAAAAATACAGAATCATCTTCCATATCCAGGCCAACGAATAGACACAAAATAATAGGTGGCTTTGTATGTACGAGAATTATTTTGAGATTAGGTTGAGGCTACTGATCCTTGAGTTTGTATTAAGAATGATGTCTCATTACTATATGTCTGTTACTTAACTTATGCCAATGGGATGTGAATCCTTTTAGGGCTCATCGTGCTTACAGAAGAAGCCAATACTGAGTTTTTGATCAAGGACTTCCTGATTTGCTATTGGATCAAACAGAACTACAAAAACCTAGGTCAACACTATTTTGTCTACAGTAAAAACAAGCAGATCATTATTGGATTTGTTAATGTAGACGTAAAATGGGAGGATAAATACTTTTTATGTCAATAACAAAGAATCAGTCCATTTTTTTGATCGATTTTCGTTTCTTTTTCCTAGGGTCATTTGGGTGAGTTGATTACTTTACTAATTTTTAGTGCAGTCGTTGCAAGTAATCCTTGCGTATTTGTGTGTTTTTGCAAATCTCGATGCAAAACTTTCGCCTTCAGTAGGTATAATTGTTAGACATGTATGCTCTAAGGAGTAAAAATGTAATACGTTTTTGGAGACATTTTTATCAATAAAGAATTTATTCATTTATATATACCAAATAATGTCCTCTTTACGTTCATATTCGTTGAATGTATGATAAGCAAACAGTAGTCTGAGACTGTCAGTCTAAACCTTAAGAGTTGGGCATATGATGGGATGATTATGCGGTAGACACGACTCTTAAGGTGATGGTCTAAAATATATGATCCGCAATCGAGGGAATAAAGTTGGGCGCTTTATTCATGTAAAGATTGTTATGTTGTCTATATCCCTTTTGGGAGATGGTTTGTCTTGGCCATCGGAGTTGGACTCCGTGAATAGAAACATTGGCGCGTTGTCATAGGTGACGATGTGTTGGATCGGGACATAAAGTGAATTGATTTGGATTAATAATTCTGTCTTGGCAAATCGATTCACTTTAGACAGTCGTTTGTATTGTATCTTAATCCTGAGATGAATAATGGGCCCGTTGTCTCGACTTGTGTCTTTTGATGTACCAATGGGTGACTCCCACAACTCTATAGTGGCATGCATGCCGGTACGTTGGAGGCATGACTCTTGATAGCGTAGACTTGTTATTCATAGATATGGAATCCATAGCTCCTCTTTAGGAGTAATGATATCCTCTTATATGCGTTGTCCTGTAATTGGAAAACTGGAGCGCTCAACCATTTGGATACATAGGTGTAACCGAATGGTATACTATCTTTGGATGGTAAGTTTTCTAATGGTGAGACAATGGAACGTAAGATAAAAATAATCGGGAAGGTAAGACAGAACTTGTCCTTAAGCCGATTATGGATGATCATATGGGGATGCGATACACTATGATATGTCATGGAGACTTAGCTACATGAGCTTCGTAATTCTGTAAAGTTCGAGAGTGCAGCTCCAAGCTTTTAGTGGAGTAGCGTTGGAGTTGATAATTGTGAAATGTATATCTGGGATATTGGGTTTCATAATTATCATGAGCTTGAACTTTATAGGTCCATTTTGGTCCCCTTTGCTAGCTCACAAAATCCTGTAACGACACGGCGTGCTTTTCCAATAATTGGTGACTTATGTCGGATTTATCAGATTGGTTTAAAATTTATAAGAATCAAATAATTCATGTCTGTTTATCGGTTGAATTAATTTTGTAAGAAATTAGTTCAAGATGAACTTGTTGAATTATGGTGTTCGGATAATTCTTGTCTGTTTATCGGTTGTTTTAATTTTGGACAATTAGAACAAGATAAACTTGTAGAATTATTTGAATTGATTTATTTTCTTAGAGATTATCTTGATAGAGTTTGTTTTGATCAGATATCTTTTCTATTGGGCTATTTGAATCAAAACTGAGACTTTATCCTTTAGAATCTCGGGTGGAAAATAAAAGATTCGCGGAGATTTTTTCTCGGCAGTTCGGCCTGCCGATCAGAAAGTTCGGCCTGCCGAACTGGCCAGTTCGGCCTGCCTATCTCACAGTTCGGCATGCCGACCGCGACAGCTAAGATTACGCGTTTTTCACGCGTATCTTATCAGATATTGATCCGAACTTGATTCTGTTTCGATTTTTGAGACCTAATCTGATATGGACTGACCCCAAGGACCAATAGGTATAAAAAGGGAGTGAGTCTAATGATTTACTCAGATCAATTTGAGAGATTAAGAGTGATACTCTTCTAGTGAGCATCTGAAAACTCCCTGAGAGCTTTTGTTCACAAATCACGAACACTAGCTTTGGGTTCTCTCTATTGGTTGGAAGGAGAGTCACCGGTGGAAGAGCTGTACGTGTGAGCCCACACTCACTCCGGTTGTGGATAGAGAATAGCAAAGAAGACCAGTTGGTTGAGGCTCTTCTGGAACGTTACTTCTCTACACAGGTCGCGGAGGTTCTTCGGCACACTGAGGTTAGTAAGATCTGTTTAATTTATACATATAACATGTCATACTTGTATTTTGGAAAATACTCTGATGAAAATTTTTTAAAATTCCGCTGCGCACTTTGTTTCCAACAATTGGTATCAGAGCCAGGTTTTTACATAAATTTGCAAGTTTGTGATCATGTTATATGCATAAATTTTGTGATCTTAATCTCTCCTATGCTTGAATTGAATTTTATAGAGAGATGGCACTCTAGGTTTCTATATAATATATATGTTGTCATGGATTATGTGGTGAATGTTTATTAATTAATTATGGTTGATTAAATAGTTGTTTAATTATTTATTAATTAATTAATACCGGTTATGGTTCCTTAGAGGTTAGAATGTGTATCTAGGTTTTTCATGTAATTAGATGGCGGACTATCATCTCTGTCTAGGAATTATTATTTAATTTTTAATTTGTAAGAATTTTGTAATTAAATAATTATTCGGAGAAGACGGAACGAGAAGTCGGATCTTGAAGATAGATGATGGCGCCTCCAGGTATTTCCTGAGTCTCTAATTTTGTGTTTTTGAATTGTTGAAAATAAAATTGATGAATTGCATTAAAATTGTATTTTCTGGATTGAGTGTTTTCTGCTCGGTCGGCATGCCGGACCTCACAGTTCGGCAGGCCGAAGGTCACAGATCGGCAGGCCGGACGTACGGTCCGGCAGGCCGACAGTGGGGCAGAAATTTTGGTGCTCTGCCGGCAGGCCGAACCTTCATGTTCGGCAGGCCGAACCACCATGATCGGCAGACCGATCACCTAGATCGGCCTGCCGACAGAGAGCATCCAAGTGTCCAGAAAAGGTGCAATTTTTCAGTGCAGTTTTAATTTTATTTTTGGGACGATTCTGAGAAACATTAAATTTGGATATGACCGGAAATATGAAGTGTTCGATTCATACGGGATTGAGGACTTGAAGATGGATATTACATGAAGAAGGATATAGCTTGAGGATTCAAGGATGAAGAATCGATAAATGTCTCGATTATTCTCTTGTAATCTTAGTTTTTCTATTCTCTAGGGTGGAACCATAATATTACGGTTATTATTATTATGCTTGTAGCTTTGCTTGATTGCTTTGCTTGTCTGCATTATAATATGATTTACCATGTATATTGATAACATGTCATATAGAATAGGGAGTGCCGCTCATATTAAAATTGTTCATGCATAATTTTAAAATAAAACCTTGACTTCAAAAGATTGAGTGGGAGAAGGTTTTCGAAGAGAGAACCTAAGGCCTCCATCGTTGGTCCATAGGAAGAACATGGTGGTCCCAACCCCTAGGAAGGGATTTCTATCATGTACCAGATTGGATCTCTAAAAGGATAAGGTATTTTAGTATGATTTATGGTTGCACACCCCTAGGTGGTGATTATAAATCATGGATAAAATATTGAAACGGTGGTTATACACTCACGTTAATTTTATTATTAACCTCCCCTAGGAGCTCTGTTAATAAAATTAATGGCCAAAGAAACGATTATTAGTATATGCTGGATCATACGGGTCCTGGATGGCATATATTAATCAGGAGGGGATCCGTGTTCCTGATTGAATTTGACATGACTCCCCTAGGAGCTTGTTGAATTCTGAGTTGGGAATTATCGTTGTAAGGTTGTGATATTTTCAAGGTTTTGACACATAAACACATTTGTATGATTTTACATGATTGTGTTATCTTACTAAATTATTAAATATGTTTGCTTATGTTTGGTATATGATTCTTTATTGTAGATTGAAAATGTCTAAAAACGCTTTATCATCGATACTTGACAAAAACCAATTAACCGGTGAGAACTATAATGATTGGAAACGGAACCTGGACATCGTCCTATCCTTTGAGAAACTGAAATATGTACTGACAACTCCTTGTCCTCCCGAGCCTACGGGAGACTCAAGTAATGAGCAATTCCAAGCGTACGACCGCTGGAAAGATGCTAATGATCAGGCCCGCTGCTATGTTATGGCTAGCATGAACAACGTGCTGCAGGCTCAACATCAGGATTATGAGACTGCGAAGCAGATCTTGGATAATCTTGAGGATATGTTTGGAGGCCAGGCCATAACAAAGCGGCAAGGGGCGCTTCGGAAACTCTTAAACTGTAGACAGAGACCGGGGACATCTGTAAAGGAGCACATGATGTTGGTCATGGGTTACCTCGCTGAGGCTCAAACCAATGGAGCCGACATCGATGCTGAAACTCAGATGACTATGGTCTTTGAGACTCTGTCTAAGGAATTTATTCCGTTTAGAGCTACTTTTAATTTGAGCAATAGACGGGATATGACCTTGACAGAACTGATGAAACAGTTACAGGAGTTTGAACTGCTGATCAGGGAGTCTCCTGCTGGTGGAGAGGCCAATATGGTAGCTGCTTCTGGTTCCAATCCTAACTCTGGGAATGGAAAGAAGCAACGGGCCAAGAGTGGTAAGTCTTCTATTCCTATTGCTACCAAGAGCAAGAAGAAAAAGAAGAAGAACCCGAAGAAGCTTAAGTGCTTCTTCTGTGGTAAGGTCGGGCATATAAAGAAGCATTGCAAGGACTTCCTTTCCAAGGGAGGTAGGTGTGATCTTCTATATTTAGAAACTTGTTTGGTTGAGGAATCCAGTGACATTTGGGTCATAGATTCCGGTGCAACTAATCATGTTTGTGTTTCTCTGCAGGGATTCAAAGAAACGAGAAGTCTACTTCGTGAAGACTTAACGCTTCGGATGGGCGATGGATCCTTGGTCTCAGCGGAAGCAGTGGGAGATGTCCATCTTTATTTTGATAATTATAGGAATTTAATTTTGCGAGATTGTTTTTATGTTCCTAAATTTAAAAGGAATTTAATTTCTGTATCTTCTTTATTTAAAGACTCCTACGTGGTATCTTTTAATGAAAAAGTGGTGATTCGTAAAAACAAATCTTTTATCTGTTCTGGATGGATGCAAAATAATCTATATTTTATCAAACCTAAGATGGACTTATTGCTTAATGCTGAGATAAATGATAATGACTCAAAAAGACTTAAAACTTCTCACTCTAATAAGACTTATCTTTGGCATTTGCGCCTTGGCCATATTAACCTGAATAGGATTCAAAGGTTGGTAAGGGATGGACCTTTAAGTCACTTAAGGGTGGAATCTATACCTCAATGTGAGTCTTGTTTGGAGGGTAAAATGACCAAAAGACCATACGGGTCTAAGGGCAATAGGGCCGAAGGGGTTCTAGAACTTGTGCATAGTGATGTTTGCGGACCGATGAACATCCGGGCACGAGGAGGGTATGAGTACTTCGTCACTTTTATTGACGATTACTCAAGATATGGGTATGTGTACCTAATGCACCACAAAAGCGAAACTTATGATAAGTTCAGGGAGTTTCGGGCTGAAGTGGAAAAGCAATTGGGTAGACCCATAAAGGCACTTCGATCTGATCGAGGTGGGGAATACCTTTCTGATGAGTTCTTGGGACACTTGTTAGAGAATGGGATTTTATCCCATTTGACTGCGCCGGGCACTCCGCAGCAGAATGGCGTAGCGGAGAGAAGGAATAGGACTTTGTTGGACATGATTCGGTCCATGATGAGTTATTCATCATTGCCTTTATCCTTTTGGGGATATGCACTACAAACCGCATGTTATCTTTTGAACAATGTGCCTTCAAAATCGGTCCCTAAAACTCCTCACGAGTTGTGGACAAGACGGAAGACATCCTTAAACCATATTCGCATATGGGGATGTCCAGCTCATGTCCTGTTTAAGGATCCGAATAAGTTGGAAGCACGTTCAGAAGTTTGCGTGTTTGTAGGATATCCAAAAGGGACTAAAGGGGGTTATTTTTATAACCCAAAGGAAAATAAAGTCGTGGTTTCAACTAATGCAACTTTCCTTGAGGAGAGTTACATGAACGACTTTAAACCTCAAAGCAAAGTGGTGCTTGAGGAGTTGAGGGGTAATCCGTTTACTCCGGAGGTTCCGAACGAAACCATTCCGATCGGTGTAGAAAAACCAAACAAACCTGAACAACAACCACAGGGGCTTCGGCGTAGTGGGAGGATCGGGCGTCAACCTGAAAGGTATATGTTCAATGGGGAGGTCTTTTTGGCTGAACCGGATGAACATGACAGGGATCCTTATACTTACGCAGAAGCTATGGAGGATGTTGATTCAAGACTCTGGACAGAGGCCATGAACATTGAGATGAAGTCTATGGAGACTAATCGGGTCTGGGAGCTTGTGGATCTTCCCGAAGGGGTAAAACCCATAGGGTGTAAGTGGATCTACAAGAGGAAAAGAGGAGTGGATGGAAAGGTCGAAACCTTTAAGGCTAGACTGGTAGCTAAGGGTTATACGCAAAAGGAAGGAATCGATTATGAGGAAACCTTTTCGCCTGTAGCCATGCTTAAGTCCATCCGGATTCTCTTGTCCATAGCTGCCGCTCTCGACTACGAGATTTGGCAGATGGATGTCAAGACGGCTTTTCTAAATGGCTATCTTGATGAGTCCATTTATATGGAACAACCAGACGGGTTCAAGGTCGCGGGTCAAGAGGGTAAGGTTTGTAAGTTGCTAAAGTCTATTTATGGACTTAAGCAGGCTTCTCGTTCTTGGAACATAAGATGTGATCAAGTGATCAAGACTTATGGGTTCTCACAAAATGTGGATGAACCATGTGTTTACAAACACATTAAGAATGGGAAGGTGGTTTTTCTACTACTCTATGTAGATGACATTCTGCTAATTGGCAATGACGTTGGGGCGTTGTCATCGGTCAAATTATGGTTGACCAAGCAGTTTGACATGAAGGACTTGGGTGAGGCTAATTTTGTTCTCGGTATCCAGATCTTGCGGGATAGGAAGAACAAAATGATAGCTTTGTCACAGGCCGGCTACATAGATAAAATTCTCAGGAGGTTTGCAATGCAGGATTCCAAGAAAGGTGGGCAACCATCTAGGTCTGGAATTACTCTTTCTAAGAAAGACTCTCCAAAGTCTTATGAAGAAAGAGAATACATGAAGAAGGTGCCTTATGCTTCGGCAGTGGGTAGTCTCATGTATGCCATGCTTTGCACTCGACCGGATATTAGCTATGCGGTCGGGATTGTGAGTCGATTTCAGGCGGATCCAGGACCGAACCATTGGGTTGCGGTAAAGCATATTTTCAAGTACCTGAGAAGGACTCGAGGGTATATGCTTGTGTATTCGGGTGAGGATTTAACTCCTCTAGGATACACTGATTCGGATTTTCAATCCTGCCTGGATTCTAGGAAATCGACTTCAGGGTTTGTGTTTACTCTGGGTGGCGGTGCCATCAGTTGGAGAAGTGCGAAGCAAGATTGCACTTCGGATTCAACGATGGAGGCCGAGTATGTGGCGGCTAGTGATGCTTCGAAAGAAGCAGTGTGGCTCCGCAAGTTCCTTGGGGATCTTGAGGTAGTTCCTGGTATGGATAAAGCGGTATCACTGTACTGTGATAACAGTGCGGCGGTAGCTAATGCTAAGGAACCAAGATTTCACAAGAAGAGTAAGCATATTGATCGGAAGTATCATGTGATAAAGGACTTCGTTGAGAGCGGGCATGTCACGGTGTGCAAGATCGCGTCAGAGGACAATTTAGCTGATCCATTTACGAAGACACTTTCTGGGAGAGTCTTCGAAAGGCATGTGGAAGCTATGGGGATGCGAAATTTGCAGTATTTACTCACTTAGTGCAAGTGGGAGATTGTTAGACATGTATGCTCTAAGGAGTAAAAATGTAATACGTTTTTGGAGACATTTTTATCAATAAAGAATTTATTCATTTATATATACCAAATAATGTCCTCTTTACGTTCATATTCGTTGAATGTATGATAAGCAAACAGTAGTCTGAGACTGTCAGTCTAAACCTTAAGAGTTGGGCATATGATGGGATGATTATGCGGTAGACACGACTCTTAAGGTGATGGTCTAAAATATATGATCCGCAATCGAGGGAATAAAGTTGGGCGCTTTATTCATGTAAAGATTGTTATGTTGTCTATATCCCTTTTGGGAGATGGTTTGTCTTGGCCATCGGAGTTGGACTCCGTGAATAGAAACATTGGCGCGTTGTCATAGGTGACGATGTGTTGGATCGGGACATAAAGTGAATTGATTTGGATTAATAATTCTGTCTTGGCAAATCGATTCACTTTAGACAGTCGTTTGTATTGTATCTTAATCCTGAGATGAATAATGGGCCCGTTGTCTCGACTTGTGTCTTTTGATGTACCAATGGGTGACTCCCACATCTCTATAGTGGCATGCATGCCGGTACGTTGGAGGCATGACTCTTGATAGCGTAGACTTGTTATTCATAGATATGGAATCCATAGCTCCTCTTTAGGAGTAATGATATCCTCTTATATGCGTTGTCCTGTAATTGGAAAACTGGAGCGCTCAACCATTTGGATACATAGGTGTAACCGAATGGTATACTATCTTTGGATGGTAAGTTTTCTAATGGTGAGACAATGGAACGTAAGATAAAAATAATCGGGAAGGTAAGACAGAACTTGTCCTTAAGCCGATTATGGATGATCATATGGGGATGCGATACACTATGATATGTCATGGAGACTTAGCTACATGAGCTTCGTAATTCTGTAAAGTTCGAGAGTGCAGCTCCAAGCTTTTAGTGGAGTAGCGTTGGAGTTGATAATTGTGAAATGTATATCTGGGATATTGGGTTTCATAATTATCATGAGCTTGAACTTTATAGGTCCATTTTGGTCCCCTTTGCTAGCTCACAAAATCCTGTAACGACACGGCGTGCTTTTCCAATAATTGGTGACTTATGTCGGATTTATCAGATTGGTTTAAAATTTATAAGAATCAAATAATTCATGTCTGTTTATCGGTTGAATTAATTTTGTAAGAAATTAGTTCAAGATGAACTTGTTGAATTATGGTGTTCGGATAATTCTTGTCTGTTTATCGGTTGTTTTAATTTTGGACAATTAGAACAAGATAAACTTGTAGAATTATTTGAATTGATTTATTTTCTTAGAGATTATCTTGATAGAGTTTGTTTTGATCAGATATCTTTTCTATTGGGCTATTTGAATCAAAACTGAGACTTTATCCTTTAGAATCTCGGGTGGAAAATAAAAGATTCGCGGAGATTTTTTCTCGGCAGTTCGGCCTGCCGATCAGAAAGTTCGGCCTGCCGAACTGGCCAGTTCGGCCTGCCTATCTCACAGTTCGGCATGCCGACCGTGACAGCTAAGATTACGCGTTTTTCACGCGTATCTTATCAGATATTGATCCGAACTTGATTCTGTTTCGATTTTTGAGACCTAATCTGATATGGACTGACCCCAAGGACCAATAGGTATAAAAAGGGAGTGAGTCTAATGATTTACTCAGATCAATTTGAGAGATTAAGAGTGATACTCTTCTAGTGAGCATCTGAAAACTCCCTGAGAGCTTTTGTTCACAAATCACGAACACTAGCTTTGGGTTCTCTCTATTGGTTGGAAGGAGAGTCACCGGTGGAAGAGCTGTACGTGTGAGCCCACACTCACTCCGGTTGTGGATAGAGAATAGCAAAGAAGACCAGTTGGTTGAGGCTCTTCTGGAACGTTACTTCTCTACACAGGTCGCGGAGGTTCTTCGGCACACTGAGGTTAGTAAGATCTGTTTAATTTATACATATAACATGTCATACTTGTATTTTGGAAAATACTCTGATGAAAATTTTTTTAAAATTCCGCTGCGCACTTTGTTTCCAACAATAATATTCAAGGAGCGCTTTGAGAAAATCACTGCTCTTAAGATCAGATCATGGGCCAAAATTTCATGACTAGAGTGACTGGGTGCATAATTGGTTTGGGAAGAATCAAAGAAATTCTGCTAGGTATTCTTAAACCCCTTCCCAAATTGACTCAATTGGGTCTTTATTTTTCATAGTGTAGTCCACCAGTTGTATAGTCTGTCAAAGTTACACCACTATCTGATGAAGATGTTTTGCTTATAGAGCTCACCCTTGGCACTATAAAGGTCATAGTTCTGAGAGCTGAAGAGAGTGTCGTGAGGAAATTGGTGCAAAAACTTGCTACTAGGGACAAGAAAAGGAATAAGAAAGAAACTACTAGCAAAACATAACCAATGAGTCCAGTGAAGCTTTCTGAGGTGGATATTACCAAGTCTCTTGTATCAAAACCTGAGCTTGAGAACCAACCCCTGTAGCCAAGAAGAAATGAGTTAAGGGCTAGTCTTCAAAGGGTGTTGATGATGTGGACGAGGAAGCCCTCAAGGGTCTAATTACTCTTGATGCTCATGTGGATGAGAACATCATGAAGACTATTAGATGGCTATCCAAGCAACAAAGAGTTTTAGCTTTCTAATAGACGCTGCAAAGCTCGCAAGTTATACCCTACCATCACTCCACAAAGAAGTGGTTGCTTTATTGGCACTAATGAATTTTTATTGAATTCGATCATCTAATGATATTCTTTATCTTGGCCACTAATATGATACATAATTAGGCATTGCAAGCTCTAAACTTCGTTGGAAGCAAAGTTAAGGAAAAAGTTGGAAGGTTGCAAAATTTGCTAGCCCAGCAAGACATTAAGCTCACCAAGATTGAACAGGCAAAGAAGGCAAAAAAGGGGGAATGAGTAAAGGCCGAGGAAGACACGAGACACTTGTCTAAGTCATTTGTTCGAGTGAATAAGAAGATTTTAGAGATCAGTAACAGCAATTGAAAGTTACAGAATAAGCTAGATTAGGTGAATATAATGATTGAAGCCAAGGATAAAGATTTCTCCAAACTCTTAGAACATATCATTGAAGTGCACAAAACTTCCCCTCTCAAGGCTCATCTCAAATAATTCAAAAAGTTCAAGGAGGATAAGTTCCAGGGGGTCAACATCGATGGTGAAATTACAAATATTGAGAAGATTCCTTCCACTAATGTTGAGGACGAGGAGAGCAAAAAAGCAACGCTTGAAGAAAATGTAGCTAAAGACTTTGTCCATAATGAAGCTTCTCAGTAGCCCCTAGTCAAATCAAGTCCTCTGAAGCCCCCAGCACCAATAGAGTGATCTCTATCTTTGCTTTGATTTTGCAGTGTGTTCCTTATGTAATCACTTAGACATGTAATATTGAATTTTATTTTGGGTTCATCACGTGCTCTTCTTTTGTTGCGTATTTGGACATGTACACTTGAATACTTTCATTTTCCAAAGAAATAGCATTTCATTTGCTTCTATACTTGTGTGTTCATATAATCTTTTCCCCCCAAAGTTCTTACATTTTAATGAAAGAACTTTGATTGCAAACTAAACTGGTCAATTAAGCAAATTAAACACAATTTTTGTGTAAACTAAAAGAATTCATTTGAAAGCTAAGTGCTGAGTAACAATCATACATTGGGTGAATATATCGAACCCAATGATGATGAAAGTCAAAGCCATGAAAATGGCTGATTAAACCGATCAATGGGTGAGTATATCGAACACAATGATGGTGAAAATTGAAACAATAAAGGTTGCTCATCGAGCTGAATATTGAGTGATTAAATTGAACCTAATGATGGTAAAGTTGAAGCCATGAAGATGGCTGATCGAATCGAAGGTGTGTAGATCAAACCCAATGATGGTGAAAGTTGAAAACCTCAAATATGGTTATTAAGAATACCGTGCATTGAGAAAACATTGGTTGTTTTTTAATAATGGCTATACTCGTTTATTAGACACGAGTTGCCTACATACCCATGTGTCCGGATCAAGCCAACTGTAGTTCACTTTATAAGCCTAAGTTCTTTACAACCGTCGCTAGTCACTCTGTTTGATTTTTCACTTAGGGATTACATTGTATGATAACCTACCATGAAAGGAGTTAACTGGGCTCTTGAAGTAACCTAAAAAAACTTTAAATAAAAGCTTGTTAAGTCAAAAATGAAATAAAATTAAATGTAGTATTTCTTGAAGTGGTGTGCATTTCAACTCTTTGTAATCATGGTGCTATTGAGTTTTGCAAGCTTATAGATGCCATATCGCATGATCCTTCCAACTTTATAGTGGCCTTCCTAGTTTGCCACAAGTTTTATGGCATTCATTTCCCTCATATTTTGGAACATTCTTCGTAGGACAAGCTCCCCTTGGGCTAATATTTTGATCTTGACTTTTGATTTGTAGTATCTAGTTGTAGCCGGCTGATATCGATTAAGACAATACAGGGAAATTTCACTTTTATCGATTAGGTCGAGAAAATCCTTTAGCATTTCATCATTCATTTGCTCATTTTTTGTAGAGTAGTCTATATGGAGATCATGTGCAACAACTTCAGTCATAATGATTGCTTTGGTCTCGTAAACGAGAGAGAATGAGAATTTTCTAGTAGCATTTCTTATAGTCGTTTGATATGCTCAAAATACCATTGGTAGCTCTTCTACCTAGCAACTCTTCTTGGCCTCAAGTTTCTTTTTTTAAGTTTCTCACAATGGTTTTATTTGTAGCTTCAGCCTACTTGTTTCCTTGTGGATACCTTAGAGTTGAGAAACTCAAAATGGTCTCTCGGCCCTTACAAAACTTCTTGAACAAACTTGAAATACACCGAGATTCGTTGTTAACGATTTCTCTAGTGACTCCAAATCTTGATATTATGTTCCTCTTGATGAAGCACTTGACATCCTTCTCCTTTATATCCATGTAAGCTTCAGCTTTGACCTATTTTGAAAAGTAGTTAGTTAGAATAAGAAGATAATTTTACTTGATCAGGAGCTTGTGGAAGTGGACCAACGACGTCCATCAAGTACGTCATGAATAGGTGCAGTGAACTAATTGAGGAGACCTATTCTGCCGGCTGATGAATGATTGGTGTATGCCGGTGACAATGGCAAAGCCACACTAAGCTAAGTGAGAGCAGCTGCCCCCATTGGCCCAAGTGGCACCTTTATGATTTAAGTCCAATATTAAACATGTTTTTACACTTTTTTTATTTTATCCCCCACTAAAACTTATTTTTTATAATATTTATAGCAAAAATTTAAAAAAAGTTTCAACTTTGTCCCTGAATTCTATCTTTTGTATTTTTGAGCATTTAGGAACCTTGGTTTAAATCGTTGGTTTGAAACAAAAACATTGCAGCAATTTAAAATTTACAAGAGCCAAAATATTGCAACAATTTAAATCATTGGTTTAAATCAAGAGTTTTGGTTTAAAGCAAGGTTTCCAAACAACCTATTATATTTCATTTTTAATATACAAAATAAACAATAACTCAATTTTAATATTATATGAATATATAATTTTGTAAATTGTAAATTTCAAAAATTGAATTATACTCGATTAAAATTGTAATAATGTGTTTTATTAAAAATTTTGGTTCAATTTAGGCCCTTGTTGGAAAAATTTTCTGGCTTCACCTCTGGTCATTGATAACTATCACATTTCTTCATAAAGTCCTCAGAGTTGCTTAAAATAGTTTGCTAATAGTAACCTTGGTGCTTGATTTATTGTAGAGTGATCTCCCCCCAGACCACGTGTGGTTTCCATAGGAACCTTCATGAACTTCTCGGATCCCTTTTTCAACTTCATCCTTGCCCAAGTAATGTAGATAGGGCCTTGTGAGAAAGCACTTGTAGAGTTTGTCATCTGCTTAATCCTTATTTTTTGGCCATTTGCTTGTCATCTAACAGCCATTCCTCCTCAATTTACATTTTGATTGGAGCTCTCCATTCGTCTCTTTGTTCTATGGCCTTTTTTTCTCTTGTCTTCATTATACTTGGCTGTTAGATGTATAAGAGAAATGACCCTTTTTTTCCTTTACTGCAGTTGGTGAACCTAAGTTGGCTAATGTGTCAGCTCTTGAGTGTGATTCCCTAAGGACATGTTTCACCTCAAACTTGCCAAACTAAGGCTTCGTGGTAGGCCTTGAGGGAAACACTCAATTAAACCTTACTTAAAGTATAGTGTTGAGTAAGGATCATTCTCAAAGAGGATTGATTCTAATTAATTAGTTATTGACTTTAAAAACCTAAGACATACTAACACTAATACTAAATTGGGGGATTCTTTTATTCAATTAACTAAACCACTAAATAAATAAAAGCACAAGAAAATAAATAAATATGAAACAATAATATTAAAATTGGTTCAACTTTAAAGGATCATTCTCTACGACTAAATAATAACTATACAACTAATCACAAAATCATTCCTAGTTTCTATTGAAACTACTAACCGTAGATAGCAGTAAGTTTCGTTATCCTGATCTCTCATTGGTTCATTGTTAAATAAAGCAAGATTTTTATTGAACCTCTTTCTCTCAAATAACCTAGAATAAGCTTTTTAGATTCAATTCAATGGAAGTATTAAGATAAGAAAGATAGCTTGATCTAGATAACAAACACACAAGCTCGAATTAAAAACATCACAATTAACGAAAACCTTTTGTAATCATACCTTGTAATTTGTTAATTATGATTAGAAAAACAAGGCAATTATGGATCAAGCATTCCAATCTAGCAATAGATTAAATTCAAGTGCTATTTAGTTGTGCACCCAAACAAAACAAGAAAATAATTATAAATAATAATAGTAGAAGAACATAAACAATCTTAATTAGAAAATTAGAAAATAATTCTACTAATTAAATATATAATTAAGTCTAAGGTTTTGAATTCCCCTTCAACCATAAACAAAATTAATCTAACATAATTAAAATAGACAAGAAAGAAAGAGTAAGAAAAAGAATGATTTTTGTGTTGAAAATCCTTCCATGCAGATGGTTCTTCATAAGCCTACACCGGAGCTTCCCCTTTTCTTCTTCTTCTTCTTCTTCTTCTTCTTCTTCTTCTTCCTCCTCCTCCTCCTCCTCCTCCTTCTAAGACCTCTAATGAAAACTCCCTAATTGTGTTCTAAGTTGTGGTATTTATAAAGTTCACAATCTTGGGATGAAAAGGGGTAAATTGGACCTTTTCAAAACAAATTTGGAGTGGGAAACAATAACACGCACAAGAGGAAAAGCAAATTTCTCATGGCCGCTAGTGGAAAATTACTTCAGATCAAGTTGGGAGCGTGTGGGGGAGAGCAGTCATGCCTCTGTTCTTCCTTGTAGGGCCGAGCAAAGAATAGCGCGGGGGTGCCATTTGATGAACCACCATTCGTTGTTTTTGTCTGTTTTGTACCCGAAACTTATCCTACAATCTCTGGTGAGTTCCAAATGAATTTATATGGTCTTGAAGCTTTAAAATTCTCATTTTTAGTCCTTTTTTCATTCCTTGATATTGAAACACGTATAAAACACAAAAGTGCAAATAGACATAATAAAACTCAAAAACTAACAAAGTAAATGCAAAGTAGAGTGATATAAATTTGTATCGAAATATACACTTATCACTTCAATTGGCTCACAACTTCTAAATAAGCAATCATCTTTTCATCTCATGCAATAAACTCTCCTGCCATATGATTAACAATAAGAGTGAAATCACTTTCGACAATCACCTATGTAGTCCCCAATGTCTTTGCCAACCTCAAGCCCATGATCATGGTCTTATGTTCTACCTCATTGTTCACCATTTGAAGCTCAGGCGAAAGGATTGCTCGAAACTTTTAACCAATTGATGACTTAAGGAGAACTCCAACCCCTGAGAGTTTCTCGTTTGTTAACCTATCAACTTCCATTGTTCAAACTTTTGGCTCCTTATCCTTCGACTCATCAGTTATTTCTGCTACAAAGTCTGCTAGGACTTAAGCCTTTAACATCGTTCTAGGCTTGCCTTCGATATCAAACTCTACGAGCTCGACTGCCTACTTCGTAAATCTTCTAGATATGTTAGATGTTAGATGTATATGCCCTAAGGAGTAAAAATGTAATAAGTTTTTGGAGACATTTTTATCAATGAAGAATTTATTTATTGTTTATATACCAGATCTTGTCCTCTTTACGTTCATATTTGTTGAATGTATGTTAAGCAAACAAAAGTCTAAGATTGTTGATCTAAACCTTTAAGAATTGGGCATATGATGGATAGATTATGTAGAAGACATGATTCTTAAGGTGATGGTCTAAAACATAAGATCCACAATCGAGAGAATAAAGTTGGATGCTTTATTCATATAAAGATTGTTATGTTGTCTATATCCCTTTTGGGAGATGGTTTGTCTTGACTATCGGAGGTGGACTCCATGAATAGAAACATTGGCACGTTGTTATAGGTGACGATGTGTTAGATCAGGACATAAAGTGAATTGATTTGGATTAATAATTCTGTCTCGGCAAATCGATTCACTTTAGACAATCCTTTGTATTGTATCTTAATCCTGAGATGAATAGTCAGTCTATTGTCTTGACTTGTGTCTTTTAATGTACCAAAGGGTGACACCGATATCTTAATAGTGGTATGCATGCCGGTATGTTGGAGGCAGGACTAGACCTGTTATTCATAGATATGGAATCTATAGCTTCTCTTTAGGAGTAGTGATATCCTCTTATATGCGTTATACTATAATTGGAAAACTGGAGCTCTTAACTATTTGGATACATAGGTGTAACCGAATGGTATACTGTCTTTGGATGGTAAGTTTTTCGATGGTGAGATAATGGAATGTAAGATAAAAATAATCAGAAAAGTAAGACAAAACTTGTCCTTAAGCCTATTATGGATAATCCTATGGAGATACGATACACTATGATATGTCATGGAGACTTAGCTATACGGGCTTTGTAATTCTATGTAGTTTAAGAGTGTAGCTCCAAGCTTTTAGTGGAGTAGCGTTGGAGTTGATAATTATGAAATATATATATGGGATATTGGGTTTCATAATTATCAGGAGCTTGTACTGTATAGGTCTATTTGGTCCCCTCTACTAGCTCACAAAATCCTATAACAATACGGCGTGCTTTTCCAATAATTGGTGACTTTTGTCAGATTTATTAAATTAGCTGAAATTTTGAAGAATCAAATAATTCATGTTTGTTTATCGGTTGAATTAATTTTTGTGATAAAATTAATTCAAGATAAACTTGTTGAATTATTAGGATTGGATAATTCTTGTCTGTTTATCAGTTGATTTAATTTTGAATAAATTAAATCAAGATAAACTTGTAGAATTATTAGAAATTCATTTATTTTCTTAGATATTATCTAGATAAAGTTGTTTTAATTAGATAACTTCTCCATTGGGTTATTTGAATTAAAATTGAGACTTTATCCTATAGAGTCTCGAGTGAAAAATAAAAGATTCGTTGAGATTTTTTCGGTAGTTCCGCATACCGATCATCAAGTTCGGCCTGCCGATGTGCAAAAAAAAAAAAGAAGATCATGCATTTTTATGCAGATTTCATCAAATATTGATCCGAATTTGATTCTGATTTGAATTTTTAAGACCTAATCTGATAAGGACTGACCCTAGACCAAACCTCTATAAATAGGGAGTAAGTCACATAAGTTATTCAGATCAATTGAGAGATTAAGAGTGATACTCTGCTGGTGAGAATCTGAAACTCCCTGAGAGCTCTTGTTCACAAATCATGAACACTTTTTTTGGGTTCTCTCAATTGGTTCGAAGGAGAGTCATCTAGTGGAAGAGGTATACGTGTGAGCCCACACTCACTCCGATCGTGGATAGAGAATAGCAAAGAAGACCAGTTGGTTAAGGCTCTTCTGGAACGTTGCTTCTCTTCACAGATTACGGAAGTTCTTCGGCATTCAAAGGTTAGTAAGATCTGGTTAATTTATGCATATAGCGTGTCAAACTTGTGTTTTGAAAAATACTCTGATATAAAATTTTTAAAATTTCGCTGCATTCTATTTTTTCAACAATTGGTATCAGAGCCATTGTTTTTCACATAAATTTACGAGTTTGTGATCATGCTATATGTATAAATTTTGTGATCTTAATCTCTCCAATGCTTGAATTTAATTTTACAGAGTGTTGGTACTCTAGGTTTCTATATAATTATATGTTGTCATGGATTATATGGTGAATGTTCATTAATTAATTATGGTTAATTAAATGGTTATTTAATTATTAATTAATTTATTTATTTATACCCATTATGGTTCCTTAGATGTTAGAATGTGTATCTAGGTTTTTCATGTAATTAAATGGCGGACTATCATCTCTTTCTAGGAATTATTATTTATTTTTAAATTTGTAAGATTTTGTAATTAAATAATTATTCGAAGAAGACAGATATAGAAAGCAGATCTAGAAGAAGGATGATGACACTCACATGTATCTAGACGCAAGTTCCTTGGGGATCTTGAGGTAGTTCTTGGTATGGATAATATGGTATCACTATACTGTGATAATAGTGCGGCGATAGCTAATGCTAAGGAACCAAGATTTCACAAGAAGAGTAAGCATATTGATCGAAAGTATCATGTGATAAATGACTTCGTTGAAGGTAGGCATGTCACGGTGTACAAGATCACGTTAGAAGACAATTTAGCTTATCCATTTACGAAGATACTTACTAGGAGAGTCTTTGAGAGGCATGTGGAAGCTATGGGGATGCGAGATTTGTCATATTTATTCACTTAGTGCAAGTGGAAGATTGTTAGACATGTATGCCCTAAGGAGTAAAAATGTAATAAGTTTTTGGAGATATTTTTATCAATAACGAATTTAATTACTGTTTATATAGCAGATCTTGTCCTCTTTACGTTCATATTTGTTGAATATATGTTAAGCAAACAAAAGTCTTAGACTGTCGATCTAAACCTTTAAGAATTGGGCATATGATGGACAGATTATGCGGAAGACACGATTCTTAAGGTGATGGTCTAAAACATAAGATCCGCAATCGAGGTAATAAAGTTGGGCACTTTATTCATGTAAAGATTGTTATGTTGTCTATATCCCTTTTAGGAGATGGTTTGTCTTGACCATTGGAGGTGGACTCCATGAATAGAAACATTAGCATGTTGTCATAGATGACAATGTGTTTGTTGGAAAAATAGTGTGCAGCGGAATTTTAAAATTTTTTTCATCAGAGTAATTACCAAAACACAAGTTTGACATGCTATATGCATAAATTAACCAGATCTTACTAACCTTTGTATGCTAAAGAACCTCCGCAATCTGTGAAGAGAAATAACGTTCCAAAAGTGCCTCAACCAACTGGTCTTCTTTGCTATTCTCTATCCACGACCGGAGTGAGTGTGGGCTCACACGTACAGCTCTTCCACTGGTGACTCTCCTTCCAACCAATCAAGAGAACCCAAAGCAAGTGTTCGTGATTTGTGAACAAAAGCTTTCAGGGAGTTTTTCAGATTCTCACTTAGCAGAGTATCAGTCTTAATCTCTCTATTGATATAAGTAACCTGTGAGAATCACTCCCTATTTATAGAGGTTGGTCCTAGGGTCAGTCCTCATCAGATTAGGTCTCAAAATTCAGATCAGAATCAAATTTGGATCAATATCTGATAAGATCCGCGTAGAAACGCGTGATCTTATCCTTCATTGATTGGCAGGCTGAACCACCTGATCGGCAGGCCGAACAGGTCCCATCGGCTGGCCGAACATGTCGATCGGCAGGCTAAACTGTTGAATAAAATATCTCGCAAATCTTTTATTTTTCATCTGAGATTCTATAGGATAAAGTCTCAGTTTTAATTCAAATAACCCAATAGAGAAGTTATCTGATCAAAACAACTTTATCTAGATAATCTCTAAGAAAATAAATCAATTCTTAATAATTCTACAAGTTTATCTTGATCTAATTTATCCAAAATTAAAGCAACCGATAAATAGACAAGAATTATCTGATCCCAATAATTGAGCAAGTTTATCTTGAATTAATTTATTACGAAATTAATTCAACCGATAAACAGACATGAATTATTTAATTCTTCCAAATTTTAACTAATCTGATAAATCTGACATAAGTCACCAATTATTGAAAAAGCACGTCATGTCATTACAGGATGTTGTGAGCTAGCAAAGGGGACCAAATGGACTAATATAGTTCAAGCTCTTAGTAATTATGAAACCTAATATCCCATATATACATTTCATAATTATCAACTTCAACGCTACTCCACTAAAAGCTTGGAGCTGCATTCTTGAACTACATAGAATTACGAAGCTCGTATAACTAAGTCTCCATGACATATCATAGTATATCGTATCCCCATATGATAATCCATAATCGGCTTAAGAACAAGTTCTGTCTTACGTTCTCGATTATTTTTATCTTACGTTCCATTATCTCACCATTAGAAAACTTACCATCCAAAGACAGTATACCATTCGGTTACACCTATGTATCCAAATGGTTGAGTGCTCCAGTTTTCCAATTACATGATAACACATATAAGAGGATATCATTACTCCTAAAGAGGAGCTATGGATTCCATATCTATGAATAACAAGTCTACGCCATCAAGAGTCATGCCTCCAATGTACCGTCATGCATACCACTATTAAGATGTGGGTGTCACCCTTGTCTAAAATGAATCGATTTGCCAAGACAGAATTATTAATCCAAATCAATTTACTTTATGTCCCGATCCAACACATCGTCACTTATGACAACGTGCCAATGTTTCTATTCACGGAGTCCAACTCCGATGGTCAAGACAAACCATCTCCCAAAAGGTATAAAGACAACATAACAATCTTTACATGAATAAAGCGCCCAACTTTATTCTGTCGATTGCAGATCATATGTTTTAGACCATCACCTTAAGAATCGTGTCTACCGCATAATCATTCCATCATATGCCCAATTCTTAAGGATTAGACTAACAGTCTCAGACTACTGTTTGCTTATCATACATTCAACAAATATGAACGTAAAGAGGACAAGATTTGGTATATATAAATGAATAAATTGTCTAATGATAAAAATGTCTCCAAAAACATATTACATTTTTACTCCTTAGGGCACACATGTCTAATAATCTCCCACTTGCACTAAGTGAGTCAATACAGCAAATTTCGCATCTCCATAGCTTCCAAGACGGGCACTCCTGATAGGGCAATTCCTCTTGATGTGTCTGGGCTGCTGACAGAAATGACAATGGAAGCTGTAGGGATTGCTGCGCTTGCTGCCAGATGAACTACTGCTACCGTTGTTCGCACCACCCTGCTTGCCCTTCCCCAGAGTTGGACGGCTACTGGTGCTCTTACTGCCACTCCTCTGAGGTCCTCTTGAAGCCTTCACTTGATCCTCACAATACTATGCATAATCACTTTCAACGGATATTGCTGACAACACAAGCTCTCCGGAACTCCTAAGCCACAGAGCAACCAACTGTCGCTGAATGGGAGCCTTAAGCCCTTCCTGAACTGTCACAGCTGATGGAGCAAACCTGGCCAACTCATTAAATCTTGCCTCATATTCCCGAACTGTCAAATCACCCTCCTGCAATCTATAGAACTCAGCTGCCTTCTGGTCTCTGTACCCCTGCAAAAAATATCAATCATAGAACAGCTCCTCGAACCTGTCCCAATTGATATCACCACCGCGTTCCAAACGCTTAGCCTGTTTCCACCAAGTGTTAGCACCATCCTCGAGCTTATATATAGCGAACTCCACACGATACTCCTCAGGCACACCAAGGGTATCCAAATGCTTCACGATTGAATCTATCCAGTATTCTGCCAACTACGGATCCCCATTACCGTCAAAAGTCAGAATAGACGCATGCCGAAATTCCTTAAAGTACGTATGTCGACGACCAACTTCAGAATCCTCCGGTCTAGCCCTGGCTGCCATCTAGCGAAAAGCCGCCATCTGCCGAAAAGCTGCAAACATAGACCTCATCATGCCCTCATCGTTTTCGAACTCGGCGTCAGCTGTCGAACGACGTCTAGGTGCCATTCTCTCACTTCTGAAAACAAAATTTGGACTGTCAGAGGTATTTCATTGTCAAACCTATGTATGCACAATTCCCAAGGTTCATAACCTTGTGCTCTGATGCCATTCTGTCATACCCGGAGTACGGGAGGTGATGTGGCGGGTTAATTAAATTAATTAAGAGGGAATTTAATTAAAATCAAGAGTTTAGGGGTTAAATTAAACAATAAAAATATGAAAGTTTCAAGGAAACCATTGCATGAGAATAAATAATAAAAAATAAACATAGCGAGTATGGGTCCCACAGACCCACAACTTGTGCACACATATGGTACTGACAATATAATAAATACAACTACAGTCTAAGTACAAATAAAGTTAAAACATTACATGCCTTGATTAAACAATACAATTTAATCTACTAGCCTTTCTACTGCTCCTGTGTCCTGACCGTTGAGTCTTCTCCAAACCTAAGGGGGAATCCACCTAGAGGGGGAAAGGTTTAAAACAAATAAAACGTGAGCGAAAGGCTCAATAGGACTGTATTTTAATAAATCATTTAATTTAAAAGAAAATCTCATTATTGAAGGCATTATTTAAAAGAAACATTGAATAAATAAATAAATTTAAATAAAACCGTTCTTACCCAAAACAGTTTACTCGGACAAGCAGAAATATCATTTCCTTTTCCTAGGCAAACCGTAAGAATATCACCACTGTAGTGGCCCAGTTGGGTTTCGGGACCTGCCCCCAAGGTCGATCGCTACACGACTCGATCTCTGATATGGCATCATGCCTATGTTCATTTTGCATCATTATTCAACACCCAATTACCGAGTATTGTTATTTACATTCATTATGAAGTTTATTTCAGTTCACGGTATATTAGAATATAACCGATAAATTCATTTTCAAACAACCGTTGAAAACATTTTAATAGAAATCCTTTTCAAAGCCAAATCATTTTGAAACTAGGCTACCAAAGAATGGGGTTGAAGTCCTACCTCGATACTCGTGTCGATGCCCCACACCGTAATCCCGGTCCGCTATACGTTAGCTCCGCGGAACCACGAACGATCCTAGATACACACTAAGTCGATCAATGTCTAGTTCGAGACATTCTATGTTACTAAACCACTTCATGATGTCCTAGTGTGCCATTTGTATCTGTAAAATCATTCTACAAGGTTGGAATTTAAATCGGGGTTCAAAACAGTGAAAACGGGTGAAAAATCACAAAATTTTCCATGCCCGGCCGGCCTGCTGGACTCCCTGCTTCGGCCGGCCGAACTGTGCAGTTTGGCCTGCCGGAACCCAAGTTCGGTCAGCCGAACATTTCTAGGTTCGGCCTGCCGGACAGAGGAACACCGGCCTACCGAACACACAGTTCGACCTACCGAACTGGGAAAACCCAAAAATTCCAGCCACGGGTTTTTCGATCCCCAAAATTCAAATCTTGATTCTAACCTGTTTTTTTCAAGTCTCAAGCATGGAAAACATTCATAGATGATAGAAAAACATGTTTGAACACTTTGGAATGCATTTAAACAAGATTTAAACTCAAAAGTCTCAAAAATCTAAAAATGAGAAAATGAGGAGAAAAATGAAAAATCTTGAATCCAATCCGTTTTTCTCCATTCTAAGCTTAGATTCTAGTTGTTCTAAGTTCATTTAACTCAAATCAAAGGTTTTCTAAGCTTAAACGAACTTAAATTCCAAAAATGCACAAAATTGAAAATTTTGGAAAAAGTTTAGAAATTTCAAAACTAACCTCGAATCGAAGCTTCAATCCGCATTCTCGGTTACGAAATCACGTTCCCGAGCTTCCTCCTTGCTAACCCGAAGCTTGGATTCAATTTTGATTTTAAAAATTTCAAAGAAATTTGAAAGGGAAAGAGAGAAACTGAGGAGAGAGTGAGAGAGGTCTCACGAGAGAGAGAGGAGAGAGAGTGAGATCAGGGAGAGTGAAGAGAGAGGAGGGAAAAAGGGAAATAAATAGAGAAAATTTGTGGGCAGTTTTTACTGTGGGAAAACCAAATGCCACCCATGGTTTTGTAAAACGGAATATTTTTAACATTTTACAAATTATTATGTTTTAAAACTCAAAACATCATTTTAAAACAATGAGAAATCATTTGAATTTATCAATTTAACAAAACCACCTAAAATTCAAAATTCAACCAAATAATCAAATTAATGTTGAAACATTAATTATGGCACACTAATTCATCATTTTACATTACAATAATATTAAATAAATTCCGGGGTGTTACAACTCTCCACCCCTAAAAGAAATTGCGCCCTCAAAATTTACAACTCATTTTAGAAACAAAACAAATGCGGATACAATTCCTGCATACTCGACTCAGTTCCCAAGTGGCTTTATTAACCCCGTGATGCTGCCACACGACCTTTACCAACAGTATCTCACGATGACGCAACTGATCACTTTTCGGTCGATGATCTGAATCGGCACTTCTTCATACGTCGTATCTTCCTGAATCTGCACATCGTGAAATGAAACTATCTTACCCTGCTCAGGCGGACACTTCCTAAGCATCGACACATGAAACACATCGTGAACATGAGAAAGTTCGGGCGGAATATCAAGCCGATAAGCAACCACACCAACACGCTGAGTGATCTCGAATGGCCCAATATACCTCGATGCAAGCTTCCCACTCACTTTGAACCGCAAAGTTCCCTTACGAGGCAATACCTTCAAGAGAATGAAATCTCCAACCGCGAACTCTAAGGGTCTACATCTCCTATCTGTGTAACTCTTCTGTCGACTCTGAGCTGCCCTCAATCAATCTTGAATCACCGCGACTTTCTCGTTGCTATCACGGATCTCATCTGGCCCAAGAATAACCCTATCTTCCGGCTCGGCCCAACACACTAGGTGACTGAAACGGTCGCCCATACAATGCCTCAAACGGTGCCATACCAATACTAGCCTGATAGCTATTGTTGTACGCGAACTCTGCCAAATGTAAATATTTCTTCCAATTCCCGCCGAAGTGTAACGCACATGCACGCAACATATCCTCGAGAATCTGAATAACTCGCTCAGACTGCCCATCAGTCTGAGGATGAAATGTCGCACTAAAGTTCAAATTCGTACCTAAAGCCTCCTGAAAACTCCTCCAGTACTTAGCATTAAACCTGGTGTCTCGATCAGAAGTGATGGACAAGGGAACTCCATGCAATCTCACTATGTTCTGTAGATACAAATCCTTGAGAATCTTCCTTGAACACGTCGACCTAAACGGAATGAAATGCGTCAATTTCGTCAACCTGTCGACCACGACTCAAACTACATCATGCTGCTGCTCCGTCCTCGGCAAACCTATGAGGAAATCCATCATCACATGCTCCCATTTCCACCCTGGAATAGGAAGCGACTGAAGCTGACCTGCAGGCTTCTGATGCTCAACTTTCACCTGAAGACACATCGTACACTTGGCCACATACTCTCGAACATCTTTCTTCATGCCTCTCCACCAATACTGCCTCTTCAAATCGCGATACATCTTTGTGCTCCCCAAATGAATAGCAAAATGAGACCTATACGCTTCATCCAAAATGGCTTTCGTCACCTCTACGATAGCTAGAACTGCAAGACGCTCCCGAAAATACAACGATCCATCTGCATGCATGCTCCATTCTTCAAACTGCTCCCCGTTCTGAATTCACGACCAAATCCCCTGCAAATGCTGATCCTGCCACTGACTTTGCTTCACCATCTGAACAAGAGCTGGGGTCGCCTCCACATGATATACCAAAACTCGATCATAGTCTTCATGATACCGTAACCCATACTCGCTCACTGTCGCCTCCCTGCTCCAGTCCTCAAAAACCAAACAAGTAAGAATTCCTAAAGACTTCCTGTTAAGCGCATCCGTGACCACATTAGCTTTCCTGGGATGATACTGCAATGCAAAATCATAATCCTCTATATACTCTATCCATCTACGCTGCCTCAAATTAAGATCCCTCTGAGTGAACAGATACCTCAAACTATTGTGATTGGAGAAGACCTGAAATGATGCTCCATACAAATAACACCTCTAAATCTTCAACGCATGAATCACCGCCACGAGCTCCAAGTCATGAGTAGGATAATTCCGCTCGTGAGGTCGTAGCTATCTCGATCCATACGCAACCGCACGTCCATGCTGCATCAACACGCATCCAAGTCTGCGCCCTGAAGCATCTGCGTAAACCTCATACGGCTCGTCACTGCTAGGAATAACCAACACTGGGGCTGAAGTCAACCGGTTCTTCAATTCTTGGAAAGCAAGCTCACAATCTTCATCCCACTCAAACCTGACATTTTTCTTGATCGATCTCGTCAAACGGAGCTACAATCTTCGAAAAATCCTTTACAAATTTTCTATAATAACCAGCAAGACCTAAGAAGCTACTGAATTTCTGCTACATTCCTCGGTCGTTCCCACTCCACTATGGCTTTAATCTTGGACGGGTCCATAGAAATACCATGCTCCGAGATGACATGACCTAAAAACTTGGCTTTAGTCAACCAAAACACACACATTTCGCTCTTAGCATACAACTGGTGCTCCCGCAGAGTCTGAAGCACGATCCGAAGATGCTGCTCATGCTCCTCCCAAGTCTTAGAATACACAAGAATATCATCGATGAACACGATCACGACCTGATCCAAATACGGCCTAAATATCCTGTTCATCAAATCCATGAAAGCTGCCGGAGCATTCGTCAACCCAAACGACATAGCCACAAACTCAAAATGCCCATACCGAGTCCTAAAAGCTGTCTTGGGAATATCCTCATCCTTAATCCTAAGCTAATGATAAGCCGACCGCAAATCAATCTTTGAGAAGTACCGCGAACCTCCCAACTGATCAAACAACTCATCAATCCTAGGCAAGGGATACTTATTCTTCACTGTGACACGATTCACCTGCCGATAATCCACACACAACCTGTTGGAAACAAAGTGCGCAGCGGAATTTTAAAAATTTTCATCAGAGTTATTTCCAAAACACAAGTTTGACATGTTATATATATAAATTAGACAGATCTTACTAACCTCAATGTGCCGAAGAACCTCCGCGATCTGTGTGGAGAAGTAACGTTCAAGAAGAGCCTCAACCAACTGGTCTTCTTTGCTATTCTCTATCCACAACCAGAGTGAGTGTGGGCTCACACATACAGCTCTTCCACCGGTGACTCTCCTTCCAACCAACAGAGAGAACCCAAAGCTAGTGCTCGTGATCTGTGAACAAAAGCTCTCAGAGAGTTTTCAGATGCTCGCTAGAAGAGTATCACTCTTAATCTCTCAAATTGATCTGAGTAAATCATGAGACTCACTCCCTTTTTATACCAATTGGTCCTGGGGTCAGTCCATATTAGATTAGGTCTCAAAAACTTGAAACAGAATCAAGTTCGGATCAATATCTGATAAGATCCACATGAAAACGCGTAATCTTATCTCCGCTGTTCGGCAGGCCAAACATTCTGATCGACAGGCCGATCAGAACAGTTTGGCAGGCCGAACACGTCATCCGACAAGCCAAACTATCGAGAAAAAATCTCCGCGAATCTTTTATTTTTCACCCGAGATTCTAAAGGATAAAGTCTCAGTTTTGATTCAAATAACCCAATAGAGAAGTTATCTGATCAAAACAAACTTTATCAAGATAATCTCTACGAAAATAAATCAATTCACAATAATTCTACAAGTTTATCTTGTTCTAATTTGTCCAAAATTAAAACAACCGATAAACTGACAAGAATTATCTGATCGCAATAATTCAACAAGTTTATCTTGAACTAATTTCTTACAAAATTAATTCAACCGATAATCAGACATGAATTATTTGATTCTTACAAATTTTAAACCAATCTGATAAATCCGACATAAGTCACCAATTATTGGAAAAGCACGCCGTGTCGTTATAGGATTTTGTGAGCTAGCAAAGGGGACCAAAATGGACCTATAAAGTTCAAGCTCATGATAATTATGAAACCCAATATCCCAGATATACATTTCACAATTATCAACCCCAACGCTACTCCACTAAAAGCTTGGAGCTGCACTCTCGAACTTTATAGAATTACGAAGCTCGTGTAGCTAAGTCTCCATGACATATCATAGTGTATCTCATCCCCATATGATAATCCATAATCGGCTTAAGGACAAGTTTTGTCTTACCTTCCTGATTATTTTTATCTTACGTTCCATTGTCTCACCATTAGAAAACTTACCATCCAAAGATAGTATACCATTCAGTTACACCCATGTATCCAAATGGTTGAGCGCTCCAGTTTTCCAATTACTGGACAACGCATATAAGAGGATATCATTACTCCTAAAGAGGAGCTATGGATTCCATATCTATGAATAACAAGTCTACGCTATCAAGAGTCATGCCTCCAACGTACCGGCATGCATACCACTATAGAGATGTGGGAGTCACCCATTGGTACAACAAAAGACACAATCGAGATAACGGGCCCACTATTCATCTCAGGATTAAGATACAATACAAATGACTGTCTAAAGTGAATCGATTTGCCAAGACAGAATTATTAATCCAAATCAATTCACTTTATGTCCCGATCCAACATGTCGTCACCTATGACAACACGCCAATGTTTCTATTCACGGAGTCCAACTCCAATGGTCAAGACAAACCATCTCCCATAAGGGATATAGACAACATAACAATCTTTACATGAATAAAGTGCCCAACTTTATTCCCTCGATTGCGGATCATATGTTTTAGACCATCACCTTAAGAATCGTGTCTACCGCATAATCATTCCATCATATGCCCAATTCTTAAGGTTTAGACTGACAGGCTCAGACTACTGTTTACTTATCATACATTCAACAAATATGAACGTAAAGAGGACAAGATTTGGTATATATAAATGAATAAATTCTTTATTGATAAAAATGTCTCCAAAAACGTATTACATTTTTACTCCTTAGGGCATACATGTCTAACAATCTCCCACTTGCACTAAGTGAGTAAATACAGTAAATTTTGCATTCCCATAGCTTCCACGTGCCTCTCGAAGACTCTCCCAGTAAGTGTCTTCGTAAATGGATCAGCTAAATTGTCCTCTGACGCGATCTTGCACACCGTGACATGCCCGCCCTCAACGAAGTCCTTTATCACATGATACTTCCAATCAATATGCTTACTCTTCTTGTGAAATCTTGGTTCCTTAGCATACCAGGAACTACCTCAAGATCCCCAAGAAACTTGCGGAGTCACACTGCTTCTTTCGAAGCATCACTAGCTGCCACATACTTGACCTCCATCGTTGAATCTGAAGTGCAATCTTGCTTCGCACTTCTCCAACTGATGGCACCGCCACCCAGAGTAAACACAAACCCTGAAGTCGATTTCCTAGAATCCAGACAGGATTGAAAATCCAAATCAGTGTATCCTAGAGGAGTCAAGTCCTCACCGGAATACACAAGCATATACCCTCGAGTCCTTCTCAGGTACTTGAAAATATGCTTTACTGCAACCCAATGGTTCGGTCCTGGATCCGCCTGAAATTGACTTACAATCCCGACCGCATAGCTAATATCCGGTCGAGTGCAAAGCATGGCATACATGAGACTACCCACTGCCGAAGCATAAGGCACCTTCTTCATGTATTCTCTTTCTTCATAAGACTTTGGAGAGTCTTTCTTAGAAAGAGTAATTCCAGACCTAGATGGTTGCCCACCTTTCTTGGAATCCTGCATTGCAAACCTCCTGAGAATTTTATCTATGTAGCCGGCCTGTGACAAAGCTATCATTTTGTTCTTCCTATCCCGAATGATCTGGATATTGAGAACAAAATTAGCCTCACCCAAGTCCTTTATGTCAAACTGCTTGGTCAACCATAATTTGACCGATGACAATGCCCCAACGTCATTGCCAATTAGCAGAATGTCATCTACATAGAGCAGTAGAAAAACCACCTTCCCATCCTTTATGTGTTTGTAAACACATGGTTCATCCACATTTTGTGAGAACCCATAAGTCTTGATCACTTGATCAAATCTTATCTTCCAAGAACGAGAAGCCTACTTAAGTCCATAAATTGACTTTAGCAGCTTACAAACCTTCCCCTCTTGACCCGCTACCTTGAACCCGTCTGGTTGTTCCATATAAATGGACTCATCAAGATAGCCATTTAAAAAAGCCGTCTTGACATCCATCTGCCAAATCTCGTAATCGAGAGCGACAGCTATGGACAAGAGAATCCGAATGGACTTAAGCATGGCTACAGGTGAAAAGGTTTCCTCATAATCGATTCCTTCCTTTTGCGTATAACCCTTAGCTACCAGTCTAGCCTTAAAGGTTTCGACCTTTCCATCCACTCCTCTTTTCCTCTTGTAGATCCACTTACACCCTATGGGTTTTACCCCTTCGGGAAGATCCCTAAGCTCCCAGACCCGATTAGTCTCTATAGACTTCATCTCTATGTTCATGGCCTCTATCCAGAGTTTTGAATCAACATCCTCCATAGCTTCTGCGTAAGTATAAGGATCCCTGTCATGTTCATCCGGTTTAGCCAAAAAGACCTCCCCATTGAACATGTACCTTTCAGGTTGACGCCCGATCCTCCCACTACGCTGAAGCCCCTAAGGTTGTTGTTCAGGTTTGTTTGGTTTTTCTACACCGATCGGAATGGTTTCGTTCAAAACCTCTAGAGTGAACAAATCACCCCTTAACTCCTCAAGCACCACTTTGCTTTGAGGTTTAAAGTCGTCCATGTAACTCTCCTCAAGGAAAGTTGCATTAGTTGAAACCACGACTTTATTTTCCTTTGGGTTATAAAAATAACCCCCTTTAGTCCCTTTTGGATATCCTACAAACACACAAACTTCCGAACGTGCTTCCAACTTGTTCGGATCCTTAAACAGGACATGAGCCGGACATCCCCATATGCGAATATGGTTTAAAGATGTCTTCCGTCTTGTCCACAACTTGTGAGGAGTTTTAGGGACCGATTTTGAAGGCACATTGTTCAAAAGATAACATACGGTTTGTAGTGCATATCCCCAAAAGGATAAAGGCAATGATGAATAACTCATCATGGACCGAATCATGTCCAACAAAGTCCTATTTCTTCTCTCCGCTATGCCATTCTGCTGCGGAGTGCCCGGCGCAGTCAAATGGGATAAAATCCCATTCTCTAACAAGTGTCCCAAGAACTCATCAGAAAGGTATTCCCCACCTCGATCAGATCGAAGTGCCTTTATGGGTCTACCCAATTGCTTTTCCACTTCAGCCCGAAACTCCCTGAACTTATCATAAGTTTTGCTTTTGTGGTGCATTAGGTACCCATATCTTGAGTAATCGTCAATAAAAGTGACAAAGTACTCATACCCTCCTTGTGCCCGGATGTTCATTGGTCCGCAAACATCACTATGCACAAGTTCTAGAACCCCTTTGGCCCTATTGCCCTTAGACCCGTATGGTCTTTTGGTTATTTTACCCTCCAAACATGATTCACATTGAGGTATAGATTCCACCTTTAAGTGACTTAAAGGTCCATCCCTTACCAACCTTTGAATTCTATTCAGGTTAATATGGCCAAGGCGCAAATGCCAAAGATAAGTCTTATTAGAGTGAGAAGTTTTAAGCCTTTTTGAGTCATTATCATTTATCTCAGCATTAAGCAATAAGTCCATCTTAGGTTTGATAAAATATAGATTATTTTGCATCCATCCAGAACAGATAAAAGATTTGTTTTTACGAATCACCACTTTTTCATTAAAAGATACCACATAGGAGTCTTTAAATAAAGAAGATACAGAAATTAAATTCCTTTTAAATTTAGGAACATAAAAATAGTCTCGTAAAATTAAATTCCTATAATTATCAAAATAAAGATGGACATCTCCCACTGCTTCCGCTGAGACCAAGGATCCATCGCCCATCCGAAGCGTTAAGTCTTCACGAAGTAGACTTCTCGTTTCTTTGAATCCCTGTAGAGAAACACAAAAATGATTAGTTGTACCAGAATCTATGACCCAGATGTCACTGGATTCCTCAACCAAACAAGTTTCTAAATATAGAAGACCACACCTACCTCCCTTGGAAAGGAAGTCCTTGCAATGCTTCTTTACATGCCCGACCTTACCACAGAAGAAGCACTTAAGCCTCTTTGGGTTCTTCTTCTTCTTCTTCTTGCTCTTGGTTACAGGAGGAATAGAAAACTTCCTACTCTTGGCCCGTTGCTTCTTTCCATTCCCAGAGTTAGGATTGGAACCAGAAGCAGCTACCATATTGGCCTCACCACCAGTAGGAGACTCCCTGATCAGCAGTTCAAACTCCTGTAACTGTTTCATCAGTTCTGTCAAGGTCATATCCCGTCTATTGCTTAAATTAAAAGTAGCTCTAAACGGAATAAATTCCTTAGACAGAGTCTCAAAGACCATAGTCATCTGAGTTTCAGCATCGATGTCGGCTCCATTGGTTTGAGCCTCAGCGAGGTAACCCATGACCAACATCATGTGCTCCTTTACAGATGTCCCCAGTCTCTGTCTACAGTTTAAGAGTTTTTGAAGCGCCCCTTGCTGCTTCGTTATGGCCTGGCCTCCGAACATATCCTGATGTTGAGCCTGCAGCACGTTGTTCATGTTGGCCATAACATAGCAGCGGGCCTGATCATTAGCATCTTTCCAGCGGTCGTACGCTTGGAATTGCTCATTACTTGAGTCTCCCGTAGGCTCAAAAGGACAAGGAGTTGTCAGAACATATTTCAGTTTCTCAAAGAAAAGGACGATGTCTAGGTTCCATTTCTAATAATTATAGTTCTCACCGGTTAATTGGTTTTTGTCAAGTATCGATGATAAAGCGTTTTTAGACATTTTCAATATACAATAAAGAATCATATACCAAACATAAGCAAACATATATAATAATTTAGTAAGATAACACAATCATGTAAAAACATACAAATGTGTTTATGTGTCAAAACCTTGAAAAAATATCACAACCTTACAACGATAATTCCCAACTCAGAATTCAACAAGCTCCTAGGGGAGTCATGCCAAATTCAATCAAGAACACGGATCCCCTCCTGATTAAATATGCCATCCAGGACCCGTATGATCCAGCATATACTAATAATCGTTTCTTTGGCCATTAATTTTATTAACAGAGCTCCAAAGGGAGGTTAATAATAAAACTAACGTGAGTGTATAACCACCGTTTCAATATTTTATCCATGATTTATAATCACCACCTAGGGGTGTGCAACCATAAATCATACTAAAATACCTTATCCTTTCAGAGATCCAATCTGGTATATGATAGAAATCCCTTCCTAGGGGTCGGGACCACCATGTTCTTCCTATGGACCAACGATGGAGGCCTTAGGTCCTCTCTTCGAAAACCTTCTCCCACTCAATCTTTGAAGTCAAAGTTTTATTTTAAAATCATGCATGAACAATTTTAATATGAGCGGCACTCCCTATTCTATATGACATGTTATCAATATACATGGTAAATCATATTATAATGCAAACAAGCAAAGCAATCAAGCAAAGCTACAAGCAGAATAATAATAACCGTAATATTATGGTTCCACCCTAGAGAATAGAAAACTAAGATTATAAGAGAATAATCGAGACATCTATCGATTCTTCATCCTTGAATCCTTAAGCGGTATCCTTCTTCATGTAATATCCATCTTCAAGTCTTCAATTCCGGATGAATCAAATACTTCATATTTCCGGTCATATCTAAATTTAATGTTTCTTAGAATCGTCCCAAAAATAAAATTAAAACTGCACCGGAAAAATTGCACCTTTTCTAGACTCCTGGCAGCTCTCGGTTGGTAGACCGATCTGGGTGATCGGCCTGCCGATCATGGAGGTTCGGCTTGCTGAACATGAAAGTTTGGCCTGCCGGCCGATCCGTGACCTCCAACCTGCCGAACTGTGAGGTCCGGCATGCCGACCGAGCAGAAAACCCTCAATCCAGAAAATACAATTTTAATGCAATTCATCAATTTTATTTTCCAACAATTCAAAAACATAAAATTAGAGACTCAGGAAATACCTGGAGGCGCCATAATCAATCTTCTAGATCCGACTTCTCGATCCATCTTCTCCGAATAATTATTTAATTACAAAATTCTTACAAATGAAAAATTAAATAACAATTCCTAGACGGAGATGATAGTCCGCCATCTAATTACATGAAAAACCTAGATACAAATTCTAACCTCTAAGGAACCATAACCGGTATTAATTAATTAATAAATAATTAAACATCGATTTAATCAACCATAATTAATTAATAAACATTCACCACATAATCCATGACAACATATATATTATATAGAAACCTAGAGTGCCATCTCTCTATAAAATTCAATTCAAGTATAGGAGAAATTAAGATCACAAAATTTATGCATATAACATGATCACAAACTTGCAAATTTATGTAAAAACCTCGGCTCTGATACCAATTGTTGAAAACAAAGTGTGCAGCGAAATTTTAAAAATTTTCATCAGAGTTATTTCCAAAACACAAGTTTGACATGTTATATATATAAATTAGACAGATCTTACTAACCTAAGCGTGCCGAAGAACCTCCGCGATCCGTGTAGAGAAGTAACGTTCCAGAAGAGCCTCAACCAACTGGTCTTCTTTGCTATTCTCTATCCACAACCGGAGTGAGTGTGGGCTCACACGTACAGCTCTTCCACCGGTGACTCTCCTTCCAACCAACAGAGAGAACCCAAAGCTAGTGCTCGTGATTTGTGAACAAAAGCTCTCAGGGAGTTTTCAGATGCTCGCAAAAAGATATCACTCTTAATCTCTCAAATTGATCTGAGTAAATCATGAGACTCACTCCCTTTTTATACCTATTGGTCCTGGGGTCAGTCCATATCAAATTAGGTCTCAAAAAATCGAAACAGAATCAAGTTCGGATCAATATCTGATAAGATCTGCGTGAAAACGCGTAATCTTATCTCCGTTGTTCGGCAGGCCGAACACATTTATCTTGATTCAAATAACCCAATAGAGAAGTTATCTGATCAAAACAAACTTTATCAAGATAATCTCTAAGAAAATAAATCAATTCACAAAAATTCTACAAGTTTATCTTGTTCTAATTTGTCCAAAATTAAAACAACCGATAAACAGACAAGAATTATCTGATCGCAATAATTCAACAAGTTTATCTTGAACTAATTTCTTACAAAATTAATTCAACCGATAATCAGACATGAATTATTTGATTCTTACAAATTTTAAACCAATCTGATAAATCTGACATAAGTCACCAATTATTGGAAAAGCACGCCGTGTCGTTACAGGATTTTGTGAGCTAGCAAAGGGGACCAAAATGGACCTATAAAGTTCAAGCTCATGATAATTATGAAACCCAATATCCCAGATATACATTTCAAAATTATCAACTCCAACGCTACTCCACTAAAAGCTTGGAGCTGCACTCTCAAACTTTATAGAATTACGAAGCTCGTGTAGCTAAGTCTCCATGACATATCATAGTGTATCGCATCCCCATATGATAATCCATAATCGGCTTAAGGACAAGTTCTGTCTTACCTTCCCGATTATTTTTATCTTACGTTCCATTGTCTCACCATTAGAAAACTTACCATCCAAAGATAGTATACCATTCAGTTACACCCATGTATCCAAATGGTTAAGCGCTCCAGTTTTTCAATTACAGGACAACGCATCTAAGAGGATATCATTACTCCTAAAGAGGAGCTATGGATTCCATATCTATGAATGACAAGTCTACGCTATCAAGAGTCATGCCTCCAACGTACCGGCATGCATACCACTATAGAGATGTGGGAGTCACCCATTGGTACATCAAAAGACACAAGTCGAGATAACAGGGCCACTATTCATCTTAGGATTAAGATACAATACAAATGACTGTCTAAAGTGAATCGATTTGCCAAGACAGAATTATTAATCCAAATCAATTCACTTTATGTCCCGATCCAACATGTCGTCACCTATGACAACGCGCCAATGTTTTTATTCACGGAGTCCAACTCCAATGGTCAAGACAAACCATCTCCCATAAGGGATATAGACAACATAACAATCTTTACTTGAATAAAGCGCCCAACTTTATTCCGTCGATTGCAGATCATATGTTTTAGACCATCACCTTAAGAATCGTGTCTACCGCATAATCATTCCATCATATGCCCAATTCTTAAGGTTTAGACTAACAGTCTCAGACTACTGTTTGCTTATCATACATTCAACAAATATGAACGTAAAGAGGACAAGATTTGGTATATATAAATGAATAAATTCTTTATTGATAAAAATGTCTCCAAAAACGTATTACATTTTTACTCCTTAGGGCATACATGTCTAACACAACCTGAGAGTCCCATCATGTTTCTTAGCAAATAAAACCGGTGCTCCCCACGGAGATATGCTATTCTGAATATACCCCTTATTAGTAAGCTCCTGAAGTTGCTTCCTCAATTCTTTTATTTCTGCCGGCGCCATCCGATAAGGTGCCATAGAGATCGGTGCTGTCCCCGGAAACAACTCAATACCAAACTCGATTTCCCGATGCGATGGTAATCCTGGCAACTCATCGGGGAAGACATCCTCGAACTCATCAACCACCGGAATCGCTACACTGCCACTCGAAGCATAGGGCTCGCAATCTAGATTGGTAAGAAAAGTACAACAACCTAGATTCCTTCGCCCTCCTAGACAAGACTTCATGAGACGCTCACTCATTAACCAATCACCACCACCCTGGTAGGTGATCATCGTCCCCCTATCAGACACTAGGGTTACCTTTCGAAGTTGGCAGTCTACAACTGCATTATACCTGGACAACCAGTCCATCCCTAGAATTACATCCTATGAGCTTATGGGGAGTATAATCAAATCACTTTTCAAAATCTCATCCCTAATCTTTATTTTACAAGATTTACACATACAATTTACACACACATGCCCCAAGGGAGAAGTTATGACTAGGGGTTCATTAAGCTCTTCTATCTCTAATCCCAAGGCATGTACAAAGGAACTCGAAATGAGAGAATGAGAGGCACTTGTATCAAATAAAACGTGAGCTCAAGATCGAGAAACTAAGATCGTACCATCGACAACCGCGTCTCCAACATGAGAATCTGAACCTCCAGATGCCATTGCATGAACCTGCACTGGAGCCTTTCCTTTTCCTCTACCAACATTGCTGGGTCTGGGATTATTCTGCCGATGCTTCTGAGATGGAGATGACTGCACACTAGCTGTACTCGGCGCTCGATACTGAGGGACGCTATGTTGGAAATGCTGCGGCTGCTGCCCTCGTGTCGGATATGTGAACTGCTGAGGAGAGAACTAGGGATACTGCAACTGCGGGTACTGCTGAGGCGGAGGTAGGGTCTGAGGCTGAGACTGACGACTGGCATCCTCCCCGGTCTGAGATCCAAGACGGGCACTCTTGATAGGGCAATTCCTCTTGATGTGTCCTGGCTGCTGACAGAAATGACAATGGAAGATGTAGGGATTGCTGCGCCCACTGCTAGACGAACTACTGCTACCGTTGTTCGCACCACCCTGCTTACCCTTCCCCAGAGTTGGACGGCTACTGGTGCTCTTCCTGCCACTCCTCTGCGGTCCTCCTGAAGCCTTCGCTTGATCCTCGCAATACTGTGCATAATCACTTTACATGGATATTGCTGATGACACAAGCTCTCCAAATCTCCTAAGCCGCAGAACAACCAACTGTCGTCGAATGGGAGCCTTGAGCCCTTCCTGAACTGTCACAGCTGATGGAGCAAACCTGATCAACTCATTAAATCTTGCCTCATATTCCCGAACTGTCAAATCACCCTCCTGCAATCTATAGAACTCAGCTGCCTTCTGGTCTCTGTACCCCAGCGAAAAATATCAATCATAAAACAGCTCCTCGAACCTGTCCCAATTGATATCACCACCGTGTTCCAAACGCTTAGCCTGCTTCCACCAAGTGTTAGCACCACCCTCGAGCTTATATACAGAGAACTCCACACGATACTCCTCAGGCACACCAAGGGTATCCAAATGCTTCACGTTTGAATCTAGCCAATATTCTGCCAACTGCGGATCCCCATTACCATCAAAAGTCAGAATAGACGCATGCCGAAATTTCTTAAAGTACGTATGCCGACGACCAACATCAGAATCCTCCGGTCTAGCCCTGGCTGCCATCTACCGAAAAGCTGCAAACATAGACCTCATCATGCCCTCATCGTTTCCGAACTCGGTGTCAACTGTCGAATGACGTCTAGGTGCCATTCTCTCACTTCTAAAAACAAAATTTGGACTGTCAGAGGTATTTCACTATCAAACCTATGTGTGCACAATTCCCAAGGTTCATAACCTTGTGCTCTGATGCCATTCTGTCACACCCCGGAGTACAGGAGGTGATGTGGCGGGTTAATTAAATTAATTAAGAGGGAATTTAATTAAAATCAAGAGTTTAGGGGTTAAATTAAACGATAAAAATATGAAAGTTTCAAGGAAACCATTGCATGAGAATAAATAATAAAGAATAAACATAGCGAGCATGGGTCTCACAGTCCCACAACTTGTGCACACACATGGTACTGACAATATAATAAATACAACTACAATCCAAGTATAAATAATGTTAAAACATTACATGCATTGATTAAACAATACAATTTAATCTACTAGCCTTTCTACTGCTCCTGAGTCCTGACCGTTGAGTCTTCTCCAAACCTAAGGGGGAATCCACCTAGAGGGGGAACGGTTTAAAACAAATAAAACGTGAACGAAAGGCTCAGTAGGACTGTGTTTTAATAAATCATTTAATTTAAAAGAAAATCTAATTATTGAAGGCATTATTTAAAAGAAACATTGAATAAATAAATAAATTTAAATAAAACCATTGTAACCCAAAACAGTTTACTCAGACAACCAGAAACATCATTTCCTTTTCCCAGGCAAACCATAAGAATATCACTACCGTAGTGGCCCAGCTGGGTTTCGGGACATGCCCCCAAGGTCGATCGCTACACGACTTGATCTCTGATATGGCATCATGCCTATGTTGATTTTGCATCATTATTCAATGCCCAATTACCGAGTATTGTTATTTACATTCATTATGAAGTTTATTTCAGTTCACGGTATATTAGAATATAACCGATAAATTCATTTTCAAACAACCGTTGAAAACATTTTAATAGAAATCCTTTTCAAAGCCAAATCATTTTGAAACTAGGCTACCAAAGAATGGGGTAGAAGTCCTACCTCGATACTCATGCCGATGCCCCACACCGTAATCCCGGTCCGCTATACGTTAGCTCCGCGAAACCACGAATGATCCTAGATACACACTAAGTCGATCAATATCTAGTTCGAGACATTCTATGTTACTAAACCACTTCATGATGTCCTAGTGTGCCATTTGTATCTTTAAAATCATTCTACAAGGTTGGAATTTAAATCGGGGTTCAAAACAGTGAAAACGGGTGAAAAATCATAAAATTTTCCATGCGCGGTCGGCCGGTCGATCTGTGCAATTTGCCCTGCCGGAAGCCAAGTTCGGTCGGCCAAACATTTCCAGGTTGGGCCTACTGGACAGAGGAACACTGGCCTGCCGAACACGTAGTTCGGCCTACCGAACTGGAAAAACCCAAAAATTCTAGCCACGGGTTTTTCGATCCCCAAAATTCAAATCTTGATTCTAACCTGTTTTTTTCAAATCTCAGGCATGGAAAACATTCATAGATGATAGAAAAACATGTTTGAACACTTTGGAACACATTTAAACAAGATTTAAACTCAAAACTCTCAAAAATCCAAAAATGAGGAGAAAAATGAAAAATCTTGAATCCAATCCTTTTTTATCCATTCTAAGCTTAGATTCTAGTTGTTCTAAGTTCATTTAGAGTCTAAACCTGCACTGGAACCTTTCCTTTTCCTCTACCAACATTGCTGGGTCTGGGATTATTCTATCGATGCTTCTGAGACGGAGATGACTGCACACTAGCTGTACTTGGCGCTCGATACTGAGGGACGCTATGCTGGAAATGCTGCGGCTGCTGCCCTTGTGTCGGATATGTGAACTGTTGAGGAGAGAACTAGGGATACTGCAACTGCGGGTACTACTGAGGCGGAGGTAGGGTCTGAGGCTGAGACTGACGACTGGCATCCTCCCCGGTCTGAGATCCAAGACGAGCACTCCTGATAGGGCAATTCCTCTTGATGTGTCCTGGCTGTTGACAGAAATGACAATGGAAGATGTAGGGATTGCTGCGCCCACTGCTAGACGAACTACTGCTACCGTTGTTCGCACGACCCAGCTTCCCCTTCCCCAGAGTTAGACGGCTACTGGTGCTCTTCCTGCCACTCCTCAGCGGTCCTCCTGAAGCCTTCACTTGATCCTCGCAATACTGTGCATAATCACTTTACATGGATATTGCTGATGACACAAGCTCTCCAAATCTCCTAAGCCGCAGAACAACCAACTGTCGCCGAATGGGAGCCTTAAGCCCTTCCTGAACTGTCACAGCTGATGGAGCAAACCTGGCCAACTCATTAAATCTTGCCTCATATTCCCGAACTGTCAAATCACCCTCCTGCAATCTATAGAACTCAGCTGCCTTCTAGTCTCTGTACTCTGGCGAAAAATATCAATCATAAAACAGCTCCTCGAACCTGTCCCAATTGATATCACCACCGCATTCCAAACGCTTAGCCTGTTTCCACCAAGTGTTAGTACCACCCTCGAGCTTATATACAGAGAACTCCACACGATACTCCTCAGGCACACCAAGGGTATCCAAATGCTTCACGTTTGAATCTAGCCAATATTCTGCCAACTGCGGATCCCCATTACCATCAAAAGTCAGAATAGACGCATGCCGAAATTTCTTAAAGTACGTATGCCGACGACCAACATCAGAATCCTCCAGTCTAGACCTGGCTGCCATCTACCGAAAAGCTGCAAACAAAGACCTCATCATGCCCTCATCGTTTTCGAACTCGGTGTCAACTGTCGAATGACGTCTAGGTGCCATTCTCTCACTTTTGAAAACAAAGTTTGGACTGTCAGAGGTATTTCACTGTCAAACCTATGTGTGTACAATTCCCAAGGTTCATAACCTTGTGCTCTGATGCCATTCTGTCACACCCCGGAGTACGGGAGGTGATGTGGCGGGTTAATTAAATTAATTAAGAGGGAATTTAATTAAAATCAAGAGTTTAGGGGTTAAATTAAACGATAAAAATATGAAAGTTTCAAGGAAACCATTGCATGAGAATAAATAATAAAGAATAAACATAGCGAGCATGGGTCTCACAGTCCCACAACTTGTGCACACACATGGTACTGACAATATAATAAATACAACTACAGTCCAAGTATAAATAAAGTTAAAACATTACATGCATTGATTAAACAATACAATTTAATCTACTAGCCTTTCTACTGCTCCTGAGTCCTGACCGTTGAGTCTTCTCCAAACCTAAGGGGGAATCCACCTAGAGGGGAAACGGTTTAAAACAAATAAAACGTGAACGAAAGGCTCAGTAGGACTGTGTTTTAATAAATCATTTAATTTAAAAGAAAATCTCATTATTGAAGGCATTATTTAAAAGAAACATTGAATAAATAAATAAATTTAAATAAAACCGTTCTTACCCAAAACAGTTTACTCGGACAACCAGAAACATCATTTCCTTTTCCCAGGCAAACCATAAGAATATCACTACCCTAGTGGCCCAGCTGGGTTTCGGGACATGCCCCCAAGGTCGATCGCTACACGACTCGATCTCTGATATGGCATCATGCCTATGTTGATTTTGCATCATTATTCAATGCCCAATTACCGAGTATTGTTATTTACATTCATTATGAAGTTTATTTCAGTTCACGGTATATTAGAATATAACCGATAAATTCATTTTCAAACAACCGTTGAAAACATTTTAATAGAAATCCTTTTCAAAGCCAAATCATTTTGAAACTAGGCTACCAAAGAATGGGGTAGAAGTCCTACCTCGATACTCGTGTCGATGCCCCACACCGTAATCCCGGTCCGCTATACGTTAGCTCCGCGAAACCACGAACGATACTAGATACACACTAAGTCGATCAATATCTAGTTCGAGACATTCTATGTTACTAAACCACTTCATGATGTCCTAGTGTGCCATTTGTATCTTTAAAATCATTCTACAAGGTTGGAATTTAAATCGGGGTTCAAAACAGTGAAAACGGGTGAAAAATCACAAAATTTTCCATGCGCGGTCGGCCGGTCGATCTGTGCAATTTGGCCTGCCGGAAGCCAAGTTCGGTCAGCCAAACATTTCCAGGTTTGGCCTGCTGGACAGAGGAACACCGGCCTGCCGAACACGTAGTTCGGCCTACCGAACTGGAAAAACCCAAAAATTCTAGCCACGGGTTTTACAATCCCCAAAATTCAAATCTTGATTCTAACCTGTTTTTTTCAAATCTCAGGCATGGAAAACATTCATAGATGATAGAAAAACATGTTTGAACACTTTGGAACGCTTTTAAACAAGATTTAAACTCAAAATTCTCAAAAATCCAAAAATGAGGAGAAAAATGAAAAATCTTGAATCTAATCCTTTTTTCTCCATTCTAAGCTTAGATTCTAGTTGTTCTATGTTCATTTAGAGTCTGAACCTGCACTGGAACCTTTCCTTTTCCTCTACCAACATTGCTGGGTCTGGGAATATTTTACCGATGCTTCTGAGACGGAGATGACTGCACACTAGCTGTACTCGATGCTCGATACTGAGGGACTCTACGCTGGAAATGCTGCGGCTGCTGCCCTCGTGCCGGATATGTGAACTGCTAAGGAGAGAATTAGGGATACTCCAACTGCGGGTACTGCTGAGGCAGAGGTAGGGTCTGAGGCTGAGACTGACGACTGGCATCCTCCCCGATCTGAGATCCAAGACGGGCACTCCTGATAGGGTAATTCCTCTTGATGTGTCTGGGCTGCTGACAGAAATGACAATGGAAGCTGTAGGGATTGCTGCGCTTGCTGCCAGATGAACTACTGCTACCGTTGTTCACACCACCCTGCTTGCCCTTCCCCAGAGTTGGACGGCTACTGGTGCTCTTACTGCCACTCCTCTGAGGTCCTCTTGAAGCCTTCACTTGATCCTCACAATACTATGCATAATCACTTTCAACGGATATTGCTGACAACACAAGCTCTCCGGAACTCCTAAGCCACAGAGCAACCAACTGTCGCCGAATGGGAGCCTTAAGCCCTTCCTGAACTGTCACAGCTGATGGAGCAAACCTGGCCAACTCATTAAATCTTACCTCATATTCCTGAACTGTCAAATCACCCTCCTGCAATCTATAGAACTCAGCTGCCTTCTGGTCTCTGTACCCCTGCGAAAAATATCAATCATAGAACAGCTCCTCGAACCTGTCCCAATTGATATCACCACCGCGTTCCAAACGCTTAGCCTATTTCCACCAAGTGTTAGCACCACCCTCGAGCTTATATATAGCGAACTCCACACGATACTCCTCAGGCACACCAAGGGTATCCAAATGCTTCACGATTGAATCTATCCAGTATTCTGCCAACTACGGATCCCCATTACCGTCAAAAGTCAGAATAGACGCATGCCAAAATTCCTTAAAGTACGTATGTCGACGACCAACATCAGAATCCTCCGGTCTAGCCCTGGCTGCCATCTGGCGAAAAGCTGCCATCTGCCAAAAAGCCGCAAACATAGACCTCATCATGCCCTCATCATTTTCGAACTCGGCATCAGCTGTTGAATGACGTCTAGGTGCCATTCTCTCACTTCTGAAAACAAAATTTGGACTGTCAAAGGTATTTCTCTGTCAAACCTATGTGTGCACAATTCCCAAGGTTCATAACCTTGTGCTCTGATGCCATTCTGTCACACCCCGGAGTACGTGAGGTGATGTGGCAGGTTAATTAAATTAATTAAGAGGGAATTTAATTAAAATCAAGAGTTTAGGGGTTAAATTAAACGATAAAAATATGAAAGTTTCAAGGAAACCATTGCATGAGAATAAATAATAAAGAATAAACATAGCGAGCATGGGTCTCACAGTCCCACAACTTGTACACACACATGGTACTGACAATATAAGAAATACAACTACAGTCCAAGTATAAATAAAGTTAAAACATTACATGCATTGATTAAACAATACAATTTAATCTACTAGCCTTTCTACTGCTCCTGAGTCCTGACCGTTGAGTCTTCTCCAAACCTAAGGGGGAATCCACCTAGAGGGGAAACGGTTTAAAACAAATAAAACGTGAACGAAAGGCTCAGTAGGACTGTGTTTTAATAAATCATTTAATTTAAAAGAAAATCTCATTATTGAAGGCATTATTTAAAAGAAACATTGAATAAATAAATAAATTTAAATAAAACCGTTCTTACCCAAAACAGTTTACTCGGACAACCAGAAACATCATTTCCTTTTCCCAGGCAAACCATAAGAATATCACTACCGTAGTGGCCCAGCTGGGTTTCGGGACATGCCCCCAAGGTCGATCGCTACACGACTCGATCTCTGATATGGCATCATGCCTATGTTGATTTTGCATCATTATTCAATGCCCAATTACCGAGTATTGTTATTTACATTCATTATGAAGTTTATTTCAGTTCACGGTATATTAGAATATAACCGATAAATTCATTTTCAAACAACCGTTGAAAACATTTTAATAGAAATTCTTTTCAAAGCCAAATCATTTTGAAACTAGGCTACCAAAGAATGGGGTAGAAGTCCTACCTCGATACTCGTGTCGATACCCCACACCGTAATCCCAGTCCGCTATACGTTAGCTCCGCGAAACCACGAACGATCCTAGATACACACTAAGTCGATCAATATCTAGTTCGAGACATTCTATGTTACTAAACCACTTCATGATGTCCTAGTGTGCCATTTGTATCTTTAAAATCATTCTACAAGGTTGGAATTTAAATCGGGGTTCAAAACAGTGAAAACGGGTGAAAAATCACAAAATTTTCCATGCCCGGCTGGCCTGTCGGACTCCCTACTTCTGCTAACCGAACTGTACAGTTCGGCTTGCCAGAATCCAAGTTCGATCGGCCGAAACATTTCCAGGTTTGGCCTGTCGGACAGAGGAACATCGGCCTGCCGATCCTTTGATCCGGCCTGTCGAACACGCAGTTTGGCCTGCGGAACTGGGAAAACCCAGAAATTCCAGCCACGGGTTTTTCGATCCCCAAAATCCAAATCTTGATTCTAACCTATTTTTCTGAAATCTCAGGCATGGAAAACATTCATAGATGATAGAAAAGCATGTTTGAACACTTTTGAGCTCATTTAAACAAGAATTAAACTCAAAAGTCTCAAAAATCCAAAAATGAGAAAATGAGGAGAAAAATGAAAAATCTTGAATCCAATCCGTTTTTCTCCATTCTAAGCTTAGATTCTAGTTGTTCTAAGTTCATTTAACTCAAATCAAAGGTTTTCTAAGCTTAAACGAACTTAAATTCCAAAAATGCACAAAATTGAAAATTTTTGAAAAGGTTTAGAAATTCCAAAACTAACCCAGAATCGAAGCTTCAATCCGCGTTCTTGGTTACCAAATCACGTTCCTGAGCTTCCTCCTTGCTAACCTGAAGCTTGGATTCGAATTTGATTTTAAAAATTTCAAAGAAATTTGAGAGGGAAAGAGAGAAACCGATAAAGAGAGTGAGAGAGGTCTCACGAGAGAGAGAGGAGAGAGAGTGAGATCAGGGAGAGTGAGGAGAGAAGAGGTAAAAAGGGAAATAAATAGAGAAAATTTGTGGGCAGTTTTTACTGTGCGAAAACCAAATGCCACCCACGGTTTTGTAAAATAGAATATTTTTAACATTTTACAAATTGTTATATTTTAAAACTCAAAGCATCATTTTAAAACAATGAGAAATCATTTGAATTTATCAATTTAACAAAACCACCTAAAATTCAAAATTCAGCCAAATAATCAAATTAATGTTGAAACATTAATTATGGCATACTAATTCATCATTTTACATTACAATAATATTGAATAAATTTCAGGGCATTACAGCTTTATTCCCTCGATTGCGGAGCGTATGATTTAGACCATCACCTTAAAAATCATGTCTTCCGCATAATCCGTCCATCATATGCCCAATTCTTAAGGTTTAGACCGACAGTCTCAGACTATTATTTGCTTAACATACATTCAACAAATATGAACGTAAAAAGGATAAGATTTGGTATATAAATAATGAATAAATTCTTTATTGATAAAAATGTCTCCAAAAACTTATTACATTTTTACTCCTTAGGGCATACATGTCTAACAGTATTGGATCGGGACATAAAGTGAATTGATTTGGATTAATAATTCTGTCTCGACAAATCGATTCACTTTAGACAATCATTTGTATTGTATCTTAATCTTGATATGAATAGTGAGCCTGTTGTCTTGACTTGTGTCTTTTGATGTACCAAAGGGTGACACCTACATCTTAGTAGTAGTATACATGCCGATACGTTAGAGGCATGACTCTTGGTAGCGTAGGCCTGTTATTCATAGATATGGAATCCATAGATCCTCTTTATGAGTAGTGATATCCTCTTATATGCATTATCCTATAATTGGAAAACTAGAGTGCTCAACCATTTGGATACATAGGTGTAACTGAATTGTATACTGTCTTTGGATGGTAAGTTTTTCGGTGTTGAGATAATGGAACGTAAGATAAAAATAATCAGGAAAGTAAGACAAAACTTGTCCTTAAGCCGATTATGGATAATTCTATGGGGATACGATACACTATGATATGTCATGGAGACTTAGCTCTATAGGCTTCATAACTTTATGTAGTTCAAAAGTGCAGCTCCAAGCTTTTAGTGGAGTAGCGTTGGAGTTGATAATTATGAAATGTATATCTGGGATATTGGGTTTCATAATTATCTGGAGCTTAAACTGTATAGGTCCATTTGGTCCCCTTTGCTAGCTCACAAAATCCTATAATGATACGGCGTGCTTTTCCAATAATTGGTGACTTATGTCAGATTTATTAGATTGGTTGAAATTCTGATGAATAAAATAATTCATGTCTATTTATCGATTGAATTAATTTTTGTGATAAAATTAATTCAAGATAAACTTGTTGAATTATTGGGATCGGATAATTCTTGCCTGTTTATCAGTTGATTTAATTTTGGATAAATTAGATCAAGATAAACTTGTAGAATTATTGAGAATTGATTTATTTTCTTAGAGATTATCTAGATAAAGTTGTTTTGATCAGATAACTTCTCTATTGTGTTATTTAAATTAAAACTAAGACTTTATTCTATAAAATCTCGGGTGGAAAATAAAAGATTTGTTGAGATTTTTTTAATAGTTTGGCATGTCGATCATCAAGTTCAGCCTATCGATGGGGCAAGTACAGCCTGCCAATAGGGCAAATTAGCCTACCGATGGGCAAAAAAAAAAGATCATGCGCTTTTATGTGGATTTCATCAGATATTGATACAAATTTGATTCTGATTCAAATTTTTGAGACCTAATCTGATAAGGACTGACCCTAGACCCAACCTCTATAAATAGGAAGTAAGTTACATAAGTTATTCAGATCAATTGAGAGATTAAGAGTGATACTCTACTGGTGAGAATCTGAAACTCCTTGAGAACTCTTGTTCACAAATTACAAACATTAGCTTTGGGTTCTCTCAATTGGTTGGAAAGAGTGTCACCTAGTAGAAGGGCTATAAGTGTGAGCCCACAATCACTCCAATCGTGGTAGAGAATAGCAAAGAAGGCCAGTTGGTTGACGCTCCTCCGGAATATTACTTCTCTTCATGGATTATAGAAGTTCTTCAGCATTCAAAGGTTAATAAAATCTGGTTAATTTATGCATATCACGTGCCAAATTTTGTTTTAGAAAATACTCTGATATAAAATTTTTAAAATTTCGCTGCGTACTATTTTTCCAAGATTAGATTTATGCAAGCTTGCATAGGATAAGTTGAGAGCACGATGATTGTATAGCCTTGGAAGTACAAGCAGAATTTTTGTACAGACATTACAAGTGAAAGGGCCAGTTTCTCTATTACCGCATACCTTATCTCTCAATTAAGTACAATATGATTGGTGAAGAGCACTGGCTTCTGATACGAACCACGTCAAGAACTGACGCGACCCTAACCGAAGTTGGTTTCCAAGATCAACTTTCTAACCGGTTTTGGATGGAACCACGACCCGATGCCCAACAAGAAGCACGAACCTTGGTATGTGAGGACGCCACAATCAGCTATGGAGAGACCGATTGATAAGTCTTGGTATGTGAGGACGCCACAATCAGCTATGGATGGACTGATTGATAAGTCTATGAACGCCACGGAAATTTTCGATAAGTTCGAATAGTTCGTTTAGGAACTAAAGAGAATTAAACCTCAAAATTATGTGTTATTACTTGTCCCTCTTGATTGAAAATCGTTACAATTATATAGGGGTTCCTATGCGAATTTTCAGCCCCTAATTCCCATGGAAATTTCGGGAAACTCAATTAACAAAAGTCAAATCTAGACTAAATAAGGAAAGTTCCCTTAATGGCTTAAAAGCCTTACAATAATAGAAATACCAGAAACGGAAAAAAGGAAACTAGACATTAAAAGGTCAAAACTGATTCTTCTCGCCATGTGTCGCCTCAAAATGGGAAAGTAACTGAAATGGAAATTACTCAATCCCTTCTATAGCTTGAATCACGCATTTATTGGTGTGGTTGTCGCATGCAATTCCCTCAATGGGCCTCCATGCAATAGCTTGAGCCCAAGTTGCTTGAATCAGCCCAATAAGTGTTTCTTTAAATTTCTTTGCACGAGCTCTCGTAACCAGACCAATGGGAACTTGAATTGGATCTGAATATGTCTCCCACGTGCTCTTGCTTGTGCTAGTGATGTCCTCATCATTCCCCTCCTCTTGAGAAGGATTTGTCCTCAAATCGTCACCTACATCAAAAGGACTTAGATCAGAAACATTAAAGGAGGCACTTACACCATACTCACCTGGCAAGTCTAGCTTGTACGCATTATCATTGATCCTTTCGAGAATTTGAAAAGGACCATCCCCTCTAGGCAATAGCTTGGATTTCCTTTGCTCCGGAAACCGTTCCTTGCGTAAGTGCAACCACACCCAATCACCGGGCTCGAAGACGAGCTTGTGACGCCCTTTGTTGGCTTGTTCAGCATATTGTTTAGTCCTTCGCTCGATGTTGAGTCTTGCCTTCTCGTGTATCTGCTTAACAAGATTAGCTTTTCTTTTTCCATCTAAATTCACATGCTCAGACAAAGGTAATGGCATTAAATCCAAAGGAGTTAAAGGATTAAAACCATAAACAATTTCAAACGGTGAAAATTGTGTAGCAGAATGAACAGATCGATTATAAGCAAACTCAATATGTGGTAAACACTCCTCCCATGTTTTGATGTTCTTTTTAATGACAGCCCTTAACAAAGTGGACAAGGTTCTATTCACAACTTCTGTTTGACCATCGGTTTGAGGGTGACAAGTAGTTGAAAACAATAGCTTAGTCCCTAACTTAGCCCACAAAGTCTTCCAAAAGTAGCTTAAGAACTTGGTGTCCCTATCAGAAACAATTGTCCTAGGCATACCATGAAGTCTCACAATTTCCCTAAAGAACAAATCAGCAACATTGGAAGCATCATCTGTCTTATGGCATGGAATAAAATGAGCCATCTTGGAAAACCTATCCACAACCACAAATATCGAGTCTCTTCCCCATTTAGACCTAGGCAAACCTAACACAAAATCCATCGAAATATCAATCCAGGGTTCACTAGGTATTGGTAAAGGGGTGTATAAACCATGGGGCTGCACTCTTGATTTAGCCTGCCTACAAGTTACACATCTACCACAAAGCCTCTCAACATCTCGTTTCATATGTGGCCAATAGAAGTGTTCCTGCAACATAGCTAAAGTTTTCACTACTCCAAAATGTCCCATCAATCCTCCCCCATGGGATTCCCTCACTAGCAAATCTCTTAATGAACAATTAGGCACACATAATTTATTCTCCCGAAACAAGTATCCCTCATGCCTAAAGTATTTACCACTAGCAAATCTCTCACAAGCTTGATACTCAGTACGAAAGTCATGGTCATCAGCATATAACTCTTTAATGTGTTCAAAACCCAGTAGTTTAGCATTAAGAGTTGAGATTAAGACATACCTGCGAGAAAGTGCATCGGCAACGACGTTTTCCTTACCTTGCTTGTAGCGAATGACATATGGAAACGTCTCTATGAATTCTACCCAACGAGCATGCCTCTTGTTCAGCTTGTGCTGGCCCTTCAAGTGTTTCAGGGACTCATGATCAGTGTGAATCACGAACTCCTTAGGCCATAGGTAGTGCTGCCACGTCTCTAATGCCCGAACCAATGCATACATCTCTTTATCATAAGTTGGGTAATTAAGAGTTGCCCCATTCAGCTTCTCACTGAAATATGCTATTGGTCTCCCTTCCTGCATTAAAACAGCACAAATTCCAACACCTGAAGCATCACATTCAATCTCAAAAGTTTTGGCAAAATTAGGTAAAGATAACAATGGAGCATTTGTCAACTTCTCCTTGAGTAGCTGAAATGCCTTTTCTTGCTCTTCTCCCCATCTAAACCCAACGTTTTTCTTGATCACTTCAGTCAGTGGTGCGGCTATAGTACTGAAATCTTTCACAAACCGCCGGTAGAAACTAGCAAGTCCATGAAAACTCCGTACGTTTCCCACACTAGTTGGACTCGGCCATTCCTGGATGGCTCGCACCTTTTCTTCATCAACCTGTATACCTTGAGCACTAACAACAAAACCAAGAAACACAAGCTTATCTGTGCAAAAGGTACATTTCTTGAGGTTAGCATACAACTTTTCCTTCCGCAAAACATCTAAAACAAGTTTCAAATGTTCAATATGTTCATCCAAATTGCTGCTATAGATAAGGATATCATCAAAATAAACAACAACAAATTTTCCAATAAAAGCTCCCAAAACATGGTTCATTAAACGCATAAATGTGCTGGGCGCATTGGTTAAACCGAAAGGCATTACCAACCACTCATACAAGCCTTGTTTTGTTTTGAAAGCCGTCTTCCACTCGTCTCCCTCTTTCATGCGAATTTGATGATATCCACTCTTCAAATCAATTTTAGAAAACACACAAGCACCATGCAATTCATCTAACATGTCATCCAAGCGAGGAATGGGATGTCGATACTTTACCGTGATGTTGTTGATGGCTCGACAATCAACGCACATCCTCCAAGTCCCATCTTTCTTAGGCACAAGTAAAACTGGTACGGCGTACGGGCTCATGCTTTCTCTCACGTGTCCCTTCTCCATCAACACTTTTACCTGCCGTTGGAGTTCCTTTGTCTCCTCGGGATTACTCCTATAGGCTGGTCGGTTTGGGATTGTAGCTCCAGGTATGAAGTCGATTTGATGTTCAATCCCGCGGATTGGAGGTAAACCTTGCGGTGTTTCCTCGGGAAAGATATCCTCAAAATCCTGCAAAAGAGAAACAACAGAACTATGCAAGGTGGAATCAAGATCGTTAGTGTTTAATAACGCCTCCTTGTACATGAGTAAAATCATCGGCTGATTAGAAAACAAAGCTCTTCTCACATCACTCTTTCTTGCATAAAAGTTTGTTTTTCTCTCTACTTTTCTCTCATTGGCTGATTGTGAATTCTTTTCAGCCCTCTCAATTTTCTCTCCCTTGCTCTCCTTTTTCTCGGCCATCTCTTCTTTTTTTCTCTCACTGGCCGAACTCTCTCTCTGCACTCCCACTCTTGATTTTTCTTCACTCTTTATTTTTTTATCACTTTCTCTCTGTAAGCTCACTTGGTCTTCATAGACCTGTTTTGGTGTTAATGGAACAAGAGTGATCGTCTTTTGATTGTGAACGAATGAGTACTTGTTGGTGAAACCATCATGCTTAACTCGCCGATCAAATTGCCATGGTCTGCCTAATAACAAGTGCCCAGCTTGCATTGGAACCACATCGCACAAAACTTCATCTTCATATCTTCCAATGCGAAAAGGAACTAACACCTGTTTATGCACCTTTACCTCACCAGTATCATTTAACCATTGCAATTTATATGGTCGAGGATGCTTAATTGTTGGCAGCCCTAACTTCTCTACCATGGTTGTGCTTGCAACATTAGTACAACTCCCACCATCAATAATCACACTACATACCTTGTTTTGAACGTGGCACCTAGTGTGGAAGATGTTTTCCCGTTGCTCCTCTTCATCTTCTTCTTTGGCTTGCACACTTAAAGCTCTCCTTGTGACCAACAATTCTCCTTGGACAGCGCACTCCTCATCGTCGACATCCTCTAATGAAGGCATAGAGTCATTGTCCGAATCCTCCTCGGTTTCAATGTCTCCATTGTCCCGCATCACCATAACTCGTTTGTTCGGACATTGGCTTGCCATATGACCCCTGCCTTGACATTTAAAACATTTAATATCACGAGTCCGAGTAGTGGAAGAATCGGATTTACCTTGATTCCCATGGCTGACCACCTCTTGTTTTTGCTTGATCTTTGGCTTGGGGTTGGATTGCTTCTCATCCCTCTTCCATTGGTTGGTTTTCCAAGCCGATGTATTCGGGTTTTGGCTTGGACGTGTGCTACTGCCCCTCCTCATAAGTTGATTCTCAATTTTAATAGCCATGTGCACCATGTCCTCCAACTCCACATAATGTTGTAACTCAACGGCATTGTGAATTTCTCGGTTCAAGCCTGCCAAAAACCTTGCCATTGTAGCCTCCCGATCCTCCTCTATATTAGCCCGAATCATCATAACCTCCATCTCCTTATAGTACTCCTCTACACTCCGGTTGCCCTGCTTAAGGTTTTGTAGCTTGTTGTACAACTCCCGGTAGTAGTAAGTTGGCACAAATCGCTTTCTCATCACCGTCTTCATCTCTTCCCATGACTCAATAGGTCGCTCTCTATTTCGTCTCCTGTTTATAACAAGCTGATCCCACCAAGTAATAGCATAATCAGAAAATTCAATTACAGCCAATTTTACCTTCTTTGCCTCAGAATAGTAGTGGCAGTCAAAGATGAACTCCATTTTCTTCTCCCATTCTAGGTACGCTTCTGGATTGGATTTGCCTTGAAATGATGGTATCTTCATTTTTATGCCTCTCAAACTATCATCTTCCCTGTTCCTAACGCCTCTATCCCGTCCAAATCTTCGGTGACTACCCGCTGAATCTTCTCCTTCATCAAATTCTTCCCCATCATTCCTATAGTAGTCATCAACCTCTCCTCTAACCGGAACCCTTTCTCGCCTACGTGCATGAGGAACATGTTGTGGCTGCTCCACACGTGCATTTTCTATCTGGTCTATCCTCTCATGAAGCTGTCCTATCTCTCCCCTCAATAATCGCCTCATCTCCCCCATCATCGCTTCCATAAGAAGTTTTGGGTCTGCTGCACCCGAGGTACCCTCAATAGTGTTCTTGCTGTTGTTTGACATTTTCCAAAGGACCTTACCACACTCCCTTACGTGTTTCACTCGTGAATTGGTTCACTCAATTTCACTCGTGTTTACACTCAATACTTTCGGCTTTTGTCCACTCTAATGCTCTCGCCTCTATGCCTTTTTCCACTCGTTAATTCTCACTCAGTTCCTATAAAACTAGTCAAATCAATATCGAAATTTCCTTGACAATTCACAAATAGATTACCAAAGAGACAAGACTATAACAGGAACAAAGAATTTAGGCTTTTCAGAATCACACCCAAAAGGAACAAAATTTCAGCAAAAAAATTTTTGGTCTATGCAGGGAATTCAATTTTGGATTCCTTAAACGATGAATAACAAGAATCTGAAATAAAAATTTAAGAAAGGTTTCCAGACTCAATTTTGGATTCCTTAAACGATGAATAAACGATGAATAACAAAAATTTTTGGTCTATGCAGGGAATTCAATTTTTTTTTTTTTTTTTTTTTTTCGGATCCTCTTGTTTTTCTTCTTTTCCTTCTTTTTTTTTTTCTTTTTGTTTCTTTTCTTTCTTTCTTTTCTTTTCTTTTCGGATCTTTTTTTTTTTAACCGACTTTGATAATGGAAATCAAAACTCACGAACAATTGAAACAAACAAAAAACTAAGAGAACGGATAAGCAAAACCTGATTAGAACCTCGCTCTGATTACCAAATGATACGAACCACGTCAAGAACTGACGCGACCCTAACCGAAGTTGGTTTCCAAGATCAACTTTCTAACCAGTTTTGGATGGAACCGCGACCCGATGCCCAACAAGAAGCACGAACCTTGGTATGTGAGGACGCCACAATCAGCTATGGAGAGACCGATTGATAAGTCTTGGTATGTGAGGACGCCACAATCAGCTATGGATGGACTGATTGATAAGTCTATGAACGCCACGGAAATTTCTAATAAGTTTGAATAGTTCGTTTAGGAACTAAAGAGAATTAAACCTCAAAATTATGTGTTATTACTTGTCCCTCTTGATTGAAATTCGTTACAATTATATAGGGGTTCCTATGCGAATTTTCAGCCCCTAATTCCCATGGAAATTTCGGGAAACTCAATTAACAAAAGTCAAATCTAGACTAAATAAGGAAAGTTCCCTTAATGGCTTAAAAGCCTTACAATAATAGAAATACCAGAAACGGAAAAAAGGAAACTAGACATTAAAAGGTCAAAACTGATTCTTCTCGCCATGTGTCGCCTCAAAATGGGAAAGTAACTGAAATGGAAATTACTCAATCCCTTCTATAGCTTGAATCACGCATTTATTGGTGTGGTTGTCGCATGCAATTCCCTCAATGGGCCTCCATGCAATAGCTTGAGCCCAAGTTGCTTGAATCAGCCCAATAAGTGTTTCTTTAAATTTCTTTGCACGAGCTCTCGTAACCGGACCAATGGGAACTTGAATTGGATCTGAATATGTCTCCCACGTGCTCTTGCTTGTGCTAGTGATGTCCTCATCAGCTTCTGCATTGAGTCTTCTTTCCTTAAGAGAGCTATGCTTACTGTTGTTTTGGATACTGCTAGATAAAGGTACAAAGGCTTGCCCGCAGTTGGTTTGGATAGGATTGGAAGGGTCATGAGATACTTCTTCAAGTTGTAGAAAGGTTCCTTGTATTGGTCACTCCAATCAGACTTTCCATTTCTTCTCAATAATTTTTAGAATAGAAGGCACTTGTCAAATGACTAGGCAACGAATCAACTTAATGTGGCCACTCGTCCCATTAGTTTTTGTATGTCTCACTTGTTTCATGTTGAAGGCATGTTTAGGATAGTTTTGATCTAGTTAGGGTTCGCCTTGCTTCCACTTCATGTAATAGGTATCCAAGAAACATCCCATTCGCCATACTAAATGTGCACTTTTCTTGTTTCAGTTTCATGTTATATTATTCAAGACGTCGGAGCATTCTTGTAAGTCTTAGACATGGTGTTGGGCTTGTAGAGACTTTACCAACATGTCATCGATGTATACTTCTATGTTTTACCTAATCTGCTCTTCAAATATCTAGTTAACTAACCTTGGTAAATAGCTTTTGCATTTTTAAGTCCTAAGGGCATGACCTTGAAGTAAAAGACTTCATGTTTCATGATAAAGGCATACATTTCGTGATCTTCTACGTGGATGAGGATCCAGTTATTATCACAAAAATGCATCTAAGAAGCTCAGAAGCTCGTGTCCCATGGTGCATCGACCAATCGATCTATATGAGGTAGTGGCTAGTGTCTTTTAGATAAGCCTTGGTTAGATTTGTAAGGTAAATGCATGTTCTCTATTTCCTATTCTTCCACATGATGATGACATTGGTGAGCTAATCAGAATATTGTACATGGCAAAAGAATCTTGCTTCAAGCAGTCATCTGACCTTTTCTTTAGCAATTTGGTTACGATTGACTCTGGGCTTCCTTCGCTTCTACCTCATAGATCGATGATTTGGTTTGATGTTCAGCTTGTACGTTATGATATTTAGGTTAATCCTTGGCATTCTACAAGTGACTAGGCGAAACAAACCTAATTTTATTTTAAAAAATCAATAATGGTAGCTTTTGTGTCTAGCTCAGGCTGCAAACCAATATTTGCTATCCTCCTTTTGTTGTCTAGGTTGATTTTCACTTTATCCAGTTGTTCTATGATACATTCTCCTTTCTTGTGTGTACTTGACTTGCCCGTCTATAGTTGCTATAATGATGCCTTTCTTGTTTGCTTAGGGGTAGTTAGGTAACAACTTCTCCTAGCTTCTTAGCTTCTTTTGATTTCTTAGATTCCTCCTTTCATTGAATATCGAATCCTCTACTGATAGGTTGACTGTATGAGCTTCAATGAATGTGTCCAGGGCCTATAGAGGATAATGTTATATCATAAAGGTGAGTCTATGACAAGAAAGCTAGTCATCTTATTTTCTCTTGGAATAAAAATGAAGAACTTTATTCCTTCGATCGCAACTTTGATCGCTTTGCTTGTGGTAGAGCCCATATGTTTGTTGCCCTCTTTTAGACAAGTTCAACAGCCTAACTATCTTTGTTCTTAATGCCTTGAAATTGATCGTCAAATGCTTGGTATCTTAGAGGAACTCAAATACTGGACTTGTCAGGGGCTGATTCAAGGCCATCTTTCCTAGCCAACGAGGATAGTCCTTACCTTTTACTTGCATAATGAGTTTGATAGGCGTGATGTTCAATGCATATTAGGTAGGGATAGATGTCGTTTGTTGCTTTTTACTTGCCTTTGTTCATTTTACCCCCCTGCACAACTTGTTACGGAGTCCTAGTTTAGTTTCGATGTTTTGGTCTAGTCCTGGCTAGTTGTCTTTTGGCTATTTTATTGTTGCTTCTACTTCTGGCTAGATCTCGGTTGACTTGTTCATTCTCTTTCTCAAGGTCGACAAACCCCTTTGCTCGGTTAAAAACCTCTTGGATGGTTTGGGGATAGTCTAAGCGGATGTAGTCTTTGAATTGGGATTTGTACAATAGCTCCTTCATAATTCCATCTTCTATGCTTGAGAACTTGTAGATCACCTTACTAAATGACTTAATGTAGGCTTGCAAAGACTCATTCTGCCCCTGAAAGAATCCCCACAAGTCTCGAGTCATTTTGCTCATTTTGATACGGACCGAATATGCTTTAACAAACAAATCGGCCAAATCCTCAAAGCTGTTAACTAACTTAGGTTAGAGATTGTTGAACTAGCATAGTGTGGGCGCTTTTAAACTATGGAAAAAGTTTGCACATCATCTTGTCTATGATGTTGTTTGGGATACTTGTTGCCCTTACAACATTTTTGTACTGCAACAGATGGTTTTTTGGGTCCAAGGTCATTTTGAGCCGAACAAAAACTAGGTTGCCATATTTTGGTTGGACACCATGGTTATGCGTCTAGTAAACACTGTCTCTCAGATTCCTTTTGAGATTTCATCAAGAGCAGGCATTCTACTCATTGCTTTTGTCAGTTTTTGGTCTATTTTCTTCTCGATCATTTAGTGTTTTGATGAAGAATTTCCTTTATCATTTGCTCTAATACCATTGCTGTTGGTGGCATGCTAGTTGTGGTGGTTATTGAGGGTTCTTGGGTCACTTGCTTTGTGACCAGATCGTTGTGTGGCTGTGTGGCTTCATTCGTTTGCCTTAGCGATCCCTTCTTTTTTGTACTCATATTGATCATCATGGTTGCGTTCGGTCCTTCTGATCATCTTGCTTACTAGGCTAAAAGCTGGCTACTGCCTGGGTGCCTAGGATGTTTAGTATTACCATAAGGCTAATGACACGGTCGAGTATTCGGAGTACGGGTAGTAGTAATATGAGTAGGTCATGATCTACACACTCTAGAAGGTAATCTGGCTTTTAACTGATCTATGCTTGCTGCTAAGTTGTCAAAGTGCAGGTCTCATTATTGGGAGTGAGTCACCTGCTCCTATAGTAAAGTCTCTCGGCTTTCAACTTCAGAAGTGAGCATGCTCAATTTCCTATATCCACCTATTGCTACTGCTGCTGTAGGGATATTTTCATGTTCTTCTATCCCTAAAGTTGTATTTGGTGGGATCTCTTGGTTGGTGTTTTTTGTCGTTTGCCATTACTTACTATAGGGCTAACTATTAGGATTCCTTAGGCTGGAGACCAGAGATCCCCATGATGGGTGCCAATATAGACATTGACTCTAGAATTAAACTTAATAAGGTTAGAATTCGAACAATTACTTACTTTGGGTTATTGGCCCTTTGATCACGGTTATTAGGTCCTATACAGGCTTTGAGTCACGAAACATTGTTAAACAACATGATAAAAGCCAATAATTAAGATATCAAAATCATAATTAGAAAAAAGTATAAATGTGGTCAAGCTAAAAGATGCCATATAGAAGATTTATAGTGGTTCTCTATGAAACTGAGATACGTCCATTGTTTAGGAGTTTCTTCTTCACTAAACAATAGGTTTTGTACAAGTTACAGTAGTTTTTCTAATTAACATAGGTATAATGGGAGAAGAATAAATCTAAGAGGTGAGGAGAGAAGCAGAATATTTGCAAGAGTCTAGTGTTGGATTCCGAAATGAACCCCCTTGCCTATTTATAGAAGCCTTACAAGAGAACATGGGTTTTCATTAGCAGGAAGCGGATCTGAGTAGTACCTAGTGGAGTGCGACATGCATCAAGTGTTGATTGTTCAAGAGTTTAGGGCCACTTCTCCTTGTCGACCAAGTGACTTAGTGGATTTTAACTTCTGTTAAGTCAATTTTGGCTTTTAATCAAGCAGATCGCTATTAGCAGCTATAGAGTTGGTCATTTTACAGAATAATGCTTCCCCAATCTAAACTGCACGAATCAAACATTTCATATAATGGCTAGCATGTCAACTACAACCAAATAAGACTAACCAATATGGATCACACATGGTGAGCATGTCGAGCACACAACAAATGCCTTATATTAGACCACTCTTGATGAGCATATTGAGCATAAAATGAACGTATTGCTTAGCCCGACTAATCCAATCTAGATTTTGTGACAAATCACGAGTGTTATTTAATTGGGCTCGCCTGGTTTGCCACATTATCTAGGCCATGCTCTTGGTTTGATTTAGGCCTCTCTAAATTAGACCCTAACAATTCTATGCACCAAATAAATACATGACACGTCACTCATTGCTTTTGTTTTGAATAGAAAAACTCAAGGCCTTTTACAATTCTAGGTTTTTTTTACTATCGGAGCTAGACTCCTCCTGGATACTTAGTTCCTACAATGCACAAAAAGTCATGTTTCTACATTTTACTATGGTTTTTCTTCTATTTGAAAGAGGAAAATGAAAAAAAAAACAATCGAAAAGTAAATTAAAGAGAAAACTACATTTGAGATTGTTCTGAAAAGGTATAAGAAAAAAAAATTGTTGTAATGCACTTTTTTATTATTTCTTTATCTTGATCAAGATGATTTCCTCTATGACGAAGAATATTTCTTTAGATCATGCTTGACATTACTGTATTCATTAGATTATTATCCTTTTTTGAGCGATTTGAAGTTTATGGTAGATGTGGTCAGTTGCTCGTTCATACTACAAATGAGGAGTTTATGAAGTGTATTTGGAGATATATTTCTTCCCCTTTTGACTATGAACTTTTTAGTATTCCTTTATCTTTATCAGGATGATTTTCTCTACGACGAAGAATTTTTCTTTAAATCATGCTTTGACATTACTATATGTGTTGGAATATTATCCTTTTCCAAATGATGTGTAGTTTCAGAAAACATGTGTAGTTTATGGTAGATGTCGTTAGTTGCTCGTTCATACCGCAAAGGAGGAGTTTGTGATGTATCTTTCTATCATGTTTAAGATCAAAAGATCAAATTAGAATGAGTAAAAAACACATTTTTGATGCATTTTTAGTCAACATGGAGCACCATGGCCCTCAAAATTGAGGCCGCGATATTAAAATATACAATTAGTACATGGAGGGGTAGAGACCTAGTGTCTGGGAGCTAGGCTATGGTGCTTGGGCGTTGGCCTGCCCAGGCGCAGGCATTGCGACGCTGCCCATTCGGAGCCATGGTGCCTAGTGCTTGAATGTTTGATTTTTTGCATAGTAAAGCCAACGCCGCAATGCCAGCTTTTTGACACCTTCTCGAGCTAGTGCATAATAGAATGATGTGATTCTTGAGTTCATTTTGAACAGGTGCTTTTGTTGGCTGTATGTTTTTATACAAACTTGGACATCTATTAGAAATAGATACATCAACCGTTTTAATAGTTGTATTAATACACAAAAAGATACCTTTACAACGAAGAGATACCTCTACAAATGAAGAGGTACTTTTGAGTAAAGATTGTATGGATTGAATTGATTGTGTCCATTCATGATTTGGCACCCCGGTCATTTAATTTAATCTCCAAAATTTACAGGCTTCATATCTTGTTTTGGAGCACTATATTTTTGTTAAATATTGTGTTCAAGTGTTTGTTGTATTTTAAGAGTAATATGCCACAAAATTTTCAGCAAACATGAATAAATGAGGGCAAATAAAACATTATAAAATCTTTTACGAAAAATATTTTATATACGCCTCAAATACTCTTTATTTTTAGAAATTCAATGGCTTCATTCTCTTTAAACACTTAAATTCTCTAATATATTTCTTCTCCTTTTGAATACGACTTCTTTTTTTCTTTTGGTTAGTCTTCTTTTGAATATGGTTTGATTCATTGTAAATTAATTTTTGAAGTCCCCAAGGTGGATTACTTTGTGGTCGGTTTCTTTTGCTTCTGCTTTGATAATCGATGCCTCTACAATTTTATTTTATTTTTTTTTAAAGAGGGAGAGAGATATAAAGGATTAGAGGAGAAATATACGAGGGATAAAAGGTAAGATATGGTAGGATGTATCCTATTAAAATATGGCATAACTATCATAAATCGTTGGATTTTAAATTTTAAATGACAATCTAAATTTTTTCCTCATGAATGAGGAATAAAATGGTTCAATTTGAGAAATATTAGGTATTGTTTTTCAATTTTATCTCTTCTAATAAAAAGTTTGAAACATATCTTTTAAATAATCAAAGACATAATTGGTTACAACTATTTTAGATTAGACTCAAGTAAACATGTATTATTGTTGACGTATGTAGTATAGAAAGGTTGTCATATCCACAGAGAGATGGAAAATTTGTAACTCGAGAGATTGTTAAAAATAAACGTTCAAAAAGACGGTTTTTCAAAACAAAGTTTAAAATAAAACAAATATTTTTGTGATTTTTTTACTTAAAATTTAAAACATAAAATTAAAATTGTAATGCTTTGAGAATCCCTTATATGTTTATTAACTGATATAGAATTTTAACTCTAAAAATAATTATCAAAAGTATTTGATTTATTATATCTTTTTCTGTTAATTGGAAGCACTTTTACTAATTTTATAAGTCAACTTAAAGTGACAATATAGTAAGCTATAATGCAGTAAGAGTTTTCCTATAAAAGTGGCAAAATAATCATCTTTCACTAATGATTTGATGCACTAATTGTGAAATTTATAATCGTCGTCACTTTAATTATAATTAACATAATTTTGAGATAATCAAATTAACATATTTTGTTGGAATAAATTATTGTATTAATTCTAGTAGCACCTCGTCTTATTAAATAGCTTAAGAATACACTATGTTATCCTCTATCGACAATAAATCAAGAGCTACAAAGCATTTACTGTGCCAATTCATGTCTATAATATAGTAAAAACTCAACTTAATAAATAGGCATGATTTTAGTATTATTTATATTGATTATGTAATATAATTAAATTATATAAAGAAAGCATGTAAATTTATGTAAGAATTGGATAGCATAACAACTTTAACAATAATTATTAAGAACTTGAAAATATAATTTATACTAAAAAAGATATAAACATTACAAAGCAAATATAGAGTTAAAATCCATACCAGAGTACTTTGCATACAAAATCATCTCTCTGCCTCTCTAGACTCTCTACACTAATTAGGCATTATTTTATTTGTTTTAATGAGGTCAGGGGAATACCCTAACAGTATCACCTCTCTAAAGTGGAGACTGCTAGGTCTGACTTAACAGCTCAAAAAAAAGCCAAAAAGGCCGTGGAAGACTTAATTCAATTGAGGGAGGGGCCTATTTATAGTAGTTTAAAACTACTATTTAGTAATTTTTTTAATATTTTATTATATTTATTTATTAAATTTATTTTCTTTTTTATTTTTTTATTCAGCCACGTATCTCCTAATCAGCAAAAGCTGATTATATATTTTTTTTTCTTTTCTTTCTGTCTGAATCACAACGTTACTTTGCATTTTGGGCTTTGGAATTTGGTGCTTCGTAGGTATAGGATGGACACCTTAAGGCCGTTGATCGAGCTGACAGCTAACTAGAATCACGGCTACGATTGAGTCAACACAAGCGAAAGTAAACGACGCAGCTCATATCGTTGGATTGGTCTTAGTAAGCAGATTAGATCGCTTGTCAACTGCACGCACGTAGAATTGATTACATCAAATTTGAAGCAAATTTCGTATTAATATTAATTATGCAACACAATTACACTACATAAAGAAAGCACGACTGAGTTTATATAAAAATTGGCAGCGTAACAACACTAACAATAGTTATTAAAACTTAGAAATATAATTTATTTTATAAAAATATAAGCATTATAAAGCATATATAGAGTTAAAATCTATACTAAAATACTATGCATGTAAGATTATCTATCTGTCTTGCTAGACTCTTTGCACTAATTTAGGTATTATTTTATTATTTTCAATAGGGCTGGGAGAATACCCTAATTTATCTCTAAGCTAAGGGAATACTGCTGGTTTAACACAACAAATGAGAAAAACAAGAAAAGAAGGAAGGAGGGAGGAGTTCCCCCGTAGACACCGTGAAGGAGGGAGGTGAAGTACACCCTATTCATAAGGTTTTAAAAACACTATTTCAAACTTTTTATTATTAAATTTATTATTTATTTGTTTATTTATATTTTTTTATTTATTTGTTTGCTTATTTTTATTATTATTTTTTTTTTTTGGCCGCCAGGCGTATCAACTGATAGCTGATTTTATATATATATATTTCCTTTCTTTATTGTTGAGAGGCGTTTCTTACTATGCGTTTTTTACTTTGGAATCCATTGTGACGCGCGTAGAAGACGGATGCACAAGATCCACTGATCGCGCAAACTGAAGGCCAAAGGAACAGCTGGGATAAAGCTAGGAGAATTGGGATCGCTAGAATTGTTGGCGACCGTTGGATCAGTCCAAGTATGTTGATTTTGGCTGGGAACGCACGTGAACGTGGGACTTGCTCCACGGGATCTGACGCTACATTCTCCCTTCAAGAGCCATAGACGGCCAGGATTGAAGACGTGGCGCAATCAGATGGCAGAGAGCCGCCACGTGTCTTTCTTTTCATTTTTGAATTTCTCTTGGTATCTTGCCCATTTGAGGTCCTTTTTGTCTCTTTTTGCATCATTTTGCTTTGCTTTTCCTACAGATTTTAAATTTAAAACTAACAAACACACTAAAATTAAATATTTCACACACAAAATATTTACAATAATTATTAAAAATATTCATTTGTAATAAAACACACAAAACTAATTACGAGCTTTTAAAATTTCAACCTCTTTCGGTTTAACACATATATAATTTTTAAGACTTAAAAATATTTTTAGAATTAGTAAAAATATAATAGAACACTATAGAACACATTAAGACTCAAAATAAAATTATACATTATTTTTACAATTTTAATTATTTACAAACTAAATACATATTTAACACATCAAAATGACTTTAAAAATTGCCAAACATATTAATAAACATAAAAACATAATAAAAACATATTTTTAAACATATTTACATACTAAGATATAAAAATACTTATTAACACAAAAATGTTATTAATTAAAGGATTTAACGAGAAATGTTAATGTAAAATAATAATATTTAGCCTTAAGAAATGTGTATTTTCACAGCCACATTACACCCTCCAATCAGCTTATTGTTACTCCCTAGCAATTAAAGCAATATGATTTTGAAATAATTTACTGAATATTCACACAATGCATACTATTTAACTTAATTTGACTAACCTAACTAGATAGACTAACAAAACAAAATTTTATTTGAACAATTTATATGCTATTTAACAAAATGTATATAAGCTAGATTAGTGAACCAAGTGATGATAAATAAATAGGAAGTTTCAAAAAAAACTAAGAATAAAATTAATGGCATTTTGATTCAAATCACTCATACAGGCAACAACACTTCAAAATTGTTTATTTAGAACAATTAAGAGTAGAAACTTAAAACAAAAATATGTACAAAAATTAAACTTTACAATTGTGGATAGTGCAATGTTTGGTTCCCTTAAGCTTTCTCTATAAACCATGTAATGAGCTTTGGGTTAGTAACTCCCAAACCAATTGGCCTAAGGTACTAGGTATTAAAGCACTCCTTAGAACTTACTTACTTGAATTAAAGAGGCTACAAAACCAAACTTATCCAATTTTATTCATTTATTTACATAATTACTCTCTTATTTATTTACACTTTCTTGTTATTTCTTTTTATTTTTAATATTTTTAGTTAATTAATTTTGAAAATGTTACTGCCTTTAATTGTTCATCTTTACAAAATAATAAAACTCAAATATTCATAGTTTTGGTTTACCACCACAATTAAGCATTGTAGTGTGTGTGTGAAAAGAATGGCTTACAAATACTTTGAAAAATAAACATATAAACATGTTAAATAAAACCAAAGTTTTGAGAGTCTATAAAGTTAGAGAGTTAAAAGAATAGAAAAATGACATCATAATAGTGTAAAATTCAGAAATCACAACCAAATAATAGCAACTTAGTTACTAAGAAACTAATATTTACAAAACACCTTTTTTAGATTTATTTTTCATGACTTCCACAAAAACTTACAAAATAACAAACAAAAAAGAAAAATACACAGAGATCTAGAGCAAAAATTAAAAAAAAACAAATTATATATTGATGCACAAATCGAAAAATTGTGCACAATTTCTCACAACATTGATGCACAACCCTCTTCCCCAACATAAATTGTACATTGTCCTCAATGTATAAAAAGACTAGTAAGATCAGCAAAAATATTACCTGAATCAGCATAACAGCATAGATGATGTGTAGCTAACGTAACAAACAAAACTAAATAAACACACAACAATATACTACAAACTGGGCTTTTAAAGTCAGATTTTCAAGACTTTATTTTTTGTTTAAAATTTAAAATTACTTTTTAAATTCTTCAAAATGCGTTTCAAGAGGCCGTAAGTACAGAAAACTTACTAATCATAATAACTGAATTTATGCAAGAATTGAGTAGCATAACAACATTAACAAACGTTGTTAAAAACTTGAAAGTATAATTTATTCCATAAAAATATAAATACTACAAAGTAGTTATTGAGTTAAAATCTATACTAGAGTACTATACATACAAGATCATTTCTCTACCTCATCAGACTCTCTACACTAATTTAGGCATTATTTTATTATTTTTAGTAGGGTCAGGGAAGTACTCTAGTAGTGTCTCTTCCTTAAAGTGGAGATTGTTGAGTTTGACTCAGCATATGAGAAAAAATGACCAAAAGGCCGTGGAAGGCTTAATTTAATTATGGGAGGGGGCTATTTATAATAGGTCAAAACTACTATTCAATAATTTTTTTTAATATAGTTTATTACATTTATTTATTTATTTATTATTTTATTTAGCCACATACCCCCCTAAATAGCAAAAGTTGATTATATTGAATTTTTTCTTTTCTTTCTATGTGAATCACGTTGTTACTGTGCATTTTGGGCTTTGGAATCTAGTGCTTCGTAGGTGTAGGTTGAGGCCGTTGATCGAGCTGACAGCTGACTGGAATCACATTTGGGTTTGAGTCAACACAAGCGAAAGTAAATGGCATAGCTTACATCATTGGATTGGTCTTGACAAGCAAATAAAAACACTTGGAAATTGCATGCACCTAGAATTGATTGTATTGAATCCAAAGTAGATTCTAACACACCCTTGACACGCGTTAGGGACACACAGACGGTCCAGATGAGTTGGGTGGCATGATCGGAAGGTCTTGGTTGTGCCACATGGCTTCCTTTTTAATTTTGAATTTCTTTTTCCTTTCTTGCACATTGAAGGTCCATTTTTGCTCGTTTTCGTGTCGTTTTGCTCCTTTTTTCCTCCACATTTTACATCTAAAATTTACAAACACACCTAAATTAATATTTTACACACAAAAAATTTACAATAATTATGAAAAAGACTTATTTTATAATAAAATGCACAAAACTAATTTCAAATTTCTAAAATTCCAATCTTTTTCAGTTTGACACATATATGACTTTTAAGACTTGAAAATGTTTTTAAAAATTACTAAAAACATAATCGATCATATTTGCAAACTTAAAAGACAATATCAAGTGCATTAAGACTCAAAATAAAATTACACAATATTATTTTTATGGTTTTAATTATTTATAAACTAATCACATGTTTCACATTATAAAACGACTCTAAAAATAACCAAAAATATTATAAAACATAAAAGCACAATAAAAATAATTTTTAAACACATTTTCACACTAAGACACTAAAACACTTATTAACACAAAAATACTATTAATTAGAGGAACTAACGAGACATGTTAACGTAAAGTAATGATCTTTAATATTAAAAAATGTGCATTGTCACAGTCTCATCAATTATCTAAGGGTATTTTAGCTTTTTTGGTTAGAAAAAACGGTGGAATCAAAGAAAGAGAAAAAAGTGGTAAAAGACAATAGCAAAGTATGAATTAAAAGAGTGCGTTGTGGTACCCAGGCCCCAAAAGAAAGGATTGCTTTTATTTTTATTTATCTTTTAAGGAAAACAAACCCTATAAGAGATAGATCTCTTATACTATTAATGCTTTAGGTCAATAGTTACCATGTTAATCATCTATTGGTAGGACAACGAGTAAGATAGACAAATGTGGACAGATGATACGCCTCCTAACAACCCTTGCACTTTATGTGATACCAATAATACTGTCTTATGTGGTCTTATTGTGATCCAGTAAGTCCGCCACATTACATCTTCCCTTAAAACAATTTCTCATCATGATAGTCTATAGACGACCCTTTTTTCGGTTCGTTTCATGGGACTCAACAACCCCATCCCCAACAACCCTCATTCGTAACTTGTTTGGGATGAGATTGTTTTGGTTAATATGTCTATATAACATCCACCTAATATAAGTTTAAAATATATAACATACTAATATTACTCTTAATTATTTACCTATATTTATAATATAATGCACATGATGTTAGTATAACAATATGAGAAAATTTGAACTATTGAAGTTTTTTTATAACTAGACTATAAACTTTATTTTGCAAACTTAAACCAATTGATTTTATATTCACAATATAATACATATCTCAAAATGAAATTTGCCATGTCATATTTACTACCTCTAAAGGTATATAAAATAAAAGAGTAATGAAAAATCCCAAAACAAGTGAACTTTGTCCATATATACAAGTCCACAAGTTCAGAGGAGTGCGCAACCAACCATCTAGCATCTTACTGCTGATGCCGAGAAATGTCCTTGTCTGCATCACCATAACTAAGTGAGCTTATGCCATGTATGATCCTACAAAAATTATATTTTTCTTTTTGGGAACTTCCATTGTACACTTTTCACAAAAAACATAACATGTGTATGATTTTTCTTTAGGGTTTCCTATAAAGGGTAGGTTTCCTTTTGTTGATTCCTTTGTAACATCAATGCTATCATGTGGCATCACACACTGTAAATCCCCATTGAGACAACCTCCATTAAGATAATAATAAGGTTCATAAGTCTCCATCGAGACAACATATTAAAACTATATGCCTCCATCAAGATGATACAGTGGAGCAGCCTCTATCGAGACTAACTTAATTAAATATACCATCATGTCATAAGTAGCCTATACAACCTCATAAAAATTCATTTGATATGCTTCAAGTTTCACATTAAATTTTGGGTGCAATGTCTTTAATATTATGCTTGCTTGCATAATGCTGAAAATCAAGACATGCTCATGTTACTTATGCTCCATAAAGACATAACCAGATATAGAACATGCACAACATTTATGGTGATGTACGTAAAATTCTACTTGCTTCGTATTATGAAGCAATATAAATTAATATCAAAGTTTTTTTCTTCAGATCTTGTGTCCAATTCTTTTCAAAAATGGTGTTTATATCTCATTATAACCCATTAAAGATATACTAGTCACTTAAGTATTCAAGAGCTCATTTCAAGTTTGAAATCAAAACTAAACAAAAGAAAGACTAAGTCCCCATAAACACATCATTTAATAACCTTATAGATTCCTTAACAAATCCAAAATGCTTCAACCACATTAAATAGGAGGAAAGATGGTGGAAACAAGAACTAAAAATTCTACTTTAAACCTCTTATCACTTCCTTGTATTTTCTAATAAATGTAAAGGACTTAGCTTATAAAAATATTACTAAAAATAACCATTTTAGTAAAAATGATAAATCCATATAATATAAAGGCTAAAATATCAAACTTTATCCCAAAAGACACTTAAAGTACTAAAAAAATATGAAAATTAGTAACATAGCAAAACTAGTTGGTTTTAAGGCTAAAAGTGATCTTGTTGGTTTCTAAATGATCCAAAACCTTTTCTAAAAGTTTGGACAATTTCTGTTCTTAATTTTAACCTTTGAAAGCTTAAAATTTATCAAACAACCTGCAAATCAAAGCAAAACTCCAAGGAACTTATAAAACCACAAATCAACAACAAATTCACTAAAATTCACATAATTCCAAAACTTTTTATTCCAACAATCAAATCCTTTTATTAGATCATTTTCCAATGATTACTAACCTTGAATGACATTAAAATTATACACATATCATGTCCCAAAGTTTGTTTATATAGCCAAAGAAAGAAAGCTAAGAGTAGTTCACAAATTCTCACCTTAGTTAGACAACTTGAACTCTTCACCTCTAATTTCACTTTTCCCACTTAAAAAAGGTTGAAACCAAGGCTTATCATCTTTCTAAACACTTAAAATAGACCCTAGAAATGTTCAAAAGAATCGGATTATAGGTACAGCCCCAGTCTTGAAAGATTGAAGCTCAAAAACCACAAAATCAGGCTTACCTTGACTAGTTTTAGTTTTTTTCTCTTATCACCATCCAAGCCTTGATCAAGATACTTGGAGATGGGATTATCTTCTTGAAACCTAGCTGAAAATGGAATTTTCTTTAGAGGAGGGTCAGACTTAGGAGGTAGTGGCTTAAATTGAACTCACTTACTAGCTTTAATTTTTAAAGTAGCACATACACACCTCTGCATTACTTAACGCTTAAGTACTCTATTAATAGGCTGATTAGTGTCCCCCTTTTGGAGCTTATTCACCAATTTTTTTGTGTATAAAACACTCACACAAACCCCAAATAAAAGCTAGGCCATAGGCACCCATTTGACTTACTAACTTAGGTATACTCACTCACATCCAAAACTTAACAAATCTTTCTAAATCTCTTTCAAACTCTCTTAAATATTGAATAATATAATTCATTAGTTAATTCCTAACTTGTTCAAACCCTACTATAGTCTGTAAACCTAAATACTAAGAATATTACTGATTTAGGGTGTCAAGGTGAACTTTTCACCAGAACACAAATCATCCTTTTACAAGAGACCTTGTATCATTCTTAATAACATTCTTAGAGATTCCTTACCTTAAGTAAAGCCTCCTTGACCCATTATTTCAAAAACGTACATAAACTTACTTCACATAAAATCATAATTCCATCATAAATAGCCCTTAAAACTATTATTAAGCTCTTGATTTTGACTTATCCAATATAATTATATAACAAATGCTATTAGAATTCATTTTTTTCCATCTTTTCCTAAAACGCATCTATCTTCAGGAAATTGTAAGTCATTTAGCTATAATGTCAAGATAAATAGCACAAAATGCAGTTTTAAACACAATACACACTATTAATATAATCAAACACATCAAAATGATTATGAAACACTATATAATGCAATTAATATTATGAAATCATGCAATACATTGGCCAACAAGTATGTGAGAATACTAGGCACCACAACTCTCCCTTCTTGATGAAAATTTGTCCCCAAAATTTACTTACCATACAAGTATGTATGCTTTGATCTCTTATGATTCTCATGTTCCCATGTTCCCATGTAGCTTCTTCAATTGAATGGTTCTTCCATGACACTTTAACTAAGGGAATCTTTTTGTTTCTGAGTAATTTGTTTGTTCTATCCAAAAATTTTATCGGTTATTCTTCATATGTTAAATCTTCTTGTAAATCACCATTTTCTTGTTTCAGTACATGTAAAGGGTTGGAAACATTTTTTTCTCAGCATTGACACATGAAAAACATTATGTAGTCCTACTAATGATGGTGGTAAGGCTAGTCGATAAGTTCCTTTTCTAACTTTCTCCACAATGTTGTAAGGACCAAGGTATATTAGACTCAATTTTTCTTTTTTACAAAATCTCATAACTCTTTTTATCAGTGCAATCTTTAGAAAAACTTTATCTCCACTTTCAATTCAACATTTCTCCTCTTAGAATAGGCATAACTCTTTTGTTTGATTTGAGCTATCAACATTGTCTTATGGATCTTTTGAATTGCCTCTTCGTTCTTTGATATAATATCAGGTCCAGATACTTTCTTTTTCCCATTTCATCCTAATGCATTGGAGATCTACATTTATGACTATACAATGCTTCATGTGGTGCTATACCAATAGTTGCTTGATAACTGTTCTTATAACAAAACTCCACCAAAGGTAAGTACTCATTCCATTATTTTTGGAAATCAAGAACATATGCTCTCAACATATCCGTTTGGACTTGGAGAGTTCCTTCAGACTAACCATCTATTTGGAGATTAAATGCTATACTAAAGGTCAATTTAGTCCCCATAGCCTTATGAATACTCTTCCAAAATATAGAAGTAAATTGAGGACCTTTATCTGATACGATAGACAAGGTACTCAATGTAACCTCACAATTTTCTTCACATACAACTGTGCATACTTAGCTACAGGGTAAGTTATACAAAGTGGAAGAAAATAAGTTGTTTTTGTCAATCAATTAATAATTATCCAAATTGAGTCAAATCCTTCTATCATCCTTGGCAACCCAGTTACAAAATCCATTACAATATCTTCCTATTTCCATTGTGGAATCTCCAATGGCTATAAAGTACCAACTATTTCATATGTTTAGTTTCACCTACTAAGGAATGAGGTACTCTTTTTTAGCAATATCTTTCTTCATCCTCAGCCATTAATAATGAGCATTTAGATCTTTATACGTCTTACTTTTACCAGGATGCATTGAGTAGGGAGTATTATAGGACTCATTCATTATCTCCTTTACAAGACCTCCCTTTTTGGAACACAAAGTCTAGTACCATGTTTTATTACTCCATCATCTAAAAGCTAGAAATCTTTTCTCCTTCTAGACTGATGAAAATAAGGATTTGAAACTTGATTTTGCTTAATCTTCTCTAATAATGTAGGTTGCAATGTCATTACAAGCAACTTTTCAATCAATCCATACATTACTATCTCCAACTCTAATCTCTGAATATCATCGGTAATTGGTTTTTGAATCACAAGTATTGCTAAAACACTTTTTGAGGACTTTTTGCTTGAAGCATCTATTACTACATTAGCATTTCTAGGATGGTAATTAATGATACAATCATAGTCCTTAGTTAGTTCCAACCATCTTTTTTATCTCTTATTTAGCTCTTTTTTGTGTACAAAGTATTTAAGCTACAAATTTTCCATCTTGCATTAAAATGCATCCTAACCCATTTCCAGAAGCATCACTCTATACCACAAATCCTTTATCACTTGAAGGAATGGTAAGAATTGAAACTGTTACCAATCTATGTTTCAACTCTCGAAAATTCTGTTACATGCATCTGACTATAAATACAACATATTCTTCCTAGTCAGTTACATAAGTGGAGTACAATTTTTTAGGACCCTTAAACAAATCTTTGATAATAACCTGCCAAGCCACAAAAACTATGAATCTCTAAAGTATTGCTTATTCTTGGCCAATTAGTCACTGCTTTAATCTTGTTGTATCTAAAGGAATTCTATCTTTTGACACTACATGACCTAAAAATGTCACTTTCTCGAGCCAAAACTCGTACTTTTTGAACTTGGCATAAAACTATTTCTCCTTTAAAATATTTAGGATTATTCTTAAGTGCTTAGTATTTTTCTCCATTGAGCAGGAGTAGATAAGGATATCATCAATAAAAATGATGACAAAATTGTTTAAGTAATCCTATTCATCAAGTCCATAAAGACAGTTGAAGCATTTTTTATCCTAATGGCATGACCAAGAACTCATAGTGCCTATATCTAGTTCGAAAAGCAACCTTTGATACATCTTCTTCCTTGATTCTTAACTGATGGTACCCTGATTTTAGATCAATCTTAGAGAACACCGTTGCACCTTGTAATTGCACAAATAGATAAGTTATCCTTGGCAAAGGATACTTATTTTTCTTTGTAACCTTTTTCAACTCACGATAATCAATACATAATCTCATTAATCCATCCTTCTTCTTTACAAACAACACTGATGCATCCCATGAGGAAAAGCTAGGATAGATAAATCCCTTGTCCAACAGCTCCTATAGTTGCACTTTTACTTTTTCAATTTAGCAGGTGTCATCCTATAAGGTGTCTTTGAAATAGGAAATGTACCAGTTATCAACTCAATCTCAAACTCAAGTTCTCTTCTTGGAGGCAATCTAGGTAAATCTTCAGGAAAAACTTTTAAGAACTCGCTCACCATTGGAACATTTTTAACTCTTAGTTTCTACTCTACTTGAGTTTCAACCACATTCGCCAAGTATCCAATGCATCCATTATTTAATAATCTCCAAGCCTTCAAATGTGGTGCCCGTTATGCTCACATACAAATTTAGTTAATAATAACATATTTTTATTACATTATAATTATTACTGAGATGCCTAATTTTTATTAATTTGATTTTAAGATTTTCTGTGCAGTTTGAAGGCTCGGTCTCCTTGATTAAGAAGCTCAATGTGCTAAACTAAGAACATTATAATTTTCCTTCCTAAGTTATTAGCTTTCATGTGGCTTAAATTGTTTGCTTATTTTATTTATTTATTTGTTTTAATAATAATTATATTTTATAGAGCGTAAGATGATTACATATAATTTTGCTTGTAAATTTTTTTAACATAAATAGTACGGCTGTAAAATTTCTTCTTGCCTACTTTGGTATTTTATGCAATATATATGCTTGTTTCATTATGTATAGCTACATGTGAAGGCTTAATTGTACTCCATGGTTTAGCTATAAAAAATAAAATAAAATAGAGTTTACTTATGTTCTATGTATCGCCTATTGCGTGGAAGATTCTCGCATATACTTCTACCGATACGAACTCATAGACTTTCTATTCTCTCCACCAAACTAAAATCCTAGTATCTCTAATTCTTCACATTTTTAGTAAAGTTAAGCCATACTTAATATCATAGTTTCTCCAGATGTTATAAAGTGCATATTAGCAAAATGAACACTCTTTCTTGCTTTTGTACATGTATAAAAGTTAGGCACCCAAAATCTCCTAGATACGAGTTCTATATATAATATGTATATATATATATATACACACTTTATTGTTGCTCTTTGCATACATACACACACACTTATATATATATATATATAGATAGATAGATAGATAGATTTTAGTGTATGAAATTATGGTCTTTCCGCGTGTCATTTCAAGTGGGTTTTGTAGAATTACTTGACGGATATATATAAAAGGATGATGAGTTATATATATTCTTACTGATTTAACAGCTATAGTAGGCTTATGTGTACATGGAGATTAATTACCTATGCCAACATGACAATTATTTACATTAGTTTTTAGAATATGTGATGAACATCAAAATATAATTATTTGTAGAATTATGTTCCATTATGTCTCTTTACATTTTTTTATTATCATTGAATTAGTTATATATATATATGTACACACATGTATATATAGTAGTAACTATTCTATGGTTAGTATATAGGGCAATAATTATAAATAATAGGCTTATTAGCACATTTGGCTTAACAAAGTGACTGACGCCTTTTACTTCTTGTTTTCTATTTGGATACAAGATAAGTAGAAATCTATTTCAACTGCAACACAAGATTGTTATTGTAATATACGTGATTACTAGATCATTTGCATTTATGGGATAAAGGCACGTGTATATTTTTCTGACGAGAATCATCATACTATAAGAAAGAAACTATTTGTGTGTGCGCTGTGTAGTTTACTTGTAAGTGGCCTTAAATAAGTTCCATGGGATAGCCTAGGTTTCAAATGGTTTCATGGCCCGAGACCATTTTTTGGACCTCTTTGTAGTTCCTAAGATTGGGGGACTACAGTGTTCTATGGGATAGCCTAAGGCACTATTGCTCGGTGACGGTTCGTTAGTATGCATGCATGCTTTATAATAGACCTAGGTGGGCGGCTCATAGCATACATAACTATGATGTAGTAAATGTTCTTATGATATGACTGGTACGATGGGAATTTTATGAGTCCATACATGATGCCACTACATAGCATAGTTTCTACTTACTAGGCATTATCTCATATTGTTCTGTGATGTAGATGAAGATACATCTCAGTAAAGTTAGTTTGGAGATCTACTGACACAGTCTCCGTTCTCGTGACTCTTTGTATATGGATATGTTGACCTTGCATGGGCACACTTATGTTTAAACTTTTAATTACTTTGGGATCATTATAAGTGCGGGTCGAGCAACATTTCATTTTGAGATATAAATCATTGTAGATATTTATCTTCCATGACCCAGAGGCTGCGACAGAGAAAAAAAATTAAACTAAATAAGATTTATTAAAGTGAACAACTAATTAAACAAATAAATAAATTACTTCGCTGAAATAAATCTCATCGGCAATCATTGTCACATGGATGCTGACCACGAAAGTGGGTTGGTAATTAAACTACAAATAACTATTCATCATTTTTAGATTAAATAATTCCATGACTGACATCAACGACGACATTGGGACATGTTGTACAATACATGTCATACAACAGTTTCAGAGTAAATTACCAATTCTGCTTATACTTACCAGATTGTCCTTGTGATTATCTAAAATTCATACATTAATATTTATCATGTGTAAAGCCTACTATAATCACCATCGTAGTGGCCTAGTTAGGTTTTGGGACCTGTCTCTAAGGTTGCTCTTTGCACGACTTGATCTTTGAGTATGGCATCATGCACTTATAATTCTTTCCAAATGGGAATTTGAGTCCGTTCGGTGTTTAGTATCATTTAATCATATCATTCACTTAGTTTGCTTTTACCAAGTTATCATTTTACATTTCTTGTCATTCATTCATTATGATCATTTTACGTCAAATGCTAAATCAAATATCATTATGTTAATTTAATTATCAGTGTGCCTTTAAAGTCCAAGTAATAAAACTGCTACTTTTATGCAACGTGTGTGCTACCAACCATTTAGGTTCGGCCTGCCGAATTGCTAATGTTCAGCCTACCAACCATTTGATTCTAGCCTACCAAACTATTTAAATTTGGCTACCGGAGGATGAGTTTGGCTTGTCGATTTGTCAAAATCTAGAAAATTTCTAAATTTTGGGTCTTAGCTAATCGAGCTCCAAACTCAATGTTGGCCTATTTTGCATTTCATAGATTACAGAATTTGTATTTAAAGCATAGAGAATCATCATCAAACACATGCAAACTTTTTCTCCCTTTTTAAATAACAAAATCAGAAACTAAAGTTTGAATCAAAAGTCAAAAAACTTAAAATCGAAGTCATTTAATCCGAGTGTAAGTTAAGCAATTTCTCAACCACTAACATACATGCACGGACTTGGACATGCTCAATGTATCAGCAATCAATCTAAATCATGGTTTTAAACATTTCAACAATACATTTAAATATTTACTAAAAATGCAGAATAAGTCTTAAGAATGAACATGCTTGTTAATGTTCATCTTTGTTTATGTTTTAGATCTAAAAATTTTTCAACTCATAACTCAACAAAAGGCTTAGATTAAAGTGAAAAAAATAAATTTCTAGATTTGGTGTTTGAGTTCTAACCTCCATTCTTGAAAAGTGGGTGTTCAAAGGTTGGCAACTTGATGATGTAGGAGAAAATTTTGAAGCTCAAATGAGGGTTTCATGTGTGTTTTCCTGCTGGGATTTTTTAGAGTGCAAGAAAGAAAGAGAGAGGGAGTGGCCGTGAGAGACAGCAAAAGAGAGAAGGGGAGTGAATGTAAATAGGTTTTAATTCAATTGTGGGCTTTTTAAAACAAACGTAGTGGACATTTTGGTATTAAGATGGAAAAAAATTCCAAAATAGTAATTAAAGGGAAATGGACAAAAAATAAATGTTTAAAATGAAGGTGACCAAAATTTATTATTTCAAAAACTAAATATGGTGCAAATATAAATTAAATAAATACTAGAGAATTTAAACCAAATGAATTAATAATTAATCAAGCTTTTGGCACACTAATTAGACCAGATTAATATGAATAATTCCATTTAAAAGCCATGAGTGCTACATTATCACTGGCCCATCTTTTGTGAATAGTGGCATGGTTGTTTGTAAATTACAAGGTTTTTGAAAAGGTTCAAATTCATCCACTATATTCTTAGTATATTATATTATTTTTAGCAGAATATGATGTCAACTAGCTTGATTATATATTAGTAGTATGATTAAGTTAGACGGGTATTACATCAAAACCAATATAATAGGAGTCTTCAACCTACTGGTCTTACCCATAAAAGAAAATTCTATCTTTTATGGAGGTCAAAATTTCACCATTTCTTCCTACAGTCAATTGTACTTTGTCAACAAATCCATACCGAGTATAACTTCATAATTTGACATATTCAATAACACCAAGTCAACAAACAATTTTTTCCATCAATTATCACTAGCATGCATGCAACATCTCATTTAACTACAAAATATCTCCAATTGGTAAGGTTACACAATATGGAATTCTGAGTTGGTCCATTGGTTTGCCTAGTTTTCTCACATGTCCCATAAATGCAAATGACTGAGTGTCTCTCGAACCTATCAATGCACATGTAGGGATTCCATGAATAAGTATCTCACCTATAATAGTTGTTGGGGAAGCTGCTACCTTACCTGTGTGAGTGCATAAACCATAGCAAGAACCTTCTTTTGTTGATCATTTGTAAACATAGGACAGTCCTTAGTCAAGCTTCCTTGTTTACTACATGTGAAACAAGCTTCTTGTCTACACTCTCTAGGATGAAATTTACCACTTAGGACATATAGTTCTTTGGGTAGTCGTAACTGGTGCAAGTTGTGGTTTCTTATCAGAACCCTTTGTTTCTTTCCTTGCTTTTGTTGCCCTTGATTCCATTTACCTTGCTTTTTTTGACCAGCTCGTGTCCATGGTGGTGGGTGACCTCTGCCTTGATTTCCTTGAGAACCAAACTTAAAATTTCTACTTTGATTACCCCAAAATCTCTCTTGTTTCTCTCTTTGCTCTCTCTAGACATCTTGTAATTTATTTTCTACACTATCCACTTTGAATGCCATACTAACCACTTTATAAAAAGTTGCTCCCTCTAAATCAGCTACTTCAAGGTCTTTGTAAATCATCAAATTCAATCGATTCATGAAATGCTTAATCTTTAGATTCTTATTGTTAACTAGGAGAGGGGCATAATGGGACAACTCATCAAACTTTCTAAGATACTTTACCACTGTTGAAGTGCTTCATTTCAGATTAGCAAACTTCCTTCTCTTTTCATTCCTAGTGCTAGAAGTTATGAACTTGTCCTCAAATGACTGCCTAAACTACACCCAATTCATAGTTGCAATATTGTACATTGCTGCCATTTTGTCCCACGAGTAAGTGGCATCCTCCGTCAACATAACGGCAACACAATACACCAACATAGGGTGTACATTGTTGCCATTTTGTCCCAGCAACAATACATCTTTTCAGCAATTGTAACTCCAGCATAGTCAAATAATCGCTGCATGATATGTATCCAATTCTCAGCAATTTTAAAGTCCATACCACCCTTAAACATTTGTGGTTTATACTTCAAAAATCTCTCACTAACAACACCTATAACTTTATTTCTAACTGTTGGTGGTGGAGTTGGTGGTGTTGGTGGTAGAGGTAGAGGTGATGATAGAGGTGGAGGGGCTCTCTCAGCTTGTTGTTTAGCTTGCTTGTCCAAAAATCTCTCCATTAAATCAGCAAGCCTATCAAGATGGACATCTCTATTATCTCACTCTCCAGAAATACTATCTTCTGTAGCAGTACCACCTCGACGCGTAGTTTGAGCCATATTTTTCTAGTAGTACAAATTGTCTTTTCTTACATATAATTATCAAAGTGGCCAACACAAGCATGAATAGGCATATAAAGCACATCACATAATAATTCATTTTAACGACTTTCCACTAATACCACAATCGTAACTCCTACATAGTATAAGTTTAAAATACATAACATACTAATATTGCTCTTAATTATTTACCTATATTTTTAATATAACGCACATAAGGTTAGTACAAAAATATAAGAAAATTTGCACCTTTGAATTTTTTTTCATAATTATAGTATAAATTTTACTTTACAAACTTAAACTGGCTGATTTTATATTCAAAATATAATATATATCTTGAAATGAAATCATCTGTGTCATATTTATTACCTTTAATGGCATACAAAATGAAGCAGTAATGAAAGTCCTAGAACAAGCTAACTTTGTCTACATACACAAGTCCACATGTTCAGAGGAGTGTGCAACTAACCATCTAGCACCCTACTGCTGAAGCTGAAAAATGTCCTCTACTGCGTCACCATAACTAAGTAAGCTTTTGCCTAATAAGTAGAATTGATGCATAACATGAATGACTATGTAATGTATGATCCCTCAAAAGTTATATTTTTCCTTTTGGAAACTTACATTGTACCCTTTTTGCATAAAACATAACGTGCATATGATTTTTCTTTAGGGTTTCCTATATCGGGTAGTTTTCTTTTAGTCGATTCCTTTGTTCCATCAATACCGTCAAGTGGTGTCCTACACTATAAGCCCAACGAGACAATCTCCAACACGATAATTATAAGGGTCATAAGTTTCTGTTGAGGCAACATATTAAAGCTGTAGGTCTCCATCGAGACGATACAATGGCACAGCCTCCATCGAGACTAACTCAATTAAATATACCATCCTGTCACAAGTAGCCCATAAAACTTCATAAAAATTCATCTCATAGGCTTCAAGTTTTACATTAACATTTTGGGTACAATGTCTTTAATATATAATGCTCAAAATCAAGACATGCTCATGTTACTTATGCTCCATAAAGCCATAACCATACATAGAACATGCGCAACATTTATAGTGTTGTAGGTGAAATTCTACTTACCTCATATTATGAAGCAATATAAATTAATGCAAGGTTTTCCTCTACGGAGCCGGTGTCCAATCCTTGTCAAAAAAAGGTGTTTATATCTCATTATAACCCATTAAACATATTCTAGTCACTTAAGTAGTAAGGAGCTCATTTTAAATTTGAAATCAATCATAAACAAAAGAAAGGCTAAGTGCCTACAAACATGTCGTTTATAACTTTATAGATTCCTCAATAAATCCAAAATGTTTCAACCACATTAAATAGGAGGAAAGATGGTGGAAGCAAGAACTAAAATTCTACTTTTAAACCTCTTAACACTTCCTTGTATTTTTTAATAAATGTAAAGAACTTAGCTTATAAAAATATTACTAAAAATAACCATGTTAGTAAAAATCATAAATTCAGAGGGTAAATTATCAAACTTCACCCAAAAGGCGCTTAAAGTACTTAAAAAATATGAAAATTACTAACGTGGCAAAATTAGTTGGTTTTAAGGCTAAAAGTGGTCATGTTGGTTTCTAAATGATCCAAAACCTTTTTTAAAACTTTGAACAGCATTGCCCCTTAATTTAACCTCCCTAAAGCTTAAAATTTATCAAAATATCCTGCAAATTAAAGCAAAACTCTAAGGTACTCACAAAACTACAAATCAACTCTGAATTCACTAAAATTCACATAATTCTAAACTTTTCATTCCAATAATCAAATCTTTTTATTACATCATTTTCCAATAATTCTTGACCTTGAACAACATTAAAATTACATGATTCTTAACCTTCAATAACATCAAAATTATACTCATATCATGTCCCAAAGTCTGTTTATACAACCAAAGAAAGAAAACTAAGAGTAGTTCACAAATTTTTAGCTTAGTGAAACAACTTGAACTCTTCACCTCTAATTCCATTTTTCCCACTTCAAAAAGGATCAAACCAAGGTTTATGATCTTTCTAAGCACTTAATGAACCTTGGAAATGTCCAAAAGAATTAGATCATAGGTGCAACCCCTGTCTTGAAAGATTGAAGCTCAAAACTACAAAATTAAGCTCACCTTGACTAGTTTCGGTTTTTCTCTCTTATTGGCACCTAAACTTTGATCAAGATACTTGGAGATGGGCTTATCTTCTTGAACCCTAGTTGAAAATGGAATTTTTCTTTAAGAAGAGGGTTAGACCTAGGAGGTAGTGGCTTGAATTGAACTCACCTATTATCTTAACTTTTTAAAGTAGCACATACACACCTTCCTATTACTTAACGCTTAAGTACTCTCTTAATAGGCTGATTGGTATCTCCCTTTTGGAACTTATTCACTAGCTCTTTTATGTATAAAACACTCACACACAACCCTAAATAAAAACTAGGTAATAGGCACCCATTTAACTTACTAACTTAGGTATACTTGCTCACATCGAAATTTCGGTACACCAAAAATACTAGTTCCAAAACATTGGTAGTTTTTCACCAAAACTTAAATAGTCTTTCTAAATCTCTTTAAAATACTGTCAAATATTGAATAACATGATGCATTGGTCATTCCTCAACTTGCTTAAAGTATAGGCCGTAAACCTGAATACTAAGAGGATCATTGATTTAGGGTTTCAAGATAAACTTACCACCAAAGCATATATCATCCTCTTACAAGAGACCATATTATTTCAGATACATACATAAATTTACTTCACATAAAATCACAATTCCATCATAAAAACGTTAAAGCTATCATTGAGCTTATGATTTTGACTTATCCAATATAATTACATAACAAACACCATTAGAATTCATTTATCCATCTTTTTTCTAAACCGCATCTATCTTTAAGAATCCTAAGTCATTTAGCTATACTATCAAGACAAGTTGCGCAATATGCACTGTAAAAATCACAATACACGCTATTACTATAGTCAAACACATTTAAAATATTATGAAACACTATATAATGCAATTAACATCATAAAATCATGTAATGCATTGGCCAACAAGTATGTAAGAATACCAGGCATCACAGTCTAGGATAGTGGAGGGGAATGGTAGAGACCACTGCCTTACAATATTTATTTTGTATCATGGAAATAGTCTATATATTGAAATTAATTTGTGTGGATTTTAGAATTAGTTTGATGATGGCTTTCCTAGTCGATTTGAAAAAGGTGTTTGCTAGCACGGGTTTGAATTCCACTTTTGATTTCACAAATTAAAAGAATAAAGAGTTCAGTCCTTGAAGATCACCACCAATTGATGTGACTAATTGCTGACAAATTTTGCCTATAGATTTAATCAGTTGTGAGAAAACAATCATTTGCCTCTTATATTGTCATTTGTTCATATTATGTCATTTTATCGAGATATTGTATTCTTCTTGGCAAACTGTATATTTTTATCAAATTTTGTATTTTTGGTCGTTGTGAGGTAGGATTTTTACTAGCTTGATAAAAAGAAATTATAAAAAATATTTTCACATTTTTTTCATCAAGTGTATGATATAATATATCTAGTTTTATCATAAATTTCTAGTTACACTTTAGGTTAGAATTTTTTTTTCGAAATATAGTATTTTCGTGGATAGAAAATATTACTACGAAAAGTGATTTCTGAAAGAAAAAAGATCAAGAAAATAAATGTTCTCTTTATTGAAATGAAATTTCTAGTTACAAGTCTACACTCATTTTTTTGGTGATAAACAAAGGTAAAAACGTTATTTTTAGCACTATAGATAGCTAGAAATGTTTTTGATGCATGGAGGATTATCTTTTGTATTTTAAAAGAAAATTATTGATCAATATCACTTCAAAAAAGTGTCAAAACAGCAATGAGTTGGCCATAATAGGACAATTTGCAAGAGGAAATAGGAAAATAAATAAGCAATGACTCTGTTGGAAAAAATTGTACGCAGTGGAATTTAAAAATTTTTATATCAGAGTATTTTTCAAAACACAAGTTTGACATACTATATGCAGAAATTAATCAGATCTTACTAACGTTTTGTGTGCTGAAAAGCTCCTGCAATCAATGAAGAGAAATAATGTTCTAGAAGGACCTCAACCAATTGGCCTTCTTTGCTACTCTCTATCCACGATTAGAGTGAGTGTAGGCTCACGTCGTTCAGCTTTTCCACCTGGTGATTCTCTTTCCAACCAATTGAGAGAACCCAAAGCTAGTATTCATGATTTGTGAACAAGAGCTCTCAGGGAGTTTTCAGAATCTCACCAGTAGAGTTTCACTCTTAATCTATCAATTGATCTAAAATACTTATTAGACTCACTCCCTTTTGTAGAGGTTGGATCAAGGGTCAGTCCTTATCAAATAGGGTCTCAAAAATTTAAATCAGAATCCAATTCAGATCAATATCTGATGAAATCCACGTAAAAACGTGTGATCTTTTTATTGCACAGTCGGCAAGCCAATCTGTCTAGCCGGCATGCCAAACTTGCCCCATCGGTAGGCTGAACTGCGATAAAAATCTCAGCGAATCTTTTATTCTCCATCTAAGATTCTATAGGATAAAGTCTCAATTTTAATTCAAATAATCCAATAGAGAAGTTACCTAATTATAACGACTTTATCTAGATAATCTCTAGGAAAATAAATATTCTTGATAATTCTACAGGTTTATTTTGATTTAGTTTATTCAAAATTAAATCAACTGATAAACAAACAAGAATTATCCGATCCTAATAATTCAACAAGTTTATCTTGAATTAATTTTGTCACAAAATTAATTCAACCAATAAACAAACATGAATTATCTGATTTTACTGAATTTTAACCAATTTGATAAATTTGAGTGAAGTTACCAATTATTGGAAAAGTACGCCGTATCGTTACAGAAATTTTATGAGCTAGCAAAGGGGACCCAATGGATATATATAGTTCAAGCTCTAGGTAATTATGAAAACCAAAATCCCAGATATACATTTCATAATTATTAACCCCAATGCTACTCCACAAAAAGCTTGGTGCTGCACTCTCGAACTATATAGAATTATGAAGCCCATATAGCTAAGTCTTCATGACATATTATAATGTATCGTATCCTCATAGGATTATCCATAATCGGCTTAAGGACAAGTTTTGTCTTACCTTTCCAATTATTTTTATTTTACATTCCATTATTTCACCATCAAAAAACTTATCATCTAAAGATAGTATATCTTTCGGTTACACCTATGTATCCAAATGGTTAAGTGCTCTAATTTTCCAATTATAGGATAACGCGTATAAGAGGATATCACTACTCCTAAAGAGGAGCTATGGATTCTTTATCTATGAATAACAGGTCTACGCTATCAAGAGTCATGCTTTCAATGTACCGGCACGTGTACCATTATAAAATGTGGATGTTACCCTTTGGTACATCAAAAGACATAAGTCAAGACAACAGGCCCGCTATTCATCTCAAGATTAAGATACAATACTAATGATTGTCTAAAGTAAATCAATTTGCCGAGAGAAAATTATTAATCCAAGTCAATTCACTTTATGTCTTGATCCAACACATCGTCACCTATGACAATATCTTAATGTTTCTATTCATGGAGTCCACCTCCAATGGCCAAGACAAACTATTTCCCAATAAGGATATAGACAACATAACGATCTTTAAATGAATAAAAGGCCCAACTTTATTCCCTCAATTGCGGATCTTATGATTTAGACCATCACCTTAAGAATCGTGTCTCCGCATAATCTGTCTATCATATGCCAATTCTTAAAGGTTTAGACCGATAGTCTCAGACTATTATTTGCTTAACATACATTCAACACATATGAATATAAAGAGGACAAGATATGGTATATAAATTATGAATGAATTCTTTATTGACAAAAATGTCTCCAAAAGCATATTAAATTTTTACTCCTTAGGGCTTACATGTCTAACAATCTCCCACTTGCATTAAGTAAGTAAATATGACAAATCTCACATCTCCCTAGCTTCCACATGTCTCTCGAAGACTCTCCCCATAAGTGTCTTAGAAAATGGATCAGCTAAATTATCCTCTGACGTGATTTTGCACACCGTGACATACCTGCCCTCGACGAAGTCCTTTATCACATGATACTTCCGATCAATATGTTTACTCTTTTTGTGAAATCTTGGTTCCTTAGCATTAGCTACCGCCACACTGTTATCACAATACAGTGATACCACCTTATCCATACCAGGAACTATCTCAAGATCCCTAAGGAACTTGTGGAGCCACACTGCTTCTTTCGAAGCATCACTAGCTGCCACATACTTGGCCTCCATCGTTGATTCTAAAGTGCAATCTTGCTTCACACTTCTCCAACTGATGGCACCGCTGTCTAGAGTAAACACAAAGCCCGAGGTCGATCTCCTAGAATCCACATAGGATTGAAAATCTGAGTAAATATATCCTAGAGGAGTTAAGTCCTCACTCGAATACACAAGCATATACCCTCGAGTCTTTTTCAGGTACTTGAAAATATGCTTAACCACAACCTAGTGGTTCGGTCTCAGATTCGCTTGAAATCGACTTACAATCCTGACTGCATAACAAATATCCAGTCGTGTGCAAAGCATGGCATACATGAGACTACCCACTGCCGAAGCATAAGGCACCTTCTTCATGTATTCTATTTCTTCATCAGACTTTAGAGAGTCTTTCTTAGAAAGAGTAATTCCAAACCTAGATGGTTGCCCACCTTTATTGGAATCTTACATTGCAAACCTCCTGAGAATCTTATCTATGTAGCCGGCTTGGGACAAAGCTATCATTTTCTTCTTCCTATCTCGAAAGATCTAGATACAGAGAACAAAATTAGCCTCACCCGAGTCCTTCATATCAAACTACTTGGTCAACCATAATTTGATCGATGACAATGCCCCAACGTCATTGCCAATTAGAAGAATGTCATCTACATAGAGCAGTAAAAAAACCACATTCCCTTTTCCTCAATGTGTTTGTACACACATGGTTCATCCACATTTTATGAGAACTAATAAGTCTTGATCACTTTATCACTTATGTTCTAAGAACAGGAAGCCTGCTTAAGTCATAAATTGACTTTAGCAGCTTACAAACCTTACTCTCTTAACCCTTGACCTTGAACCTGTTTGGTTGTTCCATATAAATAGGCTCATTAAGATAGCCAATTAGAAAAGCTGTCTTGACATCCATCTGCCAAATCTCTTAGTCGAGAGTGACAACTATGGACAACAGAATCTGGATGGACTTAAGCATGTCTATAGGCAAAAAGGTTTCCTTATACTCAATTCCTTCCTTTTGCGTATAACCCTTAGCTACCAGTCTAGCCTTAAAGGTTTCGACCTTTCCATCCACTCCTCTTTTCCTCAAGTAGATCCACTTACACCCTATAAGTTTTACCCCTTCGGGAAGATCCACAAGTTCCTAGACCTGATTAGTCTCCATAGACTTTATTTCTGTGTTCATGGCCTCTGTCTAGAGTTTTGAATCAACATCCTTCATAGCCTCTGCATAAGTGCAAGGATCCCTGTCATGTTCATCCGGTTTGGCCAAGAAGGCCTCACCATTGAACATATACTTTGGGTTGATGCTTGATCCTCCCACTACACCGAACCTCCTTAGGTTGTTGTTCAGGTTCATTTGGTTTTTCTACACTGATCGAAACGGTTCCATTCGGAACCTCCGAAGTGATTGGATCACTCCTTAACTCCTCAAGCACTACTTTGCTTTGAGGTTTAAAGTTGTCCATGTAACTCTCCTCAAGGAAAGTTGCATTAGTTAAAACCACGACTTCATTTTCCTTTAAGTTATAGAAATAACCCCCTTTAGTCCCTTTTAGATATCCTACAAATACGCAAACTTTTGAACATGCTTCCAATTTATTCGTATCCTTAAACAGGACATCGCTGGACATCCCCATATACGAATATAGTTTATGGATGTCTTCCTGCCTGTCCACAACTCGTGAGGAGTTTTAGGAACTGATTTTGAAGGCACATTGTTCAAAAGATGACCTGCAGTTTGTAGTGCATATCCCCAAAAGGACAAAGACAATGATGAATAACTCATCATGGACCTAACCATATCCAATAAAGTCCTATTTCTTCTCTCTACTATGTCATTCTGCTACGGAGTGCCTTGCTTAGTTAGATGGGATAAAATCCTATCCTCTAATAGGTGTCCTAAGAACTCATCAGAAAGGTATTCTCCACCTCGATCAAATTGAAGTGTCTTTATGGGTCTACCTAATTGTTTTTCCACTTCAGCCTGAAACTCCCTGAACTTGTCAAAAGTTTTGCTTTTGTGGTGCATCAGGTATACATACCCATACCTTGAGTAATCGTCAATACAAGTGACAAAGTACTCATACCCTCTTTGTCCTTGGATGTTCATCGGTCCACAAACATCACTATGCACAAGTTCTAGAACCCCTTCGGCCTTATTGCCCTTAGACCCAAATGGTCTTTTGGTCATTTTACCCTCTAAGCAAGATTCACATTAAGGTATAGATTCCACCTTTAAGTGACTTAAAAGTCCATCCCTTACTAACCTTTGAATCCTATCAGGTTAATATGACCTAGGCATAAATGCCAAAGATAAGTCTTATTAGAGTGAGAAGTTTTAAGTCTTTTAGAGTTATTATCATTCATCTCAGCATTAAGCAGTTAGTCTATCTTTGGTTTGATCAAATATAGATTATTTTGTATCCATCTAGAACAAATAAAAGATTTGTTTTTACGAATTACCACTTTATTATTAAAAGAAACCAAAGAGGAGTCTTTAAATAAACAAGCTACATAGATTTAATTCCTTTTAAATTTAGGAACATAAAAACAATTTCACAAAATTAAATTCCTATAATTATAAAAATAAAGATGGATGTCTCCCACTGCTTCTGCTAAGACCAAAGATCCATCGTCCATCCGAAACGTGAAGTCTTCGCGTAGCAAACTTCTTGTTTCTTTGAACCCCTATGGAGAAACACAAACATGATTAGTTGCATTAGAATCTATAACCCAAATATTACTGGATTCCTTAATCAAACAAGTTTCTAAATACAAAAGATCACACCTACCTCCTTTGGAAAGGAAGTCCTTGCAATGCTTCTTGATGTGCCCGATCTTCCCACATAAGAAGCACTTTAGCTTCTTTAGGTTCTTCTTCTTCTTCTTCTTGCTCTTGTTGCTAGCAGGAATAGAAGACTTCCTATTCTTGGCCTGTTGCTTCTTTCCATTCCCAGAATTGGGATTGGAACTAGAATCAGCCGCCAAATTAGCCTCGCCACCAGCAAGAGACTCCCTAATCAGTAGTTTGAATCTTGTAACTATTTCATTAATTCTGTTAAGGTTATATCCCACCTATTGCTAAAATTAAAAGTAGCTCTAAATGGAATAAATTCCTTTGACAAAGTCTCAAAGGCCATAGTCATCTGAGTTTCAGCATCAATGTCGGCTCCATTGGTTTATGCCTCAGTGAGGTAAACCATGACCAACATCATGTGCTCTTTTACAAATGTCCCTTGTCTCTGCTTACAATTCAAGAGTTTTTGAAGCGCCCCTTGCCGTTTTGTTAGGGCCTGGCCTCCAAACATGTCTTCTAGATTATCCAAGATTTGCTTAGCAGTCTCATAATCCTCATGTTAAGCCTGCAGCATGTTATTCATGCTAGCCATAACATAGTAGCGAGCCTGATCATTTGCATCTTTCTAAAGATCATATGCTTGGAATTGATTGTTTGTGGAATCTCCCGTAGGCTCAGGAGGACAAGGGGTTGTCAACACAAATTTCAATTTCTCAAAGGAGAGGACGATATCTAGGTTCCGTTTCCAATCATTATAATTCTCTCCAGTTAATTGGTTTTTGTCAAGTATCAAACATAAAGCATTTTTAGACATTTTTAATCTGCAATAAATAATCATATACCAAACATAAGCAAAATAACATAATAATTTAGTAAGATAACACAATCATGTAAAAACATACAAATGTGTTTATGTGTCAAAACCTTGAAAATATCACAACCTTACAACGATAATTCCCAACTCAGAATTCAACAAGCTCCTAGGGGAGTCATGCCAAATTCAATTAGGAACACGGATCCTCTCCTGATTAATATATACCATCCAGGACCCGTATAATCTAGCATATATTACTAATCACTTCTTTGGCCATTAATTTTATTAACAGAGCTCCTAGGGGAGGTTAATAATAAAAATTAACAAAAGTGTATAACCATTGTTTCAATATTTTATCCATGATTTACAATCACCATCTAGAGGTGTGCAACCATAAATCATTGTAAAATACCTTATCCTCTTGGAGATCCAACCCAGTATATAATGAAGTCCCTTCCTAGGGGTTGAAACAACTATGTTTTTCCTATAGACCAACGATAAAGGCCTTAGGTCCTCTCTTTGAAAATCTTCTCCCACTCAATCTTTTGGAATCAAGGTTTTATTTTAAAAACATGCATAAACAAATTTTAATTGAGCGGCACACCCTATTCTAAATGGCATGTTATCAATATACATGCCAAATCATATTATAATGCAGGCAAGCAAAGCTACAAGCAAAATAATAATAAATAACCATAATATTATGGTTCCATCCTAGAGAACAGAAAACAATTATTACAAGAAACATTTTATCGACTCTTCATCCTTGAATCCTCACGCTATATCCTTCTTCATGTAATGCCCATCATCAAGTCTTCAATTCCATATGAATCGAATACTCCAAATTTTTGGTCATATCTGATGGGTTTTGTTGGATTTTATGATTCAAATAAGCAGTGGAAAATCAAAATTAATTCCCGTAAAACCCTCGTAGGATCCATGCAATTCGATTAGATTGATAAGAGAATCATAGAATCTAACTAGGGTGACAAAAGGGGCAAGATTGTTGGAAGAATGAAAGCAGGTTTACTCCGGTGACACACTAACTCAAGCATTTCGTATTCGGGATCAGATTCAGACGATGTTACTTAGAGCAATGCCTTCTGCAAGTATCCACACGAACAAACTCTCAAAAATGAATTGGTGTGCTAGCACCCTCTGCTTGTGTTAAATGAATCTCTCTAATTTTAGGGTTTCTAATGTTTTTGCCTTTTAGAATAAGAGAACACCTTTTCTCTTCTAATTCTGCCAGAAACCCTAAAACAAATATATATATATATATATATATATTGACTTCGAGAAAGAGTAAGATTTTAACTAGAGTAAACTGTAATTCAAATATGATTCATAGAATCTAGACAATATCAAATTTAATGAACCTAGACATATCTAGTACACCAAATCTGGACATTATCAGGTTTATTGAACCTAGACACAGTAAACCCGAAATTCATTTTTAGTCTGTTCTAAGTGTGCGACCTTATAGATTCACATAACGTTGGTAGTGGGCTTGAAATTTTGTTTCTGGCCCACAAATCGTAAGCGGCCTTTAGCAAGACATTATGATTACCCAAGTTATACGAATGTTAATAATCCGACATAACATAATCCACAATAAATATTAAAATCCTTTTGTCACTAGATACCTTGATTGAACATAAGGCATGGTTTATGTCATCCTTATACTATTCAATCATATTATTTCTTGATCTTAAGTAGACTGATATTAATAACCCTTATCAATTCATTCCAGTATGGCCATACATTTTTCTTTAGTCTAAATTATCGAGGGGCCCATAGATATCTTTCTTATAATAAATGAGGGACAAATTCCTTCTTAATCACTCACATTCCTCACATAATTTACTCTATATCTGACAACAATCTATTCCATCATCCTGTTAAAGATAATATTAGAATGTGTCAAAATATAGAACTTATCATGTAGGAAACAATAATGATTACAAGTCAGAGGACTAGGACAATACTATTGTGATGAGAATCACTTACAATAATTATCCATATAGTATTCTCATAGCAGGTCGATCCAATACATCATTTCTCAAATATGTATCTATGAGTTGACTTAGTATCTCATACACATGATTAGTAAAACATAATCATCAGTCAAACTTCATATTAGTCTTGATTCATTATTATCCCAATAAAAATGACCGACTAGGGATAATTTAGAATAGAATTCAATTTTCACCTTAGAGTTTTACTATCAAGTCACATACTTGATGACCTTAGGCTAAATTAACTATTCATAGAATTAGAATTAAAAAAATAATGAAAATATCACTTTATCAATAAAATGCAAATGTAATGAAATCAAAATGTGGTCATTACATAATTGGCCTAGGGCACATCACTAATAATCTCCCACTTGCACTAGGCCTAATCAATATTATATCTAATACCCATTGACCTAGTATGACTCTCATGCTTAGGCTGTGGAGGAGGCTTAGTGAGTGGATCAGCAACATTGTCATTTGTGGGTACTTTGCATATCTTCACGTCTCCTCTCTCAATGATTTCTAGAATGAGATGATAACGCCTGAGTATATGTTTGGATCACTGATGTGATCTAGGTTCCTTAGCCTATGCTATGACCCCGTTATTATCACAATACAAGTCTACTGGATCTGATATACTAGGAACAACACCCAATCTAGTAATAAACTTTTTGATCCAAGCTGCTTCTAAGGCGACTATATACTCAGCTTCTGTTGTAGAATCAGCAACGGTGTCTTGCTTTGAACTTCTCTAGCTCACTACACCTCCATTCAAACATAACACATAACCTGACTGCGATCGAAAGTCATCCTTGTCAGATTGGAAGTTGGCATCTGTGTAACCACTTACAACAAGCTCATCTTCATTTCCTCCATCAGTAAGAATGCATCCTTAGTTCTTCTCAAATATTTAAGGATATTCTTGACTGCTGTCCAGTGACTTTCACCTGGATCTGATTGGTATCTGTTGGTTATGCTGAAGGCATATGAGACATTAGGTCGAGTCGATAACATTGCATACATAATAGATCCAATGGCAAAAGCATATGGAATCTTATTCATGCGGTCTCGCTCATCCTGTGTCATTGGACACTAAGTCTTGCTGAGACTAATTCCATGTAACATTGGCAAGAATCCCCTCTTGGAATCTTGCATACTAAACCTATTCAATACCTTGTCAATGTATCTACTCTGACTTAGGCTAATAAGCCTCTTAGATCTTGATGCCTAGAATATAGACAGCTTCACCTAAGTCTTTCATTGAGAAACAATTCCCTAACCTTGATTTAACATTTTGTAGAGTAGGGATATCATTTCTAATGAGTAATATGTCATCAACATATTGCACTAGAAAGATTATTATGCTCCCACTAATTTTCCTGTAAACACAAGACTCATCTTTATTTTTGATGAAACCAAACTCTTTGATTGCTTCATCAAAACGAAGATTCCAACTCTGAGATGCTTGCTTTAATCCATAAATGGATCTTTGAAGGTTGCAAAACTTTCCAGAATTTGCAGGACTAACAAAACCCTCAGGTTGTGTCATATACACATCCTCAAGTAGGTTTCTATTAAGAAACGTTGTGTTTACATCCATTTGCCAAATCTCATAATCATAGTATGCAGCTTTGGCAAGGAGAATCCGAATGGATTTAAGCATAGCAACTGGTGAAAAGGTTTCATCATAGTTTATACCATGTGTTTTCTTGAAACCTTTTGCAACCAGTCTTGCCTTAAAGGTACGCACATTGCCATCCATGTCTGTTTTGTTTTTGAAAACCCATTTGCACCCAATAGTCGTTAAATCATCAGGCGGATCAATCAAAGTCCATACTTGATTATCATACATGGATTGCATCTCTGACTTCATGGCTTCTAGCCATTTATCATAGTTAGGGCTATTCATGGCCTCTTGGTAGGATTTGGGCTCATTTTGATCCACAATCATCACATCATTATTATCAGTTAAGAGAAATCCATATCTCTTAGGGCTCTGACATGTCCTACCAAACCTTCTTGGGCCTTCTGCTATTTGTGTAGGGTTAACAACTACTTGTTGATCTAGTTGAGATTCCACAGGTGGTTCAATGCTATTTTTTGGTTCTTGAATTTCTTCAAGTTGAATTTTACTCCCACTGGTTCCTTTAGAAATGAATTCTCTTTCTAAAAAGACACCATTTTGAGCAACAAACACTTTGTTCTCAGAAGCATTGTAGAAGTAATATCCTTTAGTTTCTTTAGGATATTCCACAAAAAGGCATTTGTCTGATTTGGGTGCCAATTTATCTAAAATTTGATGCTTCACATAACCCTCACATCCCCAAATCTTAAGAAAAGACAAACTAGGCGACTTCGTGGTCCATATCTCATATGGTTTCTTTTGAACCGCCTTTGATGGAACTCTGTTCGGTATGAATGCAGCAGTTTCCAAAGCATATCCCCAAAAGTATACTGGAAGATCTGACTAACTCATCATAGATTGAACCATATCCAATAAAGTTCGATTTCTCTGTTCAGACACACCATTCCATTGTGGTGTTCTAGGTGGAGTTAATTGTGAGACTATTCCACAATCTCTAAGATGATCAATGAATTCTTGGTTTAAGTATTCACCACCTCGATCTGATCGAAGTGCTTTAATACTTTTACCAAGTTGATTTTGTACTTTATTTTTGAAAATTTTGAACTTTTCAAAAGATTCAGATTTTTGTTTCATTAGATAGACATAGCCATATCTACTGAAATCATCTGTGAAAGTAATGAAATACTAAAAACCTCCTCTAGCAGTGGAACTTAATGGTCCACATACATCAAAATGTACAAGGCCCAATAAGTCATTGGCCCTTTCACTATGTCCAATAAAAGGTGTCTTAGTCATTTTGCCTAATAAACAAGACTCACATACTTCAAATGATTCAAAATCAAATGAATTCAAAAGCCCATGTTGATGGAGTTTTGAAATGCGTTTCTCATTTATATGGCCCAAACAATAGTGCCAAAGATAGGTAGAGTTTAAATCTTTAGATTTAAACTTCTTTGTATTAACATTATATATGGACTTTTTGTTTATGTTTTCAATGTTCAGAACATAAAGACCATTCATTCGTGGAGCATATCCATAGAAAATGTTATCACGGTAAATGGAGCATTTATTATTCCTAATAATAAACTCAAAACCTTCCTTGTCCAAGCAAGAAATAGAAATAATATTCCTACTCATAGCACGTACATAATAACAATTTTCTAAACTTAAAACAAGTCCACTAGGCAAAGTCAACTCATATGTTCCTATAGCTAAAGCAGTAACTCTTGCTCCATTTCCAACTCATAGGTCCACTTCGCCTTTAGCCAAGATTCTACTCCACTTAAGACCCTACACATAAGTACAAATGTGAAATCTAGATCTATTATCTAATACCCAGGAATTAGAAGTAGACAAATTGACTTCTATAACATAAATACCTAAAGGAGTAGTCGCACTGCTCTTCTTCTTCTTCTTCAGATCATCCAAATAGAGCTTGCAGTTTCTTTTCCAATGACCACGCTCATTGCAGAAAAAGCATACTCCCTCCTTTGGTGGTTTAGCCTTAGGTTCAGGATTGGGCTTAGGGTTAGGCTTAGGCTTCTTAAAGTCCTTGGGAGCCTTATTCTTGCTCTTACCCTTTCCTTTTCATACCTTTCCCTTTATTAACCATAAGAACATCTTTGGTATTCTTGATGTTATGTTCAGTAGTCTTAAGCATCCCATGCAACTCAAAAACAGTCTTCTCCATATTATGCATGTTGTAGTTCATAACGAACCCATCATAAGCATCTGGCAAAGATTGGAGAATGACGTCAACAGCCAACTCTTGGCTAATCTCAAGACCAAGTTTCTGCAAATGATCAAGATGACCCTTCATCTTTAGAACATGAGGACTCACTGAACCGACAACAGTCAACTTGAACGAGAGTAATGCCTTTAAGGTGGCAAACCTCTCAATTCTAGCTTTCTCTTGGAACATTTCCTTGAGATGGCCTATCATGGTATAAGCCTCCATTTCCATTAGTTGCTTCTGAAGCTCTGATTCCATGCTTCCAAGCATGAGGCAAGTGACATCAATAGAAGCATTGAGATGCTTACTGTGAGCATCCTTTTGAGCACTAGGAGCATTAGCAGCTGGTTCATCAGGGATAGGTTGATCAAGGACATATTCCTTCCTCTCTTGCTTAAGAACAATTCTCAAGTTTCTATACCAATCAAGAAAGTTAGTGCCATTGAGCTTATCCTTCTCAAGGATCGTTCGCAGTGACAAGTTAGATGTGGTGTTTGATGCCATTATCTACAACAAATATATACACAAAGTACTTAGCATTTTATTAAACAATTTTTAACGAGGTATAATTTAAATCCTACTAATTTTATCAAATTAATAACCTTCAATATTAATTTGGCAATCACAACAATTGTAATTTTAGTGGGCCAAGATCCATATTTCACCTCACTTTAAGTAAGCTTTGGCTTATCACCTAAAGTATGGTTATTTAGGTAGGTAACACTTTACCAATTACATCTTATGTAACTCTTGGATAAATATGGGATTTGACATCACATATCCAGGCTAATTAAAATCCCATCTAATGCCCTAGGTCCAAAACCATTTTGATAACCTAGTTAAGTCTAACCATGTCAAACATATGGATATCACTATTATCCATCTTATCTTACCTAGATGGCTTAACACACCCTGCTTTAGCAGAACCTATATTTAGCAATCCAAGTCATGATAAGTGTTAAATTATGGGAGGCATTTTAATTTCTTAATATTAAGTGAGGGTTCTACTTTAATTTTATTTCATTGTTTATTATTATGTCACATCACATACATAGCATAATAATAACACAATAAACATGTCATAGCATGGTCCAAATCTAGATTGATCTTTATAAGCCAATATAAAGGTTAATGGTCAATCCCAGGTAATCTTCATCTCCATGGATTTCCTTAGATTGCCATGAACGGACTCCATCTTGTGCCTCCATCTTGAACCTCCATACAAATTGCAATCTAAACTATTCTATTTCTATTAAATAAATAAATAAATTACAACAAATTGAAAAATGACATACAGGCTGTATTTACAATTACAAACCCAAAATAAAATTAAATAAAATCTGCCAATCACATTGGTACAAAAGGGCCATGCTATGCACCATGCAATTCACACTAAACACATAAATATAATAATATAATTTCATTATAGTTAAATTTTTATTATGACCAAAATGATTTATGTGACGAATCAATTTGGGGTCAAGGGGCAGCGCCCCTTGCGGGGACCCTAGGGCAGCACCCCTAACGGGGTCAAGGGGGCAGCACCCCTTGCGGGGGCTTGGGGGTAGTGCCCCCCGAAAGGTAAACGATTTACCTTACTCATTTGAATGAGTTGCTACCTAAATCCATTTATTTTAATTAATCAGATTACCTAATCTGTTCATAACAGAATTAATTAATCTATGTTTAACACTTAAACAAATTCATGAAATTTATTGATCTGTTTTAAACCGATCATCCTTGTTTAACAATTAACAGACCCTATGATATATATTAATCTGTTCAAAATAGATTATCATTGTTTAACATTTAAACTAGATTTACAATATATCGTTTAATCCTCTTAAAACAGATTACTAGATTCTTGTCAAATTGTATTATTAATCAAATTAACAACAACAAGTTACAAGAAACAATAAACGTATTAATCAAATTAACACGATAGAAACGTTTAATCAAGTACAACCTCAAACACATTAATCTAATTAATGTATAAATCGTATCCATGCATATCACATATACACAGAACCATATAAAATCAATTTAATTGAATTCACAAGTCGGTCTGATACTACTGTTGGCATTTTGTTAGATTTTATGATTCAAATAAGCAACGAAAAATCAAAATTAATTCCCACAAAACCCTTGCAGGATCCATGCAATTCGATTAGATTAATAAGAAAGTCATAGAATCTAACCAAGATGACAAAAAGGGCAAGATTGCTGGAAGGATGAGAGCGGGTTCACTTCGGTGACATCCTAACTTGAGCTTTTTGTATTCGGGATTGAATTCAAACGTTGTTACTTAGAGCAATGCCCTCTGCAGATATCCACATGAACAGACTCTCTCAAAAATGAATTAGTGTGCTAGCACCCTCTACTTGTTTTAAATGACTCTCTCTAATATTAGGGTTTTTAATGTTTTTGCCTTTTAGAATAAAAGAGCGCTTTTTCTCTTCTAATTCTACCAGAAACCCTAAAATAGATATATATATCTATATATATTGACTTTGAGAAAGAGTCAGATTTTAACTAGGGTAAACTGTAATTCAAATATGATTCATAGAATCTAGACAATGCCAAATTTAATGAACCTAGACATATCTAGTACATCAAATCTGGACATTATCAGGTTCATTGAACCTAGACATAGAAAACCCAAAATTCATTTTTGATCTGTTCTAGGTATGCGACCTTGTAGATTCATATAACGTCGGTAGTGGGCTTGAAATTTTGTTTCTGGCCCACAAATCATAAGCGGCTTCTAGCAAGACATTATGATTACCCAAGTTATGCGAATGTCAATAATCCGACACAACCTAATCCACAATAAGTATTAAAATCCTTTTGTCACTAGAAACCTTGATTGAACATAAGGCATGGCTTATGTCATCTTTATACTATTCAATCATATTATTTCTCGATCTTAAGTAAACTGATATTGATAACCCTTATAAATTCCTTCTAGTATGGCCATACATTTTTCTTTAGCCTAAATTATCGAGGGCCCATAGATATCTTTCTCATAATAAATGAGGGACAAATTCCTTCTTAATCACTCACATTCCTCACATGATTCACTCTATATCTAACAACAATCTATTCCATCATCCTGTTAAAGATAATATTAGAATGTGTCAAAATATAGAACTTATCATGTAGGAAACAATAATGATTACAAGTCAGAGGACTAGGACAATACTATTGTGATGAGAATCACTTACGATAATTATCCATACAGTATTCTCATAGCAAGTCGATCTAACACATCATTTCTCAAATATGTATTTATAAGTTGACTTAGTATCTCATACACATGATTAGTAAAACATAATCATCAGTCAAACTTCATACTAGTCTTCATTCATTATTATTCCAATAATAATGACCAACTAAGGATAATTTAGAATAGAATTTAATTTTCACCTAAGAGTTTTACTATCAAGTCACATACTTGATGACCTTAGGCAGAATTAACTATTCATGGCATTAGAATAAAAGACAATAATGAAAATGCCTCTTTAGTAATAAAATGCAAATGTAACGAAATCAAAATATTGTCATTATATAATTGGCCTACGGCATATCACTAACAATATCTAAATTTAATGTTTCTCAAAATTTTTTGAAAAATAAAATTAAAACTGTATTGAAAACTGCACCTTTTCTGGAAAAATTTTCAGCTCTTTGCTGGCAAGCCGATAATATAGATCGTCCTGCCGGTCATGACTCTTTGGCCTGCTGATCTTTTCAAGTCGGCTTGCCGGTCATGACTCTTTGGCCCGCCGGTCTTTTCAAGTTGGCCTGCCGGTCATGACAGTTCGACCTGCCAAACTGGTGAGTTCAGCTTACCGCCAGAGCCACCTGATTTCTTCCCCGCTGATGGCTTGCTGACCCTTACATCTAGGCCTGTCGATTTGTGACCATCAGCCTACCGAACTGGAGGGTTCAGCATGTCGACCGAGCAGAAGCCAACCTTTTTAGAAAATACAATTTCTAATGCAATTTATCAATTTTATTTTTAACAATTCAAAAACATAAAATTAGAGACTTAAGAAATACCTAGGAGCGCCATCATTTATCTTCTAGATCCATCTTCTCTAAATGATTATTTAATTACAAAATTCCTACAAATTTGAAATTAAATAATAATTCCTAGACGAAGATGATAGTCTACCATCTAATTACATGAAAAACCTAGATGCACATTCTAACATCTAAGAAACTATAACCGGTATAAATTAATTAATTAATACATAATTAAATAATAATTTAATCAACCATAAATAATTAATAAACATTCACCATATAATCCATGACAACATATAAAATTATATAGAAACCTAGAATGCCAACTCACTATAAAATTAAATTCAAGCATAAGAGAGATCAAGATCACATAATTTACACATATAGCATGATCACAAACTCGTAAATTTATGTAAAAACCATTGCTCTGATACCAATTGTTGGAAAAAATAGAACGTAGCATAATTTAAAAATTTTTATATCATAGTATTTTTCAAAACACAAGTTTGACATAGTACATGCATAAATTAACCAAATCTTCTAACCTTTTGTGTACTAAAAAATTCCTGCAATCAATGAAGAGAAATAACGTTCTAGAAGGACCTTAACCAACTGGCCTTCTTTGCTATTCTCTATCCACGATCAGAGTGAGTGTGGGCTCATGTCGTTCAGCTTTTCCACTTAGTGATTCTCCTTCCAACCAATTGAGAGAACCCAAAGCTAGTGTTTGTGATTTGTGAACAAGAGCTCTCAGGGAGTTTCAAAATCTCACTACCAGAGTTTCACTCTTAATCTCTCAATTGATCTAAAATACTTATGAGACTCACTCCCTTTTTATAGAGGTTGGGTCAAGGGCCAGTCCTTATTAGATAAGGTCTCAAAAATTCAAATCAGAATCAAAATTGGATCAATATCTGATGAAATCTATGTGAAAACACGTGATCTTTTTATTGCGCAGTCAACATGCCGATCTGTCTAACTGGCATACCAAACTTGCCCCATCGGTAGGCCGAACCTGAGGATCGGCATGTTGAACCTACAATAAAAATCTCAGCAAATCTTTTATTCTCCACCCAAGATTCTATAGAATAAAGTCTCAGTTTTAATTCAAATAACTCAATAAAGAAGTTATCTAATTAAAACAACTTTATCTAGATAATCTTTAGGAAAATAAATATTTTTGATAATTCTACAAGTTTATCTTGATTTAATTTATTCAAAATTAAATCAACTGGTAAACGAACAAGAATTATCCTATCTTAATAATTCAACAAGTTTATCTTGAATTAATTGTATCACAAAATTAATTCAACCGATAAACAAACATGAATTATCTAATTTTACCAAATTTCACCCAATCTGATAAATCTAACATAAGTCACCACTTATTGCAAAAGCACGCCGTATCGTTACAGGATTTTTATGAGCTAGCAAAGGGGATTAAATAGACATATATAGTTCAAGCTCCTGATAATTATAAAACCTAATATCCTAGATATATATATAATAATTATCAACTCCAACGCTACTCCACAAAAAGCTTGGAGCTGCACTCTCGAATTATATAGAATTACAAAGCCTGTATAACTAAGTCTCTATGACATATCATAATGTATCGTATCCCCATAGGATTATCCATAATAGGCTTAAGGACAAGTTCTGTCTTACATTCCTGATTATTTTTATTTTACGTTCTATTATCTCACCTTCAGAAAACTTACCATCTAAAGATAGTACACCATTCAATTACACCTATGTATCCAAATTGTTGAGCACTCCAATATTCTAATTACAGGATAACGTATATAAGAGGATATCACTACTCCTAAAAAGGAGTTATGGATTCCATATCTATGAATAATATGTCTATGCTAGCAAGAGTCATGCCTCCAACATACCGGCATGCGTACAAGTATAAAATGTGGATGTCATCCTTTGGTGCATCAAAAGACATAAGTCAAGGCAACGGGCCCACTATTCATGTCAGGATTAAGATACAATGTAAATGATTGTCTAAAGTGAATCGATTTACCGAGACAGAATTATTAATCTAAATCAATTCACTTTATCCAATACATCATCATCTATGACAATATGCCAATGTTTTTATTTGCAGAGTCCACCTCCGATGGCCATGACAAACCATCTCCCAATAATGATATAGACAACATAACAATCTTTACATGAATAAAGCACCCAACTTTATTCCATCGATTATGGATCTTATGATTTAGACCGTCACCTTAAGAATCGTGTCGTCCACATAATCTGTCCATCATATGCCTAATTCTTAAAGGTTTAGACCGATAGTCTCATACTATTGTTTGCTTAATATACATTCAACAAATATGAACGTAAAGAGGACAGGATTTGGTATACAAATTATGAATGAATTCTTTATTGATAAAAATGTCTCCAAAACATATTACATTTTTACTCCTTAAGGCATACACGTCTAAAAGACTCAAGAACAACAAAACATGCTGACAAGCCATTGTTCCCACCCGAACACATATATTCAACAATCGAGCTTTAACTTCTTCTTAAATGACTCAACACATCACAACCCAACTCATGGATTACATGACTCTACTAGTCCGTCAATCTAGAATTCTCGGACTCAGCCATACAACTTACTAAATTTTTGGGAGAAAAACAACATCCATATTAACAAGATTTCACAAGCCCTTATTTAGAAAAAATTTCATTAAATTCCTTAGATTCATTGATCGATGTTCTATATATAACATTTTGTACTAACCTAAAGCTTATATTCACTTAATTATGTTAAAACTGTACCCCTGTTTCTATTTATGCAATCATTATTTATCTATAATTTCTTTGGAAAATTCTCATTATATTCTATCTGAAAAATTATTCGTAAGACACTAATCAGCATTGTTTTAAAATAAAAAAAAGTCTAATTTATTAAAAGAAAGTGAAAAAATAAAACCACGTATACATAAACGTACATATAAGAATGACATTTCCAGTTAATACGACAACATGATCGGTATTGGTTTATATTGAACAAGCTTAAACATCTTACGACACCACTGCTCAATTACGCTCTCTACCAGATCGTTACGACGAAACATGTTAGTATTACGATAACAGGCGCAATACAACATTATCTTTCCCACCATATTTACTTGTTTGATCCTCCAAAAGCCCGTCAAAATTACTTTGCTACCCCCAATTGGTTGCTATCAAATCAAAAGGACGTAATAACCCCCATTTATAACGTGAAATCTCATTAAAGCCTCTCTTGAACAACAAAAAGGGTGCTTTTTCCCTGTCTATAAGCGGCACCAATCGGTTTGCTTTTCCTCTCTGTAACGGCATCGGACAAAAAAATTGACGAATGGAATTTCACAAAGTTGCCGTGTGGAAATGAAGAAAAACTCTCTCTTTTTTTTAAAGAAATGTATTGTATATTCCAGGAAGCGGGCTTCTTTGTTGACGAAGTAGACACCCAAGTTTTTTTTTTTTTTTTTTTTAAGAGGCTTTTTGAGTTTATTTTATTCAATATGTTAGTTTATTAATATTCCAGGAAGCGGGCTAGTTTGTTGATGAGACAGCCTTAAGTTGGGTTTTCCCCCTTTCTTTCTTTCATTTCTCTTGAGAGATTTTTAAGTTTTATATTTATTTTATTCAACAATTTAGTCTATTAATGTTCTAAATAGTATATAATATAGATTGAGAAAAGTAGTCATACAATTTCTTTTAAAAAAAATTGTCCATTTATAAATATTTTGTGACTGTTTTTACCAATACAGAGGATGTTTTATGCATTTACATAGTGAGAAGGATAAAAAAAGGCATTTTGACTAAATACAAAAGATGTTTTAGGTAAGTTTCTGCAAAATATAAGTTTATGAGGGTAGTTTTGGTATTTTAAAAGAGCTAAAATTGCAGTGATTTATTTTTAAACCATTTGAATAACATGAGAGATAAATGAATGAAAGCGATGTTTTAACGAAACTTAAAGGGTGTTGTAGATATTTTTCATAAAGAATACACATGAATAAATCACACCAGTATTATATTGGAAAGGTCTTTTTTTTTTTTTGTTTCCTTTTTTGTTTTGATGAAATATACGCTTTTTCTTTCCCTTGCAAAGGCATGTATCCACTTTAACTAGCACACGTTACTCCAAAAAAATTGAAGCCTGAAGGGATACCTATCTCTTCTCATAGCATCTCCAATGCAATATTATATTATAATATCATTGTTAATTTTTGAGCTACATGCTAATGGTTGCAAATTTACTACCAAACATGACATATGATAAATATGGCATTTGATTTCTATTAATTGATAATTGGCTTTTTTGCTTTAATAAGTAAATATTTTCAGTTTTTTATTATTTTAATATTAAAAGCTTACTTTTGTAAATTTTAAGACTTAATAATTATGACAAAAAAAAATATGACATCTAAAATAACATTATACATTAGAACTCAAAATAGAATAACACATTAATTTTATTTTCACATTTTTTGATGACAAAAATAGTAATAATATTGGTATTTACATTAGAGAAATCTCATCATTAGGATGAAAATGTTAATACAACAACATTCTAAAGTATATAAAATTCCTAAATGTTTATTGGCAATGTAGATTCCGATGTCAGTTAAACAATTTCAAAATTAAAAACTTAAGATTGTTAGAAACTATAGTACAATGTTTTTTTTTTTTTTGCAAAAATAGATACTCCAATTCCAGTTGTAGGACAGGTAATCACACATTTTTTAGGGATTACTAAAATATGTACAAAATGTGAAATTACTTTTTGATTGATAAGTATTTAACCCAATCAATTGTCTCTAAACATGAGATTGAGATAAATAATTAAATGTCCTAGTCCAATCTAGTGTACCAAAAAAGGCATATCTTCGTGATACTCCCTTGCAGTTCCTTCTTTCCCACTTCTGTGAAATATGGACCGGTGTTGTTTATTCAAACAATTGTTTTATTTTTGTTTCTTAATAAAAAGTAATTAAAAAAACACATTTAGTGATTATGTTTTGTTTTTCCTTTTTTATTGTCATTTAAAAAATTGAGAAAACAAAAATTTGTTATTTTCAAAACTTTTTCAAACCAAAGATTTTAGGTTGGTATGAATGGTTAAGCCAAGGTTGGCGAGGGAAACAAATTGCTCAAGGTTAGGACAAGGTGTTGGGGTAAGGTTGACGGGCTAAGACTGCTAGGGTTGGCCTTACAAGCCAAGAGTGGCACCGTTTGGCAATAAGCCGGGACCGACGGGACATAAATGGCGACCGGAGGTCAGGATGCAAGTTGATTAACTAAAAATGGCAGAAAAATTTCCGAGGGACCTATTTACAAATATTTCTAAAACCAAGGTTATAGTGTTCTAAAAGTTAAGGGGTCCAAGTACAATTTTTCATGTAAGATAAATATTTTTTTAAAACATATTTTATAGCCTCAAATGTTCTAAAGGTTATCTTTTGACAGCTATTTTAAAAAATCTTTACAATGAAATATCCTCGTTTATCACTTTTACCTGACCCTTATGAGCTGTCATAACCTCGACCTCGGTGGCCTATCCCGTCTTGTTGGCCCTGCTTCGGTGTCAATTGCGACCTGTTAATGTCCCAACTCTAGCATTGTTGTACAGTCAACCATTTATTTATTTCCTTTTTCTGTTTTAAAAACACATAATTAAAATAACATTAATAAAGCTTTTTTTTTTTTGCTTGTAAAAAGAAAAAAATATATGGTGGGATGAAATGTTCTTTATTTAAAAAATGAAAAACAAAAAGAGAGAATAATTTTTATTCTGTTCTCAAAAAATTAAAATCAAAATGTTATCAAAGGATTCCCCTCGAACGTTATCAAAGGAGATCTATTTTTCTTGAGCTCTAACATCAAATTTTCTACAACCTCCACAGCAAAAGCTTCTGACCGAAGCACTGGTGTCACTCACTGAGTCATCAAGTTAAGCTCGCATGAAGGCTTCCATATAATAACATTAATTTAGGTTGTAAATAGACCTTCTTGGGTCTAATAGGATTATGACCACTCTATAGAGAGCAATGCAATTTCCAACTAATAAATATACATACATGCCACACACAAATTTTTTTTAATATACCTTGTCAAACTGTCCATGCCTGTGTATTATATTTTGTTGGATAGTCTAGATCCAGTATTAAACAGATAATAACAGCTTAAAGTGGTTGAGATGTAGGCTACGTACGTATATATTGATTTATATCTTAATTATGGTATATAAAATATGCTTTAGATTTGTCATATAATTTAATGAGGGCTTGTTAGTGTGCATCAAATGAAACTATAACTAATTATTCCTAACTTGAGAAATGGCTCCGCCGCCGCTTGCTCCCTATTCTATACGTTTCCCCTCTCTTTCTTCATGAACGCATTAATTTATTAATTATGTATTTATTATTTATGATTAAATTTATAGATACTCCTTGAACTCTTTTCTCTCTTTAGAGTTAGTCCCTGTAATCAATTTTGTCTCATAAATAGTCATTAAACTCAAAAAATGACCCTCTCGTTAAATTTTAGATTGAAAAAATTATGTCTCATAAATAATCTCTGAACTAGCTTTTCTCTCTATAAATAGTCCCTGTGGTAATACTTACAATATAGTCCTTAAACTAAAAAAATTGCTAAAATTAGTTATATTGTTAAATAAATATATATATCACATTAAATATGCATAATTGTACCAGATGTGTAGTCCTTAAACTTGGAAAAATATGCCACATTAAATTTTTTGCTATACATATTTAATATTTTTATCTACTTGTTCAAATATATACTTTTAATTATTTTTTAAATAAGCATATTTTACCTACCATATTAATAAATATCCTCAAATTATTTTTTTGAAAATCCCAAATTATTTTTATATCTTATATAATAGATTTATCAATTTATAAGTATCTTTTGTAATATACATATTTGAACCAATTTATATTCCTACTAATCTATCAATTTTGTTTTGTTATGTTTTTTTGGTTTTTAATTTTCTTAGTAAAATATCAAATTCGTATGAAAATTCAAAATTACCACCAAATTGATTTTTTTTTTTAAAAAAAAAACATTAAACAAAACGAAACTTTAATGCCCAACATATTCAAAATTCAACAAAGACCACACTCGTGTATACGTTAACTACTCGTTTTAAAAATTTTAACACCAAATTAAGAAACAAAACTTCCCTAATATACCAAAACGTATGTTATGATTATTTTCTAACATTATTTTATACACTGCAATAAGAAATAGAAAATAATATTTTTACCTAGGGTGTCCCAAACCAATCGACGGTGGGACTTTGGCGTTGCATTCATTTTTTTAGTGGGTGGTGCCTTGTATATAGGAAAAAAAATATATGTAGCTACTTATATATAAATGTAAATATTCAAAAAAGTTATGAACATATTGTTATTCATACTTGATTCACACAGTGAGGTCAACCGGGTTGATCTTGGTAGGGGCTTGGATCCACCAACGGATCCCGTGCAAGTAGTTATGAGGCCAGATATATCTGTATAATGATAAACAGAAAAATCGTACACACATTCAATAGTTTGTGACTATATACAACAATTTAAGTTGTATGTACGTAATCCCAATTTTCAGTAATACTATCTCATTGTCAACAAGTTTTATCAAATTATTATATATTAATTAGTGAATATAATTCGTTAAATATTTATGTATCAATTATTATAATTTATAAATTTATTAAATAATAAATATTATGTATTATTGAATATTATTTAATAGCTATTATTTATTAAAATAATAAAATATTAAATCTTATTGGATATTATTTTTACTTAGTTCTTATTAAATATTAAATATTAGTATTATTTTGTTTTTAATTATTAATTTACTTACTTTATTATATTTAATTCTTAACTACTTAATATTTAAATCAAAATTTTATTTATGTAATTATTTAATTTAAACATCCTACCTATTAATACACACATCTCAATTAACCTAACATTAATAATCATATCAAATCTCAAAAATAATATATTAACATATTCGCAATTCTAACAGAATTTTTTCATTAACCAATATAACATTAAACATATTCAAAGTCATATATCAACCAAACATTTTGAATTTTCATCATCATCATCACCACCACCATAAATATAACATATTAAAAAGAATATAAACTAATTTATTCTAATCAACAATTACGCAAGCTATTTGATATTCATCATCTTTACCACAAATAAATAAATATAACAAATAATTCTAATCAATAATTACCCAAACTTTTTAACTGTAATTAACAATAAAAGTTATAAAGAAATAAATAAAAAACACTATTAAAAAATTCAAAAAATTTCCAAAACACATATTGTGACTAAAATTTCCAAAACACCATTCTAATTCACACAATAATCACACATTATCATCATCATCATCATTATCATCATCCTCGTCGTCATCGTCATCATCATCATCATTTTTACATATAGTTGACAAATATTAAAAAATAACTAAAAAACTAAGCTTATCTCAAAACACTACTAAAACAAGTGATTAAGAAAGAGAGGGGATCATCGTAGATGAAAACAATGACAAATGAAGACAAAGTGGAGGGACAAGGGCAGGCTTGTATAGAAAAGAGGGTGGAGGAGTTTTTTGCACTTTAAAACTTAGGAGGGAGAGAAGCATGCAAGTTTTATGTTTTTTTGGGTCACTTTGCGACCTAAATGAGGGTGTTTTGATGGTTGGAAGGAGAATGGCAGAGGAGTGAAGCTCGAAGATGTGTAGAAAGGGAGAGAAAGAAAGAAGCATAGGCTAAAATGGGAAGAGGAGCTCGCAGCACTGGTTTTATGTATAAAACTTTTAGTGATGATATAAGTCGTCGCTGAAAGTCAATACATCGTCGCTATTTACTATATAGCCAACATCGTTTTAATAAAAGTAAAAAGCAAAACCCTAACGATTTTTAACAACGACTTAAGCCGTCGCTTAAAGTCTCACGAAAATTCCATCATTTTCATTTTTTCCCCTACAATTTGGCCAAAAATTCTCAAAAACTTTTCTGTCATCACTAAAGTCTTTTAAATTTCTCAAAATTTCATCCCCCATTAAATTCTGCCGAAAAAAATCCCCAAAGCATCATGTTATTGCTAAAAACCATACCAAATTTACTAAAATTTCTCAGAAAAATTCCCAAAACCTCATGTCATCACTAAAGATCTTATTTATAAATTCCTGGTGGGCTCACCAACATTTAGAGATCATATGTTATCACTGATGCTAGCACAATCTTAGGAAAAAAATACGTGGAAGGCCCTAAAGCATCAAAGCTCTCTATCGATGATTAAAAGTCAACTTTTAGCTGTTGCTAAAAGTCTCATCACTAAATAATATATTCTTCAGTGACTCTGTTCATTTTTTGAATTATGTTATCATGTCACAACCTATGTTACTGCTCCCACCACCCATTGCCACACCACTAGTAGGAAGAGAAGGAAAGTATAAATTTATTACTTTAGAGAATGGCTACTAATAGGTGAAAAGTAAAATAACATCAAAAAGTACAATTAATTAGGGATTGGATTCTAGGTGATACGCATAAATTTGGGGTTTTATTTAATGAAAAATCTTGTATATATGTGGGTAAGCATATTGGTTGAAACATGTTAGAATTAATAATGGGGAGAAAGAAAAAAAATAGTATATTTAGGTTTAAACTTAGTAAATAATATTATATAGTTTTAAAATACGTAGTAAATAGCATATTATGAAAAACTGAGTAATATCTCATAAGAAATTAAGACAAAAAACCTCAAAATTCCCACCTTTCTTTCTCCTTTATATTTTTCACCCTTTTCCCTCCCTTGCGTCTCTAGCGGTCAGGAAATATAGTATTAACCAGAAAATATTTGTGATGACCCGACTGTTTCAACCATTACATCGACTGTTTGAGCCATTACATTATACTTTTCTTAACTTAATGTTACTTCCTTAGTTATAAAATATATTTTTTTCTAACTTGAAAACTTAAAACTTGGAATTTATATGAAAATATATATACATCATTCCATATTTACTAAACATATTTATAACATTTGATTAATTCATATTACGTACCATATTTATACAAAACAGTTTTCATAAGATAACATATTTCAAAACTATTAACTAACAGCGGAACCATCATGTAGCGGTATCGATACCCAAATATATGCAGTGCTCCACTGCCATTTCTAGCTCAACCATAAAATCTGTTCTAGCCTCTTAACTAGATTTTTTATAGCATAAAATAACTAGGTGAGGTATTACTCAGTATGTCCAAACTTAAATCCACAAAACATTTTCTTTCTAAAATTTAATGCATGATGCTAACTATGATTATTTATAAGCTTTAACTTATTTTTCATAATTTGACTAGAACTAAGGGCCCAAGTGTATGTTAAAATGTGCATAAAGGTCATCGTACACCGAGACTGTAACATATCTTGAAACTCCCTTAAGCTGGGAGGTTGGTACGACACTTTTTTATCTTACTAGTGAATTATTTTATTAGTCATTTTATTCATGGTGGCATACTTTTTATGATGCTTTAACAAACGCATTTTATAAAATAATATGAATAACATATTTGAAAACTGTTTTGCCTATGTCATAGGCAAGGTTTGAAACTTAATTGGATTCCGTAGCATATCCAATTAATCAATTCCTTCTTAGTTTGGTTTTAACATCTTGCTTAGATAAAATCCTGTCATTAACTAACTTCCTTATTAGTGATCTATTTGTCGACTATAGGGCCTAAACATTAAACACTCATTCTAAAATCTTAGTCTCTCTAACACATTATTATCGATTTACTTGAAACCCGAGCATTGTGTGACTGAACTTTTAATTTCATGTTACCATCCCCACACTAGTAGGTTATAAAAATTTCAACTAGGGGATGTTTTCCTATATCAAATGTTTTAGGGTCCGTTTAATTCTTTTTATAAAAAATGACTATTATACCCTTTGTGGGTTTTAGCAAACTTCTTGAACCCATTTTAGTCTAAAACTTTCATTTTCATACTTATTCATAACGGTGTAGAAAAGAAAACATCAATTTTCTTTTTATGAAAAATCTAGTTTAACAAAACTGTATAGATTTTTACCTGAAATACGAAAATCTTGATGATTTTGCCTCTAGAACAAAAAGCAACTATTTTATACTATTACACTTGGGTTTTCTAAAGGATTAAAACTCTCAAAAGTATGCAAGTCAAAATCTTTTCATTGCCCTTAATTGTACTATGTCAAAATTTTGTGATAAAATCTCGTAAAATTCTTAACTTAAAATTTGTGGCAAATTTTTATAGACCGTTAGCGATCTTAAATAGTTTTGATGAGATCTGCAACTTTTGTGTTTTAACCTTTATGAAATTCTAAATTTTCAAATCTTCTCCTTTTAAACTCAAACTTTTTAATAAGATTCAACTGAAATTTTACAAAGTTTTGTTCACGAAAGTTGTTTATTTCGTTGTCTCTAATAAATCTCATGTTTTGTCTAGAAAATACACCGGCCTCTAAACTTGTCAAAACTTTAGTTTTTTGAAAACTATCAAAACTTTACTTTTTAACAAAGTTCTTCAAATTTCATTTTTGAGGCATAAGACCCTAGTTTCTAGCATCCAACCACATCACCATATGTATATATATAACATAAACTAACCATTCTATGAAATCCCTTTTACATGCCATAGTCCAATCTTAATACAAACCATAAACTTAACTCATGTGAACAACATACTATACTAAGCTAGGGTTTAGGGTTTATCAAAGGCTTCCCCAAGCTTTTGGCCCTCCTTTGTGATGCTTAAGACTTTGGTACTTCTTTTGAACAACCATAACATAACCCATAAAAAATTTACTCAAAAACTCAAGAAAAAACACTAAAAGACTAAGTGGAAAAGCTTTACTCTACCTTCAAAGTTGCTCAAACTTGCTCTAGAATGCTTGAACTTATTTTTAAGCTTAATTAGAGGTTGCATTTTAGCAAAATATTGAGAGACACATAGGAGAGAGTGGCTGGTTTTTGTAGTAGATAATATGGGTTCTTGTTTTTTTTTTTTTCATGCAAAAATTGATGGAGACAAAGAAATATTTTTAACTAAACCCTTATCCAAATAAAACAACACTTTAAGCACTAAATTGAAATAAAAATAGTTGCAAATTCATAGCCAATTCTGGATCCTACAAGGGTGAGATGTGGAACTTTTTGCATCTTAGGAGTGTCACCTAATGGGTCCCACTTGCTTTTTACATAGTCTTTTACACTGTAATATTAGTGTAAAATTGAGGAGATATGTACTTTAACAGTAAAAAATTATACTGACTTACTTTTTACTCATACTGTCTAATCTCAACATAATCGTTCTTCTATCTATGTTTAGAAAATTTTTACATAATTACACTATTTTGTGTACTATTCACTTATGTGTGTCTCTTTATACTGTATGGATTGTATACACTAAAATCATTACCAGTTTAATTGACTTGTAAACGGACAACTTTTACACTATTTTAGACTATGACATGATTTTTCTACCTCCATTAATAATTTATTCTTCATAAATTTATATCACATAAATTATAATTAATGTGATACAAATTTCATCTTTAAGAGTATTTTACACATTTTTAAAGATTTAGAAGCGACTTCACTAGCCACCGATGGATAAGAAATATAGTATTAACTTGGTAATATATCATCATGTAAGTATAAAAATTCACTAGTGACTTTGCTAGACCACTGCCAATTGGGAAATATTATACCAACTTGGTAATATTGTATTACTATGTAAATACGTAAATATTCACTGACGACTTTACAAGACCATTGACGGCTGAAAAATACAATATTAACCTTGGTAATATTATATTATGTGCAAATACAAAGATTCATTGGAGACTTTGTTGGACTGTTGGCAATTGAAAAATGCTGTATTAGCCTGGGTAATACTATACTACCGTGTAAAAACAAATATTTACAAACGGCTTCACCATGCCGTCAACAGCAAAAAATTATACTAATAACCTATTAATGCTATATTACTACAAAAATATAAGATTGATCGGCAACTTTATCGGACCGTTGGAGGCTGGGAAATAAAAGTATTAACCTAGCAATACTTTATTACCATGTAAATACACAAAGATTTATTGGTGACTTCATCGGACTGCCAGCTACTAGGAAACACATTATTAACATGGTAAAACTGTATTATTGTGTAAATACAAAGATTCACCTACGACTTTTCCAGACCACCGACTATTAAGAAATATAGTACTAACCTTGTAATATTATATTTACATAGAAATATAATATTTCCATGTGAATATAAAACTTAGTCGAGACTTTGCCGGACTTTACCGACATCGGTGAAGTCGTCGACGGCCGGAAATACTTTTTTTGGTTACTTCAAGAACACACCACAAAAAACAAATTTTCCATAACTAAATCATAATATTGTCCTGTTAGACATGTATGCCTTAAGGAGTAAAAATGTAATAAGTTTTTGGAGACATTTTTATCAATAAAGAATTCATTCATTAATTATATACCAAATCTTGTCCTCTTTATGTTCATATTTGTTGAATGTATGTTAAGCAAACAATAGTTTGAGACTGTTGGTCTAAACCTTAAGAATTGGGCATATGATGGACGGATTATGCGGAAGACACGATTCTTAAGGTGATGGTCTAAATCATACGATCCGCAATCGAGGGAATAAAGCTGGGCGCTTTATTCATGCAAAGATTGTTATGTTGTCAATATCCCTTTTGGGAGATGGTTTGTCTTGACCATCGGAGATGGGCTCCGTGAATAGAAACATTGGCATGTTGTCATAAGTGATGATGTGTTGGATCGGGACATAAAGTGAATTGATTTGGATTAATAATTCTGTCTTAGCAAATCGATTCACTTTAGACAATCATTTGTGTTGTATCTTGATCTTGAGATGAATAGTGGACCCATTGTCTTGACTTGTGTCTTTTGATGTACCAAAGGGTGACACCCACATCTTAATAGCGGTATGCATGCCGGTACATTGGAGGCATGACTCTTGATAGCATAGACCTGTTATTCATAGATATGGAATCCATAGCTCATCTTTAGGAGTAATGATATCCTCTTATATGCGTTATCCTGTAATTGAAAAACTGGAGCACTTAACCATTTGGATACATAGGTGTAACCAAATGGTATACTGTCTTTGGATGGTAAGTTTTCTAATGGTGAGATAATGGAACGTAAGATAAAAATAATCGGGAAGGTAAGACAGAACTTGTCCTTAAGCCGATTATGGATTATCGTCATGGAGACTTAGCTATACGAGCTTCGTAATTCTATATAGTTCGAGAGTATAGCTCCAAGCTTTTAGTGGAGTAGCGTTGGAGTTGATAATTATGAAATGTATATCTAGGTTATTGGGTTTCATAATTATCAGGAGCTTGAACTATATAGGTCCATTTGGTCCCCTTTGCTAGCTCACAACATCCTGTAACAACACGGCGTATTTTTTCAATAATTGGTGACTTATGTCAGATTTATTAGATTGGTTGAAATTTGAAAGAATCAAATAATTCATGTCTATTTATCGGTTGAATTAATTCAAGATAAACTTGTTGAATTATTGGGATCGGATAATTCTTGTTTGTTTATTGGTTGATTTAATTTTGGATAAATTAGATCAAGATAAACTTGTAGAATTATTGGGAATTGATTTATTTTCTTAGAGATTATCTAGATAAAGTTGTTTTGATCAGATAACTTCTCTATTGGGTTATTTGAATTAAAACTGAGACTTTATCCTATAGAATCTCGGGTGAAAAATAAAAGATTTACGAAATTTTTATTCGACAGTTCAGCCTGCCGATGGACGTGTTTGGCCTACCGATGGGGCCTGTTCGGCCTACCAATCAACGAAGGATAAGATTACGCGTTTCCACGAGGATCTTATCAAATATTGATCCGAATTTGATTCTGATCCAAATTTTGAGACCTAATCTGATGAGGATTGACCCTAGGACCAACCTCTATAAATAGGGAGTGATTCTCATAAGTTACTTAGATCATTTGAGAGATTAAGAGTGATACCCTGCTAAGTGAGAATCTGAAAACTCGCTGAGAGCTTTTGTTCACAAATCACGAACACTTGCTTTGGGTTCTCTCGATTGGTTGGAAGGTGAGTCACCGGTGGAAGAGCTGTACGTGTGAGCCTACACTCACTCCAGTCGTGGATAGAGAATAGCAAAGAAGACTAGTTGGTTGAGGCTCTTCTAGAATGTTATTTCTCTTTACAGATTGCGAAGGTTCTTCAGCATACAAAGGTTAGTAAGATCTGGTTAATTTATGCATATAGCATGTAAAACTTGTATTTTGGAAATTACTCTGATGAAAAAAAATTTTAAAATTCCGCTACGCACTATTTTTCCAACATGTCCATCCTTAAAAAATAAGATCAAAATAATAAAAAAAAAAGTCTACTATAGGAAAAGTAAAAAAAAATGCATAATTATATCACAAAAATTTTACAAAGACTAACAAAAACAACCAAATACAAAGATTATTTTCCTCATTTTCTCACCATCCAAACAAAAATGAAAAAACATTGAAAATTAGCTCAAAATCAAAAGCAACGAGAGAATCGACTACTATCATCACTGTTGCACCGGCATGGATTGGTTTCAAGCCTAAACGATGAAGGCAATATTGCTAGCGCTAACATGTTCTTCAAGTTGAATCTTAGACATATAGATCCAAAAACAACTGTTGTCATTCACAAATCATGATTTCCACTTGAATTTGAGGTCGTGCAAAGATTTGCTACCGCCAAACTGAATTTAGCATTGACACGGTGAGTTCCTCCTCTCTAGCAACTGTAGCCTCTAGAATTCCAAGCAAACAGGCAAGCAACGTAAGGAGACGAATGCCGAGGTGATAAGATTAGCCTAGATCTACAAGCTCTTCTTCGGCATCATTGAAATCATGTGTTGTAGATGCCATCGACGACAACCATGGTGGTCTCTATCGAAGCTCATATCTGAGCCCTAAGCAAAATTTCAAAGAAAAAAAGAAAAACAAAAATAAATGTGCAAAACACATGGAGGCTTGGATCCTATCTCTTGATTTTTGGCGTCATCTTCTCCATCTTTGGCAATATAAGACTAGTCTAGATCTAATTGGTGGTTCGAAACTCCAAATACGGGGACGCCGGTGATGAATAGGCCGATCGGTCTCAATCTGGCGATGCCAGAGCTCGAGTTCGGCAAATTGACAAAGACAGAACGTCAATGAATCTTCCGTCAACTTGGGACAAGATCGGAAGACGAGAAAGAGATGAGAGAGAAAAACAAGAATAAGAGAGAGAAAGAAGGGAAAAAAAGAGAAAAATGGGGAAAAACATATCAAACATGGTAGGGATATTTGGGGATTTTAATAAGATAAAATACTAAAATTTTTAAAATATGTTATTTGCTCCACTTTTACAAAATACTTGACATAATTTACTATTAGTTTCTAAAAATCTGATATTTTGTGCAATTTCTTTTAATAATTATTAGTAATTTCCTTTGAAAATAATTATATAAGTAATTTTTTGTTTGTTTCTTTTTTGTATAGTTGTGATCATGTTGTGTAAATGTTTCAGGGAAGCCAATGATGAGCTAATTGTACTAATATCGAAATATCTACACAAGAGAAGAGGCATTTTGGGAAGCCGTTAGTTTAATTATGTGACGACCCACCTTTTCTGGTAGTCACTTTACTTGCTTAAACAACATTTTGTAAACAGTAATCTTACTTACTTAGTAAGAAAAATACTGAAATAAATTTTTTTCTTTAAACATTCTCTAAAGTTACTTAAAAATTGTTGCGATCTCTATCGCCATTCAAGTTGAGACCTCGTTCAATACTTGACTTTAAAACTATTTCAAATTGTTTCTTAAAGCTTAATAAGAAACATTTACTGAATCATTGATCAAAACTTAACTTTATAAGAAAATAAATCATTGTGTAAATATATCGTAAAACTTTAAATACATTCCTTAAAACTGTGATTTTCTCAATAGTTTGAAAACATTACATTAAATAGCGGAAAACCCTTCCTTTGTGTAGCGGAAGCAAATTGTGGTGGTATCCATACCCAAATCTTTGTATCCATCTTCCGCAGCACCCAGCTCTTCTAACGGGTCCTACTGGTCGCCCATAAAACTACCTACAGCATGAAGAAACTTTTGATGAGCTTTCGCTCAGTAAGTTCAAACATATCCTCACAAATCATTTAAAACATGCTTTAGAAACTTTTCCCATGAAAACCTTTTTCTTAAAACCTTTCTCATAAATGTTTACATAAACGTTGTTTATAAAATATTTAACATAAAACAATCCTTAGATTGCTCTTCATAAAAGTCATTTATGTTTTCATAAATACTTAGTATAAAACATTCCTCAGAATATTTTCCATAACAATAAATGTTTCATAACAAGGAAAACCAGTAAAATCAAAATGCTTGTTTCCATTTATGCTCAATTATGAACTTCAATTATGAGCATCTTATGATCATTCTTTTCTTACTTTAACTTTCTAGCTTCGTTTCTTAACTTTTCTTATATTACTTTAACTTTCTGTCCTTGTTCCTTATCTTTTCTTATCTTATTTTAACTTTTCATCCTTTGTTCCTTAACTTTCTTTATCTTATAACCTTTAGTGTTCGTACCAACATCTTTAATCATGAGATCATAAATGTGATGCTTCCCTTGTGGAAGACTTAAGACCATTGAACTTTGAGGTCATGTACCTCACATCTAGGAGGTCCAACTTTAACTTTACTTTCATTACCTCACAACAAGAGGCTGGTACGATACTTTCTTTTTATCTTTACGTTACCTTCTTATTAACTTTAGTAAGCATTTCAAATGCAATCACATCATATGCAAACACACTTGCAAATCATAGCTTGTACTGTAAAATCTATTGCATAACAAATGCATCATATAACGCAAACACATTTTACAAATCATAACTTGTACTCTAACACTTATTGCATAACAAACGCATCTTATTGCATAACAAATGCATCATATAACGCAATCACATTTTGCAAATCATAACTTTTATTCTGAAACTTATTGCATAACAAATGCATCATATAACGCAATCACATTTCGCAAATCATAACTTTTATTCTAAAACTTATTACATAACAAATACAACTTATTGCATAATAAATGCATCATAAAACTTATAACTTAAGCTATAAAATATTATGCATTATCTAAATGCAAAACATACTTTAAATACTTTGAAAATCATAACTTGAACTTTTAAAAACATTATGCATATCAATGTGCAAATAGAATTTAAGCATAACAGTTGCAAATTCATTGCAAATCTTCTTTTGTACTTTAAAACTTTTTGTATAATAAAAGCAAACATACTTTAAAAGAAACTTACATAATAATTGCAAACACATTTACAAACATATACATAAACATTTAAAAATCATCTACTTCATGCTTAGGTGAAGTCTGAACTTACCCAAACTATGCCCGAGCGTTCTCTATTCCGTTCCTTTCTCGTTCCTTTTCCTTCCATTGGTTGGCTTCTGTATCCTGATTATACAACAACTGACTCATTAATTAACTTTCTTTTTATCAATCCACTCGATTGATAATAAAATGTAAATAGTAACCATTCTTTCCTTTTAACTTGACTTGTATGCTATCGGTTTACCCTTTTCTTTTCCTTAATTTTGTAACCCATTGGGTTACCTTTCGTTTACTTGAACATCTCTTATTAAATCTCTCGTCACACGTGACGGTAATGTTACTTAACGTATTACGGAATATTTTTTGTTTAAGAACGTTATTGTAAATTGGAGTGTTTGACTCCGTTCTAGCCATTTTCGTAAAAATGACGTTTTTTACCCTTTTCGATTTTTTTGTCAACTTCCTAATTCTATAAAACCCATTGCGTAACTTTAACATTTCATTACGTACATATTACAGAAAAATTGCCATTAAAAAACGTTTCCTGACATTGGGCGTTTCGGGTCCATTTTGGCCGTTTTCACAAAATGACCATTTTGCCCTTAACTCTTTTTCCTCCATTATTTCCTTAACTAAACTTTAATTTCCTTAAAACTTAACATCTATGGTACTTACTACCTACAGCAGTATAGGAAACCAACGTTCCCTAGTGAAAACCCAATTTTCACAAAATTTTACTGTTTTGGCCTGAAATACAAAAATATTTACATTTTTATCCCTGAAACCAAAAATAATCTTTTTAAACCATTAGTCCCCATTTTTCATCAGGAACATTTCTGCTCAAAGTACCATATTCAAAATCCTTTGGAAAAATAACATTTTTGCCCTTTAAAATTTTTTTTCCAATTTTAACAAATTCTTGTAAAATTAAAATCTCTCAAACGATTGAGATTTTTGATGAATTGTCTTTAATGCCTAATAGTTTTGTTGAGATCTACAACTTTTGTGTTGTAACTTTTTTGAAAGTCCCACTATACAGGGGTGTTTTTGGGCATTTTTTAATTCTACCGAGAAAGAACTTTTTCTTTCAATTTAGTCCTTGGGTCATTTTTGTAAAAATCCATTTTTAAACAATAAATCTATCCCTACATAGGCAGTTCCAATCCTTGTTTTAATCATTTTCATTCCCACTCATCATTTTTGCAAAATTAGTACTAAAATTACAAAAAATAACACTTTTTGTAAAAACTAACATCTTGTACAATAAAACCTAAATTTTCACAACATCACCCTGCCATAATTCATGTATCTATGGGATTTAAGCAAAACTTTGCTTGAAAACCCACATACCTTTGAAAGAATAAAAATCAAAACAAAAATCATAAAATTTCAAAACTTTAAAATCAAAACTTGCCCAAATAGTAGTTTTGATTTCTAACCCTCCAAGAGCTCCTTTAAAGCCTTTTTCCTAAGCATTTCTCATACAAAAATACTTTGAATTAACTTTCCTTCTTTAACCTAAGAAAAACCATGAAAAACCTTTAAAAAAGTTAAAGTTTTACCTTAAAACTTGATAAAATCCTATGAACTTTCCCTCTCGAACTTAAATGGGGTTATTTTTGCTAAGATGGGTAGTTGAAAAATTTTTGAGGCAGCTCATCCATGGTTGCCGTGGGTCTTGGAGAAGAAAGAGAGATTTTTTGGCAAATTTTTGCATTAAATGCATGTTTATCCTTTAGGTGACTCATGGTAATCCTTTGGGTTACCCATGTGGCACAAGGTGATTGGGCCACCTTTCATGGCTTTGTGGCCCAATAGAATTCAAGTGGGTGTCCACTTTGTGGGGCCTGAAAATTTACACTGTGCAATTTTTCACCACACAGTATTTTTCTTATATTGCCATAGTAAAATTAGTACAAAAACATATTCCTAGACTGTATAAAATATTTTACTTGCCTCTGGTTTATTTTTGGAGGCCAAACATAACCTTTCCCATATATACGTTTTCACTTAGCAGTATTCTTTTTATACTGCTTTAACTTAAACAATCCAATTTCTATATTACATGACCTTAAACAGTCTAATTCTTACACCATATTATTTTAATACTGTATAATTTTTCATATTATTATATAATATTTTTCCTTAAACTGTACTTTTCGTCTTAATGTAATCCTTAACTTAATACATTTTTAATGTATTGAAAATACCGGGGTATTACAAATTAGGAGAGCTAAGTTGACATAATTTTATACAAAAGGACATACACCATAACTTATAACATTTGAGGAGTTAAAAGCTTGTTTTGAGCAAATCTTGACCGCCTAAAGTGTGGTTTAACAACCGCCTTGCTAACATGCGTAACCACGCTCATGCTTCTTCCCTTGAAGGTCACTGTTGAGTGGAATACCGGTAAAACCTCATTGTTAACTTCTTATAGAATTTTAAATAAAAAAAATTCACGATTGCAAAAAGGATGATGACATTTGTGATGACATTCTATCTATCTAGTTGTAGAAGATTTATTAGAATAAATGTCCTTAAAGTATATGATATTTTGTAAAAAGATGAATTAATAACTAAAGAAAGAAAATTTTTTATTATGTTATGTGCATGTATTTTGAATACTTTATGAATATCATTAAATTCTATAATTATCTATTTGACTTTATATATTATATACAAATGTTGTATACAATAATATTTAAGGATGATAATGATATTGGTCAGTATTATATAATTAATTATTATTATTAAATATTCAATTAAAGTGTGAAATTTTTAATTGAACGTTACTAGTGCAAGTCATTTTCATTAGAACGATCTTATCTGAACCGTTAATGTAGTGAGTCATTAAATCAGTATATTATACACAATAAGATTATGTAGGATCGTAACATCAAGTGACATGAATAGCTAAATAATTTTCGTTAAAAATTACAATGACTAATCACATCGACCGATGATCATATATAATATGATCTTAATCTTAAGTTATTAGTAAACTTCTATTTATGGAATTATGTCTTTTGATTTACTGTGTATGGATTCAAAAATTTAATTATATCCCTTGTAGTTTGGAGGCATAATGAAGCAAGTAGCCAGCCATTTCTTCTCTATAGAGAAGTAGATAAGTAATTCTCTTAAGTATTGATTTAGATCTTGAATAATATGGGCACTCAAATATGTGATTATGTTCATGAATTTATTATTCATTAGAGAATCAATGGTATTCAAGAATAAAGAAATAATTACAGAAATTAACAAATTTTACCTAACTCTAATTATGAATTATTGTGGAGAATTGACTAATATGCAATAATTATATCAAATGGACAACTCTAAAGAGCAATATTATCTTTAATTTCAATAGTGTAATTCTATTTTTTAGTGGAGTAATATTGGAATTAATAAAAGATATATATTAATTAAAGAATTTAATTAATATATTGGTCTAATAGGAGCTTAAAATTGCAGGTCCGTTAGTTCCCCTGTCATCTTTGTAAATACAATTTGGACAAGAAGAATTATTGGTTTAAATAATTAATTCAGAATTATTGAACTCTAATTAAATATCACTCAAAATAAATTAATTATAGATTAATTTATAATTATTCAATAATGAAATTGTTTAAAAATTAATAATATTTAATTTTTGAAGACACATAGTAGGTGGGTTATAGTATGTGTGGCACGTTCTACTACAACGAAGGATTCCCTGTGTAGTCCAAAAGTTGTTCACTAAGTTTCCTTATCTAAAAGCTTCTAATTTTGATAAATGTGATTTAATTCAAAATTAAAAATTAGAATTTTAGAAACAAATCAAATTAGGTAAGAAGCAGATTTTCTCTCTCATCTGTCCTTAAGTTGGCACCATACATAAATAAAGTATTTATATATGAGTGGTGCCTACTATAGATAAGGAAGGAGAAGATTACCTTCTTTATTTTAATTAAATATATAATATTTAAAATTGAAAAAAAGGAAACTTAAAAAGTTTAAATAGGTCTCACATTCTCTATAAATAGAGACGTCCTATATTCATTCTATACACAATTGAGTCCTTGGTGAGACTGCAAAAATTCTGCTAAAAAACCTAGCATAAGCATGTAGAAAAGAGAGAAAGAGAGAGAAGAAAAGTTATGCACAGTCCCGCTTTGCTCATGTGTTGAGTTTGAGTATTTTTAGAAATCCTAATTCCTTTCTATGCTCGCATGTTTGTCCGATTGGTGCTAAGGATTAGAAGAGGCAGACGGTGCTTTTTCCAATAAAAGAATTTCAATCTCCTGTCTTCAACCGGGTAGGCATTAATTACATGTATATTTATTAAGCATTAAATCAATATACTCTATAATATTGTTTTACAAAAGTTTTGATAAAATTTTTGTTATACACATTCCATACCCCTTTATCACGTTGCCACGTATTTGACTAAAATCGTTTTAGAAAACCAACAGGATTGCCATGCATTAAGGAATTTAATGTTTTTGATAACAATAATTCTAATTTAGTCTATTTAAATGTTGAATAGACATGTGTTGAAAAAATCAATATAGATAAGAGAAAGAAGTGATCACGTATATTTACTTTGTGTACCATTTCAATATGTTATACATGTTAATTTATAATTATTCTAACATCAAATTTAGTATTATTTGTAGTTCATTAGTGATGTTAATGTGTGTTTGATCTCAATGTTAGGATTTTGAGACCAATGGATTAAAAAGAAGACAATATTAAGAATGGTAAGTATGATTTGGCATATTTAGTAAACGATGATTCTTGATACTGAAAGATGGTAAGTATGATTTGGCATATTTAGTAAACGATGATTCTTGATACTGAAAGAAAAAGAACCATGCTCTTCGTATTCAAAGTCGGACGGATTTCAAGTTGCGTAAATAAACCCAAATTAAATTATGCATCATTCTAGTTGTTTTCTTCAACCTTTTCCGTAAGATTATCTTCATTAATTTCTTGTTTTGTTAGTCATTGTGGTTGGTTTTTGAACTTCTCTTCATTTTGTTTTATTTTTATTTTAAATAAATATGTGGAGAATTGAATCCTATTTCCATATACTTAAAAAGATATTCTACATTACAATTATTATTCGTTAGCTTGTATGGCCAAAAAAGTCCTCAAATTGTTAAAAATTTGGACTATTTCTAATCTCTGTCCTCGTCTTGCTCATCATTCTCTCTCACAAAATGTTTTTAAGTATCTGACTAGGAAAATCTGATCATAATTCATGTTTGGAAGCCCACTTAAGTATATATATGCATAGTAGCACCAGGAATCGAAGATCTACTACGTGAATATCATATATAATTCAATTTTTCAAGAACCATTATTGCTTAATTAATTAACTACATTGAGCTGCTACGATTAATTTTTAATAGTACGTGTTTGATAGTGCTCTTACTTATATAGCTGATTTGTAATTAAATTCTTCATATCCACCTCAACTTCTCTTAATTCTTTTCCTCAATTCACTAGTAATCAGGGGCTGTACATTAAACGAATACGTATAACGCAGAAAATTAGTTGTATGTATATTTCCGGCTTCTGCAGCAAGCTGGGATGCAAATGATTTTATAATGTAGGTTTATAATTTAATAATACTGAGTTCTGATTCAATCATTGAGTTACGTCTTCAGTGTCCCATATTTGAGCCAAATTATTTTTTTCTTCATTTGGATGTTGCCAATCAATATTGGTAGATATATGCATTTTTATTTGGATTTTTATTATTGTTGGTTAATATAGTGTTTGGGAAGTGTAGTTAGAACTAATGATTAGAAACGATTTTGGTTAAAAACACTATAACATGTGAGAGTTTACACTATATAACTTTTTGTTTTTTACTATAACTATTGATAGCTTTATACTATTTATTGGCTAGAGCTAGTTAGTTCTAACTAAGAGCTAAACACTCTAATAGCGTGGAAATCTTATGCTTCTATGTCTTTTTTTTTTTATCAATTAAGGATTAGTTGTGTGACCACAAATTGTGAAATATTAGTTCTCACTACTAGAAATTTGAGAGTATGTTACCTTCATTTAACGACCTTTTTTAAAAACGATCGTAGTAAAAGAGAAAAAAATATAGAGAGTTTGCCTAAGAAGACAAAAACTGTCATGGTACGAGGGGGAGGTCTTTCACGACGGTTTTTAGGAAAAACCATCGTGATAGATTATACTTTTCACAATGGTTTTTAGAAAAAACTAGCGTGAAAGGTGCGTTAAAATCTTTATTCCAACTTGACAATCAGACATGAATCACAAATTTAGTTCTTAAAAACACATCCAAAACCTTACGAAACTACAGTTGCGGTCCTTCTTCGCCTCCATCCTCCTTAATTTCCTTCCTAATTATAAGTGTTTTATTATGTATATTTATAAATAGTTTTGATTTTGTTGATTAGCATTTTGGTTTGTGAATTTATAATCATGATAAGTTTTTAGATATGTTGGGTATGATTAATTTATGGATCAATTAGTATTATTGATCAATGTTTAATGTTTTGTGGATATGATTAGTTATTTGGATATAAGTATGATTAATTTGTTTTGTATAAATGATTTATTATTTGAATATGATGGGTATGTGTAATTTGTGGATATTTGACTATGATTAGCTATATTGAAATTGATGGGGATGAATAATTCATGAAATTTGTGGATTTATGATATGATCTATATCTTGTAGGTTAATTAATTTATTAAATTGTTTTTAATTTAATTGCATTGTATATTTTTCGATTTAAGACTTGCGAAAATGATAGGAATGTTAGACATGTATGCCCTAAGGAGTAAAAATGTAATATGTTTTTGGAGGTATTTTTATGAATAAAGAATTTATTCATTTATATATACCAAATCTTGTCCTCTTTACGTTCATATTTGTTGAATGTATGATAAGCAAATAGTAGTCTGAGACTATCAGTCTAAACCTTAAGAATTGGGCATATGATGGATTGATTATGCGGAAGATATGATTCTTAAGGTGACGGTCTAAAACATATGATCCGCAATCGAGGGAATAAAGTTAGGCGCTTTATTCATGTAAAGATTGTTATGTTGTCTATATCCCTTTTGGGAGATGGTTTGTCTTGACCATCGGAGTTGGACTCCGTGAATAGAAACATTGACGCGTTGTCATAGGTGACGATGTGTTGGATCGGGACATAAAGTGAATTGATTTGGATTAATAATTCTGTCTTAGCAAATCGATTCACTTTAGACAGTCATTTGTATTGTATCTTAATCCTGAGATGAATAGTGGGCCCGTTGTCTCGACTTGTGTCTTTGATGTACTAATGGGTGACTCCCACATCTCAATAGTGGTATGCATGCCGGTACGTTGGAGGTATGACTCTTGATAGCGTAGACTTGTTATTCATAGATATGGAATCCATAGCTCCTCTTAAGGAGTAATGATATCCTCTTATATGTGTTGTCCTGTAATTGGAAAACTAGAGCGCTCAACCATTTGGATACATAGATGTAACCGAATGGTATACTATCTTTGGATGGTAAGTTTTCTAATGGTGAGACAATGGAACGTAAGATAAAAACAATCGGGAAGGTAAGACAGAACTTATCCTTAAGCCGATTATGGATTATCATATGGGGATAGGATACACTTTGATATGTCATGGAGACTTAGCTACACGAGCTTCGTAATTCTATAAAGTTCGAAAGTGTAGCTCCAAGCTTTTAATGGAGTAGCGTTGGAGTTGATAATTGTGAAATGTATATATGGGATATTGGGTTTCATAATTATCATGAGCTTGAACTTTATAGGTCCATTTTGGTCCCCTTTGCTAGCTCACAAAATCCTGTAATGACACGGCGTGCTTTTTCAATAATTGGTGACTTATGTCGGAATTATCAGATTGGTTTAAAATTTATAAGAATCAAATAATTCATGTCTGTTTATTGGTTGAATTAATTTTGTAATAAAATTAATTTAAGATAAACTTGTTGAATTATTGGGATCGGATAATTCTTGTCTGATTTTCGGTTGATCTAATTTTGGATAAATTAGATCAAGATAAACTTGTAGAATTATTGTAAATTGATTTATTATCTTAGAGATTATCTTGATAAAGTTTGTTTTGATCAGATATCTTCTCTATTGGGCTATTTGAATCAAAACTGAAACTTTATCCTTTAGAATCTTGGGTGGAAAGTAAAAGATTCGTGGAGATTTTTTCTCGGGAGTTCAGCCTGCCGACTGACGTGGTCGGCCTGCCGATGGGGCCTGTTTGGCTTGCCGATCAACGGGAGATAAGATTACACGTTTTCACACGGATCTTATCAGATATTGATCTGAACTTGATTCTGTTTCGAGTTTTTGAGACCTAATCTGATAAGGACTGACCCCAGGATCAAAGGCTATATAAAGGGAGTAAGTCTCATAATTTACTCATATCAATTGAGAGATTGAGACTGATACTCTTCTAGTGAGCATCTGAAAACTTCCTGAGAGCTTTTGTTCACAAATCACGAACACTAGCTTTGGGTTCTCTCTCTTGGTTGGAAGGAGAGTCACCGGTGGAAGAGCTGTACGTGTGAGCCCACACTCACTCCGGTTGTGGATAGAGAATAGCAAAGAAGACCAGTTGGTTGAGGCTCTTCTGGAACGTTACTTCTCTACACAGGTTGCGGAGATTCTTCACACAAAGGTTAGTAAGATCTATCTAATTTATACATATAGCATGTCAAACTTGTGTTTTGGAAATTACTCTGATGAAAAATTTTTAAAATTCCGTTGCGCACCGTGTTTCCAAGAAGGAAATAGATGCGGGATTTTTGATTGTCTAGAGAGTATGTGAATAGTGTGGAAGAGTTCTTGGATTTTATCAAAACTCATGCCTATGGTGATAAAATTCGGTATTCTTGTGTTCAATGTGGAAGCCATAGATCTCATTCAATTCCAATTGTTAAAGGGCATTTATTTCAAAATGGGATTATAATTAGTGGTTACCAAACGTGGCATTTTCATGGTGAGTCTAAGTTCAATACAACTTTAGTAAGTGAAGAAAATAAAGCTATTGTAAAAGATAATATGGATGATCATGACAATATAGTTGACATGGTCAATGATTTAGAAGAACACTTTTTACACCGTTTGGATTTATTTGAGACAATGATGAATGATACCAAGACACCTATGTATGGGGGGTGTACCAATTTTATCAAATTGTCCTCTTTAATTAGATTATAGAATTTGAAAGCATCGGGTGAATGGTCAAATTCTAGTTCCACAAATCTTCTAGAATTTCTAGGAAGGCTTTTAACAGAGAGTAATAAATTGCAACTAGTATGTATGAGGTTAAGAAGACTTTCAGCACTTTGAGAATGGAGTATGAGAAAATTTATGCTTGTGAAAATGATTGCGTTCTTTATGGGAATGAGTACAAGGACGAGAATTATTGCTTTGTTTGTAAAGAGCCAATGTGAAAGAAAGGAATGAAGTCAAAAGACGGTAAGAATAAAGTGCCGGCGAAGATGTTGTGGTATATTCCATCGGTACTACGTTTGAGGCATTTATTCAAAAATTCAAAGCATGCCAAGCATTTGACATGGCATCATGAAAAACGGGTCAACGATGGTATGCTTATCATTCGGTAGATTCACCATAATGGAAGACTTTTGAAGCCGATCATCCCGAGTTTAGTGTGGATCCAAGAAATATACATTTCGCTTTGCCGATGGATGGAATGAACCCACATGGTAACATGAGTAGTAGGCATAGCACTTGGCCCGTAATACTTGTCAACTAAAATCTCTCTCCAAAAATGTGTATGAAGTGGAAGTTCTTAATGTTATCTTTCTTGATTTTGGGTCCTCACCAACCAAAAAATGACATTGATGTGTGCTTAGCACTGTTAATCTATGACCTAAAGAACTTGTAGGAAAATAGAATCAAAGTTAGAAATGCTTATTGAGAAGAGACGTTTACACTCCATGCAATGTTGATATAGACAATAAATGACTTCTCCGCATATGGCAATTTATCTAGTTATTCAGTTAAGAGTTTTATTGGTTATCCTATTTGTATGAAGGAAATGTCTCACAAACAGTTAAAGAATGGTAAGAAAACCATTTTTCTTAGTCATAGAAGATGGTTGCCAAGAGATCATTGTTACTGCAAACAAAAGAAAGTCTTTGATGGTAATATCAAAGAAAGAGACCCTCCTTGGCCTTTGATGGGTCAACAAATATTTGAAATGGTAAAAGATGTGAAGTGGTACTTCGGAACAGAAAGCAAGGTAAGGACGAGCCGTTGATAAATGGATCATAGAAAAAGAGATCAATCTTTTTTCAAACTTCCATATTGGAATACATTTTTTGTTCATCGTTGCTTGGATGTTATGCATATTGAGAAAAACGTTTATGAATCGATAATCAGTACGTTGCGTTACATTTTGAGCAAGACTAAGGATGGTGAAAAAGCATGGCTGGATCTCATAGAAATAAAGATTAGGCCTAATTTGTTTCCCTAGAAAAAAGGGAACCATGCATACTTACCTCTGGCAAAGCACATGTTATCAAGAGGGGAAAAGAGAAAGCCTTGTGAATGGCTTGCTTCATTGAAAGTGCCAGACGGTTATTCTTTGAACTTTAAAAAGTTAGTGTCGGTGAAGGATTTGAAACTTATTGGCATGAAAACACATGATTGTCATGTGTTGATTCAACAATTACTACCACTTGCATTGCGGGGAATCCTAACAAAGATTATGAGATTAGCAGTTATCAAATTGTGCTTGTTCTTTAATTCAATATGCTTCAAGGTAATTGGTCCACTTATGCTAGATTCATTGCAATCAAAATTAGTGCAAAACGTTGCATATGCTTGAGAAGTATTTTCCACTGGCATTTTTTGACATCATGATTCATCTAACGGTGAACTTAGTACGTGAAGTTAAGATATATGGACTGATATATTTGAGAAGATGTACCCATTTGAAAGGTCTACAAAGGTTTTTAAGGGCTATGTTGAGAACCAAAATAGGCTGGAGGGATGTATCATAAAAAGTTACATAACTGAGGAATCGGTTAGATTTTACTCCGAGTACTTATCTAATGCGGAAGCAATTGGGCCAAAGACAACAAACATTGAGGCTGGGGGACTATCTATTGGCAATTCCTTCCTCAGTAAATAGAGAGGAGTGTGATCAAGCTTGTATTTATGTCCTACACAATGCTGATAAAGTGGAGCTTTTCATTGGGGTGCACATGAACAAATTAAAAAAGTTGAACTTGAAAGAGTAAGAAATGAGAAATGGTTGCAAGACAAACACAGCCAGACTTTTTGGGTGTGGATTAAAGCACACGTTTATGTCAAGTGCCCTACATCACAAGATAGAAGCATGTCACAAGTCTTAAAGAACCTAGCTAGAGGACCGTCATCGATAGTTACAAGGCATATATTATATTCCATAAATGGTTACACTTTATGCACTCATGATGAGAAACATCCTGTCCAAAATAGTGGTGTGACTCTCTGTGTCGAGGCTATACATATTTCCTCCACCAAGGATAAGAATGCGACATAAAGGACTATGAACTACTTTGGTTTCATTGAAGATATTTGGGAACTTGATTATGGGGGATTGCGCATAGCACTTTTTAAGTACAAGTGGGCTAAGAATAGCTATGTTAAGATGAATAATCATGACATCACAGTGGTTGACATTAGAAGATTGGAATATAAAAATGATCCCTTCATTATAGCATAAAAAACAATCCGATTTTTTAATACAATAGATCCCGAAGATTTGGAATTATCTGTAGTTGTCCCAATAAAGCCAAGAGTAGTTATTGACGGTGAAGAAGTTGCCAAGGATTGTGCAAACATCCCCTTATTTACAAAGGGATTGCCACCGGTTGAATAGATTGATGATTTTGATGATGATGTTTCCCACTTACTTTGCGAAGATGTGGAATGGATATATATTAAGGAACCAAAGAAAAAAGATGAAAAACTATGCATTTGTAAACAAATTTATGTTAATTTATTTCATTGTAGTTTTTTATTTTGTTTTTTCTTCTTTTTCAGGCTAAGGGGTGTATCTATCTATAGTTATTTTTGTGATAAAAACAGGAGAAAGTAAAAACTTTGGGCCATTGGATACGTAATACATAGGTTGGCCACCCTGGGTAGAGGAGAAAAAGTTTTGACAAATTAGTGTTTAAGACCAATTTTCATGATGATTTTTATAAAAAACAGTCGTGAATTCAAACTTTACATGATGATTTTATGAAAACACCGTGGTAAAAGATGATCATTCCACGACGGTTTTTATGAAAAAACCATTGTGGAATGTTAAAGCTTTCAAGATGGTTTTTTCTTAAAACCATCATGGTAGCTTGCTATTACATGACAGTTTTTCTAAAAAACCATCGTGTAATGTGAGGGCTAAACGGTGTAGTTTTAGCCCCCACTCCAAACCCCGCCCTCGATCTAGGGCTTATGTTTCAAAATTTCACTTATCTTTCTCTTGTCCCCAAACTCTAACCCTCTCTCTCACTCTCTCTCAGCCTCTACACCATCACTGTCGCCACTCTCAACCAAACCCTAAGCTACATCGTGGCTGCTGTTGCCATTGACTCAAACACATGCAGTCGCCGTCGCCACTTCTCGCCATAGCCACTTCTCACCATCACCACTTCTTGCCATCACCATCATTCTGTAAGTCCCATTTCTTTTTTTTTTTTGTTTTATTTTTGTGCCATTAGTTGCGAAAAGTAGATCACAAATTAAGCCCAAAGATTAAGAATATTTTCTCTTGCTATGACAAAAAAAACTTTGTGTTTCAATGTCGCCTTAAAAACTTCTCTACATAATTTGGTCTCCACAAAATAACGCATGCAACTCTTAGAACAACATATAGAATTAGCAATGCATTCAATAATACAATGATTTCAAATCCCATGTTTAATTTTGTGCTAAAAATTTAAGAAATTAGTATTGATTTAGCTTATGAGAAATGGGTATTTTCATGAACTCATGATGAACTTCCTATAGGACTTAAAACCAATGTTGGCTTCTTAAATTTATTAAGACATAATTACTTAATCCTCGGAGTTGACCTCTCCTGTTTCGTTATACACATGTTTAGTTAATCCAAATGCAAAAAAAAACCTTTGCATTTATATGTTTTCATTGGATATGGCATGTGGTATTTTAATCCTTTGATGGTGCTTTTACAAATTTTTATTTTAAAATATTCAACATATTTGTGCTTACCTTGCAATCTAGCATTAAAATCTTCTTTTTGTTGAACCTTATCTTGAAATTCTTATCTTTGGTTCTTGAATATTTTTACTGATTTGGGTTTTGATGTATAGATAAATGTTCATTGGTGGATTGGCTTATGTCAATTTATGTGTTTTCTTTTCTATGACTGATTTGGTTTAGATTAAGTAAAAATGTTTCAAGAGAGGGACAACGACCACTATAATGAAGAGTAAGAGTGCACGCCATCTTTGTCTCAACATAACAAGGGAAAACAAGTTAGCAAGCCTTGAAGATGCACCGAATTTGATCCCAATGTAGATTTTGAGCGGAGAGCTACTTTGATGAAAAAAGTTCATCATATGAAGAAGAGAGGTTTAAGAATAAAAGTGACGTTTGATGCAAAAGGCCAACCAGAAGGTACACCCCGGAAGTGAATTAAACAGTTGGATTGGAATCCTTAGTTGAGAACACATTCCAATATGGATTAGAGATTAGAGAACTAAGAATTTGGACCATGTAAGAAATGTTGTTTGGAGAGAGATTTACAAAGCTTTCATAGTTGAGGAATGGTATAGGAAAAAAAAAACTTTGAAGATTTGTGGCGAATAAGCAAAGAAGTTTAGATTCGACCTCTACACCACTTTTGTAAAGCCCAACATTTCCATTATGGAGGATGATGAAAATTTATTTAGACGGCCTCCTATGGTAGTACACTACTACTGCCCTCTATAAGTGATGATGATTGGGAAGCTTTTGTTAAATATCGGTGTTTCACCGAATTCCAACTACTATCGGCACACGTAAGACAAATAAGAGCACAAAATAAATACAGTTCTATAGTTGGCCGAGACGGATATATAGTGCTTGAGCAATCATTGGTATGTTATTATCTTACTCTTATTACATATATCAATTATTCTAACATTAATATGTTACTAACATTGCAAAATACAACTAGCTGAGACGGGTGTGCTACCATCACTAGAAGAGTTATGGGTAAAATCACATCAAGGTCCTGATAAACAATTTAAAAATCCAAATTGCATAGAAATTTGGAACTTAATTGTAAGTTTATTGAACTCAAATTCTTAATTTATAATTTTATAACTTTTGAAGCATATTAACAACAACTTGGTTTGTTGTTGTGTTACAGGATGAGTACACGATGCAACAAAATCAAGGGAAGGGACCTTTGAGTCCATCAGTAACAAAGACATACTGATAAGGGCACTAGGGAAACTGAAACATTCAGGACGTGTTCATAGTCAATCTAAGTATGTTAAGCAATCTCAATACTTTGACCTCCGACCAATTTCAAAATTCTTCTTAAATGTCGAAGATGCAGTAAAAATTTGCAGAACTGTAAGAACTTGTGATCGAATTTATTTTCCAAGGAGGTGCCAAACTGATGGATGAGAGTATTTCACAACACAATAGCTTCAGAGCTAGTTGTAACCCTTCTGTCAACAAAGCAGAAGCTTGACAAGCTCTAAAAGTCCAATAATAAGAGCTTTTATTTAACAATAACAAGTTAAAAATGCCATCTATATCTTTAAATTACACTACTTTTTATACTAATAAGAGCTTTTATTTTATTTGACAAAACATGCCCAAAAGTTCTTTTAAAATAAAAGGCACCTTTTTTATGCACTATTCAAACACTAACTAAAAACCCCAAGCTTGTGCTTTTCATCTTTTACTGCTTAAATGCAAATGCATAAGCTATTCCAAATAGACCCTATAACCTTTGAGTATAAATAAGATAAATAAATTGAAAATCAACAATATATTGTATTGTTAGTTCATCAACAATATATAACTTGGAAAATTCTTTAAATTTTTTTGGCTAAAAATAATAATATTGTTGCATTTTTTTTTTTGCAACGTGATAAGGTTGTACGAGTGTACATTGTCAAAGGTTTAAATCATTTATTCATGCTCTTATTTCTCATTAAATCCTCTAATTAATAGCATTTTTGTGTTAATTAGTATTTTTATGTCTTAGCGTGAAATATGTTTAAAATTACATTTTTTTAGTATGTTTTATGTTTAATAATATTTTAATAATGTTTAAAATCATTTTTTATGTTAAATGATTGTTTAGTTTGAAAATAATTAAAGCCATAAAAATAATGTTGTGGCAATTTTCTTTTGAGTCTTAAAATGTTTGTAAATAATTAGTTTTTAAGATAAATTACACTTACACCTTCTTTGTTTTACTTAAATTATAGAGCCACCCCTTAGACCAAAACTAATCACATTGACACCTCTCGATTGTTTTAAAAAATATAGAGATACTCCTCTATTAGTTGACCTTGAGTTGACCATAAGTTTTGACCGTTAACTTTGTTTAAAATACAAAAATTGTCCCTCTATCCATTAAAAAATGTTTTTAGTTATTTATGTAGTTAGAAATGACAAGTTTACCTTTCTTTGACATTAAAAATGAGTATGAATAATTTATATACACTTGTAACTTTAGTCGAATTGAAATATTTTTTCTTTTTTTTTCTTTTTCCCCTTTTCTCCAAAGATAATAATTAGTCCAAAATAAGTACTGATTTTTTTGAACTAAGTCCGATTGGTTTTTTATACACTTTTTACTATAATTTTCACTCTTAAAAAGAATTTATTCCTTTCAAAAAAAAAACTTCTTGATTTTTTTGGTCAATTTTTAAGAAATTAAAATAAGACATGTTATTATAAAACTTGTATTTTATTTAGTACTTAAAAACCAACTAAATTATCACTTAAATGCAATATTTTTTTCATAAAAGTTTAAAAAGTATAACAAAATTAAAAATAAAAAACTATATATATATATTTTGAAAAGATGCCTAAAGAAAAGAAAAAAAAAGAAAGAAAAACCTACAATAAAAATAAAACACACCTAAGAAAAGAAATTAGAAATCCAAAAATAGAAAAATAAAACAATAACTCTACTTTCTCTATATCTCAATACATCTCTCTCTTTGTTCTTTCTCAATTCACGCGACTAGGATAGGACAAGTTAGGCACCGACGACGGGAGTAATAGGGAGGCAGGAAGGGTTAAGTTTGGGCAAGGGCGGTCCTAGGGGGTGTGGGCTTCTCCAACGTCAGCCTATAGAAGGCAGTCAGGAGAGGAAGGAGGCCTCGAGAATTGGGGAGGCACAACTACCAGGAGAGAGCCTCGATAGGATGTGGTTGGCATGATGGGGAGGGGGCGATGTATGGGGGCGCCAATGGTCATGCTATTAGACATGTATGCCCTAAGGAGTAAAAATGTAATAAGTTTTTGGAGACATTTTTATCAATAAAGAATTTATTTATTGTTTATATACCAAATCTTGTCCTCTTTACGTTCATATTTGTTGAATGAATGTTAAGCAAACAAAAGTCTGAGACTATCGGTCTAAACCTTTAAGAATTGGGCATATGATGGACGGATTATGCGAAAGATACAATTCTTAAGGTGACGGTCTAAATCAGAAGATCCACAATCGAGGGAATAAAGTTGGACGCTTTATTCATGTAATGATTGTTATGTTGTCTATATCCCTATTGGGAAATGGTTTGTTTTGGCCATCGAAGGTGGACTCCGTGAATAAAAACATTGGCACATTGTCATAGGTGATGATGTGTTGGATCGGGACATAAAGTGAATAGATTTGGATTAATAATTCTATCTTAGCAAATCAATTCACTTTAGACAATCATTTGTATTGTATCTTAATCTTGAGATGAATAGTGGGTCTGTTGTCTTGACTTGTGTCTTTTAATGTACCAAAGGGTGACACCCACATCTTAATAGTGGTATGCATGCCAGTACATTGGAGGCATGACTCTTGATGGCGTAGACTTATTATTTATAGATATGGAATCCATAGCTCCTCTTTAGGAGTAGTTATATCCTCTTATATGTGTTATCTTGTAATTGAAAAACTGGAGCGCTCAACCATTTGGATACATAGGTGTAACCGTATGGTATATTGTCTTTGGATGGTAAGTTTTCCGATGGTGATATAATGGAATGTAAGATAAAAATAATCGGGAAGGTAAGATAGAACTTGTCCTTAAGCCGGTTATGGATAATCCTATGGGGATACGATACACTATGATATGTCATGGAGACTTAGCTATACAGGCTTCGTAATTCTATGTAGTTCGAGAGTGCAGCTCCAAGCTTTTAGTGGAGTAGCATTGGAGTTAATAATTATGAAATGTATATATGGGATATTGGGTTTCGTAACTATCAGGAGCTTGAACTATATAGGTACATTTGGTCCCCTTTGCTAGGTCATAACATCCTGTAACGATACGGCGTGCTTTTCCAATAATTGGTGACTTATGCCAGATATATTAGATTAGTTGAAATTCAAAAGAATCAAATAATTTATGTCTATTTATCGATTGAATAAATTTTGTGATAAAATTAATTCAAGATAAACTTGCTGAATTATTGGGATCGGATAATTCTTGTATGTTTATCAGTTGATTTAATTTTGAATAAATTAAATCAAGATAAACTTGTAGAATTATTAGGAATTCATTTATTTTCTTAGAGATTATCTAGATAAAGTTGTTTTAATTAGATAACTTTTATATTGGGTTATCTGAATTAAAATTAAGACTTTATCCTATAGAATCTTGGGGGGGCAAAATAAAAGATTCGTTGAGATCTTTTTTCGACAGTTCGGCATGCCGATCCTCAAGTTCGCCTACCGATACGTGGAAAAAAAGATTATGCTTTTTCATGTGGATTTTATCAGATATTGATCCGAATTTGATTCTAATTCAAAATTTTAAGACCTAATCTGTTAAGGACTAACCCTAGACCTAACCTCTATAAATAAGGAGTAAATCACATAAGTTATTTAGATCAATTGAGAGATTAAGAGAGATTCTTTGTTGGTGAGAATCTGAAACTCCCTGAGAGCTCTTGTTCACAAATCACAAACACTAGCTTTGGGTTCTCTCAATTGGTTATAAGGAGAGTCAACTAGAGGAAGAGTTGTACGTGTGAGCCCACACTCACTCCGATCATGGATAGAGAATAATAAAGAAGACTAGTTGGTTAAGGCTCTTCTAGAACGTTACTTCTCTTCATAGATTGCATGAGTTCTTTGGCATTCAAAGGTTAGTAAGATCTAGTTAATTTATGCATGTAGCATGTCAAACTTGTGTTTTGGAAAATACTCTGATATCCAGTTCGGCAAGCCAATGGTCATAGATCGGCAGGCCAGATGTGAGATTCGACAGGCCGACAGCGAGGCAAAAATCAGGTGGCTTTGGCAATAGGCCAAACTTCTACTTCTAGTTCGATAGGCCGATCACCTAGATCGGGTTGCTAGCAGAGAGTTGAAAATTTTTCCAAAAAAGATGCAATTTTTCAATGCAGTTTTAATTTTATTTTTGCGACAATTCTGAGAGAGATTAACTTTGGATATGACCGAAAATATGAAGTATTCGATTCATACGGGATTAAAGACTTGAAGATGGACATTACATAAAGAAGGATACAACCTGAGAATTCAAGGATGAAGAGTCGATAATATGTTTTGATTATTCTTTTATAATCTTTGTTTTCTATTCTCTATGGTGAAACCATAATATTACGGTTATTATTATTTTGCTTGTAGCTTTGCTTGATTGCTTTGCTTGTCTGCATTGTAATATATTTGCCATGTATATTGATAACATGTCATATAGAATAGGGAGTGCCACTCATATTAAAATTATTCATGCATATTCTTAAAATAAAACCTTGATTTCAAAAGATTGAGTGGGAGAAGGTTTTCGAAGAGAGGACCTATAGCCTCCATCGTTGGTCCATAGGAAGAACATGGTGGCCCAACCCCTAGGAAGGGATTTCTATCATGTACCAGTTTGGATCTCTAAGAGGATAAGGTATTTTAGCAAGATTTATGGTTGCACACCCTTAGGTGGTGATTATAAATCATGGATAAAATATTGAAACAATGGTTATACACTCACATTAATTTTATTATTAACCTCCCCTTGGAGCTTTGTTAATAAAATTAATGGCCAAAGAAACGATTATTAATATATGCTGGATCATACGGGTCCTAGATGGCATATATTAATCAGGAGGGGATCCATGTTCTTGATTGAATTTGGCATGACTCCCCTAGGAGCTTGTTGAATTATGAGTTGAGAATTATCGTTGTAAGGTTGTGATATTTTCAAGGTTTTGACACATAAACACATTTGTATGTTTTTACATGATTGTGTTATCTTACTAAATTATTATTGTATGTTTGCTTATGTCTGGTATATGGTTCTTTATTGTAGAATAAAAATTTCTAAAAATACTTTATCTTTGATACTTGACAAAAACCTATTAATTGGAGAGAATTATAATGATTGGAAACAGAACCTAGATATCATCCTCTCCTTTGAGAAACTGAAATTTATGCTGATAACCTCTTTCCTTCCCAAGCCTACGGGAGATTCCACTAATGAGCAATTCTAAACGTACGATCGCTAGAAAGATGCAAATGATCAGGGCCGCTGCTATGTTATGGCCAGCATGAATAACGTGCTGCAGGCTCAACATGAAGATTATAAGACTGCGGAGCAGATCTTGGATAATCTTGAAGATATGTTTAGAGGCCAGGTCATAACAAACCAACAAGGGGCGCTTCGAAAGCTCTTGAATTGTAAGCAAAGGCCGGGGACATCTGTAAAGGAGCACATGATGTTGGTCATGGGTTACCTTGCTGAGACCCAAACCAATGGAGTCGACATCAATGCTGAAACTCAGATAACTAAGGTCTTTGAGACTTTGTCAAAGGAATTTATTCCATTTAGAGCTACATTTAATTTAAACAATAGACGAGATATGACCTTAATAGAATTAATGAAACAGCTATAGGAGTTCGAACTGCTGATTAAGGAGTCTCCTATGGGTGGAGAGGCCAATATGGCAGCTGCTTCTTGTTCCAATCTCAATTCTAGGAAGGAAAGAAGCAACAGGCCAAGAATGGGAAGTCTTCTATTCCTGCTAGCACCAAGAGCAAGAAAAAGAAGAAGAAGAACCCAAAGAAGCTTAAGTGCTTCTTCTGTGGGAAGGTCGGGCACGTCAAAAAGCATTACAAGGACTTCCTTTCCAAAGGAGGTAAGTGTGATCTTCTGTATTTAGAAACGTGTTTGGTTGAGGAATACAGTGACATTTAGGTCATAGATTCCGATGCAACTAATCATGTTTGTGTTTCTCTATAGGGGTTCAAAGAAATGAGAAGTCTGCTACATGAAGACTTCATACTTAGAATGGGCGATAGATCCTTGGTCTTAGCGGAAGCAGTGGGAGACGTCCATCTTTATTTTGATAATTATAGGAATTTAATTTTGTGAGATTGTTTTTATGTTCCTAAATTTAAAAGGAATTTAATTTCTGTAGCTTGTTTATTTAAAAACTCCTATTTGGTTTCTTTTAATGATAAAGTGGTGATTCGTAAAAACAAATCTTTTATCTGTTCTGGATGGATGCAAGATAATCTATATTTTATCAAACCAAAGATGGACTTACTGCTTAATGCTGAGATGAATGATAATAACTGTAAAAGACTTAAAACTTATGACTCTAATAAGACTTATCTTGGGCATTTACGCCTTGGTCATATTTACCTGAATAGGATTCAAAGGTTGGTAAGGGATGGACCTTTAAGTCAGTTAAAGGTGGAATCTATACCTCAATGTGCATCTTGTTTGGAGGGTAAAATGACCAAAAGACCATTCGGGTCTGAGAGCAATAGGGCCGAAGGGGTTCTAGAACTTGTGCATAGTGATGTTTGCGGACCAATGAACATCCGAGCATGAGGAGGATATGAGTACTTTGTCACTTTTATTGACGATTACTCAAGGTATGGGTATGTGTACCTGATGCATCAGAAAAGCGAAACTTTTGATAAAGTCAGGGAGTTTCAGGCTGTAGTGGAAAAGCAATTGGGTAGACCCATAAAGGCACTTCGATCTGATCGAGGTGGAGAATACCTTTTTGATGAGTTCTTGGGACACTTATTAGAGAATGAGATTTTATCCCATTTGACTCTGCTGGGCACTCCGCAGCAGAATGACGTAGCAGAGAGCAGGAATAGGACTTTATTAGACATGATAAGGTCCATGATGAATTATTCATCATTACCTTTGTCCTTTTGGGGATATGTACTACAAACCGCATGTTATCTGTTGAACAATGTGCCTTCAAAATCGGTCCCTAAAACTCCTCACGAGTTGTGGACGGGTAGGAAGACATCCTTAAACCATATTCGCATATGGGGATGTCCAGCTCTTGTCTTATTTAAGGATGCGAATAAGTTGGAAGCATGTTCGGAAGTTTACATGTTTATAGGATATCCAAAAGGGACTAAAGGGGGTTATTTCTATAACCTAAAGGAAAATAAAGTCATGGTTTCAACTATTGCAACTTTCCTTGAGGAGAGTTACATGGACAATTTTAAACCTCGAAGCAAAGTGGTGCTTGAGGAGTTAAGGTGTGATCTGATCACTCTGGAGGTTCTGAATGAAACCGTTCTGATCAATGTAGAAAAACCAAACGAATCTGAACAACAACCTATAGGCTTCGGCGTAGTGGGAGGATCAGAAGTCAACCTGAAAGGTATATGATTAATGGGGAAGTCTTTTTGGCTTAACTGGATGAACATGACAGGGATCCTTATACTTGCGTAGAGGCTATGGAGGATGTTGATTCAAAACTTTGGATAGAGGCCATGAACATAGAGATGAAGTCTTTGGAGACTAATCAGGTCTAGGAGCCTGTGGATCTTCCCGAAGGGGTAAAACCCATAGGGTGTAAGTAGATCTATAAGAGGAAAAGAGGAGTGGATGTAAAGGTCGAAACCTTTAAGGCTAGACTGGTAGCTAAGGGTTATACACAAAAGGAAGCAATCAATTATGAGGAAACATTTTCACCTGTAACCATGCCTAAGTCCATCCGGATTCTCTTGTCCATAGTTGCCACTCTCAACTATGAGATTTGGCAGATGGATGTCAAGATGACTTTTTCAAATGGCTATCTTGATGAGTCCATTTATATGGAACAACCAGATAGGTTCAAGGTCAAGGGTCAAAAGGGTAAGGTTTGTATGCTGCTAAAGTCAATTTATGGACTTAAGCAGGCTTCTCGTTCTCAGAACATAAGATTTGATCAGGTGATCAAGACTTATGGGTTCTAACAAAATGTGGATGAGTCATGTGCTTACAAACACATTAAGAATAGGAAGGTGGTTTTCCTACTGCTCTATGTAGATGGCATTCTGCTAATTGGCAATGACGTTGGGGCATTGTCATCAGTCAAATTATGGTTGATCAAGCAGATTGACATGAAAGACTTAGATGAGACTAATTTTGTTCTCGGTATCCAAATCTTTTGGGATAGAAAAAACAAAATGATAGCTTTGTCCTAGGCTGGCTACATAGATAAAATTGTCAAGAGGTTCGCAATGTAGGATTCTAAGAAAGGTGGGCAACCATCTAAGTCTAGAATTACTCTTTCTAAGAAAGACTATCCAAAGTCTGAGGAAGAAAGAGAATACATGAAGAAGGTGCCTTATGCTTCGGCAGTGGGTAGTCTCATGTATGCCATGCTCTACAAAAGACCAGATATTTGTTATGTGGTCGGGATTGTAAGTCGATTTCAGACAGATCCAGGACTGAACCATTGGGTTGCGGTAAAGCATATTTTCAAGTACTTGAGAAGGACTCAAGGGTATATGCTTGTATATTCGGGTGAGGACTTGACTCCTCTAGGATATACTGACTTATATTTTCAATCCTGTTTGGATTCTAAGAAATCGACTTTGGGTTTTGTGTTTACTTTGGGCGGCGGTGCCATCAATTGGAGAAGTGTCAAGCAAGATTGCACTTTGGATTCAACGATGGAGGCCGAGTATGTGGCAGCTAGTGATGCTTCGAAAAAAGTAGTGTGGCTCTAAAAATTCCTTGGGGATCTTGAGGTAGTTCCTGGTATGGATAAGGCGGTATCATTGTACTGTGACAACAGTGCGGCGGTAGCTAATGCTAAGTGTGAATTGGGCGGCGGTGCCATCAATTGGAGAAGTGTCAAGCAAGATTGCACTTTGGATTCAATGATGGAGGCCGAGTATGTGGCAGCTAGTGATGCTTCGAAAAAAGTAGTGTGGCTCCAAAAATTCCTTGGGGATCTTGAGGTAGTTCCTGGTATGGATAAGGCGGTATCATTGTTTTGTGACAACAGTGCGGCGGTAGCTAATGCTAAGTGTGAATTGGGCGGCGGTGCCATCAATTGGAGAAGTGTCAAGCAAGATTGCACTTTGGATTCAATGATGGAGGCCGAGTATGTGGCAGCTAGTGATGCTTCGAAAAAAGTAGTGTGGCTCCAAAAATTCCTTGGGGATCTTGAGGTAGTTCCTGGTATGGATAAGGCGGTATCATTGTACTGTGACAACAGTGCGGCGGTAGCTAATGCTAAGGAACCAAGATTTCACAAGAAGAGTAAGCATATTGATCGGAAGTGTCATGTGATAAAGGACTTTGTTGAGGGCAAGAATGTCACGGTATGCAAGATCGCATCAAAGGATTTTTAGCTGATCCATTTATGAAGACACTTATTGGGAGAGTCTTCGAGAGGCATGTGGAAGCTATGGGGATGCGAGATTTGTCATATTTTCTCACTTAGTGCAAGTGGGAGATTGTTAGACATGTATGCCCTAAGGAGTAAAAATGTAATAAGTTTTTGGAGACATTTTTATCAATAAAGAATTTATTTATTGTTTATATACCAAATCTTGTCCTCTTTACGTTCATATTAGTTGAATGTATATTAAGCAAACAAAAGTCTGAAACTGTCGGTCTAAACCTTTAAGAATTGGGCATATGATGGACAGATTATGTGGAAGACACGATTCTTAAGGTGGCAGTCTAAATCATAAGATCTGCAATCGAGGGAATAAAGTTGGACGCTTTATTCATGTAAAGATTGTTATGTTCTCTATATCCCTATTGGGAGATGGTTTGTCTTAGCCATCTGAGGTGGACTCCGTGAATAAAAACATTGGCACGTTGTCATAGGTGACAATGTGTTGGATCAGGACATAAAGTGAATAGATTTGGATTAATAATTTTGTCTCAGCAAATTGATTCACTTTAGACAATCATTTGTATTGTGTCTTAATACTGAGATGAATAGTGGGCCTGTTGTCTTGACTTGTGTCTTTTGATGTACGAAAAGCTGACACCCACATCTTAATAGTGGTATGAATGCCGGTATGTTGGAGGCATGACTCTTGATGGTGTAGACCTGTTATTGATAGATATGGAATCCATAGCTCCTCTTTAGGAGTAGTTATATCCTCTTATATGTGTTATCCTGTAATTGAAAAATTGGAGCGCTCAACTATTTGGATACATAGGTGTAACCGAATGCTTTATTGTCTTTGGATGGTAAGTTTTCCGATGATGAGATAATGGAACGTAAGATAAAAATAATCAGGAAGGTAAGACAGAACTTGTCCTTAAGCCGGTTATGGATAATCCTATAGGGATACGATACACTATGATATGTTATGGAGACTTAGCTTACGAGCTTCGTAATTCTATGTAGTTCGAGAGTGTAGCTCCAAGCTTTTAGTGGAGTAGCATTGGAGTTAATAATTATGAAATGAATATCTGAGATATTAGGTTTCATAATTATCAGGAGTTTAAACTATATAGGTCCATTTGATCCCCTTTGCTAGGTCACAACATCCCGTAACGATACAGCGTGCTTTTTCAATAACTGGTGACTTATGTCAAATATATTAGATTGGCTGAAATTTGAAAGAATCAAATAATTCATGTTTGTTTATCAGTTGAATAAATTTTGTGGTAAAATTAATTCAAGATAAACTTGTTGAATTATCAGGATCTGTTCAATTATTAGGAATTCATTTATTTTCCTAGAGATTATCTAGATAAAGTTGTTTTAATTAGATAACTTTTATATTAGGTTATTTGAATTAAAACTGAGACTTCACTGAAATCTTTTTTCGGCAGTTCGGCTTGCAGATGGGGCAAGTTTGGCCTGCCGATGCACGAAAAAAAAGATTATGCATTTTCACGTGGATTTTATCAGATATTGATCCAAATTTGATTTTGATTCAAATTTTTGAGACCTAATTCAAAAAGATAAACTTGTTGAATTATCGGGATCTGTTCAATTATTAGGAATTCATTTATTTTCCTAGAGATTATCTAGATAAAGTTGTTTTAATTAGATAACTTTTATATTAGGTTATTTGAATTAAAATTGAGACTTTATCCTATAGAATCTCAGGTGGAAAATAAAAGATTCGCTAAAATCTTTTTTCGGCAGTTCAGCCTGCAGATGGGGCAAGTTCGGCCTGTCGATTAGGCAGATCGGCCTGCCGATGCACGAAAAAAAAGATATGCGTTTTCACATGGATTTTATCAGATATTGATCCAAATTTGATTTTGATTCAAATTTTTGAGACCTAATCTCATAAGGACTGACCCTAGACCCAACATCTTTAAATAGGGAGTAAGTCACATAAGTTATTTAGATCAATTGAGAGATTAAGAGAGATACACTACTGGTGAGAATCTGAAACTCCTTGAGAGCTCTTGTTCACAAATCACGAATACTAGCTTTGGGTTCTCTCAATTGATTGGAAGGAGAGTCACCTAGAGGAAGAGTTGTACATGTGAGCCCACACTCACTCCTATCGTGGATAGAGAATAGCAAAGAAGACCAGTTGGTTGAGTCTCTTCTAGAACGTTACTTCTCTTCACTAATTGCGTGAGTTCTTCGGCATTCAAATGTAAGTAAGATCTGGTTAATTTATGCATGTAGCATGTCGAACTTGTATTTTAGAAAATACTCTGATATAAATTTTTTAAATTTTGTTGCGTGCTATTTTTCCAACACGTGCATCAAGTTGGGCTGGGCTACCGAAGATGGGCCAACAAGGGTCTTGGAAAAGGGAGGGGGTCACACGCAGAGGGAGGCCGGGTGGGTGGGGGAGGGGGAGGGATGTAAAGGAGGGCTGATTTTGGTTTTTGTTGATTTTTTTGGGTAAAAAAAGTTTATTTTTTGTTTATTTTGATTTTTTTTTGGTAAAAAAAATAAAAAATTGTGATTTAGTGATTTTAGATCAATGAATGAGATTTAAGAGTCATTTTTGTCATTTTATATGAAAAGTTAATAAAGTTAAGGTCAATGGGTGTCAATGTGATTAGTTTTAGTATAGGGTGGTCTTTGTAATTTAGGTAAAACACAGGGGGTGTTAGTATAATTTACCCAAGTTTTTAATTTTGAATATGTTTTGTTATATTTTTAGTAATTTCAAATAATATTTTCAAGTCTTAGATAATATATCTATTTAGGTTTGCTAAGTTTAGAGGTTTTTATTTATTTTTAGAGTGTTCATGTGTTTTATTGTAAAATAAATATTTTTTAAAAAATATTATAAATATTTTATTTGTAAAATAATTGATTTTAATATGTTTGTTAATTTTAGAAAAGACATATTTCGTACTCTGAACCGTCGGATCAAGCTACTAATTCATCTTTAGCCGTCAGATCACCTACCGTGTGTTAGGCCTGTCTTTAGAAGCGCTCTGCCTCGCGTGCTCTAGCTCCCACGTGCATGCACTTCAATGGCCGTTAGATCTACATACGGTGAACAAACGATATGAAGCATGCGTTTACTTCTCTTTGTGAAGACTTGATCCCAGCCATTCGCCCAGTCTTTTGTAAGCAATCTGGGGTCTCTCGTGCATCCAACCGAAGCAGGCGAAGTAGCAAATTTTGAGCCCAAATCAGCATACTATCTAGCTGTTTCATGCGGAGAAGAAAGAAAAGATAATTTTTAAAATTAGCTTTTAAAATTGATTTGCTGGACAGTAAAAATAATAGAAGAAAAATTTTTCAAATTGCATTCTACTCAAATGCATATCCAGGGGAAAAATAATAAATGAAAAATAAATAAATAAATAAATAATAAAAAATCTTTAAACAGTAATGTTTTTCCCTAATAAATATCGAGCACCCCAATCATTCATTTCACCGCTTCAAGGCCTTCTTAGGCCTTCCTCCATTTTTTTTTATCTTGTTTTCTTTCTTCAACTACTAAGTTTCTAACTCAACAGTATCCCATTTTTTAGAAGATTCTGTTGGGATACTCCACCGACCCTACTCTTAATTTTAAAATATGCCTAAATTATTGTAGAGAGTTTAGTGTGGTAGAGAGATATTCTTATATGCTTAGTACTCTAGTATGGTTTTTAACTCTTTATATCTTTTGTAATGTTAATATTTTTATGAAATAAATTATATTTCTCAAGTTTTTAGTAATTATTGTTAATACTGCTATGCTACGTATTTTTACCTAAATTCAGTCGTGCTTTATTTATATATTTAATTATGTTGCATAATTAATATTAATAATATTGAAATAATAATTAATTTTATGGAATGTCGTTTACTACAATATGACTTGTTATGTTGTCGATTTTAGATATTTCATAAGAGGTGGTACTATTGAAATTAACGAAAAAATTTATTTTATTTAAATATAATAATTTTGATTTGTTATTATCTTTTCGATCTTAAAATTATGTTAATTATAATTATAGTAACAGTCGTTATAATTTTCATAATTAGTGCATCAAATTACTAGTGAGAGATAATTATTTTGCTATTTTTTATATGAAAATCTTTATTGCATTATAGCTTGCTATGTGGTCGCTTTTGATTGACTTGTAAAATTACTAAAAGTGCTTGCAATTAATAAGAAAAGATAGAATAAATCAAATGCGTTATGTAATTAATTAGAGTTAAATTTTCATATCAGTTACGAAACATATAAGGGATTCTTAAAGCTTTACCACTTTAATTTTATGTTTGAAAATTCTTTACAATTTTCAAAAATATTTGCCTTCTTTTAAGTTTTGTTTGAAAAATATTTTTCCATTTTAAACCAAAAATTTTCAACCTTTCAAAAACCCCCTTCTTATAGATACAACAATCTTTTTATACTACAAACATCTGCGTTTAAAGAATCATTTTAGGCGATACAATAAAAATTTGGCACCATTGTTGGGGAGGTGCCATCACTTTGTTAGATTACAAAATTAAGCGGAAAAACAAGTGATCTATCCCTATGCTTTGTAAATATTATTTTCATTATTTGTGTGTTTTAATTAGTGTGTTAATTATTAAAAAAATAAAAAAAAATCTAAAAAATAAAAATACTTTCTTTTAAATTATAATTTGTATAATATTTTTATTTCTTAGTTTTAGGTTTAGATTAAGTTTTGAACTTAGAAATAAAATTCCATAAAACTTTAGAGCCAGGTTTTTCATAAAATAAGTTGTGGTTTTGTAAAAAGTATACTTTGAGGAAGTTCTATCTAGAGGCTGATACTACTTTAGAAACCTTTCCCATAACTAGTTACTTTTGGAGATTCTTCCAATGCTAGTCATTTCAGGAATGTTATTCTGACTAGGAGGTTTTTTTTTAGAGGTCTCGCCCCACCAATCTTTCTTGGGAACATCCATAAAGCATATAATTTCCAACATCTACAAAATAAACAAGGCAAATGATGTTTACTCACTACTTTATTCTCTTCAAATAAAGAAAAGCTAAGCATCTCGTCTTTTGCTTGTAAATTAAAAAAATAGAATAAAAATAAAAAAACTAAAAATGAAAAAAAATTTCAAAAATTTATCGATAGTTTGTTGCAAGTTTTTCTCAAAAAGATAGAACCATCTTATAGTGCTTGGTGAAGATTTAAAAACTTGTTAGATAGGTACCCTCATCATGGCCTAATTTTTTTAGAAGTCTTCATAGATAGGTCAAGTCCTAAAATAGGACGTTGGGTCGAGCGAGCAGATGGTACTACTACTTTTTACCAACAAACCATTGATAAAGCCTATTTCATGAAAGAAGACATGGCCAAATTTGATTATTAGATGAACATTAGAAGGAACAATAAAAGAAAAGAGAATAATTCAGAACCTTGTCCTAACACCTAAACTTCAGAGCCGTCTTTTCAACCTAAAAATTCCTTAGGTAATTTGAAGAAGAAAAGGTTAGAGGAAACTCTAGAAGAGTTTAAAGAAATTGCAGAAAGAATCTTAGAAAATTTCTCGAAAAAATTGAGAGAACTATAAAAAGACTAAGAGGAATAAAAATTACTTTGTGTCAATTAGATTAAAAGGTGAAATAAAATAAAAACCATTTTTATCAAAGATATCGTAGCATAAAATTGTCACTTAGAATAACCTATTATGCCAATTAAGGAGCCTCTTGAGTTGTTTGAAGAAGATTTTTCAGGTGAGAAAGATATAGTAAACCCTCCATAGAAGAAGAACTTTTGGAATCCACCTATTTTGAAGAACAAACAATAGAAGAGGAATGTGGGGAAGAGAATGAAGACTTGGCTATAAAAGAGGAACAATTATCATCTTTAGTCCTAGGTTCTCAACCTCAGTTGTTACAAAAGTTTATCAAAGACCATTCGTACTAGATCCTATGTAGCCACCACCTCCTCCACTACCTCTAGCATTGTTTACATGGACTTACTAAGAACTTAAAATGATTCCAAGTTCCATGAGTTTAAATGTTTCAAATTTTTCCAATCTTGAGGGCATGTTCACATAAGACCTGTATGTGTCCTTCGACATTAGTTTGGGAGGAAGCCGCTCTTTAACGATTGTCCACTAGGATTGAAGTTGGAAGAAAGTTTTGTTGAATTTAGAGCATCAAATGATGAGAAAACACTTTCAAAGTAATATCTTTACCTTCCCTCTTTTGTAATATATTTTTGTGCGATGTTGTATGTTATTTTGATTTTCTTTTAAAAAATAAAAGAATGTTGAAATTTATTTTGAAAATTTAAAATGAAGGCTATAAATAAAATTTTCTAAGAATGGCTGAGTTATAGAGTTAAACTGTTTTCAATTTTCTCTCGAGATGCATTCTAATGGGTTGGATTTGGTAAATGCGATTTGTTTGGATTTTCAAATAAATTTTCAATAAAAAATGTGTGTTTTGATTTTGCATTTTAAATTTTCTTTAAAAAAATCTTTGAAATTCAATCACTTAATAATTCATTTAAAATAGTTGAGATTAAGGAGGATATAGTCATTGTGATTGGTAAGTATTTTATACTTGCGGCCTCTTGAAACGTGCTTTAAAAAATTTTAAAAGTGATGTTAATTTTCAAACAAAAAATTAAAGTCTTGGGAATCTGACTAAAAGGCCCAATTCGTAATATATTATTGTGTGTTTATTTTAGCTTGTTTTGTTTGATTTGTTAAGTTTGTTATAGATCATCTCTGCAACCATGTTATGTATCAATGCTGTGAAAATTGTGCCAAAATTTTTTTATTTTTGCTCAACTTTTTTAGTTTTTACTCTATATTTTTGTGTGCTTTGTAAAAAGTTTTCATTTTTGTATTATTTTGTGAGTTTTTGTTAGTTGTGTAAGTCATTAGAAAGAAAAAAATTAAAGAAAAATATTCTGTAAATAATAGTTTTTTAGTAATTAATGTGTTATAATTTTGTCTTGATTTATAAATTGCATATTAATGCAATGTCATTTTTCTATTCTTTGCACTGTCTAACTTTATGGACTCTCAAAACTTTTGTTTTATTTAACATTTTTACGTGTTTATTTTTCAAAATGTTTGTAATCTATTCTTTTAACACACGCACTATAATGTTAAATTGTAACGGTAAGTCAAAGCTATAAATATTTTAGTTTTGTTATTTTGTAAAGATGAACAATTAAAGGAAGTAACATTTTCAAAATTAATTAACTAATTAATTAATCAAATAAATAAGTCAAAAATAAATAAATAAATAAATAAAAGTGTAAATAAATAAAGGGTGTAAGTATGTAAATTAATAAATAAAAGTTAAATAAGTTTAGTTTCGTAGCCTCTTTAACTCGAGTAAGTAAGTTCTACTAGATGCTTCAACACCTAGTACCTTAGGCTAACTAATTTGGGAGTTATTGACCCAGAGCTCGTTAAATGGGTTATAAAGAGAGCTTAAGGGAGCCAAACATTACATAGTTGTAAAGTTTGTTTAATTTTTGTATAAATTTCTGTTTTAAGTTTTTGTTCTTGATTGTTCCAATAAATACATTTAAAATGTTGCTACTTGTAGTAGTGATTTGAAGCAAAATATCATAACAATTTTATTCTTAGTTTGTGATGAAACTTCACAATTATTCATTTTTTCCACTAAGTCTAGCTCACTCACATTTTGTTAAATAGTATATATATTATTTAATGAGAAATAAAAGCATAAATAAATTATTTAAGCCTTGAAAATGTGCACTTTTACAGTCTCATCACACCCCCAACCAACTTATTGCTAGTCCCTAGCAATTAAAGCGATAAAATTTAACTTCAAATCCATGTTTTAAACTAAACTAAAGCAAGATTGGCAAAGTTTTACTTTTTTCATTTGTTGGAATAAATTTCAAATTTTCATGAAAACATTAGGAAAAGAGTTTAAATGTGTTTTAGGATGTTATTCTACCTTTTCTGAACTTCATCAATGCACTGAGAGCTGTCAAACAAGATAAAAATGAGCTTTTGAGCTTTAGTTGGTTGAGACTTGAAACCTAAAATTTTTCAAATTTCGACAGATCGGTAGACTGAACTCATGCTTTGGCAAGCCAGATTCAATGAATTGGTAGGCCAAACTCATGCTTTGGCAAGCCGGATTCAAACAGTTTAGTAGGCTGGACTTAGTTGTTCAGTAGGTTGAACACATGCAGTTTGGTAGGCTAGACCAGAGTAACCGGTAGGCCGACCAAGCTGCATAAAAATGGTAGTTTATCACTAGTTTTCATCGTTTAATGATAAAAAGGGATTTTGATCTTGTGACATGATTATATAGACTTTAAAGACACACTAAGACACTATGAATAACATACTAATATAGAACATTCCAAATTAAATATTACGAAACCTAGTCCACATCTAAGGTTGTTCACGGTTCTGAGGAGCTGATGTGTAGTGCACCGAGACTGTGGAGTTAGTGCTATTGTGCTAAACAATGAGGTAGGACTCTGAACCTTTCTTTTCGAAAGTAATGATTTTAAAATGAGTTTGATCATACTATTCTTTCTTAAAACATTTTTTAAGAAATAAGTTGTCCATATTTAGTTACTTCCACCGGACTTTGGATATGATTGTAATGAATGATAATAGTGAATTATGATAATGAATTACAGTAATGAATTAATGATAATGAACGAAACATAATGAATGTAAATAATAACTCGGTAAAAAGAATATCCAGAGAATGATATGACTAAATGATAATGGATACCCCCGTTTGGAATTATATTATATGCATGATGCCACACAGAGATCGCGTCGTGCAGAGAGCGACCTTGGGGGTAGGTCCTGAAACCTAGACGGACCACTTGGATGGTGATTTAATAGGCTTTGCATATGAAGAAAAATGATGTGTGATCTAAGATAATCATAGAGATGATGAATGGTAAACACAAATTTGATTAACAAATTATGATGATTTCATATAAAGAGTGGTAAGTATGGGTTTGTTCAATCATTTATTATTCCACCAAAAATGCATTTAAATTCATTTACTTTATTTTATAAACAATGATTTTGAAACCCAAGTCCTACTAAGCCTTTCGCTCATGATTTTACTATTTGTTTTAGAATCGCCCCCAGGTGAATTGTAGTACACCACCGAGTAAGATGTTGTTGAAGGGTCATGAGACATTTGGTTTATTTATTTCTATCTTCAAGGCATGAGATAATTTGGATTGTGTTTATTTTTATTTTGGACTATAGTTTGTATGATTATTATATGTCGATACTACGTGTGCATAGTGTGGGGTCTAGTATGGCCTGACTCGCTCTCATTAAATCTTATATTTTAATTTAATTTAATCTAGGGGTAATTCATGAAATTATTAACTAGGACTTACTAAAAGGTAATTTTTTCAAAAGTTTTAAATTTACCATATTTTTATAATAACCCAACTAATTAATTGGCTAGTTTTGTTAAAGTTTGCTTAATTAATTTAATTAAACCATCACGTCACCACCCTGTTTTGGGTTAGAGCCCTTGGTTTGAACCTTAGGAATTGTGCACAGAGAGCTACGATATTGAAAAACCACTAGCAGTCCAACCTTCATGTCAAGAACTGAGAGAAAGGCATCTAGGCTTCGTCATAACGCTATTGACTTAGACCCTGTCAATGACGAGGGTACAATAGATGTTGAGTTTGTTGCCTTCAAGTTAACGGCGACAAGGGTATAACACGAAGATCCTACGCTCAGTCTCTGACAAAATGATTTTCGAGAGCTTAGTCATGCTGCAATTCGTCTCTGATGGAATGGAGACCTTTCACCCAAGATGTTAAGTAATGATTTGACTCTATGGAAAAGTATTTGGATACGTTGGGAGAGCTTAATGGATACCATGTTGAGTTAGCAATATACAGACTAGAAGGCAGTGATAGCACCTAATAGAAACCTGTAAAGCATGTAGAGAATAACTAGGATGTTGATTAAGATAAAGCTAAGAAGGTGTTTTATGACCGCTACTTTCCATATGGATATATAAGGACACGAAAATAATTAAATTCTATCGTCTAAAAGCAAGCAAGGATATAGTCAAGAATATATAAGGCAAAGTTTGCCAAGTTGATCCATCTGCTATAGTACGCATTAAGTTTAGAGAAGGGCTCAAATATTCTATTTGACAATAACTAGCTGCTTTAAGGATCTGGGTTTACAATGAATTGGTGTCATCAGCATCATCGATTGAAGAAGATAAGGTCACTTACTATGGGAATAGGATAAAGACGATGGGTGGACCTTAAGGAAACAACAGGAGGGACAACCGTCTGATTCAGTCGAGGAACCAGCACGGTGATGCTAATAGTGGGAGTAATAGCTCTTCTGATTGTGAACGAAACAACCCTTATAGTTTATATCACTACTTTTGCCCATAGTAGTTTACAACATGATTTGTATTTTTCGATTTAAGGTCGTGACCTATTTGGTATTGGTGCCACAAATTCTCTTGTTTTAAATTCATTTGTAAATACCTTAGTGTTAAAAATAGAAAGGTTTAGCATGATTAATACTTTACGTTCAGGGTGAGTGAATGCGAATAATGCATATGAATTTTGTGAAATGATGATTTGGGATGAGACTTAAGAACTGATTTGATTAAAATCCCAATAAGTACTTACGATGTAATGCCAGGAACGGATTGGCTGCCTAAGTACAATGTCGTGATCGATTATCATCATAGAAAGGTAACCTGGATGACCAAAAAGGAAATGCTGCTCACCTACCAAGGTGGTGATGGCCAAATGATGAATGAACGATTCCTGAAATCATGTTTAGGTGAATCCTACCATACTAGTACTAGTGTGATCAGAACGAATTCCACTGCGCTGTGAGATTGAGTTTGGCATTGGGTTACTTCCTGGAAATGTTTTGATCACTTCTGTACCGCATCGAATGGCACCGACAGAAATGAAAGAATTGAGAAAGTAGCTTTAAGAGCTCATAGGTAAAGGGATATACCCAAAGCAATATTTCAACGTGGGGTGCATCAATTCGATTTACTAAGAATCATGATGGGACTCTCAAGTTGTGAATTGACTGTCAACAATTGAATCAAGTTACAATGAAGAGCAAGTACCCACAACCCAGGATCGATGAATTGTTCGAATATAAGGAGGTTCCTAGCACTACTTAAGGATAGATTCGCACATAGGGAATCATCAACTTAGAGTAAAAGAAGAATATATCCTTAAGACAACCTTCAGGACTCAGTATGGATACATCAAATGCCTGGTAATGTCATTCAGATTAATAAATGCTCCATTAGTTTTTATGGACTTAATGAATCGGATCTCTCAGCCATATTTGGACCAGTTCGTGATTATGCTTATTGATGACATGCTAATTTATTATAAGACAGAAGGGCCATGAACAGAATTTAAAAATTGTCCTGTAGACTCTTTGAGGGCATTAGCTATATGCCAGGGAGGAAAAGTGCAAATTTTGTAAACAGAAATGAAGATTTTGTAAACAGAAATGAAGTTTTTGAAATATGTTATCGCTGATCAAGACATTTCATTGAACCCTTCTAAGTAAGAGACAGTGGTGCAATGAGAACAACCAAAGAAGGTGACTGAACTCCATAGTTTTCTAGGACTGTAGGGGGTTACAGGGGATTTGTGCAGGATTTCTCAAGGATAGCGACACTGTTGGCATAGTTGATTAAGAATGATATTTGATTTAAATGGAATGCTAAATGTGAGCACGCTTCTCAAGAATTAAAGACCCGATTGACAACTACTCTAGTGTTGATTATATAGAATAGTGATAAGCCATACGAAGTTCATACCAACATGTTAAGATGTGAACTTGGATGCGTGGTGATGTAGTAAGGACGGGTTGTAGCATGGGAATTATGGAAGTGAACCTTCACGAGCAGAATTATTCTACTTATGATTTGGAACCTGTAATGGTTAGGAACCACAAGAATTGGAGGTGTTATTTCTTCTTTTATGGAGCAGTATTTCAAGTTTTCCTCAAATCATAAAAGCTTGAAGTGTCTATTCAATCAAAGGGAGTTGGATTTAAAACTTTTGAATTTACGCTTGTCTGGCATTAGAAGACTGGGGGAGAAATGTTGTGAATAGTAAACATGGATTATGTTGCCATGAGGTTTACAGACAGACTTTGGTTTATAACTTGGTATCCGTACCAATAGTTGTTTGGCTAGTGAAATAGGACCTGCAATGAGATCGACACCTTTAGAGAATATAGACACAGATTCAGAACAAGTAATAGTTCGATGACTAGGAGATACACAAGAATGAATCTTTGCATTTCATGGAATATTTAGCTATGCCTGAAATAGAATAAGTAACCAAGGTTGTATTGAATGAAGTGCACAGGTCTCGAAAGTATGAAAAGATATTGTGATTTGAATAGAGACAAAAAAAATTAGTGAAGAGACATGGAGAAAGATGTTATAGAATTGTGTCATCAAGTATATGACATGTAATCAAGTGAAAGCATGAAACAGGAGAAAGATGCTATTTGGGATCGTTATGGATAGGTTGACAGAATCAGCACTTTTATACCATTTGGATCGACGTACATAAGGAAAGTCCTAGGAGAATTGTATCTGGAGAAACACATAAGAGTTTTGTTTTGATAGAGATATCCAGTTTAATGAAAAGTATTGGAAAAGTTTCCAAGAAGTATTTAGCACAAAGTTGAACTTCAACACCGCCTTTCATTCTCAGGCCAATAGTCAGTCTAAGTGAGTTATACAAGTTCTTGAGGACACAATGTGTACTCCTAATTTTAGGTTTTGGCAGAGATTGGAATGAAGTATTTACGTCTGGCTTCATGTGCTATACAATGATAGTCACTAACTGAATACTTGTATGACACCATTCGAGACACTCATGGGAAAATCGTGTTGATCACTGTTCTATTTATTAGAACTGGAAGATAGGATCATCATCAGACCAGTGGAAATCTGTGAAAATAATAAGAAGATTATCGTGATATTAGATCGATTAGGGCAGCCCAGAACAAACAAGAGAGTCATGCTGATAAGAAACGCCAACTGTTGAATCTAAAAAAGGTGATTTCATTCTTCTCAAGGTTTTTCCCTGCATAAGAGGATTACCCATTTTGACATAAGTGGAAAACTTTTACCGAGGTTTGTCAAGCTGTTTGAGATTACTCATCGAGTCATTATAGTTGCTTACCAACCTGATCCTCTTCTCAAGCTTTCTCGCGTCCATAACATGAATCGTGTGCCAATGTTTTCAAAAAGCTGCCCCAACTTTGGCAAGACTGTTTCATTCTCTGATGTAGTTATGATGCAAAAGAATATGACCAATGAGGAGGTATTAGTGTACGACGTCGTGACATATCGCTGGTGAAGGTATTGTGGCAACACCACTAGTGTCGACGTCCATGTTTGTCACATAGTACTATTTATTCTAAGGATGATGATGTGAGTAGTGCTATACTATTAATTGTAGTCTAGCTATCCATCCACCTTCGTGGTCAGTATCCACATGATGGTGATCGCTTATGAGACTTGTTTCGGCTGAGCATTTTATTTATTTATTATGTTTGATTAGTTGCTTAGTTCAACTGATTAGTTGTTTCATCGTGGTCCTTGGGTCATGATAGATAAGGCTTGACGTAGGAATCGGAATCGACTATGTAGGGGCAATATTCGCATTTATTTTGTAATCAAGGTCAACTTTATTTTATCAGGGTAAGCTTAATTTTGAGGGCAAAATTCTTTTAGGGGAGGAGAATTGTAATGTCCAAAATATTAATTGAGTGTGATTAGTATGTAATTTGATGAATTAGTGTGCCTAATTTCAAATTAAGGATAATTTGAATCTTTTTGTGATATTTTCCTACTTAATTACAATTTTAGTTGTTTTTTAGTTATCTTAAATTTTAAATTTGTTAAAATTACCATAAATGAATTTTAGCATTTTGTTAACTCATTTTAAATAAATGTTGATAATTTCTATTTAACTTATTTTGTTTCTCAAAATCAAATATAACAAAAAGGTAATAAAATAATTTTGAAACTAAACAATTTACCATATTCCCAATAGGTCCCAAACCCCTCTTTTCAAACTATCTCATATGAAAATATAGACTTGAAATCTGTTTACTAAAACTGTGGGTGGGATTTAGTTTCCTTCCCTAGAAACCACCCTACTCCCCCTCTATTTATTCACTCCACTCTCCCTCACTCTCCACTCGCCACTCTCTCTCTCTCTCTTTCTCTTCTTTTTTCCCTCTCTTCTTGTTTCAATTTTTCTCTCATTCTCTTTGCATAATAAAATTCAAGCTCAAGAACTCCACCATCTCAGCTCCATTTTAGGCTGATTTGAGGCCACAAGTGTTGGAAACGCGGTGCGTAGTAGAATTTTAAAAATTTTTCATCAGAGTATTTTCCAAAACACGAGTTTAACATGTTATATGTATAAATTAGACAGATCTTACTAACCTCTGTGTGCCAAAGAACCTCCATAACCTGTGTAGAGAAATAACGTTCCAGAAGAGCCTCAACCAACTGGTCTTCTTTGCTATTCTCTATCCACAATCGGAGTGAGTGTGGGCTCACATGTACAGCTCTTCCACCGGTGACTCTCCTTCCAACCAATAGAGAGAACCCAAAGCTAGTGTTCGTGATTTGTGAACAAAAGCTCTCAGGGAGTTTTCAGATGCTCACTAGAAGAGTATCACTCTTAATCTCTCAATTGATCTTAGTAAATCATGAGACTCACTCTCCTTTTATAGCCATTGGTCCAGGGGTCAGTCCTTATTAGATTAGGTCTCAAAAACTCGAAACAGAATCAAGTTCGGATCAATATCTGATAAGATCCACGTGAAAATGCAAAATCTTATCACTCGCTGATCGGCAAGCCGAACAGGCCCCATCGGCAGGCCGAACACGTCATCCATAGGCCGAACTCCCGAGAAAAAATCTCCGCGAATCTTTTATTTTCCACCCGAGATTCTAAAGGATAAAATCTCAGTTTTGATTCAAATAACCCAATAGAGAAGTTATCTGATCAAAACAAACTTTATCAAGATAATCTCTAAGAAAATAAGTCAATTCACAATAATTCTACAAGTTTATCTTGATCAAATTTGTCTAAAATTAAAACAACCGATAAACAGACAAGAATTATCTGATCGTAAAAATTCAACAAGTTTATCTTGAACTAATTTCTTACAAAATTAATTCAACCAATAAACAAACATGAATTATTCAATTCTTCCAAATTTTAAACCAATCTGATAAATCCGACATAAGTCACCAATTATTAGAAAAGCACGCCGTGTCGTTACAGGACTTTGTGAGCTAGCAAAGGGGACCAAAATAGACCTATAAAGTTCAAGCTCATGATAATTATGAAACCCAATATCCCAGATATACATTTCACAATTATCAACTCCAACGCTACTCCACTAAAAGCTCGGAGCTGCACTCTCAAACTTTATAGAATTACGAAGCTCGTATAGCTAAGTCTCCATGACATATCATAGTATATCGTATTCCCATATGATAATCCATAATCGGCTTAAGGACAAGTTTTGTCTTACCTTCCCGATTATTTTTATCTTACGTTCCATTGTTTCACCATTAGAAAACTTACCATCCAAAGATAGTATACCATTCGGTTACACCTATGTATCCAAATGGTTGACCGCTCTAGTTTTTCAATTATAGGACAACGCATATAAGAGGATATCATTACTCCTAAAGAGGAGCTATGGATTCCATATCTATGAATAACAAGTCTATACTATCAAGAGTCATGCCTTCAACGTACCGGCATGCATACCACTATTGAGATGTGGGTGTCACCCTTTGGTACATCAAAAGACACAAGTCGAGATAACGGGCCCACTATTCATCTCAGGATTAAGATACAATACAAATGACTGTCTAAAGTGAATCAATTTGCCAAGACAGAATTATTAATCCAAATGAATTCACTTTATGTCCCGATCCAACACATCGTCACCTATGACAATGTGCCAATGTTTCTATTCACAGAGTCCAACTCTGATGGTCAAGACAAACCATCTCCCATAAGGGATATAGACAACATAACAATCTTTACATGAATAAAGCGCCTAACTTTATTCCCTCGATTGCGGATCATATGTTTTAGACCATCACCTTAAGAATCGTGTCTTCCGCATAATCAGTCCATCATATGCCCAATTCTTAAGGTTTAGACTTACTGTCTCAAACTACTGTTTGCTTATCATACATTCAACAAATATGAACGTAAAGAGGACAAGATTTGGTATATATATAAATGAATAAATTCTTTATTGATAAAAATGTCTCCAAAAAACGTATTACATTTTTACTCCTTAGGGCATACATGTCTAACAACAAGACTGAGTTGTAGTTGACCAAGTACTTCCCAAATTTCATACTTGAGGTTAGCTCCTTTCCCCACAAATTTTTCTTTAAAAATCAAACCATGCATGTTATGATTATGAACAGAGTTGGAAAATGTTTCACCTAGGATTATAGGATGATTTTAACTTCAAATCCATGTTTAAACTAAACCAAAGCAAGATTAGCTAAGTTTTACTTTTGTCATTTTTTGGAATAAATTTCAAATTTTTATAAAAATGTTAGGAAAAGAGTTTAAAGGTGTTTTTGGATGTTATTCTACCCTTTCTGAACTTCATCCATGCCCTAAGAACTATAAAACAGGGTAAAAATGAGCTTTTGAGCTTAGGTTGGCCGAGACTGAAAAACTAGAATTTTCTAGATTTTGACAAATCGGCAGGCTAGATTCAACTGATCAACAGGCCAAACTCATGCTTTGGCAGCCCAGATTCAAATAGTTCGGTAGGCTGGACTCAGCAGGTCTATGGGCCCGATACCAGCAGTTCGGCAGGCCAAACCAGAGTAATCAGTAGGCCGACCGAGCTATGTAAAAATGGTAGTTTTTCACTTGTTTTCATCGTTTAATAATAAAAAGCAGTTTTGATTTTGTGACATGATTATATAGACTTTAAAGGCATACTAAGACATTATGAATAATATACTAATGAAGAACATTCTGAATTACATATTACGGAATCTAATCCACGTCTAAGGTTGTTCGTGGTTCTGAGGAGCTGACGTGTAGCGGACCGGGACAGTGGAGTTAGTGCTATTATGCTAAACAATGAGGTAGGACTCTAGACCTTTCTTTTCGAAAGCAATGATTTTAAAATGAGTTTGGGTCATACTATTCTTTCTTAAAATGTTTTTTAAGAAATAAGTTGCTATTATTTATTTACTTCCACCAGATGTTAGATATGATCATAATGAATGATAATAGTGTATTATGATAATGAATTACGATAATAAATGGATCATAATGAATTGAATGATAACCTGATAAAAAGAGTACCCAGAGAAGGATATAACTAAATAATAATGGATACCAAACGGACACAAAACCCTATTCAGAATGATATGATAGTGCATGATGCAACATAGAGATCGGGTTGCGTAGAGAATGACTTTGGGGGTAGGTGCTGAAACCCAACTGGGCCACTTCGGTAGTAATTTAGTAAGCTTTGCACATGAGGAATAATAATGTGTAATCCAAGATAATCATAGATGATGAATGGTAAACACAGATTTGATTAACCAATTATGATAAATTCTGACGATTTTAGATGGAGAATGGTAAGTATGAGTTTGTTTAATCACTTATTATTCCCCCAAAAATGCTTTCAATTCATTTACTTTATTTTATAAACAATGATTTTGAAACCTAAGTCCTACTGAGCCTTTCATTCATAATTTTACTGTTTATTTTAAAATTCCCCTAAGTGAATTGTAGTACACCGTCGAGTAAGATGTTGCTAAAGGGTCATGAGATGTTTGGTTTATTTATTTCTATCTTCAAGGCATGAGATAATTTGGATTGTGTTTATTTTTCTATTGGACTATGGTTTGTACGATTATTATATGTCAATACTATGTAAGCATAGTGTGGGGTCCGGTTTAGCCCGTCTCGCTCTCGTCAAATTTTTTATTTTAATTTAATTTAATCTAGGGATAATGCATGAAATTATTTACTAGGACTTACTAAATGGTGATTTTCTATAAAGTTTTAAATTTACCACATTTTTATAAATAACCCAATCAATTAATTGGCGAGTTTAGTTAAAGTTTGCTTAATTAATTTAATTAAACCACTATGTCAACACCTGGTTTTAGGTTTGTGATATTTTGTCTCCCAAAAAAGGGCCTCTGGGTACTAGCAAAAGATTTTTTAAAAGGTCGAGGTATTAATATAAAATATTCCGTAACATAAAGTACTAAACACATATTTGGATATAACACAAGGTAAAATTTTCCCTAAACTAGCACAAAACTTCCAAAGTTGATCCCATTACCATGGGACAAGTTTGCTTAATTACTCTAAACATTAATTTATACTCACTTATGCAAGGTTTGTTGACGATTTTTTATTTAAAAAATTATATTGGTAATTAATCACATGCTTCGGCCGTACTAATTCCAAATGGCCACTGTCAATATTAAGGTCTTGATTTTAAATCCTCCCAGCTTCCAAAACAAATAAAACCTAATTTTATCTCATTAATTTTATCTTCCTTTAATAAAATTGTTTTCCAAAAAAAAATTAATGAAAGATAATTTGACAGCTTTTTCGTCGTCTTATGTTTGTTAAATTAAAAGAAGAGATAAATTGAACTTTCTAGATAAAATATTAATACTCAAAACTTACAGTTTTCGAAATCAAAGGATACAAATTGACAAACCATGTAGAGTGAAAGTTGAATATTAAAGTGAGTACATATGTACATATACTCATGAGTACATATTAATAGTCAACTTTTATATTTTATTATTAGTTCATCATTATTTGTTTAGTATTTGTAAAACCCCTGGGTTTATTTAATAGAAAGATTCAAAATTTTGGGTTATTTTGAAATTTTTAATAACCCTGGAGTAGCAAAATTTATTTTAGAAGGTTCTTTTTCAAAAAAAAAAATCTAATTTAAAGATCAGATTGATCTTTCCCTGATTTCCTCCCTCCCCTCATTTTTTTGTTTTCTCTTCTTTTTTCTTTCTTTCTTTTCTTTCCTTTCTTTCATTTTCTTTCTTCTCACGCCAAAACACACCCCTCCAACCCCATCACTGCCTCTTCCCACCGATCGACCTCCGAGTGCCGCCATCCTACATGCACCAACCAAGCATGTTCGTCGGCACCTAAACCTCCAAACATCGGAGCCGCTTCTACCCACTTGCCATAGGTTGCCGTGGAATACCCCTAGAAACTTAGCTCTTTCAAAATTTTGATACCTGTTTCCCCCATCGGTCCGATCACCACTGGATTTCTTTAGGCCATGGCACCCCTTTTTGATGGATTTTACTAATTTTCCAGCAAACTAGATGTCATTTTGAGAAACAACTACTTGAAACATACTCCTTTCACTGAGAACTTTGTATTGGTACCAACCTCAACCACCACCTCCTCTATTGGCGCTAGTCAATGGTCAACTCTTGGTCAACATTGATCAAATCGTTGACTATCCACTCGATTCCAAAGGAAGTGCATATTGACCTATTTTTGACTCTCCGAACGTGTTCGCGACATTGAAATTGCAAGACGGAATTCCAAAAGACGAGAACAATAAACAAAGTTTCTAATTTTGGGCTCAACAATTCCAATTTTTTCAACCATAGTGTTTTTGCGCTCATCAGACTTTTCGGTAGGAATTTCGACCATCTAAAACTTTAAAAAATTTTAAATAAATATTTTTGTGAAATTTTTTATATAATTTAGTTTAGTTGATTGTAAAGGTTGAAATGAATAATTAGAATTTCCTAATTGATTGTGATGTTGATTATTGATTTAATTAATTATATTGGTTTATTTATTATTGTTATATATATATGCTCTAAAAGGCACGTTTTGAAGTTATGGCCTACTACAATTATTTTGTGAACCATCTTTTGCAGGTTTAAATTATTGGTTTTTGTCAAAAAAATCCTTTAACTGCCAAAATTTTGTTAGAGCTAACTGAGCTAATAACATAACATTTTGAGAACATGAGTGACTTGACCCCTTTCCTTGTTGTTGTGACTTTATAGGCACCACTGGATTAAACTATGGCCATCTATAAAATTCTTTGGGAACTATTATATTTACATTACTCACAGGGTGCTTATTTGGAGCACAATAAACACAAGGCGCTCATTCGGAGCATAACAGATATCTTTATATTCCTTCCTTTCCTTCTTTGCTTCACTAACAACCAGAAGCTGATTGTTAGATTTAACGGCAATTTTTTAACTTTGTATAGATTTAGATTGATGTTCTGTAAATTTTATTTATTTATTCATTCATTTATATATTTATTTATTTATTTATTTATTTATGAATTATGTTAGAATGTTAATTTGTTTAGTTTCACTGGAATTTTATTTTGGAACCATAAAGTCTATATAAATTTACATATATGTCTTCTTATAGAAATACATTAATTTTGGTTATTTATTTTTGTCTGTGAATAAAAAAAGAGTAGTCGGTATTCCTACTGGTCTCTAGCTCACCCCTCTTTTTCCCAAGTGGTGTTCAATGTGAGCTCGACTGACTAAAGCAAGCTTGCAGCTATTTTTGGAAGGATTGTCATATCTTTGTTTATTTGTCTCCTTGAACATTTTGCATAATGGTAAGGGAAGAATTGAGATTTAGGAACTTCTGTATTAAATATAAGAAAAATGTGATATATTAAATGAGTGGCGCATGACAAAAACCTTTTTATGATGATTAATGAAAATTTATATTTATATATAATCCGGGTTTGATGGATGGACACATTACTATGAGTTTAGGAATTAGAATGAAAAAGTGAAATAAAATTTATCTAAAATATTGGTGTTTTCACTAAAACTCCATCTGCATAAATCTTTAAAGATTTGCTGCTAACCCAAATTTTGGGTCTATGTCCTTTATTTTAATGAGTATTATAATCGTTTTATTAAAGGACTATAAATAGCTGCATTAACTACTGTATTAGAAAAACTTGATTATTTATATTGAATGTAATGTTTAGATGCTGTCTCTTCAATTTAGGGATTTTCTTTTTGTATGGTTTCCTGACTTAGATAGATTGTAGATTTTTGAATCCTCTATCCGTGTTATGCCATTGAATCCTTCTTTCCTAATTCCACTGCATCAGAAATTGTTAACTAGGAAATCTAAATTTTCAATTGTGTAAACTGAAGTGAATTGGTAGGTTAATGCACGGAGAGGAGGGTTTGAAGAGGCTGCCGTGTAGTTGTCTTAAATACTAGCTAGAAGAGCGGCAAGAACGGCGTTATTAAATAAATCATGCAGCTGTTAAAGTAGGGTTGACCAAACCTAAATTACTCCCAAACCCTATGATTAAAGATTTATTTTCTTAATACATCATTAGAATAACAATATCATGCATACAGTTGAGCGGTGTGCTTTTGCATGCAGTTCGCTATTATTATTTATTTTACTTTTCATAGGGCAGGCCATTTAGACTAAGCCTGCCCTATAACATTTTACATTCATTGGATACTGAAGCCCTTTTTATATAGACACAAAAGGGCAAAATGAACTGTATATAGTTTTGAGAAAGATAAAAAAGGCATATTCAGGAACCAAGTTTCAACATCAACGTTTTAATTGCTATAGTATACAACTTTTACATATTATAGCGTAAAATAAAAGCTTGTTGTAATATAAAACTTTTATGGTGTTTAAGTTTCAATTTCAAATTACAACTTGATTCCCAAATATTCTCAAAAATCCTTCAAAAGGGCAGTTTTGACCTTTTACTATGAGAGAGGAACTATCTCACGGAATAACATATTAAACCCATATATCATGCCAAAGTCATTGGTTATCACTATTAAATTTGTAGTTCGGATCGTTTAAATAATTGTATAGTTATTTATTTCCCTAAAAAATTGTAGTTATTAATTATGGTATCCCAGATAAAGTCAAACCTTGGATGCATCCTTGTGTATCTAATAATATTATTTCTTTGAGACGGATGAATTGACTTTTGGTGCCTCAAAAGTAGCATTTCCTACCTAGCTTTAGAGAGAGAGAGAGAGATTTTCTGCAACCTTTTGTCTTCTTCAATGGGGAGATCAGAAAAGAAGAAAGAGATCGTGACAGAAATCGATCTGTCACTAAAAATTGATCATGCTAGAGAAGAAGAAGATGATGCCGACGATGATGATATTGATGATGATGAAGTAAAAGAGAAATCAGAAGACAAAGACGAAGAAGAAATTAAACAAAAAGATCAAGAGTCAAAAGAAGAACAAGAACCAATAGTGCAACGAGCAGAAGGCACGGCCGGTGAAGTGGAGGATGAGGCATCTGTAGTTGAATCCGTGCAAGAAAATATGAAGTCAGACGAGGTAAGTTTTACAATTATATTTGTATGCATATATGCGTACATACATGCATATATATGTGTGTGTATGTATATATGATGTTCCATATGCAAAACCCCGCAAAATTCGTATATTTCCTTCCGTTATTTCCATCTAGCTACCACTCTTCTCTCTCCTTAACTTCAACTATGCACATCTGTTATAAAATTCCGTGGCTACATGCATGCGCTTGTACACATAGTTATATATGTGTGTGTGTATATACACAAACATACACACATACATGCAGCGTGTGTTTATATTGTGTATGTATGTTATTGATCTGCATTAGAAAAATTTCTCGGGCATTTTTATATATATTCTCATTAAATGGCACAGTTGTGTATAAATACGTAATTATATGTATGCTGTACCTGATGAAACTATGTCGATTTAATAGTTAGCTGTGCTACAAATGGAGATGAACCGCATGAAAGAAGAAAACAAGCTTTTGAGGAAAGTGGTAGAGCAAACAATGAAAGATTACTATGATCTCCAAATTAAATTCGCTGCTTTCCAGAAAGATAACCAAAAAAAGGTGTGTCCCAATTTTACTTGAATCAAAATTACCTCTGATTTGATTGAATAACACACATATATCTTTATATATCAACCTCTAATTTTAATTCGTTCTCCTAAATTTCATTGATGATATATACCTTAGGATACCCTAGCCTTCCTTTCTCTCCAAGATATTCAACAACCAAATCCGGTACTTCCTACGATCTTAGACAGCAATAAAAACCCTAAATCTCCATCTCCGTCCCGTGAAAGTATCGTTAGTGAGAGTGAATTAGGGTTGTCATTGAGGCTTCAAACAGGCTCAGGAAAACAAGAAAGAGAGGAGCAAAGCCACAAAGAATTAATGGAGAACAAGGAAGACTTGACAAGTTACACATCTGTGCAAAACAAGCTGCAGAGAACTGATTCATTGCCAATTGGAACAACCAGTCAAGTCAGTGGTTGTGGTACTCCGCCAAACAGAAAGGCTAGGGTTTCGGTGAGAGCAAGATGTGAGGCAGCCACAGTAAGTTTAGCTCTAATTCCATTTTAGTAGCCAATTTAATTTTTCTGATTAATTAATACACCTACAAGATTTGATCTTTGTAAGGTTGATGTTATATTTTTGAAGATGAATGATGGTTGTCAATGGAGAAAATACGGTCAGAAAATCGCCAAAGGAAACCCTTGCCCACGAGCCTACTATCGTTGCACTGTAGCTCCAGGATGCCCCGTTCGGAAACAGGTACAAATTATACACACATATGCAGCCATAAAATTCCTATATATATATATATATATCTGTGTGAGAATTAGATTAAAATTTGTAGAACATACTATGGTTTTGTCCCTGTTTGTCAAATATTCATAATTAACCAACCGTATACACCAAAAGAGGGTGACCATAGCTTTCGCCTAACTCGTGCAATATAATGTGTTCGTAATCGTAGTAAAGGATGCCAAAAAGACTTTTATTCTTCAAAGTTGGACTTTTTTTTTTGTTTGTTTGCTCTTATGGATCACCAGTAATTACATTAGTCTCAATTAACTTGTGCACATGTTTTTGATCTTTTCTCCATCATTTAGGTGCAAAGGTGTTTAGAGGACATGTCCATACTAATAACAACGTACGAAGGCACCCACAACCATCCACTCCCTGTAGGTGCAACAGCCATGGCTTCGACAGCCTCTGCCGCAGCGGCTTCCTTTATGTTAGTAGATTCGAGCAACCCTTACTCCGATCATGGTAGTACCTCTAGTTTCCCCCAGACAAATCTTTCCTACAGCAATAGCCCTCATATGATCCTAAACCCCATGTCCCAATACTCCTCAAACATTAGGACAATTAACCCCAATGACCCTTGTAAAGGGATAGTCCTTGACCTCACAAATACCCCACAATTTCCGTTGCCCACATCCTCACTTCTCCAATCTACTCGCCATCAGCCGGGAAATTTCCCTTGGATTAATACGAACAAATTCCCAAATAGCCACATCCAAAACGGAACTAATCATAGCATCGCCGGTGGACTTCTTGCGAGCACACGAGGATTGGAGAGAGTTCAGAGATCGGGTACCAGCGAGGAAAATAAGTCAATGGCTGAAAACGTGACAGCCATAGCTTCTGATCCTAAATTTAGGGTTGCCGTTGCGGCGGCTATCACATCTCTAATTAGTAAAGAGTGCCCAACGACAAGGAATTCCATTGATAGTACAGGAAAAACTTTTGATCATCCGAAAGATGGAGAGAGTAGTGGTAATGCTTCTACTAGCAACAATTGGGTACTTGAATCTCTCTCTGGAAATGGTAAGGCTATTCATCAGACACCTAATTAAAAGCAATTTAAAGCATAGAAAAATGTTTGGGCAGTACCCATGCTAAACACTAATAGGCAGTTCCAAACGTGAGTTCCATACCCCAACAAACTAAGACCCACTTTCTAGTAGTGTGAGTACCCAGTACCACAAGTGCCCTAACATTGTTCAAAACATGCATCTAAGAAAAAATAGTATATTTGTTGAAAGACGAATTGAATGGCTGTATATTTAAGGGCCATGTATATGTGCCACTCCATCCGGTGTAGGGCTGGAATATTTTGTGTTATGATAGTCAAATCTAATAACATGGTTCGTTTTCTGATGAATTTTTCTCTGTTAATATAATTGACTTTTTTCTCTGTTTTTTTTTTCGTTAAAAGTTTTTGCGGCAAATATTCAAAACAAATTTTACTTTCCTGAAAAAATTAAAGCTTCCTATTAAAAGATATATGACTAACAAAACAAATACTATGTTGCTGTAATATTTGATTAATAAAATGTGAGGATTCGAGTTAAGGTCCTCAACATGCATGGAATTGTTATCCGACTAAAGGTATGACGATTTTCTAAAGGCATAATTGTTGTACGATTACCTATACTGTAATAGAGTCCAATTAAACCCATCACTTTTTAAAATCCAAATAACTCAGCAGTACTGATAAAGTGGACTTAAATCCTATGTCCAATTTTACTAAGATGTTGCTTCTTATTAGTTGGACTGGGTTTAGTATAAGAAAATTGGACAAAGGATCCTAGCCCTGATAAAGTACTTTTTATGAGTAATATATATGAATTTTAATGGTGTTTAAAATAAGCAATTCTAAGTGCAATATCATAAATTTCAAGTGACGGAACTGTTATGTCTATGAACACGACGCTACGTACTTGTCACAGACATGGATTAGAGGATGAACATGCTATTATCTTTCCTTCGTTTTTTAACTGAGCAATCTTCGTTATAAAAAATCACAAGTACTCAAAAAGGGAAATTGATCATTTGGGAAAACAAGAAAAGGAAATTTATCTTGATTTTTGGTATGCAATGTGTGACTGCTGGAGAATACAACTGCAAAAGTCTTTCCCAAAACCTGCTGCCAGCGGTGCAACTGCTGGCCAGAAAGGTGCTGTATTCAATTAGTGTAATCGTAAAACAGTTAAAAATGAACATGGAAAGGAAAAAATAAGGTTGCAAAAAATAAATATTCATAGCCCAGAGGAGGGGGGAAAAAGGGAAACGAGAAAGGAATTAGAAGCACATAAAATCTTCCTTTTATTTTATCAAAATGATTTGGAGGGCGTTAGGCATTTGATAATCAGTAATTATCATATTCTTCAAAATTAGTTATGTCTAATATAATTCTCAGGAATTCTACATTATCATGTTTGGTTATATAAATTAATATTTTCTCAAATTCCTAGAAATATTCACTATAGTTTTGGGTTTTACATAGGTAAATAATGTATTTTTACTACAAAAATAATAATTTTGAATGATTTTAAAATAACTAAATCTTATCAAATTAGACAATACTGTATTTTTCTCATAGAAATAAAAAAAATAAAATTATAAAAACAAAATTTTTAAACTAATATCAAGATCAAGAAAATAATTTTTAAATAAAAGATAAAAAAAATAAGAATAGAAACAAAAAATGCTCTTTGTAATAGCTTCTCCTTCATGATCAAAGATTTACAGTGTTTCAATGACGAGTGAAGTCTGGAGTTCTACAGGCGAGCTAACAGAGAGCACAAAGTTGGGTGAAAAGCACGGATTGGTGAGGAAAAGATCTAGCTCAATCCTCGAATGATATATCTCTTCGTGTGCAGCAACTAATGGGATGTGACCTGTGACGGAGGCAGACAAGGAGTGGGTTCTTAGACAGAAGCTAGTGTCAAGACTGGGCTTTACTATAGAGGCGAGTGTGGAGCCGGGATGTGCGACCAAATGGCTTCAGTTTGACACCAGAGGCTGGCAAGGTTAGGTTGTGATCCTCCAATAGAGGCCAGCACAAGGGATGGGTTCGATGTCAAACGTCGACGAGGTGGGTTTGCTACAACCATTGTGGTTTGTGACGGTGAATGGACTTTTTCATGTAATTTCACTAGTACAAAAGGGAGGTTAGTCATCAGTCTAAGATAAGATGACAATTAGTTAAACTGTCGTCTAATCCACTGTCGTAATATGTGGTATATACTAAACGACGGGTTTTAACCATTGTCTAATGCACTTTGCTCTTTTACATTAGACGGCGGTTTATTAAGGATACTGTATTCTGATGTCTTGCCCTAGCAAAAATATAATTAGATTTTATTTCCTCTATCCATAGTGGCTTACTGTTAGACCCCCTAACTTCGAATTAAGTCAGTGGTGACAAATCTTGGATGTGGGTGGCCCATGTCCAAGGCAAGGGGGCATGTGATAATCCCTTTGCATGGTTCGGACAAAGGATCAGCATGCAGGCACAAGGTGGCCTTGGCCATGCATGCGGGTCAGGCAAGAAATGTGCACGCAGGTGCCTGGCGCGAGCATTTGGACAGGCGCGCGGGGATCTCGGACTGGCAGTGTGACGTGCGTGCGGGTGTGCGGACAGGCGCGCGAGGACCTCGGACTGGCAGTGTGACGTGCGCGCGGGCGTGCGGACTGGCATGCGAGAAACTCGGTTCAGCAAGGCCCTGCGGGAAAAGGAAACGTGTGCGAGTGGTGCGCACAAAGTCCGCGAAGCAGGTGGCCCCAACGGCTAGCACTAGAACGTGGGCATAACGGCTGGATTTCCGAAGGCACGTGGGCGCAAGTTGTGGGCGATCGTGGCCAGCCAACGGCTAGATCATGCCTGCGCCCCACGTGGCCCATGTTCGCGCATTAGCAGGCGAGTGGGCGATTAGTTGGCTGCACGTGGCGTGCAGAGGGCCAAGTCTCCGTCCGAAAATTGTGGAAGTCGCTGGAATGTGGCTGCAAGCGTGCATAGTGCCTCGAAGTGATCCCTAGTGGCTGGGGGTGTCAGCCACACGTTGTAAACTTTGTCTATAAATAGCAAAGCCCCGAGACACCAACTCACGAGGGACAAAGTGAGTGTTGTGGTGATCCGTGTGAGGCAAAACTTGTATTCCTTTTGTGAGTTAATAAAAGGTTGGAAAGTGGTTTCCGTAAGTTGGTTTTGTGTGTTTGATTATCGGATCATCGTGGGTAAACACTTGGGTAGGCTGACTAGGTCGGGTGACTTAGTGCCGCACAGTGGCAGACTTTCGGTGAAAATTTGGCCCCTGTGACAGCTGGTATCAGAGCCGAGAACAGCGGACGTTCTTGGAATCGTCACGATGAATGAGTTACGTGAAAGAGTTAGTCGCTTGGAAGATTTCGTGGGGAATCCCCAAAGCGACGATGCAGTGAATCTCGCGGTGCAGATAGCATGTCAAGCCGAGCAAATGGCATCTTTGAACACGGTTCGGTCGGACATGATGCGAGACATGGAAGAGCGGTTCTCCTCCATGATGCAGGACTTCATCACCATGATTGATTTGGTGAAGGAAAACTCGAAGAGACTAGAGGATGATATAAACATTCTCAAGAAGGCCGTGGCAACCCCTCAGGCCATGGATGAGGCCCCTTCGAAGATCAAAGTTCCAGAACCCAAGGCGTTCAACGGTGGCCGTAACGCCAAAGAACTGGAAAATTTCTTGTGGGATATGGAGCAGTATTTCAAGGCCGCTCATATTCCAGATCGTGAAAAGATAACCATAACTAGCATGTATTTGTCCGGTGATGCTAAACTATGGTGGCGGACCCAGATGTCGGGAGAGACAAGGGCTGGCAAACCTCAGATCGAGGATTGGGAAACGTTGAAGAAGGAACTAAAGGATCAGTTCCTACCGTGCAACACTGCATGGATTGCACGTGAAGCACTCAAGAAGCTTCGACAGACGAATTCTGTTCGAGAGTATGTGCGGGAGTTTAGTTCGTTGATGTTGGACATCAAAGATATGTCGGATGCAGACAAGCTATTCAACTTTCTGTCAGGCTTGCAAGCATGGGCACATGCCGAGTTGCGGAGACAAGGCGTGAAGGACCTTCCTTCAGCCATTGCGGCTGCAGAGGGCTTAGTCGATTTTAGACCCACCCCAATTGCCTCAATCGGTGACAAGAAGAAGGGTCAGGAAGGCAAAAAGGGTAAAGGCCCCTCTAAGGATTTTAAGAAATCCGAATGGAAGGGTAAAAAGACGACCGAGCAAGGCGAGTCCAAGGGAGGCAAGAAGGAAGCGGGCTGTTTTATTTGTGGAGGACCACATATGGCCAAGAATTGCCCAAAGCGAGAAAGACTGAATGCTATTCAAGAATCCGAAGGAGAGGAGAATGCAGGTGGATCTAGCACTTCTCGGGTAAACCCTCTCCAACTCCTTAACACAGTTTCAACGGTGAAGTCAGCCCCAAATAGGGGTCTTTTGTATGCAGCGGTGCAATTAAATGGAAAGACCGTAAAAGCTTTGCTGGACACGGGAGCAACCAGCAACTTCCTTTCCAATAGAATGGTGGACAAGTTGGGTTTAGTGGTAAACCAAAGTCCATGCAAAATCAAGGCGGTAAACTCAGGTGCTACTCCGGTTCAAGGTGTGGCCACAACGACCCTCAAAGTTGGCGCTCGGGAGGGACAGATAAATCTTACCGTCGCAGCCTTGGACGATTTTGAGTTAATCTTGGGGATAGATTTCTTTGTTCAAGCCAAGGCAACAATCATGCCTCATTTGTCGGGTATGTTGGTAAATGAGGAACGTAATCCTTGTTTTATTCACGCTAACTTCTCTGGACAGGTCGAGAGTAAGTTAGAGATGCAGTCGGCAAAGCAATTCAAAAGTGGGGTGAAGAAGGGCGAGATTACTTATGTTGCAGCCCTCGTGGAGATCAAACCGGACCAGGTCGTGGAGGTGCCTGATGATGTTGCAACAGTGTTGGGGCAGTTCTCAGATGTGATGCCCTCAGAACTGCCAAAGGAATTACCACCGAGGAGAGCGGTGGACCACAAGATCGAGCTGGAGCCAGGTGCTAGGCCGCCAGCCCAAGCCCCTTATCGGATGGCCCCATCAGAGTTGGTTGAGTTGAGGAGTCAACTTAACGAGTTGCTAAATGCCGGTTTCATACAACCATCAAAAGCCCCTTATGGTGCCCCGGTGCTGTTTCAGAGGCAGCAGGATGGCTCATTGCGGATGTGCATAGACTATCGGGCTCTCAATAAGGTGACTATCAAGAATAAGTACCCAGTCCCCAATGCAGCGGATTTGTTCGATCGGTTGGCGGGTGCGTCATACTTCACAAAGCTGGACCTACGGTCAGGCTATTGGCAGGTGCGGATAGCCGAGGGGGATGAGTCCAAGACGGCTTGTGTGACGAGGTATGGTTCATTTGAGTTTTTGGTGATGCCTTTTGGCTTAACCAATGCTCCTGCCACGTTTTGCAACTTAATGAACGAGGTACTCTATGAATTTCTTGATCGGTTCGTGGTTGTTTATCTGGATGATATTGTTATTTACTCGAGATCCTTGGTGGATCATGTTAATCACTTGCGGCAAGTATTCTCACGACTTAGGGAATACAAGCTATTTGTGAAGAAAGAAAAATGTGAGTTTTGCAGGCAAGAAATTAAATTCTTGGGCCATTGGATTTCCAAAGGCGATATTCGGATGGACGAGGACAAGGTGAAGGCAATCATTGAATGGCCTGCGCCAATGAAGGTACCAGATTTGCGTTCTTTTCTTGGCTTGGCAAACTACTATCGACGGTTCATCAAAGGGTATTCAAAGAAGGCAAGCCCTTTGACAGATTTGCTGAGAAAAGAGCAAAAGTGGGCATGGACAGGCGCATGCCAAGAAGCCTTTGAGAAGCTGAAGGCAGCAGTTGCCTCGGAACCAGTCTTGAGATTGCCGGATTTTGGGCTTCCATTTGAAGTGCACACGGATGCCTCGGATCGAGCTCTCGGTGGAGTGCTCGTGCAGGATGGCCACCCCGTGGCCTATGAAAGCAGGAAGCTTAAGGATGCTGAGCAGCGGTACTCAGCCCATGAGAAGGAAATGACGGCAGTAGTGCACTGCCTTGACACTTGGAGGCATTACTTGCTGGGAACAAAGTTCAAAGTATTGACGGACAATGTGGCGAACACTTATTTCAAGACCCAGAAGAAATTGACCCCAAAACAGGCCCGATGGCAGGAATTCCTGGCGGAATTCGACTTTGTGTGGGAACACAAACCAGGCAAGCAAAACCAAGTCGCTGACGCCTTGAGTCGCAAGGAGGTGCAGGACTATGTGGCTGCATTGACGGCAGTGCAGTCAACCTTTCTTGACCGAGTAAAACAGCAAGCTGAGGTGGATCAGGCCTATGTTCATCTCAAGAAGGAAGTGCGAGAAGGAGTAGCGAGACGTTATTGGGAAGATGACGAACTCCTTTATGCCAAAGGTAATCGATTATTTATTCCTAACTCGGGTGGCCTGAGACAGGAACTTTTGCGGGAGACGCATGACCCTCAATGGGCGGGACATCCGGGGAGAGAACGGATGATGGCGCTCATAACCCGCAGCTATTATTGGCCCAACATGGAGAAGGATGTTGAGCTATATGTGAAGACTTGTTTGGTGTGCCAACAAGACAAGACGGAAAGAAGGAAGGCAGCCGGACTATTACAACCACTCCCGGTGCCAGAAAAACCATGGAAATCGGTGTCTATGGATTTCATTTCGGGGTTCCCTTCAATCCAAGGTATGCGGTCAGTGTTGGTCGTTGTAGATCGGTTTTCGAAGTATGCAGTGTTCATTGCAGCCCCACATGAGTGCTCAGCTATGTTGACGGCAGAGCTCTTTTTCAAGAATGTGGTAAAATACTTCGGTGTGCCTGAAGACATAGTCAGTGATCGTGATTCAAGGTTCACTGGTAAGTTTTGGACGGCTCTCTTTAACTTGATAGGTTCTGAGTTAAAGTTTTCTACAGCTAACCACCCACAGACCGATGGACAAACGGAGCGTATTAATGCTCTATTGGAAGAATTTTTAAGGCATTATGTCTCGGCGAGTCAAAAGAATTGGCTGGATTTACTTGATGTGGCCCAATTCTCATACAACTTACATCGGAGTTCTGCAACCGGGATGAGTCCAGCAGAGCTTGCACTCGGACATCAGCCCCTGACCCCACTGGAAGTGGCACGTTCCAAAGGGCGAGTTAGCTGTCCAACAGCCTATCGCTTTGCGGAAGGGAAGCAGGAGTTAATACTACAGGCCCGAGACAGTTTGATGAAAGCAGCTAGGCGCATGAAGAAGTATGCTGATCAGCATAGGCGCCAAGTCGAGTTTAATGTTGGTGACATGGTGTTGCTGAAATTGACCCCGCAGATTTGGAAGAAGATAAGCAGCAAGACAGTGCATCGTGGGCTTCTTCCAAGGTACGATGGTCCCTTTGAAATTGTTAAGAAAGTTGGGAATGTTGCTTACAGGCTAAAGCTACCACCTCGGCTAAAGGTGCACCTAACGTTCCACGTGAGTTTTCTGAAGCCTTACAAGGAGGACTTGTTGAACAAGAGGCAGCAGGCGAAGAGGGCTCCGCCTACCATCAGAAAACAATTTAACAAAACGGTGGAAAAGATCCTTGACCATCGAACAATGGGCATGAGCAAGAAGAATCGACGGACTGATTTTCTTGTGAAATGGAAGGGTGAAGAGGAGAATAGTGCTACTTGGGAGCGGGACGTTACCTTGTGGCAATTTGAGAAAGAGGTGCAGGAATACCTCGAGACTATACCGACGAGGGCGTCGGCTTCATCCGGTGGGGGTGGTTTGTTAGACCCCCTAACTTCGAATTAAGTCAGTGGTGACAAATCTTGGATGTGGGTGGCCCATGTCCAAGGCAAGGGGGCATGTGATAATCCCTTTGCATGGTTCGGACAAAGGATCAGCATGCAGGCACAAGGTGGCCTTGGCCATGCATGCGGGTCAGGCAAGAAATGTGCACGCAGGTGCCTGGCGCGAGCATTTGGACAGGCGCGCGGGGATCTCGGACTGGCAGTGTGACGTGCGCGCGGGTGTGCGGACAGGCGCGCGAGGACCTCGGACTGGCAGTGTAACGTGCGCGCGGGCGTGCGGACTGGCATGCGAGAAACTCGGTTCAGCAAGGCCCTGCGGGAAAAGGAAACGTGTGCGAGTGGTGCGCACAAAGTCCGCGAAGCAGGTGGCCCCAACGGCTAGCACTAGAACGTGGGCATAACGGCTGGATTTCCGAAGGCACGTGGGCGCAAGTTGTGGGCGATCGTGGCCAGCCAACGGCTAGATCATGCCTGCGCCCCACGTGGCCCATGTTCGCGCATTAGCAGGCGAGTGGGCGATTAGTTGGCTGCACGTGGCGTGCAGAGGGCCAAGTCTCCGTCCAAAAATTGTGGAAGTCGCTGGAATGTGGCTGCAAGCGTGCATAGTGCCTCGAAGTGATCCCTAGTGGCTGGGGGTGTTAGCCACACGTTGTAAACTTTGTCTATAAATAGCAAAGCCCCGAGACACCAACTCACGAGGGACAAAGTGAGTGTTGTGGTGATCCGTGTGAGGCAAAACTTGTATTCCTTTTGTGAGTTAATAAAAGGTTGGAAAGTGGTTTCCGTAAGTTGGTTTTGTGTGTTTGATTATCGGATCATCGTGGGTAAACACTTGGGTAGGCTGACTAGGTCGGGTGACTTAGTGCCGCACAGTGGCAGACTTTCGGTGAAAATTTGGCCCCTGTGACACTTACCATATTCAATTTGTTCTAATTGGCCCCCACAATTAGCTAATGACATAAATTAGCAATAATTTATAAAAATTAAATATAATAAAATATAAGAATTCGATTAAATGTATGGTTTATATGCTTATATATTGTTGTACATATTCTCCCCATTCATCGATCACCTCACGTAAATGCTTATTAGTATAAAATTTTTGGCTTGTCATGGCTTGTGTCCCTTATTCATAACGTCTCTCATGTATCTTAGTACAAAATAGCCGTATTTTTGTTTCCCTCTTTTTCAAGTATAGTCCAAAAAGGATGTAAAGATATATATTATTTTAAGTAACAATTTATGCATTTTTAATCACAATTCAACAAGTATATATACACATATAAATAGTAAAATGCTTACCTTTGGTTGTAAAATTTTAGTAAATCCATGAGGCATATTGAAGAAGGCTTGAGTTTTTGTTTTCAACTTCCAGCTATTTAAGGAACTAAATACAATTGATTAAATTGCAATCAATCAAAAGATACATGCTACTAATTAGTAATGATAAATAATGCAGTTTAAAGTAATACATTTATAATTGAATCATCCTTTTGAAGGGGCGTATGTCCTAGCCAAGTGGATCCAACTATATGACTTTATCCTTTTGGGGTAAATGAGGCCAATATCCAGTGGCCTCACCATTATATGGCATAAAATAATATTAGTTGACTCCTCCTTTATATAAAACTCTAGACCATCCTTGCTCATTCTTCAATTGCAACTTCAGCTTGCCTGGTATATAGGAAGTGATCATGAGGTTGATGAACCCATATTTGTCAAGTTGATTTTTGACATGGCAATAGTGCCATAAGAAACTGTGCATAAAAAACAATGATTGTTAGACTACAACAAGTAACAAGTGAAAAGTAATAAATTAAAAGATTATTCATAATTATGAAAAGTTTGGATATAGTTTTATATCTCATGTGTGCTATAACACAGCTTATTCTAATTTGAGTAAACTTGAAAAACTAATCAATGTCCTTGGCTTAGATAAAAAAAGGGCATACTCTCGTTTGGGTGATGTCATGTGGCATCATAATTCTAGTAACGGTTGGCAATATGGATTATGACATGACGACACTATACGAACCCGACATGAATTTTTACGGGTTGTTATCAAAAAAATTAACCTTGGGTCAGTTTAGTGTCTACCTAAAACTGACCCGTTCAAAAATAAGTTAGGTTTGGGTCAACCCGCCTAACCTTAAACTGACCTGCTTATATTTATTTAGATATTTTTTTATTTTGTAATTATATATCAGATCAGATATCGACAATAGTAAAACACTAAACATCAAAACCCTACCTCTCACTTTGGAAGACAAAACAGTTCCATTATCCTATCGTTGCTATGATGGCTCGTGATATTTTAAGCATTCTGATATAAACAGTTGCATCAGAATCTGCATTTAGTAACGATATTGACAGTTGCTATGATGGCTCGTGATATGTTTTGCACTTGTTGGATGTTTTTGAAATTTAAGGACTGGACTTTCTTGTTGTTGTGGTATGAAACTCATCTAATTTTATGTTTATTTTTATGTTATATATATATATATAAGTGTAGGTGGGTCATAGACGGGGTGTGGGTCACAATCGGGTTGTGGGCCAAATATAGGTCACGGGTCTTTTTTTTGACATTGCGCATAAGGAATGGGTTGACACGGGTTGTGTTAGGGTTAAAAATTCTCAACCCATTCGTGTCATGAGTCGAGTTAGTGTCGACTTAATTTTTGTAGAAATTAAGCCTAACCTGACACTAACCCGACCCGAATTGCTACCCCTAATTCTAATTATGCTAGAGGTGTCTATGGACTGTTTCAAGTACCTATGTAAGCTTATTATTTTTGGAGGTAATCCTTCCAAATCATCTATTAATTGCGTCACCACCATTATATCCTCCTTTTGTTGCCTCTTTTTCTCCCTCATTTTCTTTCCACAACCTCCCTTGATTGCAGTGGCAGAGTGAAGAAATATTTCTAGTGGGGGCACAATATAAAACATAAAAAATAAAAAGATAATATAAAGTTTCTAATATTCCATTTCAATACTTCAATTTAATACATTACAACTTTTCTTTACAGTTTTCATTTTTTGAAAGTGTTCTATAATGATTGCATTATCAATGCCATTAAAAATATCTTTTTCAATGTATGCTACCAAAGAGTCATTCATCCATTGATCTCTCATTCAGTTATGTAGTCGATTCTTTACAATATTCATAAAGGCACAATAAAATAAACTAATAGTATACCTTTTGTTTTTCTATCTTAACTATTTTTTGTGCAAGATCATCAATACCTCTCAATCTTTCAAACTCTATGCTACAATGCATGTCCAATATATAGATTTAAAGCTAATCATCAAGAGCCATGAGTTGTACTGCAGAAAAATCTTCACGATAATACTCAGCAAAATGAAGCAATTTTTTCTTGTTAAAAGCAGAAAATAAATTACCAGGACATAAACAAGCTACGGATAATAACAATTTAGCATTTTCCTAAGTGAAATGATCATTTAACTCAAGAAGTAGTAAATCAATAACCATATAAAACAAATCAACTCTGAAATGATGCAAGTTCGTGATTTCTTGAGTGTTATGTCGCGTCGATCTCAAGTCATAAACTTGTCATTCATGTTCAAGAGATCAACGTTATGTTTTTCACAAAAAAGAAGCGACTTCATCAAGAAAAGAATCCCAATCATTGTCCCTTCTATGCTGCAAGTGTTGCTTGCATGATTCACTAAATGCATCGCATTCGCAATATCTTGGTCCTTTTTTTTTTTTTCAGCAGTGCCCTAACAACTTATTTGTAGTTCCTAACATGGTTCTCATTAAATGTAGACTTAAAACAAAATCAAATGATTGCATCAACTCTAATAAATAATTTGCTTGATAGGTTTGTTCAGAACTTGATGACTCATCTACAATAGATTCAAGGACATCGATTACAAATGAGAACATGACATTTAAGATAATTAAAGTACTATAATGTGAGCCCCATAATGTGCCACCAGAACACTTGAGAGTAGAATGTTGATTTAAGCCTTGGCCACTAAATATCTTACCACCATTGAGTTCTTCGACAATTGTGGCAATATGTTTCTCTTGAAGAAAATCACAACGTCTAGGTGAAGCTACAACAACATTTACCATTCTAGCAACCAAACTAAATAGTGATGCATTTTAAATATGCTTTTTTGACATAGCTACGAGAGCTAATTGAAACTGGTGAGAAAAACAATGGACATAAAAAGCACATAGATTCTCCTTCAAGATAAGTGATTTAGACCATTAAACTCACCTCGTATATGTTAGCCAAAGAATAGCTACCCAAGAGAGGGTAAATTGGGTTTTTAAAACTTTTTACAATCATTGGATTTTTATAATTTAATCGTACAAGCAAATGAAACAATGAATAACAAACGCAAGTGCTATAAACAAATATAAGTGCTAGTAAAATAAAAAGGGTAAGGTTAGAGATATGCAAATGCTATTTATAGTGGCTCGACAATATGCCTACATCCATTGTCGTTGAGCAAGACCTTGACTTGACCTCTTCCACTATTTTGACCGTCCTTTTAGCACAATCACTCCTTTTATAGTCTAGTAACTCTGTCTACCCGAGGCTCACCACAACCTCCTACAAACGTCAATTTTACACGGAGATTGATAAACTAAATAACCCGAGGCTAACTACGTCCTTTTACAACCGCCAATTTTACATGGAGATTGGCCAACCAAACATATCCCAAATTTAGTAAGGCTTTGAAAACCTATTACTCTCAGTATACAAGATTGGAAAATGTTTAAACACTTACTCACACTTCCAAGAAAGAATGGAATACAATTTGGAGCTTCTAGGAGATGTATAAGCACACAATATGAGTATTTAACAGGTTTGGCTCAAATATTGATCAAAGGCTTATAGAACAATTAGATATTGATACAATGATGATTTTAGATGTTCTACTTAGTTAGTAAGGTCATAAATGAGACTATTTATAGGCAAACACTCGAAACTAGCCATTTATGGCAGTTTGAAACGCATTACTAACGGCTAGAAATATAGCTGTTAGATATTACGGTCGACCTCAATACGATGGGTGCAGTTGACCCTGCTACAAGAGACCTAGCCCATCTTGGGTTGGTGCTGTCGACCACACTACAATTCACGGTCGACCACAGGATCAACCATGCCTCTGTAGTTAGTCTGGGCACCAATTTTGGTTTTTAAAAATACTTTAAGTTTAAAATAATTTAACACATTTTAAGACCATTTCTAAATCAATTTCATCTTGAAAACAAATGGAATCATATGAAAACAATTTATAACATAATTTTGAGACTTCAAATATTTTTCAACTTAATTCTAAAACTATTAATATCAAAAATTAGAATATTTGACGGCAAGTTTAAAATAAATAATAGAATCAAAATTTGAGTCAATTAAACTTGACAAAATTTCTCATGTATGCTCTAACATCATACAAGCTTAGAAATAAAATTAAATATATTCATGCTTATTGATGCTCTTTTTTCAATCTTCAATCTCTCAATAATATGATCCATCTTCGCATTCTATTACTTTTGAGTCTTAACAGATTTCTTCCAATTATCTTAAGTTGCTAAGAATCAATTATACACAAAATAGCTTTACATACTCAAGATAAATTATTAATAATTTAGTAATTAATTGTTTGTTGTCATCGAAACAAAAAAAAAATATTGTATTTGAAACCTTGAAGCCAACAGTATATTGCTAGCTCCATCGTATCCTTGTCCTCTCAATCTAGAAATGCTTAACCTATGTTTGGAAAATACTTTATCAATTGCATTCTTTAGTGAAACAGATGTGGTACTAGAAACATGTTTAATACTTCATAAAATGTTCTATCATATGTCCATTCTTATCTATATAACACAAAACAATGGCCATTTGCTCATTTATCGAGACATCACGAGATTCACCAACTAAAATGAAAAACAATGCACCACCAATATTTTAATAATAACATCAACTATTGCAGCGGCAACAGCATTAATAATGTCTTTTTGAATATCAAGTGATGTTAACTTATTATTCTCAAGAGCATTGTTAAATGTAACAGCCTTATGAGCAGCTAAAAGTGCCAGAGCTCAAGGAAGTTACCTTAGTTGTTTGAAGCCTCAAACTCATCATGACAACGAAACGCAAGTCCTTATCGTGATAGAAACCGAATACAATCAATTGATGTGCTTAAGTGAACTTGATATTCACTTTGAGATTGTTTTGATTTCTTTGACAAAATTCCTTCAATATGTTGATTCTCATTCTTCAAGGCTTCATATTTGTTCCAAGCTTGGTTGTGGGTGCTACTAGGGCCTCCCGCATGTGTTTGAAATCTTTCTAGTTTTTTCCAATTTGAGAACCCTTCACCAACAAAAGAGTCACCGCTTGCTTGTTGTCCATAACTTGATTTACAAAGATAACAACATGAACAAAATGCTGCATCTTAAGCCATGCTATATTCCAACCAGTTATCATATTCATCAAAACAAACAGAGTTGAATCTTCTTGATTTTTCTCCAAAGTTTTTGAAGGGAAAATTATGTTCTCTAGGTTGACATGGACTTTTCTGCATGTATGTTTTTTGAACTTGATCTCTTTCATCAGGATTATATTCCATGATTGGAATCTTAAATCCAGAATCAGTAGAAAGTTCTTTCACATTCAGTTCTATCTTGTTGGTCTTTGTACTATCATCATTATTTTTCCTTTCAGAGAATGTTGAATTTAATTTCGTTTTAAAATATCTCCCCATGACAATAATTATTAGACAAAAATTTTTACAAATTATTATAGGTCAATAAGACAACAACCCACAATTGATGATTGAAACGCAACAAAAGTTAGCAATAAAATCCAACAAAAGTTAGCCTATACTCCAAAATTTACAAAAACAAATAAACAATTAAGTGACCCCTAGTACTCATTGTAGTTTTTTTCTCTTTACCCTTTTATTTTTGTGAAAGTTATTGTTGTTTGTATAGACTAACACAACAAGACTAAGACTTAAATGGAAATTTTACTAAACTATTTAGTTCATAAAGTCAAAATTAAGAAAGATTACAAAATACAACAAAAAGTTTATATACCTGAGCACTTAAAGATTGAGATACTAAATTTGATATCTTGGACTTGGACTTGGACTTGAAGAACACTTGATGAATGAATAATGAATTTCCAGCCGCAAAGACAAAGTGGAATTTTTGTTTTTTGTTTCTATCTTTTTTTCTTTTTTATTTGGACGACTCCAAATACAGAGTCCCCCTTTTTTTGTTTGTTTTGTGGTTGGTTTGCTCTTGTTCTTTTCTGTGGGAGATGAAAGGTTGTCTTAAAATTTTTCCTATCTGAACGTTCTATGGTAGCATTTTTTTATTTTTTAGTTTTTAGCATTTTATTGTGACATGACGGCAACTGTTTCTAATTGGTTCAATTTGGGCTAGTAAAGTAAGGGCCCAAGAGATTTACAAGACTTCAATGATTGGGCTGAATATGTTTTAGTTTGATATGTTCCAAGTGGGGGCACGGTTGTTTTTTTAATAGATCCGGGGGCACATTTGAAACACTTTAAAAATTTAGAGTCATTAATGGAAAAAATAAAAATCTCAGTGGGGGCAAACCGAGCATAGAGTGCCTTTGCCATGGCCGATGGCGTTAGTCCATTAGAGTTTTGCTAAATTGACTTAATAATCTAGTTTGTTCCATGCTTTGAGCCAAGCCACAAATCCTCCGGCTCACAACCTTATATTCTTCTATTGGGAAAGGTAAAGCCATGTCCCTTACGTGACATGTATTAATTTTAACTTACACCCCAATTGCCATACAATGAAGGACATCCATGGGGAGAGTATCCATCCACGCCCTTCATCTCATAAAGATGGTGAACTAAATGCTTTGACCTTCCTCAGTTGTTGATGGTGTTAAAAGAATGCAAGGTTCACCCTCACCGACACTTGATGAGGACAAATCTATAAGTGGTGTTCATGCAGTATGAATTGTGCAGCTTGCCTTTGCACTGGTGCGCTATATTTCTTCCTTGTGGAAGGTGGAATTCCCTATAGCTTGACTTCTCATGATCTCTTCCCACTTAAAGAACTTAGAGTCTATCATTTCCACCTTCTTATGCAGCTCGATCACCTCTGTGTTGAAGCTTGAGCCGTGGGTGGAATGAAAATAGTTGAACTCCTTGACAAGCTGAGATTGACCACATACCCATACCGAATGTTTAAGATCACCAAATGTATCAATGTTTCATGTATCTCTTGAGATTGGAATATGCCTTGCGATAGTTGCTCTTCATAATCCTATAATTGCAAAATTAATAAATGTTAACACTAATAACACTAAATGTAAAAGTTGAAATGATATCAATTGTACCATGTTAAAAGTTAATAAAATCAAGTAACTCAAAGTTCATTGGTCAATCTCTTGGCATCTCAGATTTTTAAAAGTTTCATCACTTTTTTGTCAGATGAACTTCTAAATAACATGACAAGGAAGAGACGTAGTGGTGTTATGTAGTCTCATCTACATTAAAAGTTGAGGTTAGTTAAATTTTATATAATAATTACAAAGTTTGTAGAAACTAAGTAAATAAATTTTACATACCTATTCTCTCTCCGCTTTCTTATATCCCAAACAACCCCACAAATATTTGAGATCAAATTCATCTCCTGCCTTTTTGGATTTTTTCGAGCTCGAAAGTTAGTTCTTAACTACTTTTGCTAGAAGCTTAAAACATTGGGATCATCTTCGTGGCCTTCAATGAAACCTTTTTTAAGGATGTATCAAAAATTGCGCTCCATGTTAGAGGCGCTTGTGATCAATGACTTCCTCATGGTCTCAAGAACAGTGAAGAATGCAATAATACCTTACCAAACACATTCTACAATTTTCTTGTTCATCTTCTCTCTCTAATTTTTTTGAGCTTATGCCCCTCTTTTCCAATACTTTGATTTTTCATCGAATTCAACTTGTATTTTTTGTCCTTTCAACCTTAACCTTGAAACACATTTCATCAAGGTTACTCTCCTTTTTTCATCCTTATCAGAATTGAATGGTTCCCTTTTCCAGAGCTCATAATCAACTTGTTGTTCATTCGTTTCCTCCTTTGTACGATGAATTTGTTGTTTGATATATTAAATTCTCAAGCAATAACCAACTCATTAAAATCACATTCCAACATTACCTATTAAATAAGCAATGATAAAAACTAAAACTAATAACCCTAAATTAACATAGAAACAATTTGCCAAAACTAATAAAAAATTAAAACAATTTTGCAATAACATGATATTAACAAATTAACATACTAGTATTGTTGGAAAAATAGTACGCAGTAGAATTTTAAAATTTTTATATCAGAGTATTTTTCAAAACACAAGTTAGACACACTATATGCATAAATTAACTAGATCTTACTAACCTTTGAATGCCAAAGAACTCCAGCAATCCGTGAAGAGAAGTAACGTTTTAGAAGAGCCTCAACCAACTGGCCTTCTTTGCTATTCTCTATCCATGATTGGAGTGAGTGTGGGCTCATACGTACAGCTCTTCCACCAGGTGACTCTCCTTCCAACCAATTGAGAGAACCCAAAGCTAGTGTTCATGATTTGTAAACTAGAGCTTCCAAGGAGTTTTCAGATTCTCACTAGTAGAGTATCACTTTTAATCTCTTAATTAATCTAAATAATAATGAGACTCACTGCTTTTATATAGAGGTTGGGTCTAGGAGTCAGTCTTTATCAGATAATGCCTCAAAATTTGAATCAGAATCAAATTCGGATCAATATCTGATAAAATCCGTGTGAAAATACGTGATCTTTTATCGTGCATAGGCAAGCCGATCTGCCTAACTAGCAGCTGAACTTGCCCATCGGTAGGCCGAACTTGAAGATCAACATGCTAAACTGTCGATGAAAATCTCAGCAAATCTTTTATTTTCCACCCGAGATTCTATAGGATAAAGTCTCAGTTTTAATTCAAATAACCCAATAGAGAAGTTATCTAATTAAAACAACTTTATCTAGATAATCTCTAGGAAAATAAATGAATTCCTGATAATTCTACAAGTTTATCTTGATTTAATTTATTCAAACTTAAATCAACTGATAAACAGACAAGAATTATCCGATCCTAATAATTCAACAAGTTTATCTTGAATTAATTTTGTCACAAAATTAATTCAATCAATGAACAAACATGAATTATTTGATTCTTTTGAATTTTAGCCAATCTGATAAATCTGACATAAGTCACCAATTATTGAAAAAAGCACGCCATATCATTACAGGATTTTGTGAGCTAGCAAAGGGGACCAAATAGACCGATATAGTTCAAGTTCTCGATAATTATGAAACCCAATATCCTAAATATACACTTTATAATTATCAACACTAACGCTACACTGCTAAAAGCTTGGAGCTACACTCTCGAACTATATAGAATTACAAAGCCCATATAGCTAAGTCTCCATGACATATCATAGTGTATCGTATCCCCATCGGATTATCCATAACCTGCTTAAGGACAAGTTCTATCTTACCTTCCTGATTATTTTTATCTAATGTTTCATTATCTTACCATTGAAAAACTTACCATCCAAAGACGGTATACCATTCGGTTACACTTATGTATCCAAATGGTCGAGCGCTCCAGTTTTTCAATTACAAGATAACGCATATAAGAGGATATTACTACTCCTAAAGAGGAGCTATGGATTTCATATCTATGCATAACAAGCCTACACTATCAAGAACCATGCCTCTAACGTATCGGCATGCATACCACTATTAAAATGTAGGTGTCACCTTTTGGTACATCAACAGACACAAGTCAAGACAACGGGTCTACTATTCATCTCAGGATTAAGATACAATACAAATGATTGTCTAAAGTGAATCAATTTGCCGAGACAAAATTATTAACCCAAATCAATTCACTTTATATCCCGATCCAACACATCATCACCTATGATAATGTGTCAATGTTTCTATTTACAGAGTCCACCTTCGGTGGCCAAGACAGATCATCTTTCAATAGGGATATAGACAACATAAAAATCTTTACATGAATAAAGCGCCCAACTTTATTCCCTCGATTGCGGATCTTATGATTTAGACCGTCACCTTAAGAATTGTGTCTTCTGCATAATCGGTCCATCATCTCAAACTATTATTTGCTTAACATACATTCAACAAATATGAACATAAAGAGGACAAGATTTGGTATATAAATAATAAATAAATTCTTTATTGATAAAAATGTCTCCAAAAACATATTACATTTTACTCCTTAAGGCATACATGTCTAACAATCTCTCACTTGCACTAAGTGAGTAAATATGACAAATCTTGCATCCCCATAGCTTCCACATGCCTTTCGAAGACTCTCCCAGTAAGTGTCTTCATAAATGGATCAGCTAAATTGTCCTCTGTGCACACCGTGATATGCCCGCCCTCAACAAAGTCCTTTATGACATGATACTTCTGATCAATATGCTTACTCTTCTTGTCAAATCTTGGTTCCATAGCATTAGCTACCATCGTATTGTTATCACAGTACGGTGATACCGCCTTATCCATACAAGAAACTACCTCAAGATCCTCAAGGAACTTACGGAGCCACACTGCTTCTTTCGAAGCATCACTAGCTGCCACATACCAGGCCCCTGTCGTTGAATCCAAAGTGCAATCTTACTTCACACTTCTCCAGCTGATGACACCGTTGCCCAGAGTAAACATAAAACTAGAAGTCGATTTCCTAGAGTCCAGGTAGGATTGAAAATCCAAGTCAGTTTATCCTAGAAGAGTCAAGTCCTCACCCGAATACACAAGCATATACCCTTGAGTCCTTCTTAGGTACTTGAAAATATGCTTCACCGCAACCCAATGGTTCGGTCCTAGATCTGCCTGAAATCGACTAACAATCCCGACTGCATAACAAATATCTGGTCGTGTGCAAAGCATGGCATACATGAGACTACCCACTACCGAAGCATAAGGTACCTTCTTCATGTATTCTCTTTCTTCCTCAGACTTTGGAGAGTCTTTCTTAGAAAGAGTAATTCCAAACCTAGATGGTTGCCTACCTTTTTTGGAATCCTACATTGCAAACCTTCTGAGAATTTTATCTATGTAGCTAGCTTGTGACAAAGTTATCATTTTGTTCTTTCTATCCTCAAAGATTTGGATGTTGAGAACAAAATTAGCCTCACCCAAGTCCTTCATGTTGTTAGTAATGTGCCCTAGGCCAATTATGTAATGACCACATTTTGACTTCGTTACATTTGTATTTTATTAATAAAGAGGCATTTTTGTTATTGTTTTTTATTTTAATTCTATGAATAGTTAATTCTGCCTAAGGTCATCAAGTATGTGACTTGATAGTAAAACTCTTAGGTAAAAATTAAATTCTATTCTAAATTATTCCTAGTCGGTCATTATTATTGGGATAATAATGAATGAAGACTAGTATGAAGTTTAACTGATGATTATGGTTACTAATTATGTGTATGAGATACTAAGTCAACTCATAGATGCATATTTGAGAAATGATGTATTGGAGCAACCCGCTATGAGAATACTGCATGGATAATTTTCATGAGTGATTCTCATCAAAATAGTATTATCTTAGTCCTCTGACCTGAAATCACCATTGTTTCCTACATGACAAGTTCTATATTTTGACACATTCTAATATTATCTTTAACAAGATGATGGAATGGATTGTTGCTGGATATAGAGTAAATCATGTGAGGAATGCGAGTGATTAAGAAGGAATTTGTCCCTCATTTATTATGAGAAAGATATTTATGGGCCCTTCGATAAGTTAGACTAAAGAAAAATATATGGCCATACTAGAATGAATTGATAAAGGTTATCAATATCAGTCTACTTAAGATCGAGAAATAATATGATTGAATAGTATAAGGATGACATAAACCATGCCTTATGTTCAATCAAGGTATCTAGTGACAAAAGGACTTTAATACTTATTGTGGATTAGGTTATGTCGAATTATTGACATTCGCATAACTTGGGTAATCATAATGTCTTGCTAGAGGCCGCTTATGATTTGTGGGCTAGAGACAGAATTTCAAGCCCACTACCAACGTTATGTGAACCTACAGGGTCGCACACTTAGAAAAGACCAAAAATGAATTTTGGGTTTACTGTGTCTAGGTTCAATGAACCTGATAATGTCTAGATTCGATGTACTAGATATGTCTAGGTTCATTGAATCTGACATTATCAAGATTTTTTGAATCATATTCGAATTACTAACATTATCTAGATTCTCTGAATCATATCTGAATTATAGATATTGTCTAGATTCTGTAAATCATATTCGAATTACAAACATTGTCTAGATTCTCTGAATCATATTCGAATTACATTTTACCTTAGTTATAACCTGACTCTATCTCAAAGTCAATATATATATATATATATATGTTTTAGGGTTTCAGGCTAAATTAAGATGAGAAAAGGCATTCTCTCATTCTGAAAGGCATAAACATTAAAAACCCTAAAATTAGAAAGAGTCATTTAACGCAAGGAGAGGGTGCTAGCACACCAATTCGGTTTTTGAGAGAGTCTGTTCGTGCGGATACCTACTAGAAGGCATTGCTCTAAGTAACAGTGTCTGAATCTGATCCTGAATACAAACGGCTCAAGTTAAGGTGTCATCGGAGTGAACCTACTCTCTTCCTTCTAGAAATCTTGCCCCTTTTGTCATCCTGGTAAGATTCTATAACTTTCTTGTCAATCTAATCGAATTACATAGATCTTGCGAGGGTTTTGTGGGAATTAATTTTGATTTTCCACTGCTTATTTGAATCATAAAATCCAACAAAACCCAATAGTGGTATCAGAGCGACTTATGAATTCGATTAAATTGATTTTATATGGTTATGTGTATATGTAATATGCATGGATACGATTTATACATTAATTAAATTAATATGTATGAGGTTTTATTTGATTAAATGTTTTTACCATGTTAATTTGATTAATACGTTTGCTGTTTCTTGTAACTGTTGTTGTTAATTTGATTAATATTGCAATTTAACAAGAATTTAGTAATCTGTTTTGAGATGATTAAATGATATATTGTAAATTAGGTTTCGGTTTTATTAAAGTGGCAGACTATTTAAATGTTAAACAGTGATAATCTGTTTTGAACAGATTAATATATATCATAGAGTCTATTTAATTGTTAAACAAGAATGATCGGTTTAAAACAGATTAATAAATTTCATGAATCCGTTTAAGTGTTAAGCAAAGATTAATTAACTCTGTTATGAACAGATTAGGTAATCTGATTAATTAAAATCAATGGATTTAGGCAACAACTTATTCAAACGAGTAAGGTAAATCATTTACCTTTCGGGGGCGCTGCCCCTTGGACCCTACCAGGGGCAGCGCCCCTTGACCCCAAATTGATTCGTCAGATATATCATTTTGGTCATAATAAAAAATTTAACTATAATGAAATTATATTATTATGTTTATGTGTTTAGTGTGAATTGCATGGTGCATAGCATGGCCCTTTTATACCAATGTCCTTGGCAGGTTTTATTTAATTTTATTTTGGGTTTGTATACGGCCTGCATGTCGTTTTTCAATTTGTTGTAATTTATTTATTTATTTAGTAGAAATAGAATAGTTTAGATTGCAATTTGTAATGTAAAATCAAAGCCCAAGATCAAGATAGATTGAGGTTTAAGATAGAGGTCCAAGATGGAGGCTCAAGATGGATTCCGTTCGTGGCAATCTAAGGAAATCCATGGAGATGAAGATTAATGAGGGTTGACCATTAACCTTCATATTGGCTAATGAAGATCAATCTAGATTTAGGCCATGCTATGACACGCTTATTGTGTTATTATTATGCTATGTATGTGATGCTATGTATATGATGCTATGTATGTGATGCGACATAATAATAAACAAAAAAATAAAAATAAAGTAGAACCCTCATTTAATATTAAGTCATTAATGCCTCTCATAATTCAACACTTGTCAAGACTTGGATTACTAAACATAGGTTCTGCCAAAGCAAGGTGTGTTAAGCCATCTAGATAAGACAAGATGGATAATAGTGATATCCATATGTTTGAAATGGTTAGACTTAACTAGGTTATCAAAATGGTTTTGGACCTAGGGCATTAGATGGGATTTTAATTAGCCAGGACATGTGATGTCAAATCCCATATTTATCCCAGAGTTACATAAAATGTAATTGGTAAAGTGTTCACTACCTAAATAACCATACTTTAGATGATAAGCCAAAGCTTACTTAAAGTAAGGTGAAATATGGATCTTGGCCCACTAAAATTACAATTGTTGTGATTGCCAAATTAATATTGAGGGTTATTAATTTGATAAAATTAGTGGGATGTAAATTATGCCTTGTTAAAAATTGTTTAATAAAATGCTAATTACTCTATGTACATATCTGTTGTAGATAATGGCATCAAACACCACATCTAACTTGTCACTACGAACGATCCTTGAGAATGATAAGCTTAATGGGACTAACTTCCTTAACTGGTACGGAAACTTGAGAATTGTTCTTAAGCAAGAAAGGAAGGAATATGTCCTTGATCAACCTATCCTTGATGAAGCAGCTGCTAATGCTCCTAGATCTCAAAAGGATGCTTATAGTAAGCATCTCAATGACTTTGTTGATGTCACTTGCCTCATGCTTGGAAGCATGGAATTAGAGCTTTAGAAGCAACTGAGGGAAATGGAGGCTTATACCATGATAGGCCATCGAAAGGAAATGTTCCAAGAGAAAGCTAGAATTGAGAGGTTTGCCAGCTTAAAGGCATTACTCTCATGCAAGTTGACTGCTGGCGGTTCAGTGAGTCCTCATGTTCTAAAGGTGAAGGGTCATCTTGATCATTTGCAGAAACTTGGTCTTGAGATTAGCCAGGAGTTGGCTGTTGACATCATTCTCCAATCTTTGCCAAATGCTTATGATGGGTTCGTTATGAACTACAACATGCATAATATGGAGAAGACTGTTTCTGAGTTGCATGGGATGCTTAAGACTACTGAATAGAACATCAAGAATACCAAAGATGTTCTGAAGGTTAATAAAGGGAGATGTATGAAAAGGAAAGGAAAAGGTAAGAGTAAGAATAAGGCTCCCAAGGACTTTAAGAAGCCCAAGCCTAACCCCAAGCCCAATCCTAGACCTGAGGCTTAACCACCAAAGGAGGGAGTATGCTTTTTCTGAAATGAGCCTGGTCATTGGAAAAGAAACTGCAAGCTCTATTTGGATGATCTAAAGAAGAAGAAGAGTAGTGCGACTATTCCTTCAAGTATTTATGTTATAGAAGTCAATTTGTCTACTTCTGATTCCTGGGATTAGATACCGAATCTAGATCTCACATTTGTACTTATGTGCAAGGTCTTAAGAGGAGTAGAATCTTGGCTAAAGGCGAAGTGAACCTACGAGTTAGAAATGGAGCAGGAGTTGCTGCTTTAGCTGTAGGAACATATGAGTTAACTTTGCCTAGTGGACTTGTTTTAAGTTTAGAAAATTATTATTATGCACCTGCTATGATTAGGAATATTATTTCTACTTCTTGTTTGGACAAGGAAGGTTTTGAGTTTATTATTAAGAATAATAAATGCTCCATTTACCGTGATAACATTTTCTATGGATATGCTCCGCGAACGAATGGTCTTTATGTTCTGAACATTAAAAACACAAATAAAAAGTCCATCTATAATGTTAACACAAAGAAGTTTAAATCTAAAGATTTAAACCCTACCTATCTTTGGCACTGTCGTTTGGGCCATATAAATGAAAAACGCATTTCAAAACTCCATCAACATGGGTTTTTGAATTCATTTGATTTTGAATCATTTGAAGTATGTGAGTCTTATTTATTAGGCAAAATGACTAAGACACTTTTTATTGGACATAGTGAAAGAGCTAATGACTTATTGGGACTTGTACATTATGATGTATGTGGACCATTAAGTTCCATTGCTAGAGGAGGTTTTCAATACTTCATTACTTTCACATATGATTTCAGTAGATATGGCTATGTCTATCTAATGAAACAAAAGTCTGAATCTTTTGAAAAGTTCAAAATTTTCAAAAATGAAGTACAAAATCAACTTGGAAAAAGTATCAAAGCACTTCGATCAAATCGAGGTGGTGAATACTTAAACCAAGAATTTGTTGATCATCTTAGAGATTGTGGGATAGTCTCACAATTAACTCCACCAAGAACACCACAATGGAATAGTGTGTCTGAACAGAGAAATCAAACTTTATTGGATATGGTTCGATCTATGATGAGTCAGTCAGATCTTCCAATATCCTTTTGGGGATATGCTCTAGAAACTGTTGCGTTCATACTGAATAGAGTTCCATCAAAGGCGGTTCAAAAGACACCATATGAGATGTGGACTAAGAAGTCGCCTAGTTTGTCTTTTCTTAAGATTTGGGGATGTAAGGCTTATGTGAAGTGTCAAATTTTAGATAAATTGGCACCCAAATTAGACAAATGCCTTTTTGTGGGATATCCTAAAGAAACTAAAGGATATTACTTCTACAATGCTTCTGAGAACAAAGTGTTTGTTGCTCAGAATTGTGTCTTTTTAGAAAGAGAATTCATTTCTAAAGGAACCAGTGGGAGTAAAATTCAACTTGAAAAAATTCAAGAACCACAAAATAGCATTGAACCACCAATGGAATCTCAATTGGATCAACAAGTAGTTGTTGAGCCTACACAAGTAGCACAAGGCCCAAGGAGGTCTAGTAGGACACGTTAGAGCCCTAAGTGATATGGATTTCTCTTAACTGATAACAATGATGTGATGATTGTGGATCAAAATGAGCCCACATCCTACCAAAATGCCATGAATACCCCTGACTGTGATAAATGACTAGAAGCCATGAAGTCAGAGATGCAATCCATGTATGATAATCAAGTATGGACTTTGATTGATCTGCCTGATGGTTTAAAGACTATTGGGTGCAAATAGGTTTTCAAAAAGAAAACAAATATGGATGGCAATATGCATTCCTTTTAAGGCAAGACTGGTTGCAAAAGGTTTCAAGCAAACGCATGGTATAGACTATGATGAAACTTTTTCATCAGTTGCTATGCTTAAATCCATTCGGATTCTTCTCGCCATAGCTACATACTATGATTATGAGATTTGGCAAATGGATGTCAAAACAGTGTTTCTTAATGCAAACCTACTTGAGGATATCTATATGACACAACCCAAGGGTTTTGTTAGTCCTGAGAATTCTAGAAAGGTTTGCAAGCTTCAAAGATCCATTTATGGATTAAAGCAAGCATCTCGGAGTTGGAATCTTCGTTTTGATGAAGCAATCAAAGAGTTTGGTTTCATTAAAAATGAAGATGAGCCTTGTGTTTACAAGAAAGTAAGTGGGAGCGCAATAGTCTTTTTAGTGCTATATGTTGATGACATATTACTCATTGGAAACGATATCCCTACTCTACAAAATGTTAAATCATGGTTAGGGAATTGTTTCTCAATGAAAGACTTAGGTGAAGCTGCCTATATTCAAGGTATCAAGATCTATAGGGATAGATCTTAGAGGCTTATTGGCCTAAGTCAAAGTACATACATTGACAAGGTATTGAATAGGTTTAGTATGCAAGATTCCAAGAGAGGATTCTTGCCAATGTCACATGGAATTAGTCTCAGTAAGACTCAGAGTCCAATGACACATGATGAGCTAGACCGCATGAATAAGATTCCATATGCTTCTGCCATTGGATCTATCATGTATGTAATGTTATGTACTCGACTTGATGTCTCATATGCCTTAAGCATAACCAACACATACCAATCAGATCTAGGTGAAAGTCACTGGACAACAGTCAAGAACATCCTCAAATATTTGAGAAGAACTAAGGATGCATTCTTACTATATGGAAGAAAAGAAGATGAGCTTGTTGTAAGTGGTTACACAGATGCCAGCTTCCAATCTGACAAGGATGACTTTCAATCACAGTCAGGTTATGTGTTCTGTTTGAATGGAGGTGCAGTGAGCTGGAGAAGTTCAAAGCAAGACACCGTTGCTCATTCTATAACAGAAGCTGAGTAAATAGTCGCCTCAGAAGCAACTAAGGAAATAGTTTGGATCAAAAAGTTTATTACTGGATGGGGTGTTGTTCTTGGTATATCAGATCTAGTAGACTTGTATTGTGATAATAACGAGGCCATAGCACAGGCTAAGGAACCTAGATCACATCAGCGATCCAAATACATACTCAATTATCATCTCATTTGAGAAATCACTGAGAGAGGAGACGTGAAGATATGCAGAGTACCTACAAATGAGAATGTTGCTGATCCACTCATTAAGCCTCTTCCACAGCCTAAGCATGAGAGTCATACTAGGTCAATGGGTATCAGATATAATATTGATTAGGCCTAGTGCAAGTAGGAGATTGTTAGTGATGTGCCCAAGGCCAATTATGTAATGACCATATTTTGACTTCGTTACATTTGCATTTTATTAATAAAGAGGCATTTTCATTATTGTTTTTTATTCTAATTCCATGAATAGTTATTTCTGCCTAAGGTCATCAAGTATGTGACTTGATAGTAAAACTCTTAGGTGAAAATTAAATTATATTCTAAATTATCCCTAGTCAGCTATTATTATTGGGATAATAATGAATGAAGACTAGTATGAAGTTTGATTGCTGATTATGTTTTACTAATCATATGTATGAGATACTAAGACAACTCATAGACACACATTTGAGAAATAATGTATTGGATCGACCCGCTATGAGAATACTGCATGAATAATTGTCATAAGTTATTCCCATCACAATAGCATTATCCTAATCCTTTGACCTGAAATCACCATTGTTTCCTATATGACAAGTTCTATATTTTGACACATTCTAATATTATCTTTAATAGGATGATGAATGGATTGTTGTTAAATATAGAGTGAATCGTTTAAGGAATGTGAGCGATTAAGAAGGAATTTGTCCCTCATTTATTATGAGAAAGATATTTATGGGCCCCTCGATAAGTTAAACTGAAGAAAAATGTATGACCATACTAGAATGAATTGATAAAGGTTATCAATATCAGTCTACTTAAGATCAAGAAATAATATGATTGAATAGTATAAGGATGACATAAACCATGCCTTATGTTCAATCAAGGTATCTAGTGACAAAAGGACTTTAATACTTATTGTGGATTAGGTTATGTCAGATTATTAACATTCGCATAACTTGGGTAATCATAATGTCTTGCTAAAGGCCACTTATGATTTGTGGGCTAGAGATAGAATTTCAAGCCCACTACCAATGTTATGTGAACCTATAGGGTCTCACAGTTAGAAAAGACCAAAAATGAATTTTAGGTTTACTGTGTCTAGGTTCAATGAACTTGATAATGTCTAGATTCGATGTACTAGATATGTCTAGGTTCATTGAATCTGACATTATCTAGATTCTCTGAATCATATTTAAATTACTGACATTATCTAGATTCTTTGAATCATATTCGAATTACTATTTACCCTAGTTAAAATTTGACTCTATCTCGAAGTCAATATATATATCTATTTTAGGGTTTCAGGCTAAATTAAGATGAGACAAGGCATTGTCTCATTCTAAAAGGCAAAAACATTAAAAACCCTAAAATTAGAAAGAGTCATTTAATGCAAGGAGAGGGTGCTGGCATACCAATTCAGTTTTTGAGAGAGTCTATTTCGTGTGGATACCTGCAAGGGCGTGGCGCTAAGTAACAATGTCTAAATTTGATCTCGAATACGAAAGGCTCGAGTTAGGGTGTCACCAAGAGTGAACCCGCTCTCTTCCTTCCAGAAATTGTCATGCCCTGGGGTACGGGAGCTGACGTGGCAGATTATTTAAATTAATTAAAAGGAGAATTTAATTAAAATCAAGAATTTAGAGGTTGAATTAAATAATAAAAATGTGGAAGTTTCAAAACAACACTTTATAAAAGAATTCATAAACATTAAGCAGGTGAAATCATTAAGCGAGTAATAAAATAATAAAGAACTGCGAGTATGGGTCCCACTGACCCACAACTTGTACACATACATAGTACTGACAATATAATAATACAACCACAGTCTAAGTATAAAGAAAGTTAAGAACATTACATGCCTTGTTCAATTTATACAAATAACCTACTAATCCTTCTACTGCTCCTGATTTCTATCCGTCAAGTGCTCTCTGAACCTAAATAAGAATCTACCTAGAGGGGGGAAATTTAAATTAATAAAATGTGAGCGAAAGGCTCAGTAGGACTATATTTTAATAAATCATTTAATTTAAAGAAGAATCTCACCATTTAGAGAATTATTTAAAAGGAACCTTGAATGAATAAATTTTGTTTAGATAAAACCGTTCTTACCCAAAACAGTTTATTTAGTTGACCGGAAACATCATTTTCTTTTCCTAGGCAAACCATAAGGATATCACCACCGTAGTGGCCCAGCTGGGTTTCAGGACCTGCCCTCAAGGTCGATCGCTACACGACCCGATCTCTGATATGGCATCATGCCCTTCTGTTTATTTTCATCATTATTCAAAACCCATTTACCGGATGTTTTCATTATCATTAATTATGAAGTACATTATGAAGTTCATCTCAGTTCATGGTTTACAAAAATACAACCGATAAATTCCATTTTCAATCAACAGTTGAAAACATTTTTATAAAAACCCTTTTCAAAGCCAAATCATTTTGAAACTAGGCTACCAAAGAAAGGGTAGGAGTCCTACCTCGATACTCGTGCTGGTGCCCCACACCGTAATCCTAGTCTGCTATACGTTAGCTCTGCTGAACCACGAACGATCCTAGATACACACTAAGTCGATCAATATCTCGTTTGAGACATTCTATATTACTAAACCATTTTGTGATGTCCTAGTGTGCCATTTGTATCTTTAAAAATCATTTTATAAGGTTGGAATTTCAATCGGGGTTCAAAACAGTGAAAACGGGTGAAAAATCACAAAATTTTCCTATGCCTTGCCGGCCTGCCGGACGCCCTGCTTCGGCCAGCCGAAAATCAAGTCGGGTCAGCCGGACATTTTCCAGGTTCGGCCTTGCCGAACAGATGAGTCTGGCCTGCCGATACTTTGAATCCAGCCTGCCGAACACGTAGTTCGGCCTGCCGAAATGGAAAAACCCAGAAATCCCGGTGACAGGTTTTGTTTCTCCCAAAATCCAAATCTTGATTTTAACCTGTTTTTCTCAAATCTCAGGCATGGAAAACATTCATAAATGATAGAAAAGCATAATGGAACACCTTTAAACTCATTTAAACAAGATTTAAACACAAAAATCCCAAAAATCTGAAAATGGGAGAAAATGAGGAAAAATGAAAAATCTTGAATCAAATCCGTTTTTCTTCAATCCAAGCTTAGATTCTAGGTGTTCTAAGTTCCTTTAACTCAAATCAAGGGTTTCCTAAGCTCAAACAAACTTAGATTTCAAAAATGCATGAAAATTGAAAATTTAGAAAAAGTTTAGAAATTTCAAAACTAACCTCGAATCGAACCTTTAATCCACGTTCTTGATTGCTAAATCAAGTCCCCGAGCTTCCTACTTGCTAACCCGAAGCTTGGATTCGAGTTTTGTTTCAAAATCTTAAAGAAAATTGAGAGAAAAAGAGAGAAACCGAGAGAGAGAGTGAGAGAGGTCACACAAGAGAGAGAGAATAGAGAGAATGAGAGGAAGAGAGTGAGAGAGAGAATAAATAGAGAGAAACGGTGGGCTTTTTTACTACATGAAAACCATGTGCCGCCCACGGTTTTGTAAAACGAAATATTTTTAACATTTTACAAACTGTAGTGTTTTAAAAACTCGAAATAACATTTTAAAATAATAAGGAATCATTAGAATTCACTAAATTAACAAAATAACTTAAAATTCAAAATTTAACCAAATGATCAAATTAATGTTGAAACATTAATTATGGCACACTAATTCATCATTTTACATTACAATATCATTAAATAAATTTCGGGGCGTTACAACTCTCCACCCCTAAAAGAAATTTCACCCTCGAAATTTACATCTCATTTCAGAAACAAAACAAATGCGGATACAATTCCCGCATACTCACCTCTAATTCCCAAGTGGCTTCATCCACCCCAGATGCTACCACACGACCTTAACTAACGGTATCTCACGACGACACAAACTGATCACTTTTCGATCGATGATCTGAATTGGCACCTCCCCGTATGTCATATCTCCCCGAACCTGCATATTGCGAAATGAGACTACCTTACCCTGCTCAGGCGGACACTTCCTAAGCATCGACACATGGAACACATCATGAACATGAGAAAGTTCGGGCAGAAGGTTGAGTTGATAAGCAACCACACCAACACGCTGAGTGATCTCGAACGGTCCAATATACCTCGGCGTGAGCTTTCCACTCACTCCGAACCGCATAGTTCCTTTACGAGGCGATACCTTCAAGAGAACGAAATCTCCTACCGCAAACTCTAAAGGTCTACGTCTTCTATCTGCATAACTCTTCCGTCGACTCTGAGCTGCCCTCAATCGACCTCGAATCACGGTGACTTTCTCATTGCTATCACAGATCTCATCCGGCCCTAGAATAACCCTGTCTTTCGGCTCTGCCCAATACACCGGTGACCGACACGGTTGCCCATATAACGCCTCAAATGGTGCCATACCAATACTCGCCTAATAGCTATTGTTGTAAGCAAACTCTGCCAGATGCAAATATTTCTTCCTAATTCCTGTCAAAGTCTAACATACAGGCACGCAACAGATCCTCGAGAATCTGAATAACCCTCTCAGACTGCCCATCAGTCTGAGGATGAAACGCCGTACTGAAGTTCAAACCCGTACCTAAAGCCTCCTGAAAACTCCTCCAGTACTTAGCATTAAACCTGATGTCTCGATCAGAAGTGATGGACAAAGGAACTCCATGCAATCTCACTTTGTTCTGCAGATACAAATCCCCGAGAATCCTCCTCGAGCATGTCGACCTGAATGGAATGAAATGCACCGATTTTGTCAACCTGTCGACCACGACCCACACTGCATCATGCTACTGCTCCGTTCTCGGCAAACTTGTGAGAAAATCCATCGTCACATGCCCCCATTTCCACCCTGGAATAGAAAGCAACTGAAGTTGACTTGTAGGCTTCCGATGCTCGACTTTCACCTGAAGACACGTCGTACACTTGGCCACGTACTCTTGAACATCTTTCTTCATGCCTCTCCACCAATACTGCCTCTTCAAATCATGATACATCTTTGTGCTCCCCAGATGAATGGCAAACTGAGACCTATGAGCTTCGTCCAAAACGGCTTTCGTCACCTCGACTATAGCTGGAACTGCAAGACGCTCCCGAAAATATAACTATCCATCTGCATGCACTCTCCATTCTTCAAACTGCTCTTCGTTCTGAATTCACATCCAAATCCCCTACAAATGCTGATCCTGCCACTGATTTTGCTTCACTATCTGAACAAGAGCTGGGGTCGCCTCCACATGATACACCAAAACTCGATCATAGTCTTCATGATACCATAGCCCATACTCGCTCACTGTCGCATCCCTGCTCCAGTCCTCAAAAGCCAAACAAGCGAGAATCCCTAAAGACTTTTTACTAAGCGCATTCGCGACAACATTAGCTTTCTCGGGATGATACTGCAATGCAAAATCATAATCCTCCATATACTCTATCCATCTCCGCTGCCTCAAATTAAGATCTCTTTGAGTGAACAGATATCTCAAACTCTTATGATCGGAGAAGACTTGAAATGACGCTCCATACAAATAACACCTCCAAATCTTCAGCGCATGAATCACTATCGTGAGCTCCAACTCATGAGTAGGATAATTCCGCTTGTAAGGCCGTAGCTGTCTTGATCCGTACGCAACCACGCGTCTATGCTGCATCAACACGCATCCAAGTCCGCGCCTTGAAGCATCTACATAAACCTCATATGGCTCGTCACTGCTAGGGATAACCAACACCGAGGCTGACGTCAACTGGTTCTTCAATTCCTAAAAAGCAAGCTCACATTCTTCACCCGACTCAAACCTGACATTTTTCTTGATCAATCTCGTCAACGGAGCTGCAATCTTCAAAAAATCCTTTACAAATTTCATGTAATAACCAACAAGACCCAAGAAGCTGCGAATTTTCGCTACATTCATTGGTCGTTCCCAATCCACTATGGCTTCAATCTTGGACGGATCCACAGAAATACCATGCTCAGAGATGACATGACCCAGAAATTTAACCTCAGTCAACCAAAACTCATACTTTTCCCTCTTAGCATACAATTGGTGCTCCCGTAGAGTCTGAAGCACGATCCAGAGATGCCGCTCATGCTCCTCTCAAGTCTTAGAATACACAAGAATGTCATCGATGAACACGATCACGAACTGATCCAGATACGGCCTAAATATCCTGTTCATCAAATCCATGAAAGCTGCCGGAGCATTCGTCAACCTAAACGACATAACTAGAAACTCAAAATGCCCATACCGAGTCCTAAAAGCTGTCTTGGGAATACTCTTCCTTAATCCTAAGTTGATGGTAACTTGACCGCAAATCAATCTTTGAGAAGCACCGCGAACCTCCCAACTGATCAAACAACTCGTCGATCCTAGGCAAGGGATACTTATTCTTCACTATGACACGATTCAACTGCCGATAATATACACACAACCTGAGAGTCCCATCATGTTTCTTAGCAAACAAAACCGGTGCTCCCCACGGAGATGTGCTATTCTGAATATACCCTTTATCAGCAAGCTCCTAAAGTTGCTTCCTCAATTCTTTCATTTCTGTCGGCGCCATTCGATAAGGTGCTATAGAAATCGGTGCTGTCCCCTGAAAACAACTCAATACCAAACTCGATTCCTGATGTAGTGGTAATCCTAGCAACTCGTCGGGGAAGACATCCTCGAACTCATCAACCACCAAAATTGCTACACTTCCTCTTAAAGCATAGGGCTCGCACTCTAGATTCGCAAGAAAAGCACAACAACCTAGATTTCTTCGCCCTCCTAGACACTCACTCATTAACCAATCACCACCACCCTGGTAAGTGATCACCGTACCTCTATCAGACATTAGGGTCACTTTTCTAAGTTGACAGTCTACAACTGCATTATACCTGGACAACCAGTCCATCCTTAGAATTACATCATATGAGCTCATGGGGAGTATAATCAAATCACTTTTCAAAATCTCATCCCCAATCTTTATTTTACAAGATTTACATACACAATTCACACACACCCGGCCCAAGGGAGAAGTTATGACTAGGAGTTCATTAAACTCTTCTATCTCTAATCCCAAGGCATGTTCAAAAGAACTCAAAATGAGAGAATGAGAGGCACCTGTATCAAATAAAACGTGAGCTAAGGATTGAGAAACTAAGATCGTACCATCAACAACCGCGTTACTGGTCTAAGAATCTGAACCACCCGATGCCATTGCATGAACCTGCACTAGTGCCTTTCCTTTTCCTCTCCCAACATTGCTAGGTCCAGGATTATTCTGTCGATACTGCTGAGACAGAGACGACTGCACGCTAGCTGTACTCGGTGCTCGATACTGAGGGACGCTGCACTGGAAATGCTACGGCTACTGCCCTCATGCCGGATATGAAAACTGCTGAGGAGAGAACTGAGGATACTACAACTGCGGATACTGTTGAGGTGGAGGTAGGGTCTGAGGCTGAGACTAATGACTGACATCTTCTCCAGTCTGAGATCCAAGACGGGCACTGGCAATTCCTCTTGATGTGTCTTGGCTGCTGACAAAGATGACAATGGAAGCTGTAGGGATTGCTGCACCCGCTACCAAATGAACTACTGCTACCACTATTTGCGCCACCCTGCTTGCTCTTTCCCGGAGTTGGACGGCTACTGGTGCTCTTCCTAACACTCCTCTGCGATCCTCCTAAAGCTTTTGCTCGTCCTCACAATACTGCGCATAATCATTTTCCACTGATATTGCTGATGACACAAGCTCTCCAAAACTCCTAAGTCGCAAAGCAACCACCTGTCGCCGAATAGGAGCCTTGAGCCCTTCCTGAAACTTAATGCATTTCTCACGTTCTGATGCCACTACTAATGGAGCAAACCTGGCCAACTCATTAAATCTTGCCTCATATTCCCGAACTGACAAATCACCCTACTGTAACCTATAGAACTTAGTTGCCTTCTGATCTCTATACCCTTGCGAAAAATACCGGTCATAAAACAGCTCCTCAAACCTGTCCCAACTGATATCACCATTGCGCTCCAAATGCTTAGCTTGTTTCCACCAAGTATTAGCACCACCCTCGAGCTTATATGCAGTAAATTCCAGACGGTACTCATCAGGCACACCAAGGGTATCCAAATGCTTCACGATCGAGTCTAACCAATATTCTGCAAACTGCGGATCCCCACTACCATCAAAAGTCAGAATAGACGCACGTCGAAATTCCTTAAAATATGTATGCCGACGAACAACATCAGAATACTCCGATCTAGCCCTGGCTGCCATCTGCCAAAAAGCCGCAAACATAGACCTCATCATGCCCTCATCATTTCCAAACTCGGCGTCAGTTGTCGAACGACGTCTAGGTGCCATCCTCTCACTTCTGAAAACAAAATTTGTACTGTCAGAGGTATTTATTGTCATACCTATGTGTGCACAATTCCCAAGGTTCATAACCTTGAGCTCTAATACCATTCTGTCACGCCTTGGGGTACGGGAGGTGACGTGGTGGATTATTTAAATTAATTAAAAGGAGAATTTAATTAAAATCAAGAATTTAGAGGTTGAATTAAATAATAAAAATGTGGAAGTTTCAAAACAACACTTTATAAAATAATTCATAAGCATTAAGCAGGTGAAATCATTAAGCGAGTAAAAAAATAATAAAGAACCGCGAGTATGGATCTCACTGACCGACAACTTGTGCACACACATAGTACAAACAATATAATAATACAACCACAATCCAAGTATAAAGAAAGTTAAGAACATTACATGCCTTGTTCAATTTATACAAATAACCTACTAATCCTTCTACTGCTCCTGATTTCTGTCCGTCGAGTCCTCTCTGAACTTAAATGGGAATCTACCTAGAGGGGGGAAATTTAAAACAAATAAAATGTGAGCGAAAGGCTCAGTAGGACTATATTTTAATAAATCTTTTAATTTAAAGAAGAATCTCACCATTCAGAGAATTATTTAAAAGGAACCTTGAATGAATAAATTTAATTTAAATAAAACTGTTCTTACCTAAAACAGTTTATTCGGTCGACCAGAAACATTATTTTCTTTTCCTAGGCAAACCATAAGGATATCACCACCGTAGTGGCCTAGCTGGGTTTCGGGACCTGCCCCCAAGGTCGATCGCTACACGACCCAATCTTTGATATGGCATCATGCCCTTCTGTTTATTTTCATCATTATTCAAAACCCATTTACCGGATGTTTTCATTATCATTAATTATGAATTTCATTATGAAGTTCATCTCAGTTCATGGTTTACAAAAAAACAATCGATAAATTCCATTTTCAATCAATAGTTAAAAACATTTTTATAGAAACCCTTTTTAAAGCCAAATCATTTTGAAACTGGGCTACCAAAGAAAGGGTAGGAGTCCTATCTCGATACTCGTGCTGGTGCCCTACACCGTAATCCTGGTCCGCTATACGTTAGCTCTGCGGAACCACGAACGATCCTAGATACACACTAAGTCGATCAATATCTAGTTTGAGACATTCTATATTACTAAACCATTTCATGATGTCCTAGTGTGCCATTTGTATATTTAAAAATCATTTTATAAGGTTGAAATTTCAATCGGGGTTCAAAATAGTGAAAACGGGTGAAAAATCACAAAATTTTCCTATGCCCTGTCGGCTTGCCAGACGCCCTGCTTCGGCCGGCCAAACTATGCAGTTCGGCCAGTCGAAAATCAAGTCCGGTCGGCCAGACATTTTCTAGGTTTGGCCTACCGAACGGATGAGTCTGGCCTGCCGATACTTTGAATCCGGCCTGCCAAACTGGAAAAACCCAAAAATCCTGGCCACGAGTTTTGGTTCTCCCAAAATCCAAATCTTGGTTTTAATATGTTTTTCTCAAATCTTAGGCATGGAAAACATTCATAAATGATAGAAACGCATAATGGAACACCTTTAAACTCATTTAGATAAGATTTAAACACAAAAATCCCAAAAATCTGAAAATGGGAGAAAATGAGGAAAAATGAAAAATCTTGAATCAAATCCGTTTTTCTTCAATCCAAGCTTAGATTCTAGGTGTTCTAAGGTCCTTTAACTCAAATCAAGGGTTTCCTGAGCTCAAACAAACTTAGATTTCAAAAATGCACAAAAATTAAAAATTTAGAAAAAGTTTAGAAATTTCAAAACTAACCTCGAATCGAAGCTTTAATCCGCATTCTTGATTGCCAAATCAAGTCTCCGAGCTCCCTACTCGCTAACCCGAAGCTTGGATTCAAATTTTGTTTCAAAATCTTAAAGAAATTTGAGAGAGAAAGAGAGAAACCGAGAGAGAGAGTGAGAGAGGTCACACGGGAGAGAGAGAACAGAGAGAATGAGAGGAAGAGAGTGAGAGAGAGAATAAATAGAGAGAAATAGTGGGCGGTTTTACTGCGTGAAAACCATGTGCTGCCTACGGTTTTGTAAAACAGAATATTTTTAACATTTTACAAACTGTGGTATTTTAAAAACTCAAAATAACATTTTAAAATAATAAGGAATCATTAGAATTCACTAAATTAACAAAATAACTTAAAATTTAAAATTTAACCAAATGATCAAATTAATGTTAAAACATTAATTATGGCACACTAATTCATCATTTTACATTACAATATCATTAAATAAATTTCGGGGCATTACAGAAATCTTGCCCCTTTTGTCATCCTGGTAAAATTCTATGACTTTCTTATCAATCTGATCAAATTGCATGGATCCTGCGAGGGTTTTGTGGGAATTAATTTTGATTTCTCGCTGCTTATTTGAACCACAAAATCCAACAAAACCCAACGCATGTCAAACTGCTTGGTCAACCATAATTTGACCAATGACAATGCCCCAACGTCATTGCCAATTAGTAGAATGTCATCTACATAGAGCAGTAGAAAAACCACCTTCTCATCCTTAATGTGTTTGTAAACACATGGCTCATCCACATTTTGTGAGAACCTACAAGTCTTGATCACCTAATCAAATCTTTTGTTCCAAGAACGGGAAGCCTGCTTAAGTCCATAAAGTGACTTTAGCAGCTTACAAACCTTACTCTCTTGACCCTTGACTTTGAACCTGTCTTGTTATTCCATGTAAATGGACTCATCAAGATAGCCATTTAGAAAAGCCGTCTAGATATCTATCTGCCAAATCTCATAGTCAAGAGCGGCAACTATGGACAAGAGAATCCGGATAGATTTAAGCATGGCTATAGGCGAAAAGGTTTTCTCATAATCGATTCCTTCCTTTTGCGTATAACCCTTAGCTACCAGTCTAGCCTTAAAGGTTTCGACCTTCCATCCACTCCTCTTTTCCTCTTGTAGATCCACTTACATCCTATGGGTTTTACACCTTCGGGAAGATCCATATGTTCCCAGACCTGATTAGTCTCTATAGACTTCATCTCTATGTTCATGGCCTCTGTCCAGAGTTTCAAAGCAACATCCTCCATAGCCTTTGCATAAGTATAAGGATCCCTGTCATGTTCATCCGGTTCAGTCAAGAAGGCTTCCCCATTGAGCATATACCTCTTGGGTTGACGCCGATCCTCCCACTACACCAAAGCCCCTTAGGTTGTTGTTCAAGTTCGTTTGGTTTTTCTACACTAATCGGAATGGTTTCATTCGGAACCTCTAGAGTGATTAGATCACTCCTTAACTCCTCAAGCACCACTTTGCTTCGAGGCTTAAAGTCGTCCATGTAACTCTCCTCAAGGAGAGTTACATTAGTTGAAACCATGACTTTATTTTCCTTTGGGTTATAGAAATAACACCCTTTAGTCCCTTTTGGATATCCTACAAGCACACAAACTTCTGAACGTGCTTCCAACTTGTTTGCATCCTTAAACAGGATATGAGCCGGACATCCTCATATGCGAATATGGTTTAAGGATGTCTTCTTGCCCGTCCATAACTCTTGAGGAGTTTTAAGGACTGATTTTGAAGGCATATTGTTCAAAAGATAACATGCGGTTTGTAGTGCATATCCCCAAAAGGATAAAGGCAATAACGAATAACTCATCATCGACCTTACCGTGTCTAATAAAGTCCTATTCCTTCTCTCTGCTACGCCATTCTACTGCAGAGTGCCCGACATAGTTAAATTGGTATAAAATTCTATTCTCTAATAAGTGTCCTAAAAACTCATCAGAAAGGTAATCTCCATCTCGATCGGATCAAAGTGCCGTTATGGGTCTATCTAATTGTTTTCCACTTCAGCCCGAAACTCCCTAAACTTGTCAAAAGTTTTGCTTTTATGGTGTATCAGGTACACATACCCATAACTTAAGTAATCATCAATAAAAGTGACAAAGTACTCATACCTTCCTCGTGCCCGGATGTTCATTGGTCCACAAACATCACTATGCACAAGTTCTAGAACCCCTTCGACTCTATTGCCCTTAGACCCGAATGGTCTTTTGGTCATTTTACCCTCCAAACAAGATTCACATTAAAATATAGATTCCACCTTTAAGTGACTTAAAGGTCCATTCCTTACCAGCCTTTGAATCCTATTCAGGTTAATATAACCAAGGCGCAAATGCCAAAGATAAGTCTTATTAGAGTGAGAAGTTTTAAGTCTTTTAGATTTATTATCATTTATCTCAACATTAAGTAGTAAATCCATCTTAGGTTTGATAAAATATAAATTGTTTTGCATCCATCCAGAACAGATAAAAGATTTATTTTTGCGAATCACCACTTATTAAAAGAAACCAAATAGGAGTCTTTAAATAAACAAGCTACAGAAATTAATTTTCTTTTTAAATTTAGGAACATAAAAACAATCTCGCAAAATTAAATTCCTATAATTATCAAAATAAAGATAGACGTCTCCCACTGCTTCTGCTAAGACCAAAGATCCATCGCCCATCCGAAGCGTGAAGTCTTCATGAAGTAGACTTCTCATTTCTTTGAACCCCTATAGAGAAACACAAACATGATTAGTTGTACCGGAATCTACGACCCAAATGTCACTGGATTCCTCAACTAAACAAGTTTCTAAATATAAAAGATCACACCTACCTCCTTTGGAAAGGAAGTCTTTGCAATGCTTCTTGATGTGCTCGATCTTCCCACAAAAGAAGCACTTAAGCATCTTTGGGTTCTTCTTCTTCTTCTTCTTGCTCTTGTTGTTAGTAGGAACAAAAGACTTCCCATTCTTGGCCCATTGTTTCTTTCCATTCCCAGAATTGGGATTGGAACCAGAAACAACTACCAAGTTGGCCTCTTCACCTACAAGAGACTCCCTGATCAGTAGTTCAAACTCCTGTAACTGTCTCATTAATTCTGTTAAAGTCACATCCTGCCTATTGCTCAAATTAAAAATAGCTCTAAATGAAATAAATTCCTTTGATAGAGTCTCAAAGACCATAGTCATTTGAGTTTTAGCATCAATGTCGACTCCATTGGTTTAAGCCTCAGCGAGGTAACCCATGACCAACATCATGTGTACCTTTACAGATGTCCCCGGTCTGTGCTTACAGTTCAAGAGTTTTCGAAGCACCCCTTGCCGCTTTATTATGGCCTAGCCTCCAAACATGTCTTATAGATTATCCAAGATCTGCTTAACAGTCTTATAATCCTTATGTTGAGCGTGCAGCACATTACTCATGCTGGCCATAACATAGCAGCGGGCCTGATCATTTGTATCTTTCCAACGATCGTATGCTTGGAATTGATCATTGGTGGAATCTCCCATAGGCTTGGGAAGACAAGGAGTTGTTAGCACAAATTTCAGTTTCTCAACGGAGAGAACAATATCCAGGTTCCATTTTCAATCATTATAATTCTCTCCGGTTAATAGGCTTTTGTCAAGTATCGAAGATAAAGCAGTTTTAGACATTTTAATCTACAATAAAGAATCATATACCAAACATAAGCAAACATGTCATAATTTAGTAAGATAACACAATCATATAAAAACATACAAATGTGTTTATGTGTCAAAACCTTGAAAATATCACAACCTTACAACGATAATTCCCAACTCATAATTTAACAAGCTCCTAGGGGAGTCATGTCAAATTCAATCAAGAACACGGATCCCCTCCTGATTAATATATACCATCCAGGACCTGTATGATCCAGCATATATTAATAATCATTTCTTTGGCCATTACTTTTATTAACAGAGCTCCTAGATGAGGTTAATAATAAAATTAACATAAGTGTTTAACCATCATTTCAATATTTTATCCATGATTTATAATCACCACCTAGAGATGTGCAACCATAAATCATGCTAAAATACCTTATCCTCTCAGAGATCTAATCTGGTACATGATAGAAATCCCTTCCTAGGGGTCAAGACCACCATGTTCTTCCTATGGACCAACAATGGAGGCCTTAGGTCCTCTCTTCGAAGACCTTCTCCCACTCAATCTTTTGAAATCAAGGTTTTCTTTTAAAAAGGACATGCATGAACAATTTTAATATGAGCGACACTCCCTATTCTATATGGCATGTTATCAATATACATGGCAAATCGTATTATAATGTAGACAAGCAAAGCAATTAAGCAAAGCTACAAGCAATAATAAATAACTGTAATATTATGGTTCTACCCTGGAGAATAGAAAACAAAGATTACAAGAGAATAATCGAAACATATTATCGATTCTTCATCCTTGAATCTCCAAGCTGTATCCTTCTTCATGTAATTCCCATCTTCAAGTCTTCAATCCCATATGAATCAAATACTTCATATTTTCTATAATATCCAAATTTAATGTTTCCCAGAATTGTCCTAAAAATAAAATTAAAATTACACCTTTTCTAGAATAATTTTTAGCTCTCTACCGGCAAGCCGATCTAGGTAATTGGCCTGTCGGTCATGACCCACCAGCCTACCAATCTTCACAGATCGGCCTACCAAGTCATGACTAATCAGCCTGCCGCTAGAGCCATTTGATTTTTGCCCTGCTGATGGCCTACCGAACCTCACGTCCGGCCTACTGATCTGCGACCATCGGCCTGCCGACCGAGCAGAGATTACCTTTTTTAGAAAATACAGTTTCTAATGCAATTTATCAATTTTATTCTCAACAATTCAAAAACATAAAATTAGAGACTCAGGAAATACTTGGGAGCGCCATCATCCACCTTCTCGATATGTCTTCTCCAAATGATTATTAAATTACAAAATTCTTACAAATTTAAAATTAAATAATAATTTCTAGACAGAGATGATAGTCCACCATCTAATTACATGAAAAACCTAGATACACATTCTAACCTTTAAGGAATCATAATCGGTATAAATTAATTAATTAATAATTAATTAAATAATAATTTAACCAACCATAATTAATTAATAAACATTCACCATATAATTCATGACAACATATACAATATATAGAAACCTAGAGTGCCAACTCTATATAAAATTAAATTCAAGCATAGGAGAGATTAAGATCACATAATTTATATATATAGCATGATCACAAACTCGTAAATTTACGTAAAAACCATGGCTCTGATACCAATTGTTAGAAAAATAGTACGTAGCGAAATTTTAAAATTTTTATATTAGAGTATTTTTCAAAACACAAGTTTGACACGCTATATGCATAAATTAACCAGATCTTACTAACCTTTGAATGCTGAAGAACTCCCGTAATCCGTGAAGAGAAGTAGCGTTCTAGAAGAGCCTCAACCAACTGGTATTCTTTGCTATTCTCTATCCACAATCGGAGTGAGTGTGGGCTCACACGTAAAGCTCTTCCACTAGGTGACTCTCCTTCCAACCAATTGAGAGAACCCAAAGCTAGTGTTCATGATTTGTGAACAAGAGCTCTCAAGGAGTTTTCAGATTCTTACCAGTAGAATATCACTCTTAATCTATCAATTGATCTAAATAATAATAAAAGTCACTCCCTTTATATAGAGGTTGGATCTAGGAGTCAGTCCTTATCAGATAATGCCTCAAAATTTGAATCAGAATCAAATTCCAATCAATATCTGATGAAAACTGCGTGAAAACACGTGATCTTTTATCGCGCATAGGCAAGCCGATCTAACTAACTGGCAAGCCAAACTTGTTCCATCGGCAGGCTGAACTTGAAGATCAGCATGCTGAACTGTCAATGAAAATCCTAATGAATCTTTTATTTTCCACCCGAGATTCTATAGGATAAAGTCTCAGTTTTAATTCAAATAACCCAATAGAGAAGTTATCTAATTAAAACAACTTTATCTAGATAATCTCTAGGAAAATAAATGAAGTCCTGATAATTCTACAAGTTTATTTTGATTTAATTTATTCAAAATTAAATCAACTGATAAAGAGACAAGAATTATCTTATCCCAATAATTCAACAAGTGTATCTTGAATTAATTTTGTCACAAAATTAATTCAACCGATAAACAGACATGAATTATTTTCTTCCAAATTTTAGCCAATCTGATAAATCTGACATAAGTCACCAATTATTGAAAAAAGCACGCCGTATCATTATAGGATTTTGTGAGCTAGCAAAGGGAACCAAATAGACCTATATAGTTCAAGCTCCCGATAATTATGAAACCCAATATCCTAGATATACGTTTTATAATTATCAACTCCAACGTTACTCCACTAAAAGCTTGGAGCTATACTCTTGAACTATATAGAATTACGAAGCCCATATAGCTAAGTCTCTATGACATATCATAGTGTATCGTATCCCCATAGGATTATCCATAACCAGCTTAAGGACAAGTTCTATCTTACCTTCCCTATTATTTTTATCTTATGTTTCATCATCTCACCATCGGAAAACTTACCATCTAAAGATGGTATACCATTTGGTTACACCTATGTCTCCCAATAGTCAAGCGCTCCAGTTTTTTAATTACAGAATAACGCATATAAGAGGATATCACTACTCCTAAAGAGAAGCTATGGATTCCATATATATGAATAACAGGTTTACGCTATCAAGAATTATGCCTTCAATGTACCGGCATGCATACCACTATTAAAATGTGGGTGTCACCCTTTGGTATATCAAAAGATACAAGTCAAGACAATAGACCCATTATTCATCTCAAGATTAAGATACAATACAAATGATTGTCTAAAGTGAACCGATTTGCCAAGACAGTATTATTAATCCAAATCAATTCACTTTATGTCCCGATCCAATACATCGTCACCTATGACAATGTGCCAATGTTACTATTCATGGAGTCCACCTTCGATGGCCAAGACAGCCACTCCCAATAGGGATATAGACAACATAACAATCTTTACATGAATAAAGCGCCCAACTTTATTCCCCCGATTGCAGATCTTATCATTCAGACCGTCACCTTAAGAATCATGTCTTCCGCATAATCTGTCCATCATATGTCCAATTCTTAAAGGTTTAGACCAACGGTCTCAGACTATTGTTTGCTTAACATACATTCAACAAATATGAACGTAAAGAGGACAAGATTGGTATATAAATAATAAATAAATTCTTTATTGATAAAAATGTCTCTAAAAACATATTACATTTTTACTCCCTAGGGCATACATGTCTAACTAGTGTACGAACATTTATGAAAATTGACACCTACTAACATGCCAACATTCATAAAAATTACTAATTAATAATAACACTAAAACTAATATATATACCATTCACTAAAATCACATACTAACATTAACTAACAAATAAGCAGGTAATAATAAAAACTCATAAAACTAAAACTAAAACCAATATTAAAACTAGAACTAACAACCCTAAATTAACATATATACAATTTATCAAAACAGTAAGCCATGAAGGCGACCTGAATTTGATCTGAAAATAGACTTTGAGTGAAGGGCTACCTTGATCAAAAAAATTCATTGGATGAGAAAGAAAGGTTTAAGAATTGAAGTGACTTTTGATTCAAAAGGCCAACTGGAAGGCGCACCCGGCCATGAATTAAGCAGTTGGATCGGAGTCCTTAGTCGAGAGCATGTTCCAAAGCTTTCACAGTCGAGGATTGGTATAGGAAAAGGGCTTTGAAGGTTTGTGGCAAATTAGCAAAGGGGTTTAGATCTAACCTCTACGTCACCTTCGTATAGCCATGCCTTTCTATTTCGGAGGAGGATGAAAATGTATATAAAAAGCCTCCTATGGTAGTACACTACTACCCCTCCATAAATAATGACGATTGGGAAGCTTTTGTGAGGTATTGACTTTCCACTAAATTCCAACTGCTATCATCAATCGTAAGAAAAATAAGAGCCAAAAATGAATACTACTCTATGATTGGCCGAGTCGTATATAGAGAGCTCAAGCAATCCTTGGTACGTTAATATTTTACTCATATTACATATATCAATTATTCTAACATTACTATGTTACTAACATACGTAAGCTAAGATGGGCGTGCTACGAACACGGGAGGAGTTGTGGATAAAATCACATCAAGGTCCCAATGGCCAGTTTAAAATTCTAAAAGTAGTAGAAATTGGGAACTTGATTGTAAGTTTATTGAACACAAACAATTATTTGTAATTTAGTACCAGTTGAAGGATCTTGTAACGCCCCGAAATTTGTTTAATGTTAATGTATTGTAAATGGTGAATTAGTGTGCCATAATTAATGTTTTAACATTAATTAGATTATTTGGTTGGATTTTGAATTTTTGGTTGTTTTGTTAAATTGAAGCGTTCAAATGATTTCTTATTGTTTTAAAATGATGTTTTGAGTTTTAAAACACAACAATTTGTCAAATGTTAAAAATACTCCGTTTTGCAAAACCGTGGGCGGCACAAAGTTTTCGCACAGTAAAACCGCCCACCGATTTTCTCTATTTATTTCCTTCCTCTCTCTCTCTTCTCATTCCCTCCCATGACACTCTCTCTCTCTCTCTCAATTTCTCTCTCGGCAGCACTCTCTCTCTCTACATCTCTCCCTCAAAATTTTAAACCCAATTTTGAATCCAAGCTTCGGGTTAGCAAGGAGGAAGCTCGCGGACGTGATTTAGCAACCGAGAAAGCGGATTGAAGCTTCGAATCGAGGTTAGATTCGAAATTTCTAAACTTTTTACAAAATTTTCAATTTTGTGCATTTTTGAAATCTAGGTTTGTTTAAGCTTAGAAAACTATGGATTTAAGTTGAATGAACTTAGAACAACTAGAATCTAAGCTTAGATTGAAGAAAAATGAATTGGATTCAAGATTTTATATTTTTCTCCTCATTTTCTCATTTTTGGATTTTCGAGGATTTCGAGTTTAAATCTTGTTTAAATGAGTCCAAACATGTTCTAGTATGTTTTTCTATCAACTATGATTGTTTTTCATGCCTCGGATTTGAGAAAAACAAGTTAGAATCAAGATTTGAATTTTGGGGATCGAGAAACCCATGGCTAGGATTTCTGGATTTTCCCAGTTCGGCAGGCCGGAGTGATGATCGGCAGGCCGGTGTTCTTCCGACCGGCAGGCCAAACCTGGGGAAGTGTTTGGCCAACCGAACCTTATTTTTGGCAGGCCGAACTGTGTAGTTCGGCCGGCCGAAGCAGGGCGTCCGGCAGGCCGACCGTGGCATGGAAAATTTTGTGATTTTTCACCGTTTTCACTATTTTGAACCCTGATTTAAATCCCAACCTTATAGAATGATTTTAATGATACAAATGGCACACTAGGACATCATGAAATGGTTTAGTAACATAGAATGTCTCGAACTAGATATTGATTGACTTAGTTTGTATCTAGGATCGTTCGTGGTTCCGCGGAGCTAACGTATAGCGGACCGGGATTACGGTGTGGGGCACCGGCACGAGTATTGAGGTAGGACTTCTATCCTATTTCTTTGGTAGCCTGGTTTTGAAATGATTTGGCTTGAAAAATGATTTCTATCAAAATGTTTTCAACGGTTGTTTGAAAATGGATTTACCGGTTATATTTTAATATGCCGTGATCTGAAATGAATTTCATAATGAATGTAATTGACAACACTCGGTAATTGGGTTTTGAATGATAATGATAATAAACACATAGGCATGATGCCATATCAGAGATCGGGTCGTGTAGCGATCGACCTTGGGGGCAGGTCCCGAAACCCAGCTGGGCCACTACGGTGGTGATGTCATGGTTTGCCTAGGTAAAAGAAAAATGGTGTTTTTGATTGTGCGAGTAGACTGTTCTGCGTCAGGACGGCTCTACTCAAATTACCTATTTATTTATTTATTTATTTACTTATTTATTTAAAGTTTTCTTTTGAGTACTCCTAACAATGAATTGTTTCTCTGAATTAAATTATTTTTATAAAACATAGTCCTACTAAGCCTTTCGCTCACGTTTTATCTGTTTTAAATTTCCCCCTCTAGGTGGTTTTCCATTTAGGTTTGGAGAGGATTCTTCGGACCGAACTCAGGAGCAATAGAAGGATTGATTTATATTTTGTATTATTTAATCAAGGCATGTAAGAGTTAACTTTATTTGTACTTGGACTGTAATTGTATTTATGATATTGTCAGAACCATGTGTGTGCATAAGTTGTGGGTTGTGGAACCCATACTCGCGGTTTTTATTTTATTTTTATTATTTGCTTAATATTTATAAATTCTTTCATAAAAATGTGGTGGAAATCTTCTTATTTCTCATGTAATTTGATCCTTAAACCATTAATTTTAATTAAATCCTCTTTTAATTAATCTAAATAATCTGTCACGTCACTTCCCGTACTCCGGGGCGTGACAGAATGGTATCAGAGCTCAAGGTTATGAACCTGGGGAATTGTGTACACATAGGTTTGACAATGAAATACCTCTGACAGTCCAAATTTTGTTTTCAGAAGTGAGAGAATGGCACCTAGACGTCGTTCGACTGCTGACGCCGAGTTCGAAAATGATGAGAGCATGATGAGGTCTATGTTTACGGCTTTCCGATAGATTGCTGCCAGGGCTAGACCGGAAGACTCTAGTGTTGGTAGTCGGCATGCGTTCTTTAAGGAATTTTGGTGGGCATCTATTCCAACTTTTGATGGCAATGGGGATCCGCAGTTGGCAGAGTATTGGTTGGATTCAATCTTGAAGCATCTGGATACTCTTGGTGTGCCTGAGGAGTATCGTGTGGAATTCGCAGCGTATAAGCTCGAGGGTGACGCTAACACTTGGTGGAAACAGACTAAGCGTCTGGAGCGCGGTGGCGATATTAGTTAGGATAAGTTCGAGGAGCTGTTCTATGATCGATATTTTCCGCAGGGGTATAGAGATCAGAAGGCAGCTGAGTTTTATAGACTGTAGCAGGGTGATATGTCAGTCCGGGAGTATGAGGCAAAGTTTAATGAGTTGGCTAGGTTTGCTCCATCAGCGGTGGCATCGAAGCGTGAAAAGTGTATTAAGTTTCAGGAAGGGCTCAAGGCTCCTATTCGGCGGCAGTTGGTTGCTTTGTGGCTTAGGAGTTTCAGAGAGCTTGTGTCGTCGGCAATATCCGTGGAGAATGATTATGTGTAGTATTGTGAGGACCGAGCCAAGGCTTCAGGAGGACCGCAGAGGAGTGGCAGGAAGAGCACCAGTAGTCGTCCAGCTCCGGGGAAAGGCAAGCAAGGCGGTGCGACCAGTGGCAGCAGCAGTTCGTCTGGCAACGGGCGCAGCAATCCCTACAGTTTTCATTGTCATTTCTGTCAGCAGCCTGGACACATCATGAGGAATTGCCCGATCAGGAGTGCTCGTCTTGGATCGCAGACCGGGGAGGATGCCAGTCGTTCGTCTCAGCCTCAGCCTCAGACCCTATCTCTGCCTCCGCAGTACCCGCAGTTGCAGTATCCGTAGTTCTCTCCTCAGCAATTCTCATATCCGGCACGGGGGCAGCAGCCGCAGTATTTTCAGCGCAGTGTTCCTCAGTATCGAGCGCCGAGTACAGGCAGTGTGCAGTCGTCTCCATCTCAGCAGCATCGGCCAAGTAATCCAGGACCCAGTAATGTAGGTAGAGGAAAAGGGAAAGCACCAGTGCAGGTTCATGCAATGGCATCTGGAGGGTCAAATTCTCAGACTGGCAACGCGGTTGTCGACGGTATGGTTTTGGTTTCTAGATCTTTAGCTCATGTTTTATTCGATACCGGTGCCTCTCATTCTCTCATTTCGAGTTCTTTTGTACATGCCTTGGGATTAGAGGTAGAAGAGTTTAATGAACTTCTAGTTATAACTTCTCCCTTGGGGCGGGTGTGTGTAAATTGTATGTGTAAGTCCTGTAAAATAAAGATTGGGGATGAGATTCTGAAAAATGATTTGATTATACTCCCCGTGAGTTCCTATGATGTAATTCTAGGGATGGACTGGTTGTCCAAGTATAGTGCAGTCGTGGACTGCCAGCTTAGAAAAGTGACCCTAGTGTCTGATAGGGGGACGGTGATCACTTACCAGAGTGGTGGTGATTGGTTAAGGAGTGAGCGCCTCATGAAGTCGTGTCTAGGAGGGCGAAGGAATCTAGGTTGTTGTGCTTTTCTTGCCAATCTAGATTGCGAGCCCTATGTTTTGAGAGGTAGTGCAATGATTCTGGTGGTTGATGAGTTCGAGGATGTCTTCCCCGATGAGTTGCTAGGGTTACCACCGCATCGAGAGATTGAGTTTGGTATCGAGTTGTTTCCAGGGACATCACCGATTTCTATGGCACCTTATCGGATGGTGCCGGCAGAAATGAAGGAATTGAGGAAGCAACTTCAGGAGCTTGCTGATAAAGGATATATTCGAAATAGCACATCTCCGTGGGGAGCGCCAGTTTTGTTTGCTAAGAAGCACGATGGGACTCTCAGGTTATGTGTGGATTATCGACAGCTAAACCGTGTTACGGTGAAGAACAAGTATCCCTTGCCTAGGATTGATGAGCTATTTGATCAGTTGGGAGGTTCGCGGTACTTCTCAAAGATTGATTTGCGTTTAGGTTATCATCAGCTTAGGATCAAGGAAGAGGATATTCCCAAGACAGCTTTTAGGACTCGGTATGGGCAGTTCGAGTTTCTGGTCATGTCTTTTGGGTTGACGAATGCTCCGACAGCTTTTATGGATTTGATGAACAGGATATTTAGGCCGTATCTGGATCGGTTTGTGATCGTGTTCATCGATGATATTCTTGTGTATTCTAGGACTTGGGAGGAGCATGAGCAGCATCTTCGGACCGTGCTTCAGACTCTACGGGAGCACCAGTTGTATGCTAAGAGGGAAAAGTGTGAGTTCTGGTTGACTGAGGTCAAGTTTCTGGATCATGTCATCTCGGAGCATGGTATTTCTGTGGATCCATCCAAGATTGAAGCTATATTGGAGTGGGAACAATCAAGAAATGTAGCAGAAATTTGCAGCTTCTTAGGTCTTGTTGGATATTATAGGAAGTTTGTAAAGGATTTTTCGAAGATTGCAGCTCCGTTGACAAGATTGATCAAGAAAAATGTTAGGTTTGAGTGGGATGAAGATTGTGAGCTTGCTTTTCAGGAATTGAAGAACCGGTTGACTTCAGCTCCAGTATTAGTTATTCCTAGCAGTGACGAGCTGTATGAGGTTTATGCGGATGCTTCAGGATGCGAACTTGGATGCCTGTTGATGCAGCATGGGCGTGTGGTTGCGTACGGATCGAGACAGCTATGACCTCACGAGCGGAATTATCCTACTCATGATTTAGAGCTTGCGGCGGTGATTTATGCGCTGAAGATTTGGAGGTGTTACTTGTATGGAGCGTCGTTTCGGGTCTTCTCCGATCACAAGAGTGTGAGATATCTGTTCACTCAGAGGGATCTCAATTTGAGGCAGCGTAGATGGATCGAGTATATGGAGGATTATGATTTCGCGTTGCCGTATCATCCTGGGAAAGCTAATGTGGTCGCGGACGCGCTTAGCAGGAAGTCTTCAGGGATTCTCGCTTGTTTGATTTTTGAGGACTGGAGCAGGGATGCGACGGTGAGTGAGTATCGGCTACGGCATCATGAAGACTGTGATCGAGTTTTGTTATATCATGTGGAAGCGACTCCAGCTCTTGTTCGGATGGTGAAGCAAAGTCAATGGCAGGATCGACATTTGCAGGGGATTTGGTCGCGGATTCAGAACGGGGAGCAATTTGAAGAATGGAGCATGCATGCAGATGGATCGTTGTACTTCCGGGAGCATCTTGCAGTTCCAGTTATCGCCGAGGTGACGAAAGCCGTTCTAGACGAAGCCCATAGGTCTCAGTTCACTATTCATCTGGGGAGCACCAAGATGTATCATGATTTGAAGAGGCAGTATTGGTGGAGAGGCATGAAGAAAGATGTTCGCGAGTACGTGGCCAAGTGTTTGACGTGTCTTCAGGTGAAAGCCGAGCATCAGAAGCCTGCAGGTCAGCTTCAGCCGCTTCCTATTCCAGGGTGGAAATGGGAGCATGTGACGATGGATTTTCTCACAGGTTTGCCGAGGACGGAGCAACGGCACGATGCAGTTTGGGTTGTGGTCAACAGGTTGACGAAATCGGCGCATTTCATTCCGTTTAGGTCGACGTGTTCTAGGAAGGTTCTTGGGGAGTTGTATATGCAGAACATTGTGAGGTTGCATGGGGTTCTTTTGTCCATCACCTCTGATCGAGACACTAGGTTTAATGCTAAGTACTGGAGGAGTTTTCAGGAGGCTTTGGGTACGGATTTGAACTTCAGTACAGCGTTTCATCCTCAAACTGATGGGCAGTCTGAGCGGGTTATTCAGGTTCTCGAGGATATGTTGCGTGCCTGTGCATTGGACTTCGGCGGAAATTGGAAGCAATGTTTGCATTTGGCGGAGTTCGCGTACAACAATAGTTATCAGGCGAGTATCGGGATGACACCGTTTGAGGCATTGTATGGGCGACCGTGTTGATCACCTGTGTGTTGGGCCGAGCCGGAAGATAGAGTTATTCTTGGGCTGGATGAGATTCGTGATAGCAACGAGAAAGTCGCAGTGATTCGAGATCGGTTGAGGGCAGCTCAGAGTCGTCAGAAGAGTTACGCGGATAGGAGACGTAGACCCTTAGAGTTTGTGGTTGGAGATTTTGTTCTCTTAAGGGTATCACCTCGTAAGGGGACTATGCGATTCGGAGTGAGTGGGAAGCTCGCGCCGAGGTATATTGGGCCGTTCGAGATCACTCAGCGTGTTGGTGTGGTCGCTTATCAGCTTGATCTTCCGCCCAAACTTTCTCATGTGCACGATGTGTTTCATGTGTCGATGCTTAGGAAGTGTCCGCCTGAGCAACGTAAGATAGTTTCGTTCCGCGATGTGCAGGTTCAGGAAGATACGACGTACGAAGAAGTGCCGATTCAGATTATCGACCGGAAGGTGATTAGCTTGCGCCGTCATGAGATACTGTTGGTAAAGGTCGTGTGGCAGCATCATGGGGTTGATAAGGCCACTTGGGAACTAGAGTCGAGTATGCGGGAATTGTATCCGAATTTGTTTTGTTTCTGAAATGAGTTGTAAATTTCGAGGGTGAAATTTCTTTTAGGGGTGGAGAGTTGTAACGCCCCGAAATTTGTTTAATGTTAATGTATTGTAAATGGTGAATTAGTGTGCCATAATTAATGTTTTAACATTAATTAGATTATTTGATTGGATTTTGAATTTTTGGTTGTTTTGTTAAATTGAAGCGTTCAAATGATTTCTTATTGTTTTAAAATGATGTTTTGAGTTTTAAAACACAACAATTTGTCAAATGTTAAAAATACTCCATTTTGCAAAACCGTGGGCGGCACATGGTTTTCGCACAGTAAAACCGCCCACCGATTTTTTCTATTTATTTCCTTCCTCTCTCTCTCGTCTCATTCCCTCCCGTGACACACACTCTCTCTCTCTCTCAATTTCTCTCTCGGCAGCACTCTCTCTCTCTACATCTCTCTCTCAAATTTTTAAACCCAATTTCGAATCCAAGCTTCGGGTTAGCAAGGAGGAAGCTCGGGGATGTGATTTAGCAACTGAGAACGCGGATTGAAGCTTTGATTTGAGGTTAGATTCGAAATTTCTAAACTTTTTACAAAATTTTCAATTTTGTGCATTTTTGAAATCTAGGTTTGTTTAAGCTTAGAAAACCATGGATTTAAGTTGAATGAACTTAGAACAACTAGAATCTAAGCTTAGATTGAAGAAAAACGAATTGGGTTCAAGATTTTCTATTTTTCTCCTCATTTTCTCATTTTTGGATTTTTGAGGATTTCGAGTTTAAATCTTGTTTAAATGAGTCCAAACATGTTCTAGTATGTTTTTCTATCAACTATGATTGTTTTTCATGCCTGGGATTTGAGAAAAACATGTTAGAATCAAGATTTGAATTTTGGGGATCGAGAAACTCGTGGCTGGGATTTCTGGATTTTCCCAGTTCGGCAGGCCGAACTGTGTGTTCGGCAGGCCGGAGTGATGATCGGTAGGCCGGTGTTCTTCCGACCGGCAGGCCGAACCTAGGGAAGTGTTCGGCCAACCGAACCTTGTTTCCGGCAGGCCGAACTGTGCAGTTCGGCCGGCCGAAGCAGGGCGTCCGGCAGGCCGACCGTGGCATGGAAAATTTTGTGATTTTTCACCGTTTTCACTGTTTTGAACCCTGATTTAAATCCCAACCTTATAGAATGATTTTAATGATACAAATGGCACACTAGGACATCATGAAATGGTTTAGTAACATAGAATGTCTCGAACTAGATATTGATTGACTTAGTTTGTATCTATGATCGTTCATGGTTCTGCGGAGCTAACGTATAGCGGACCGGGATTACGGTGTGGGGCATCGGCACGAGTATTGAGGTAGGACTTCTATCCTATTTCTTTGGTAGCCTGGTTTTGAAATGATTTGGCTTGAAAAATGATTTCTATCAAAATGTTTTCAACGGTTGTTTGAAAATGGATTTACCGGTTATATTTTAATATGCCGTGATCTGAAATGAATTTCATAATGAATGTAATTGACAACACTCGGTAATTGGGTTTTGAATGATAATGATAATAAACACATAGGCATGATGCCATATCAGAGATCGGGTCGTGTAGCGATCGACCTTGGGGGCAGGTCCCGAAACCCAGCTGGGCCACTACGGTGGTGATGTCATGGTTTGCCTAGGTAAAAGAAAAATGGTGTTTTTGATTGTGCGAGTAGACTGTTCTGTGTCAGGATGGCTCTACTCAAATTACCTATTTATTTATTTATTTATTTACTTATTTATTTAAAGTTTTCTTTTGAGTACTCCTAACAATGAATTATTTCTCTGAATTAAATTATTTTTATAAAACATAGTCCTACTGAGCCTTTCGCTCACGTTTTATCTGTTTTAAATTTCCCCCCTCTAGGTGGTTTTCCATTTAGGTTTGGAGAGGATTCTTCGGACCGAACTCAAGAGCAATAGAAGGATTGATTTATATTTTGTATTATTTAATCAAAGCATGTAAGAGTTAACTTTATTTGTACTTGGACTGTAATTGTATTTATGATATTGTCAGAACCATGTGTGTGCACAAGTTGTGGGTTGTGGAACCCATACTCGCGGTTTTTATTTTATTTTTATTATTTGCTTAATATTTATAAATTCTTTCATAAAAATGTGGTGGAAATCTTCTTATTTCTCATGTAATTTGATCCTTAAACCATTAATTTTAATTAAATCCTCTTTTAATTAATCTAAATAATCCGCCACATCACCTCCCTTACTCCGGGGCGTGACAGATCTTAAGAATAACATGGTTGTGTTGTTGTTTTACAGGATGAATACATGACGCAGCAAAGTCAAGGCAGCTTCCAATCGGTCGATAACGATGACATTTTGATGAGGACACTAGGGAAACCGAAACATTCAGGACGAGTTCGCAGTCAATCGAAGTATGTGAAGCAGTCTCAATACTTCGATCTCTAATCAGGTACTTCGAAATTAAATTCCCAAATGTCAAAGATGCATATGGACATTGCAGAACTGCGAGGTCTTGTGACCAAGCTCATTTCCCAAGGACGTGCCAAGTCGATGGATGATAGCATCTCACAACGCGACAGCTTCAAGGCTAGTTGTAACCTTCCCAATAATGTAGCAGAAGCTCTAGAATCTCCAAAAGTCCAATTATCGCCTCCTCGTCAAGAGTCCGAAAAATGCAGGCTCTTTGTTGAGGATAAAATTAATGGTGGGTGTACACTTGTTGTGCTTAGGAAGGTGTAGATGGAGGAATCTTCCAACTGATACAGTTTATGGACGACTATTAGGGGAAGAAAGCGTGCACATTAGCATCACTACCATTAGAGTTAGAACAACTAAATTGCTTGTTCCGACACTTGAAGCAACAATTGTGGGTGAAGCAGCCGGAAGCTTCATTGCATGGCCGAAAAGGTTAGTTGAAGTCATCGCATTGACAAAGACGAGTCGAGTGCCAAGCCATGTTCCACAAGATCTAAGCAGAAAGAAACGCCCAAAAAAAAAAGAAAAGCTCTACAAAAGCAAGACAATCACAACCTAAGGTAGAACAAGAATAAGAACAACCCATTGCTAATGAGCAACTGCCTGCATTTAACTTCACTTCAGTAGCTCAAGAATATATGTAGTTGGTTCTATACGCACATTCTTTCATGTGCGATGGGTCAACAATTCAGTGCGATGGGTCAACAATTCAATGCTCGATACTGATAAATGTCACTAGCAATGAATCACCTATCTATGTGGGGTATGAAAACGTTTACTACTTCATCAACTTTGATAAAATCGGGGCGAACTATATCCTAGTATACCTTAGGTAATAACTTCATCCTTATTTCATATTTTTAAAATATAGGTACAATTGTAAGGTGCTTTCAAGTAATTGACTGTATTGTTTTTTATTGTAGATTTTTGGTGGAATATTGTGAGCTTCAAGGCTTAACGCAAAATTTTGGCTTCATATCTTCGACGATTATTTCAAGTGTTGCAAAAGACCTATAGAATGATCGTAGAGAGCACGCCACATCACTCTTCCACCTATTAGCTCAAGCACTGAGGGGAAATTATTCTTCCTGCCATTCAATGTTGGAGAACATTGGATGTTGGCACTTATTTCGCTATGGGAGGACCAAATATATTGGTTTGACCCCCTCAGACACCCACCACATGAGGATTTTGTATCAGTCTTGAGATTGTAAGTATTAATGTTCTCTTTGAAATTCACTATTTTTAGCCCACATAATTGTATCGTCTATTAATTCATTTAAACATGGCATATTATTAGGGCTCTTAACAATTGGAAGCTTCAAGCGGGAAGCGATGTCACAAACTGACCGAACAAAACGCTATATTCCAAGTGTAAGTGTCCAAGACAACAAGGAAATGTAGAATATGATTTTTTTTGTTCTACGTTTCATGTAGGATATAATTACAAGTGGTATGCTATTGGGTTTTGTTGGATTTTGTGATTCTAATAAGCAGCAGAAAATTAAAATTAATTCCCACAAAACCCTTGCAGGATCCATGCAATTCGATTAGATTGATAGGAAAGCCATAGAATCTTACCAGAATAACAAAAAGGGGCAAGATTTTAGGAAGGAAGAGAGTGGGTTCACTCCAATGACACCCTAACTCGAGCTTTTTGTATTCGAAATTGGATTCAGACATTGTTACTTAGAGCATCACCCTCTGTAGGTATCCACACGAACAGACTCTCTTAAAACGAATTGGTGTACTAGCACCCTCTCCTTTGCATTAAATGACTCTCTCTAAATTTTTAGGGTTTTTAATGTTCTCGCCTTTAGAATAATAGAACGCCTTCTTTCTTCTTAATTTAGCTACAAACACTAAAACAAATATATATATCTATGACTTTGAGATAAAGTCAGATTTTAACTAGGGTAAATATAATTCGAATATGATTCAAAGAATCTAGACAATGTTTATAATTCAAATATGATTCAGAGAATCTAGATAATGTTAGTAATTTGAATATGATTTAGAGAATCTAGATAATGTCAGATTCAATGAACCCAGACATATCTAGTACAACGAATCTGGACATTATCAGGTTCATTAAACCTAGACACAATAAACCCAAAATTTGTTTTTGGGCTGCTTTAAGTGTGCGACCTTGTAGGTTCACATAACATTGGTAGTGGGCTTGAAATTCTGTTTCTGGCCCACAAATCATAAGCGGCCTCTAACAAGACATTATGATTGCTCAAGTTATGCGAATGTCAATAATCCCCCACAACCTAATCTATAATAAGTATTAAAGTCCTTTTGTCACTAGATACCTTGATTGAACATTAGGCATGGTTTATGTCAACCTTATACTATTCAATCACATTATTTCTCGATCTTAAGTAGACTGATATTGATAACCCTTATCAATTCATTCCAGTATGGCCATACATTTTTCTTTAGTCTAACTTATCAAGGGGCCTATAGATATCTTTCTCATAATAAATGAGGGACAAATTCCTTCTTAATCACTCATATTCCTCACATGATTCACTCTATATCCAACAACAATCCATTCCATCATCCTGTTAAAGATAATATTAGAATGTGTCAAAATATAGAACTTGTCATGTAGGAAACAATGGTGATTTTAGGTCAGAGGACTAGGATAATACTATTGTGATGAGAATCACTTATGACAATTATCCATGTAGTATTCTCATAGCGGGTCGATCCAATACATCATTTCTCAAATATGTATCTATGAGTTGACTTAGTATCTCATACACATGATTAGTAAAAAATAATCATCAGTCAAACTTCATACTAGTCTTCATTCATTATTGTCTTAATAATAATGACTGACTAGGGATAATTTAGAATAGAATTCAATTTTTACCTAAGAGTTTTACTATCAAGTCACATACTTGATGACCTTAAGCAGAATTAACTATTCTTGGAATTAGAATAAAAAATAATAATAAAAATGCCTCTTTATGAATAAAATACAAATGTAACAAAGTCAAAATGTGGTCATTACATAATTAGCCTAAGGTACATCACTAACATATACAAGCCTTAAGAAAAAAAGATTTTTATATACATACAGATATACATGAAGATAAATTAGAGTGAGTATAATTTGTAAATAGGTATGTGCCCTTTAGATAGATAGATGGAGATAGTAGATAAACAATTGCTCAAAATAGCTTAAATGTAAATGATCTTGTAAATACCTTGTAATTTCAATATGCATCAATTTTTGTATGCAATTAGGGCCTTGTTGTAATGGATAACACATGAGACTGGCCATCTTATGGGATATCAAAAATTTTTGGAGATTTTTTTTTTTGTAGCAATGCTAATTTTCCAAGACGGTTTTTCAAAAAATTTAAAAAACAGTCGTGGAAGCCTCATTTCCACCATGGTTTTTTAAAAAACCATCGTGGAATGTGTGATTCCACGATAGTTCTTTAAAAAACCGTCATGGAACTTCCACAACGGTTTTTTAAAAAAACATTGTGGAATCATTGTCATTACACAACGGTTTTAAAAAACCATTGTGGAAGCCTCGTATTCCACGGCAGTGTTTGAAAAACCGTCATGGAAAATTATTACCCACATCCCCCTTTCTAAGCCATTTTTCCTATTACACAATGGTAAAAAACCATTGTGAAAACTCCATTTTGTACCACGACTGAAGTTTTCAAGACCATTTTTTAACCATCGTGAAATTTTTCCACGACGGTTATAAACTATCGTGGAATCCTCAGTTTGTAGTAGTAAATCTGGTAGAAATGCTTACAGTAATTGTTGAATTATAGGGTGTATAATATACAAATTAAATCATTTCAAATTTATGTGGTTTACGTAATTAGAAGGGCCGTTAAGAGTTAAAAAGGGTGTAACAATAGAACCAACCATAGAACTATTAGGGATTTTATCATAAGCGTAGATTTTTATGCAATATGTAGGATTTGAGAATATCTACCTTTTATTTATTTATTTACTAAATAGATGTGTAGCATTGTTCAAAACAACACTAGCATGTCCTTACCCATTAGGTGATGTTGGGCCATTTGGAGGGTTTTTAAATGCTATTTTTGGCTTTTTGAGTCCAAAAGCTACTTCTTGAAGTGTTTGGATAAATTGTTAAAAGTGCTTTAAATGCTTCATGTCAAAGCCACAAAATGTAACTTCTCAAAAAAGCACTTCCGATGAAACTTATACTAGAGTATTAATAATATATTATAAGCTTAAATATAACATTATTGTAACTTTTAAAAAAATAGAAATCATTTTAACCCATTAAAGCTCTTTTAAAAATAGGATTCCAAATACTTATTAAAAAGCTATAGCTTTTACTTCTCTTCTTTTACTGATTAAAAACACAAGCAAAAATTATGCTAAACAGGCTCATTCTCTATTCGAAATGCTGGCTTTGATTATCTATGATTTTAGTAGAAAAATAAATACAAAAGAACTTTACATACATATGTAACACCCAAACGTGACGGTGCATATGCTTATTAATTGTCTTTTATAAATAGAGTGTTCACATAGCCAAATTACTAACATACACAACATTTGTTCTTATCAATAAAAGGAATAAATATTGCACTTACCGAATATTCCAACAGAATCTTTTATCCGTAATTCTAAGTGCCTTTACATCTAGAATCCATAAACTTTGTTCACGTAGGTAAAAGTAATAAATGTAATAGTGAATCTAGAATCTTAGATACGTCATTTAATGCTTGAATAATTTCCCTCATTTTGAGCTCATAAAGTAATTGAACTTTGTAACCTAAAAAATTGATTTATGAATAAAAACTACAAATATAGTATGTGCACCATTAAAATCTTGAATCTTTATTAGCCTCCTCTCGTTTTTCACTTATAAAATGAATGATATTGTTACCTTCAAGACCATCATAATCATGTCGAATTTAGCTCACATGAATATGTTCAAAAAAGAGTGCACAACAGAATTTGAAAATTTTTTAATAAAACCTTTTCCACAAACTAAGTTAGACATGATATATATCATAAATTATTCTTAGACCTTTATACCTTGGTATGTCAATAACCGCATGTCTGGTAGAATTGCTATAAGAGATTTGTGACTAAAAGAACATCAATCAACTAGTTTTCTTTGCTATTCGCTTTTCCACTTGGTAATGAACTTCTTCCAACCATCAAAGTTTTTCTCTCTAGAAATCTCTCTAAATTTCTCAAGTGATCTAATTAATAATAAGAATAAGTCTCCTATTTATTGTAGTTAGTAGGACACTCATTCTACTCATGTAAAGCTTCAAAATATGTCCCTGGACCATAATCCCACAACAAAACACATAAGTTGTGTTTGTTGACATGGCAGGGTTGGTCGACTGGTCCCTATGTATACTGGTCGATTGGCTGGTTCAAGTTGATCTAGTGTCATCTCTGTTATTGCTTCAATTTACTAGTCTGATCCACTAATCATCAATTTTGTCCTAATTGGATAATTACCAATTTTATTTAATCTAAGAATCTTTTATAGAGTCTCATTTTTAATTCAAATAACCCAATGCAGATATTACCTAATTAAAACAATCATACACTGAAAATCCTATATCTAATTAAATATACACAAATAATTCAACACGTTTATCTTGAATTTATTCATAAAATTAATTCAGTCAATAAACTAATAACATGAATTATTACAATCCAATCAACCGAATTTGAACCTGTCGTAGAATTAACATAAGTTATTAATTTGTAAGAAATACACGTCGTATCGTTACAGGAAAATATATGAGCTAGCAAAGGGGACCCAATTGACATATATAGATCAAGTTCTTATAATTATAAAATGATATGTCTTTGACATACTCATTTTATAATGATCACTCTCTAATTAGATTAAATCCAAACATATCAAGAAAGGAGTGGGCATTACTTGACTCTATTATGTGACATAAAATGAGAGTTCCAAGTGGAACAGATCCAACTCATAAATCTCATCCTTTAAATGGATCAAATCAAATTATTTTGCCAAAAAGGAAGGCCCTACTTGATTCACTTATATAGTTCCTAGTGGACTGGATCAAAACCATAATCCATTTCTAAATCCTCCCATGCATCTGAAGTTTTCTCTATCTTCAACACAAATTGATATGAAAAACTAAAAATCAAATCTAATTCAAAATCCCAGTCACTCTCTAAAAGACATGAGGATGTTTGACCATTTTAGAAACACCAAAGAAAAGTTTCAGTTGGACCAGATTTGATTCATAGTCTAGGTGTTCCATTTGTAGGAAATCAAGGAGTTTCTAAAGGTGTCCATGGATGAAGATTGTATTTATAATTAGAAACAAACTTCATTATTTAAAATATATTTATGTAATTTTTTTAACCTTAATAAAAGAAGATAAAGTATTCACTACATTTATGTACCTAGTCTTGTCTAGATTAATCATAAATTTAAAATGCTTCTTAGTAATCGATCCAAGAAAATGTAAGAAAATGTATTGCATGTTGAATTAAGTTGTCATCATATGTTAGATACTCGTTAACATTGTTCATGCTCTCCTTTTAATAAAATTTTATGACTTGTAGCTATATTTGCTAGAACCTTGCATTGCGTACATAAATATTTAGTTAATTAAAATTTTTGGGATATAAAATATCTCAAAAGTTTAGTTATTTTAACAATTATTTCCTATTTTAAAAGTATAACTTAGGGAAAAAAAAATTCACACTTAAGAAAAACACAGTTTAGGGCATACATAAAAAAAGATAATATTTGAGAACATAGCAAGCACACTGTATCAGTCCGACCGTCCTTATATGTTGTTGACTAATCCTTATCCTTCCTACCAAATTTATTTTTTCACCGACCTTAGTTTGACTAGCGATCATGATTTAGAAATTTTTTGTGCAAAAATAATTCGAAATAAGAAATTTTTTTCTCAATTTACGAAAGTGTTGAATAATTGAGAAAATAAATAAATAAAAATTGAAATAAAAGTAACCACAAGTGCTTAAGAAAATTGTCATAACCTGCCTTTTTTGAGCTGTGATAAATCTTTTTTTTACTTACATATAGGCGAAAACTTAGGACAAAAATTTTTTTTCTTTAAATAATTTACATACAGATATTAACATATTTGGAAACATAAATAAATACATAAATTTACTTAACCTACTTGTTTGTACATATACTGTTTTCCAAACATTATTTTCAAAATAACATAAAATATCTTACAGCGGAAACAAAAACTATGGCAATATCCATACCCATTCTGCACATTCCTCATCCCTCCACCAGCTCAACTATAAAATTATTCTAACCTTCTTGTCGGAATACCTACAGCACGAAACACTTAATGAGCTTACGCCCAGTAAGTCTCAATATAGCCCACATGCACAATCAATAAAATGCATGACCCATTTATACTTTCTTATGAACATTCCTTATCCTTTTCATATCTTGTCTCTTACTAGGGCCCAAGTGTTCGTACCATTGTGCACATAGCTCTTTGTAACACCAAGACCATACTATATCCTTTAACTTCTCTTGATTCAGGAGACGATATGATATTTTTCTTAACTTCTATGATATATTTACAAGTTCACTTATTATGGTTATCATACCATGCATAAGTGATAATCACATGTTATACACAAAACATAAATTCTCTTGTACAGCATAGTACACACAGGTACATACTTTATATACACCCAAGTACACATTAATATGCACACAGGTGCATATCATAATATACACACAAGTACATGTCATAATATACACACAGGTATTTATTTTGTATACTCACAGGCATACACTAATGTACTTATAGGTATTCATGTCATAGCATACACATAGGTACACACCTTGATATACACAGAAGTATACATATATATATATCACATTCTACATCTACAATTTCATATTGTAGGTGGGCTGGGAACTCACTTGATTCGTATACTACACAAAGCAACTTCGGTTTTCTCTCTCCTAGACTTCTAGGTTCTTGTTGGCCAATTACAAAGCTATTAGCCAAAGTTCACTATTTCCTCTATGTCTCAATACGAAACGATCGTAAATTAATAAATTGAGTTGCATAATTATATACAACTCCACTAACTCCTGGCTTTCTTATTTTAATCCAACCTTACCCTATCGTCTCTAACGAAGGATGGAAGTCTGTCTAATCATTCCTTTTTCCCCATCTAGGGACATTTTAGAGCGATTTGGTCTAATCGAGGAAAAATGACGGTTTTGCCACCAGTGGGCCTACTGACTTCCTGAGCTCGATTTCGCTATTCTAACAAAAATAGTTGCGTACTAATTTAAAAATAATACCCTAATGGGTCGGATCTCATTATTTCACTTCTATACCCTATTTTAGTAAAACTTTGCAGTTTAATCCTTGAACTGAAAATTTTGACAATTTTACCCATGGGACTAAAATTAATCTTTTTAAATCATAATTTGCCATTTTTCACAAGGATAATTTTTGCTCAAAGTACCATATTCAAAATCCTTTGGAAAAATGATATTTCTGTCCTTTAAAAATTTTTCTAATTTTAACAAATTCTTGAAAAATTAAAATCTCATAAACGGTTGAGATTTTTGATGAACTGTTTACTATAACTACCAGTTTTGTCGAGATCTACAACTTTCATGTTTTAACTTTGTCAAAATTCTCACTGTACAGGGGTGTTTTTTGGCATTTTTCAAATCGCTGGGAAATAACTTTTTCTTTCAATTTAGTCCTTGGGTCATTTTTGTACAAATCCATTTTTAAATAGCATATTTACCCTTGTAAAGACAGTTCCAGTCCTTGTCTAAATCATTTTCACGCCAAATCATCATTTTTGCAAAATTAGTACTAAAATTACAAAAATAACACTTTTTACATAACTACCGTTTTCAACATTCACCCCTTAATTTTCACAACGTCAACATACCATAATTCATATTTCTATGGATTCAACCAAAAATTTACTCAAGAGCCCACATACTTTTGAGGGAATAAAAATCAAAACAAAAATCACAAAATTTCAAAACTTTAAAATTCAAAACTTACCCCAAATAACACTCTGTGCTTTTAGCCTTTCAAGGCTCCTTTGAAACTCCTTCCTAGACACTATTTTCATGCAAAAATACCATGAATTAACTTCCTTTCCTTTACCCAAGAAAAACCCAAGAAACCTTTAAAAAAAAAGTTTAGGTTTTTACCTTAAAACTTGATAAAATCTTTGGATTTTGCCTCTTGAACTTGATTGGGGCTAATTTGGCAAAGAGTTGGGTTTGAGAAAATTTTTGGGAAGCTTTAACAATGGCTACCGTGGGGGTTGAGTTAGAGAAAACGAAATTTTTTTGGCTTAATTCAACATTAAATGCAAGCTTATCCACATGGGTGACTCACAAGGTAATCCATTAGTTTACCATGTGGCTAAATGGGGTTGGGCCACCTTTCATGGCTTGGTGGCCTAATGAAATTCAATTGGGTGTCCACTTGGTGGGCCCTAAAAATTTACACTGTGTAATTTTTTACCACACAGTTTGTTTCTTACACTACCGTGGTAAAATCAGTGTACAACATTCCCTTAGACTGCATAAAATATTTTACTTACCTTTGGTTCACTTTTGGAGGTCAAACGTAACATTTCCAATATTTGCGTTTTCACTTAGCAGTATACTTATACTGCTTCTGCCTCCTTTTCATACTGGGTTAGGGTTTTGGTGGACTCTATGTCTCGTTCATACCATAATTATCCATCTATGTATATCACAATTTTACAATTAATTGTGATATAAAATTTATTTTATGGATATTATTTACAAATTCTTAAGTATTTAAACTCATAAAACCTATATTATTAATATCCAACATTGCATCACGTTCATAGTGAAATATCCAGTTAATACCGCTCATTTATACATTATCACAATTTTTACAAAAATAACAATTTTAAGGGTAAATTCATTCATTAAACCCAATTAAATTTTAGGTTTTATTAATGAATTTTTTTTTGGTCATTACAAAAACTAGTTCTTTATTATTTTTTAAAAAGACTTGGTGTATAAAATGATACAAATTTGGCCATATATTATTTTTTCATTTAATACTAGTAGACCATTTTTTATTATAACGCCTTCGGTGTGAGCTTGTGGGTAAGATCCAACATGTAATCTTTATTTCCATAAGACTCTTTAGTCCAATGGCGTTGGGAGGGGCTAGGGAGAGCATTGGATGGGGTCATGGCTTTTGTAATGCCTGCCATTTTCTTCTACATATAATTAAGTAAATTTAACACTAGAACGTAATATTTTATATGCTTTTTATGATTTATGCTAAGTAAATTAATACTTTGTTTAGTAATGTCACAGGTGACAGCCATGATGGATCAATGTGCTCAGGTTGTTCATGTTAAAAAACATGACGATAAGCATAAAGTATTTATTGTTCTTTAAGAATTTCAACTTGTTCTAAATTTATAATCTTTATAATACTCTAGAGTTATTTATACCCTAGAGTTATATTCTAGACAATGGCATAAGTTTATTGTATATTTTCTTATTTTTATAACAAATATGATGTCATGATAATTACATGTGTAATATTTTTATTATAGCTTTAAGAAACTCAATAATATAAAGTGTCCAAAAGAACAATGTATATATTCATATTTTTTTAGGGTCATGGGAGCAAACATTATTGTTATAAATAAATTATTATATATTATAATTATATTATATCATATTATATATAAAGATAAAACCGTGTACATAGGAAATGAAAAAAAAAGGCCGTGAAGACAAAAGAAAAGGGAAAAAAAGAAAGAAAAAAGAAAACATAATTAAACTAAGACTAGGTTACTTATGCCTATCAATAGGTGGCTTCAAGTACACATATTATTCTTATCCTTTTATCTTGCCTCTATCTTTTCTCATATTCCTTTATACTTTTATGTTCTCTTTTCTTCCCTAAACCTCACATACCATTAATTCAAAATTTTGTTTTCTTCAAGATTTTTTCGCTCAAAGAATTCAAGAACACAAGGTATGAATTTATTTATGTGTATGATGTTTTAATTTTGTTAATGAATGCATTTATAGTTATGAGCGTTTGGTATGATTGGGATTTGAAATTTGGGTTATGCTGTTAAATTAGAATATGCAGCTTTGGTTTCAATTGTTGAATTTTTATGATATGTCATGAACATGATGATTTTAATTTTTAAAAATGTTTAATTTTATGACGTTCATATTATATTTGATTTTTAGGGTTGTGTGAGTTTGGTACAAATTTAACATAATTTTTGTTATTTGAATATGATATGAGAATTTTATTAGGATTTTCGGTTATTCGGAGAGATTACTAGTAATGTTTTGACTCCAAATGATTTTTATTTGCTATGATTTTTGGATATGATGTGCATATATATGTTAAGAATGTCTAGAATTTTGTAAAAATTTTCATTCAATATATTTTAAATGTTATGAGTTTTCAACCAAACACTACTCACGAAATTTTATTTGCTAATAGATTTATATTTGCATATTATAGAGTCCGTTTTATGGGAACAAAAGCATCTTTTGATTCTAAAAAAAAATTATAAGATCATTATTGACATGTTAAATAAGTGTATGCAAATTTTTAACTTCATATATCTATTTTGTTTTAACATGAAATTTGTTGATAGCTAAGTACTCAGTGGTTATGAATGTCTGCCTGATATGCTCTATATAACTCATGAGATAATAAATCATATTTTTAAATGTGTTTTACATGATTTATTATTTTTTAAACATTTATTTATATGTTACTCATGTACGTAAAAATTCCAGAAGCATATCATGCATATTTGATTTTATAAAAAAGTTTGAATGAAAAGTATTCTCTATGTAGCCTGTCTGATGTTAATATTAACTCTAAAGTCAAACATATGTTTTGAATTATTTTGAATTTATTTAGAGCTAAATTTTAGATATGCTATGATTTTATGTGTCTATTATGTGTAACAATTTTTATAAACTATTTTATGGCATAAATGATTTAATCCATAATTTTTAATTAGACTAGCTCACAAGGCCTAGGCTTTCCTAGAGGATTTTATAGTATTAATTATATGATTTATTTAAATTACTAAATGAAATTTTTATAGCTAAAGAAAAATTTGAGAATTATATAGATGTGTTATCTTTATTCTTACAAATTTTCATGCTCTAATTAAATACGAATCGAAAGAATAAGGAGATGAATCCTTACAGGTTAGTCAGTTTTTGTAATTGACAGATTTAGTTGAATGTTTTAAAAAATTGAAAAAGGTATTTTGGATTAATATTTTGAAGATAAGAAAATTTGAGTTATGTTTTTATATGTTAGCTATGCTATGGAATAAGTTTAAGACTTTATTCATGCTTATAAGTTGAGATTAATTTCTCTAAGTTATTAAAGATCAAGTTTTTTGTCTTTATATTTCTTGACTCTAAGTACATGTTTATGACTCAAAGATGCTTTGTTTTATTAAGAATGATGTATGATAATGCAATATGATATTAAATGATATCATGAACATGAATATTAATTTCATGTATTATGTAAATGATTAACATGAACACTCCAAAAAGCAAGCACACCGAGAACTGCGGCTATGTCACTCAATTTAAGGTTTAGTAAGCAAACAAATCAAGTAACTTTATTCTAACCTGCAATATGATAAAGTTTATGAAAATATTAAGGAACGTTTTATAAGCAAAATTTTGTGATGTAATGTTCTTATTTCAAGACCTTTTACGATTAATTTTCCTAAGGAGGTTTTTATGGTTTATGGAAATTTTCAAAGAAAGCTTTTATATATATATATATATATATATATATGTATGTATTGCTTAATTAAGCGTTGCACATCTTATATTTATTTTTATGATGTCCCATAAAGTTTGTACTTGTTATGTTTGGTTTTGGACAACTACCCCACTCCTCTCATGACAGGGTACCTATGATGTTAATGGTATAACGCTTGGGCTCTTAAAGATAAAATAAATAATGTTTTAATATGGAAGTCTAAATGAAAAGATATATTCTATATGAATCTGTGCCTCGTACACTACTATGATTATGATTACGATATAATGTATTGATATTTATAAACTGTTTTATGTTGTGTGATGGGAATGTATACTTACTAAGCTTATGCTTACTTGTTTATATCATGTTGCAGATAAGGATCAGATGCAGGTTGATTTAGATGGAGGATAACGATGAGTGCATGTGCAAGGAGTGTTGGATTGAAAACAAAGTCATGTCATGAAGGGAATTTAAACTCAAACAAAATGTAATATATAATGTTCCGTATTTTTATTTGTTTGAGACTCAGTTTCATTTTTGATATGTTCTTTTGAACTTATATTTTATTGAACGTAATTTGTATTTTGGATTTTTAGTTTCTTAGGTTATTTATTAAAGAATACGCTCTATAATTCATTTCTTCATAATTAGTCTTAATTAGTTGTTTGATTAGAAGTTAAGAGTGCATTCATGGTTACTTATGCCTATAAATATATGGCTTCAAGCATAGATATTATTCCTATCCCTTTGTCTTGCCTCCATCTTTTCTCATATTTCTCGATGATTTTATGCTCTCTCTTCTTCCCTAAACCTTACATACCATTAGTTTGGAATTTTGCTTTTTTCAAGATTTTCTCTCTCAAAGAATTCAAGAATATGAGGTATGAATTTGTTTATGTGTATGATGTTTTAGTTTTGTCAATGAATGTATTTATAATTATGACTGTTTGGTATGATTAGGGTTTGAAATTTGGGGTATGTTTGTTGAATCAGAATATGTAGCTTTAGTTTCAATTGTTGAATTTTTGTATGAGTTTTGTACAAATTTAACCAATGTTTGTTATTTGAATGTATATAAGAATCTTAGGATTTTTAGTTATTTGGTAAGATTGCTAGTAATGTTTCGAATTCAAATGATTTTATTTTGCTACGATTTTTGGATATGATGTGTATATATATATTAGGAATGTTTAAAATTTTTCTATAAATTTCATTTAATATATTTTAAATGTTATGAGTTTTCAATCAAACACTGTTTATGAAAGTTTATTTGTCGGCAAATTTGTATTTATGATTTGTAGATTCAGTTTTATGGGACAAAAAGTATTTTTTTTATTCTATAAAAAGTTACAAATTATTGTTGGCATGTTAAATAAGTGTCTGTAAATTTAAAACTCCATATTTTTATAATGTTTTAAGATAAAATTCGTTGATCGCCAAGTACTCAGCAGTTATGAATGTCTACTTGATATGCTCTATATAATTCGTAAGATAATACATCATACTTTTAAATGTGTTTTACATGATTTATTATTTTTTTTAGCGTTTATTTATATGTTAAACGTGTCACATAAAAATTCCAAAAGCATATCATATATATTTGATTTTATAAAAATATCTAAATGAAAAGTATTCGTTATGTAGCATGTCTGATGCTAATATTAACTTTAATTTCAAACGTGTGTTTTAAATTATTTCAAATTTATTAGTAATTTTTATAAATTATTTTATGGCATAGATAATTTAATTCATAATTTTTAATTAAGACTGCTCACTGCACAGGCTTTGTTGGTAGATTTTGTAGTATTGATTTTGTAATTTACTTAAATTACCAATGAAATTTTTATGGCTAAAGAAAAATTTGGGAGTTATATATATGTGTTAACTTAATTCCTACAAATTTGTATGCTATAATTGAATATGAATCGAACGATATAAGGTAACGAATCTTTACAAGTCAGTTAGTTTTTGTGACTGATAGATTTACTTGAATATTTTGAAAAATTAAAAAGGTATTTTGGATTAATATATTCAAGAGAAGAAAATTTGAGTGATGCTTTTATATGTTAGCTATATTGTCATGCCTCAAAACTCAAGGGTGACGTGGCGGATTAATTGAGTTAATTAAATCAAAGCTATTAGGTTAAAAATTAATTATTTTAAGGAATTAGCTAATTAATTGAAAATGTGGTAGATTTAAAACTTTTTAAACAAATATTTTAAATGATAAAACAAGCAAGATAATGCAAGATGAAATAATAAAGAAAGAGAGAAATTCGTGTTGGGTCCCACCAGGCTCACAACTTGTGCACACACATAATATCGACAATAATTAAATTATAACCATAGTCTAATATGAGAAAAGAGGAAATTAAAATAATACATGCCTTGATTAAATAATACAAATAACTTACTCAAGATTCTTCTACTGCTCGCAAGTCCGCTTGGTGGACTCCCGGTCAGTCCTAAGCTATATTCCACCTAGGGGGTAAGGGTTTGAAAACAAATAAAATATGAGTGAAAGGCTCAGTAAGACTAGGTTTTAAAAACACTAATTTAAATATTAAATTTATCATTAAAGGAAATATTTAATAAATAGAATTTAATAAATAAATAAATAAATTCAATTAAACCATTCTTACCAAAAATTGTTCATTGTTCATTTCGAAAGGATATTATTATCTTTTCTTAGACAAACATAGATATCACCACCATAGTGGCCTTGCTGAGTTTCGGGATCTGTACCCAAGGTCGCACTCTACACGACCCGATCTTTGAGTATGGCATCATGCCTATCTATACATTTCTATAGTTATTAAAATCCTATTTTACCAAATGTATTCATTTACATTCATAATGTGGTTCATTATGAACATATCATTATTCAACTGTTTATGAAAACACTAATAAAGATCTCTTTCAGTCATTTATTGAAAACATTTTGAAAGAAATCATTTTGAGGCCAAAACCATTTAAAAACTTGGCAACCAAAGAAGGGGGTAGAAGTCCTACCTTGATACCTAGCACCGCAACGCAACACTATAGTCCTGATCCTCTATTAACTCCACTGAACCACGAACAACCTTAAATGTAAACTAAGTTCGTCAATATCTAACTTAAGATATTTTACACTACTAAGCTATCTCATGGTGTTCTAGTGTGCCATTTATATCCCTAAAATCATACTATAAATTTAAAATCTCAATCTAGATCTAAAACCGTGAAAATGGGTAAAAAAGGGTCATTTTTCATGGAGCCGAGTCAATTTGCCTAACTTCCTAGTCCAGCCTGCCAAACTCCACAGTTTGGCCTACCGGTTGTTCAACACCGGCCTGCCAATCTTTTCTAGGTTCGGCCTTCCGACCCTATGAGTCTGGCATGCCTAACTCATCAGTCCAACCAGCCGATGCTCAACATCGGCCTACCGAACTGGAAAAATCTAGAAGGTCCAAGACTTTGAGCCTCGACCTCCCTAAGTCCAAAATCTCAGTCTAAACCTGTTCTTAGAGCATACAAACATTCATAAATGATAGATAAACATGCTAGAACACATTTAAACAACTTTAAACAAGTTTTACATCAAAAATTTCAAAGAAATCCAAAAATGGAGGAAAAAGGGAAAAAGTTGATTAAGCTTGATTTTGTCCAAATCAAGCTTAGATTCGTAAGGGTTTGTGTTCTACTAACCTTGATTAAAGGTTTTCTAAGCTCATAAAACTCAAATTATAACATTTTAAAGAAATTGAAAGTTTGGAGAAAAAGTTTGCAATTTGAAAACAAGTTTAACTAACCTTGAATCCAAGCTTGAAATCGAGTTTGTAGAGATTCAATCGTGCCTCTAGGCCTCCTATCTTGTTGGGAATCAAATATTCGTGCTAAATTTTGAATCAAATTTTTTGGGAGAGAAGAGAGAGGGAGAGATAGCAAGTGAGAGGGAGAGAGTGAGAAAGATGAAGAGAGAAGAGAGGGAAGGAGGAAATAAATAGAGGAGTGGAGTGGTTTTCAACATGAAAACCACGTTTAGCACATAGGTTTCAAATGGGACATGTTTGGTATTTAACAAATTGTTTTGTTTCAAAATTCAAAATAACAAATAAAATGCAAATAAGAATAATCAATAGTGGAATTAATTTGAAAACATGACGAGATAATTAAATTAGGTCTAAACATTTAGGCACACTAATACACCATGTTACACATTAATTTTAATTAATTTCAAGGTGTTACAGCTCTCCACCCCTAAAAGAAATTTTGCCCTCGAAATTTCAAATCATTTCAAAACTAAAACAAATGCATGTATAACTCCCACATAGTTGACTCCAACTCCCAAGTGGCTTCATAAACTCCGTGGTGTTGCCACACTACTTTCGCTAATGGTATGTCTTGACGTCACAAGTATATCACCTTCCGATTGATAATCTGGACCGGCACCTCCTCGTATGTTGTGTCCTCCTAGATCTACACATCATGGAATGAGACTATCTTGCTTTGCTTAGGCGGATACTTCCGAAGCATCGACACATGAAATGCATTGTGAATGTGAGAGAGCTCGGGAGGAAGATCAATCTGATAAGCGACCACACCAATAAGTTTAGTAATCTCAAATGGACCAACATACCTCGATGTAAGTTTCCCACTTACACCGAAACGCGATATACCCTTGCGTGGGAATACCTTTAAGAGAACAAAATCTCCTACTTTGAATTCCAAGGGTCGATGTCTCTTGTCTGCATAACTCTTTTGTCTACTTTGAGCTGCTTTTAGTCGATCACGAATTACAGTGACTTTCTCGTTGCTGTCATAGATTTCATCTGGCCTAAGAATAATCCTATCTTCTAGTTCTACCCAAAATACCAGTGACTGACATGGTCGTCTATAGAGCCCTTCGAACGGTGCCATTCTGATGCTTGCTTGATAACTATTGTTATACGCAAACTCTGCTAGATGCAAATACTTCTTCTAATTCTCGTCAAAGTATAATACACACGCACGTAGCATATCTTTGAGGATCTGAATGACTCACTCAGATTGCCCATCGGTTTGGGGATGAAAGACTATGCTTAAGTTCAAGTCTATGCCTAAGGCTTCCTAGAAGCTCCTCCAATACTAGGCGTTGAATCAGGTGTCTCTATCGGAAGTGATGGATAAAGTAACTTCGTGCAACCTCACTATATTCAGCAGATATAATTCCCTGAGAACTCTCCTTGAACATGTTGACTTGAAAGGGATGAAATGCGCCAATTTCATTAACCTATCGACCATGACCCAAATTGTATCCTGCCTTTGTTCTGTCCTTGGCAAACCAATAAGAAAATCCATTGTGACGTGCTCCCATTTCCACCCTGGAATGGGAAGCGGCTGAAGCTGACCTATAGGCTTCTGGTGCTTGGCCTTCACCTGGCGACAAGTTGTGCACTTGGCCACGTACTCCCAAACATCCTTCCTCAAGCTTCTCCACCAATATTGCCTCTTCAGATCGCAATACATCTTCATGCTCCTAGGATGAATGGCGAACTGAGACTTGTGAGCTTCGTCCATTATGGCCTTCGTCACTTCTACGATCATTGGGACTGCCAAGAACTCCCTGAAGCATAACGATCCATCTGCATGTATCCTCCACTCAAAAATTGCTCCCTGTTCTGGATCCGCATCTATATTCCCTATAGATGTTGGTCTCGCCACTAATTCTACTCACCATCTAGATAAGAGCTGGGGTCGACTCCATATGGCATACCAAAACTCGATCGCAATCCTCATAGTATTGTAGCCCGTACTCACTAACCATAGTGTCCCTTTTTCCAGTCCTCAAGTGTCAAACATGCGAGAATCCATGAAGACTTTCTACTGAATGCATATGTGACTACATTAGCCTTTCTGGATGATACTGCAGCGTGAGGTTATAGTCTTCCATGTACTCCATCTATCTTCATTGCCTCAAGTTTAGATCCTTCTGAGTGAATAGATACTTCAAACTCTTGTGGTCCAAGAAAACCTGAAATGTCGCCCTGTATAGATAACATCTCCAGATCTTCAGCGCATGAATCACCGCTGCGAGCTCTAAGTCGTGAGTGGAGTAGTTTCACTTGTGAGGTCATAGCTGTCTCGATCTATATGCCACAACGTGTCCATGCTGCATCAATACGTATCCAAGTCCACGTCCTGAGGCATCCATGTAGACTTCGTACGGCTTGTCACTATTCGAGATAATCAACATCAGAGCAGTAGTCAACCGATTCTTTAATTCTTGGAAGGCGAACTCACATCCTTCATTCCATTTGAATATGATGTTCTTCCTGATTAACTGTGTCAACAGGGCCATTATCTTCAAGAAATCCTTTACAAATTTCCTATAGTATCCTACGAGTCCCAAGAAGCTACGAATCTCTGTCAAGTTCCTTGGTCATTCCTACTCCACGATGGCTTCTACCTTAGAAGGATCCACCGAGATGCCTTGCTCGGAGATAATATGCCCAAAAACTTAAAAAACTTAACTTTACTCAGCCAAAATTTACATTTTCCTTCTTGGCATATAGCTGGTGCTCCCGCAGAGTTTGAAGCACGATCCTTAAATATTCTTCATGTTCTTCCTAGGTCTTGGAATAGATCAAGATGTCATCAATAAATACGATTACAAACTGATCTAGATGAGGCCTAAATATCCTGTTCATTAAGTCCATGAAAGCTATTGGAGTATTTATCAACCCAAACGGCATCACCAGAAATTCAAAATGTCCATACCAGGTCTTGCAGGCTGTCTTGGGAATGTCTTCTGCCTTAATCTTGAGCTGATGGTATCTGTAATGCAAATCTATCTTCAAAAAGTAGCAAGAACCTCCCTACTAATCAAATAACTCATCGATCCTGGGCAGTGTATACTTGTTCTTCACGGTGATTCGATTTAGTTGCCGATAGTCCATGCACAACTTAAGGGTTCCTTCATGCTTTTTGGCAAACAAAACTAGTGCACCCCGTGATGATGTACTGTTCTGAATATACCATTTGTCAGCAAGCTCTTGAAGTTACTTTCTTAAGTCTTTCATCTCTACTAGCGTCATCCGATACAATGCTATGGAAATTAAAGCGGTTCCTAGAAGCAACTCAATACTAAACTCAATTTCCCGATGCGGTGGCAATCCAGGCAACTCGTCGGGGAAGACATCTTCGAATTCATCAACCACTAGAATCACTGCATTTCTTCCCAATGCACTAGAGTCTTCTTCTAGATTCATAAGAAAGGCATAGTAAGCTCGATTCTTTCATCCTCTGAGACATGTCTTCATGAGAAACTCACTCATCATTCGATTATTACCACCTTAGCAAATTATCGTCGTTCCCCTATCAAACACTAAAGTCACCTTCCTAAGTTGATAATCTACAATAGCGTTATACTTGGATAACCAATCCATTCCTAATATTACATCATATTTACTCATAGGGATTACAATCAAATTACTCTTCAGAGTTTCACCCCCAATCATTATTTAACAAGATTTACATAATAATTCACACACACCTGTCCCAAGGGTGAGGTAATAATTAATGGCTCATCAAACTCTTTTATCTCTAATCCCAAGGCATGTACTAATGAACTTGAAATGAGAGAATGAGTGGCACTAGTGTCGAATAAAACATGTGCTAAAGATTGAGAAACTAAAACCAGACAGTCGACGGCTGAATTACTAGTCTGAGTGTTTGAGCTTCCTGAGGTCATGCTGTGAACCTGGGCTAGAGCTTTCCCTTTTCCTCTGCTAGCGTTGCTAGGTCTGGGTTAGTCAGCCGATACTACTGTATTGGGGGAGATTGCACACAAGCTATACTTGGTGCTTGATACTGTGGGGCATTGCGTTGGAAATTCTATGGCTAATATCCTTACACTTTGCTGAGGTGCGAACTGATGAAACTATTATTGGGAAAGTTGCTGAGATGGAGGTAAAGACTAAGGTTAAGGTTGACGGCTGACACCTTCTCCCGGCTAAAGTCCTAGGCGAGCATTCCTGATTGGGCAGTTCCTCTTAATGTGTCATGGCTACTGGCAATAATGGCAATGGAAGCTTTAAGGGTTGATGCATCCACTGCTTGATGAACTAATGCTCCCCCTGTTGGTGTTGCCTTGCTGATTCTTCACCTGAGCTTGGCGACGACTACCTCTCCTATTGCTCCTTTGTGGTCCCCTGATTGTCCTTGCTCGGTTCTCATAGTAGTGGGCATAATCACTTTCCATCGATAGAGCTGATGACACCAACTTACCAAAGTTCTGGAGTCGTAAAGCAACCAACTACCATCAAATGGATCCCTTAAGTCCTTCATGGAACTTAATACACTTTTTATGCTCAGATGCCACGGCACCAGTAACTCAGCACCGCAGAAGGGACACGTCGTCTTGATCCGCTATACGTTAACTCCATGGAACCACAAATAACCTTAAATGTGAACTAAGTTTGTCAATATCTAGCTTAAGATATTCTACACTACTAAGCTATCTCATGGTGTCCTAGTGTGCCATTTATATCCGCAAAATGATACTATAAAGTTAAAATCTCAATCTGGGTCTAAAACAGTGAAAACATGTGAAAAAAGGTCATTTTTCATGGAGCCCAGTCGGCCTGCCAAACTTCCTGGTTTGGCCTGCCAAACTCCACAATTTGGCCTACCAATTTTTCAACACCAGCCTACTAAACTTTTCCAGGTTTGGCCTTCTGACCATATGAGTCCAGTATGCCGAACTCATGAGTCTGGCCTGTGATGCTCAACATCAGCCTGCTAAACTGGAAAAATCTGGGAGGTCCAAGACTTTGAGCCTCGACCTCCCCGAGTCCAAAATCTCAATCTAAACATGTGTTCTTAATTCTCAGAGCATACAAACATTCATAAATGATAGATAAACATGCTAGAACATATTTAAACAACTTTAAACAAGTTTTACATAAAAAAAATTTCAAAGAAATCTGAAAATGGAGAAAAAGGAAAAAAGTTGATTAAGCTTGATTTTGTCCAAATCAAGCTTAGATTCGTGAGGGTTTGTGTTCTACTAACTTAGATTAAAGGTTTCCTAAGCTCATAAAATTTGGATTATAACATTTTAAAGAGATTGAAAGTTTGGAGAAAAAGTTTAAAATTTGAAAAAAAGTTAAACTAACCTTGAATTTGAACTTGAAATCGAGTTTTGGATATCCAATCGTGCCTCTAGGCCTCCAATCTTGTTGGGAATCAAAGATTTGTGCTAAATTTTGAATCAAAATTTTTGGTAAGGAAAAGAGAGGGAGAGAGAAAGCTGAGAGAGATGAAGAGAGAAGAGAGGGAAGGGGAAATAAATAGAGGAGTAGAGTGGTTTTCAACATGAAAACCACGTTAGCACATATGTTTCAAATGGGACATGTTTGGTATTTGACAAATTGTTTTGTTTTAAAATTCAAAATAACAAATAAAATGCAAATAAGAATAATCAATAGTGGAATTAATTTGAAACATCACAAGATAAGTAAATTAGGTCTAAATTACATTTAGGCACACTAATACACCATGTTACACATTACTTTTACTTAATTAATTTCAGGGTGTTACATATACTATGAAATAAGTTTTAGACTTTATTCATGCTTGGATGTTGAGATTAATTTCTCTAAGTTATTAACGGTCAAGTTTTCTATTGTTATATTTCTTAACTTTAAGTGCATATTTATGATTCAAAGATGCTTTGTTTCATTAAGAATGATGTATGATAATGTAATATGGTATTAAATAACATCATGAATATAAATATTAATTTAATGTATTATACGAATGATTGAAATGAACACTCCAAAAGGCAAGCACACCGAGAGCCGCGGCTATGTCACTCAATTTAAGGTTTAATAAGCAAGCAAGTCAAGTAAGTACATTCTCACCTGCAATATGATAAAGTTTATGAAAATTTTAAGTAATGTTTTATAAGCAAAGGTTTGCAATGTAATGTTCTCATTTCAAGACCCTTTACGATGAATTTTCCTAAGGATGTTTTTAAGTTTATTTTTTTATGGTTTATGACAAGTTTTCAAAGAAGGCTTATATATATATATATATATATATATATATATATATATATGTATCACTTAACTAAGCTTTGCACATCCTATGTTTATGTTTATGATGTCCCACAAGGTTTGGACTTGTCATGTTTGGTTTAGGACTAGTTACCCTACTCCTCTCATGACGGCACGCCTATGATATTAATAGTGCAATGATTGAGCCCTTAAAGATGAAATGAATAATGTTTTAATATGGAAGTTTAAATGAAAATATATATTCTATATAAACCTGTGTCTTGTGCACTACTATGATTACAATTACGATATTATGTAATGATTTTTATAAAATGTTTTATGTTGTGAGATAAGAATATGTACTTACTAAGTTTATGCTTATTTAGTTTATATCATGTTGCTGATAAAGATAAGATGTAGATTGACTAAAATAGTGGGCAAGAATGGGCATGTGTTCAAGGAGTGTTGGATTGGTAATAGAGTCATGTCATGAGAGGAATTTAAACTCAAACAAAATTTAATATATTATGTTTCATATTTCTATTTGTTTGAGACTCAGTTCCATTTGTGATATGTTCTTTTGAACTTATATTTTATTGAATGTAATTTATATTTTAGATTTTTAGTTTCTTAGGTTATATATTAAAGAATACGCTATATAGTTTATTTCTTCGTAATTAGTCTTAATTAGTTGTTTGATTACAAGTTAAGAGTGCTTGCATTATATGTGTGAGTTTGTATTTGTTAAATATTTATTTTAATAAACTAAGTTTTCAGCATGTGATCTATTAAATCTAAGGAGTATTTTTTAAAAAAAAAAATATGCATGTATTCCTGGGATATCTACTTGAGTGTAAGTATTTTATTTGAATTGTTCATCTTTAAATAATGATTTTAATGGTGAAAGTAATAGTTATTGTGACTGTCTGTAAGGGAGCGTCACAAGTTCAATCCCACTTGTATCTTTATTTTTTACAAAAGAATGACACATATTATACTGTGTACTTTCCTTGAAAAAAGACTTTATCGCAACAAGGTTGTTATCCAGTTTGAATATTGTTGTTGCCCCACTCTCCCTCTTATACTTAGATGTGGTTAGCAATAAACCCAATAAACTAAACCTAAAAGATGAATTCAAGTTTCAAGAGTGAGCAAAATAAATTTTCATTTGTATACACTATATTTTAAGGTATTGAAAATTTATTATGTATTTGGCTTGTCCAATATTTGAATCATTAGATTGCAAGTTTATGCTCAATCAGTCCTATTTTATTAGTTTGAAATGAATATTAATTCAAAAACATCTTGTAGTTCTCTTAGTAGTTCTCATATTATGCTAACTAACTTATATGTTTTTTGAACATTTCTTACCATGTGTAATACAACTGTCGATAACCTAAACCCTACATTTTAGCTGTTACATATTTATATAATCCTATAGTTTGGATGTCACACATTTATATACTTAGGTTTTTTTTTAACCGTTCCTATATCGATAGTTATTGTTTCTAACCTTAAATAGATGTATAAAGAAAAAAAAATTCCCTGGTTGAAAACAAATTCATCATCGTAATAAATAATTTTTGAAATAGACATTTTAGAGCGTTATTTGATCAATGCTCCATTTATGCTCTAAAATACAAACGAAACCACATGCATATATATATATATATATATATATACACATTGTTGATATAAACTAGTCTCTATGGACCGTTTGCCTTATTTTAAATTTACTGACAAAAAGAAAAGTCGAAAAGTGCCTTAGATGTTAAATTAATAGTCCAAGTTTAATTATTGATTAAATTGACCTTTAAAATACCAATATAGATTGAGATATTAAACTTGGCATTCAGTTTTTGCACGCCTAAAATTAGGACTGTACTAAAAAACTGAAAAACCAAAACCGACCGAAAACTATGCAACAAAAAATTGAAAAATTCGGTTTCGTACAAACCAAAAATGTTTAATTCGGTTAACCGAACCGTCCACTACTGGACGGTTCAATTTCGGTTTGAAAATTTCGGTGCCATTTTAAACCGAATGGAATATTTACACATAATTTAATAGGAGACTCGTGTATTATCCATACAATAAAATGTTATGTTTTGTAGTTTTAGTCGCCCTCTCCTCTCACGGCCTCTCCTCTGCTGAAACCCTAGCAGACTTGGGTTTCTCATCTTACTCACCCTCTCCTCTCTCGGCCTCTCCTCTGCTGCGCGCGTGCGGCTTACTCACCCTTGCCAGTCACTAGTCTCCAATCGCTAGTCACCAGTCCTTGATCGTATCTCTTTTTTTCTTCTTTGCCTTTCATATCTCCAATCAGGTAAACCACTTTTTTTTTTCTTTGGGGTTTTTTCGCTCATTGATATTGCAAACCATTGGTTTATTTGTTTTTCTTCAAGAACAGGGGAAACTTTTGCCCCTCCCCTTTTAATGTCCCTAATCAGTAAAGATTGTGTTGTGTTCAAAGGCAATATTTGAAACTCTCTTTTTGAAACAGCATATGTAGTTGATCCGGACTAAAAAATGACTTCACTTAATTAAGAATAATCATAATAAATTTCCTCATAATAATAATAATAAGCATATTTGTTGAAATTTCATGCAAGTACCGGAATAGTAGAGCTAGCATTGTTGATTACTGGCTTTAAAACATTAACTTAATTAAGTTTTGGCAAAAAAAAAAAAATTGTAGCCATCCACTCGCCATTAGTGGCATTGTCTTCGGAATATGTCCCTATAAGTTCTTTCTCATGACTCATGTCATGGGAAAACAACAGTCGTAGGACTGGTATAGTGGTCATTTAGAGTCCTTAAAAGTGATTCTAGACAGTATTAATTATTAAGCTAGTACTTGGTCTCTTAAACTTACTTTGCATCGAGTTCTGTTAAATATGAAAACATTTTAATTAAGTATCAAGTTAAAGTATGGTTTTGATTAGCTATATTTGATCTACCCAACATGCAACTTCATAACCAATAGCACTACAAGGAAAACGTGAAGCTGGATTTGAACCTTCCAACACTGGCAAATCTAACAAAATCTGCAGCAGAAAAAAATGAACAAACTAAAAAGGAAGAAATAATAAAAGATTCATAATTGCTCACAAGCACAAATTGATTAATAAATTGCTATAGATTTATGTACCTTCGGGTGAAGACGCTTGAATAACTCAACAATGTCAACACTTGTCGGCAGAATGTATAATTTGATCAAAGAGACCTAAAAATTAGAGAAAATTTTTAAGTCATGTAGGAGCCAAGTAGAAAAGCACCAAGTAACTTAGTTGTGATTAAGTACGTTACAAAGGTACATAAATCTATGGTGTTACGGTGCCTAAAAGAATATACTAATAGTCTAATGTGCTTACATGGCAAAACCATGTGCAAGTTCCAATAGAGCCAAAGTGCAAGCAAATCCTCATCATTCATCATGTTGTCCCGCCACGGAACCCTTTATTTTTATTGTCCCACTCAAGTCTTATTGAACTCAATGCCTTAATAAACCTAGATTTTAGACGCCAAAAACTCAAACTGCTACAGTTGCTTTTACCCAACAATTATTTATTAAACAAAAATCATACATAACCTATCGTTACTTTCTGATTTGTCATGTAATTGCAAGAGCAGGCATAATTATCTATCATAAAACCAAGATCAAGCTGAACTAAACTAATGGACCAGCATCGCAAGAGAACTTTTAAAACCCACAAGATTAGACTACGTTTCTAGCTGGCAATATCTGAATGGTCATATGACTTACAATAAAGAATTTCTTGCTTCAATTTAAGGGCAGAAAATGAAAATCTCCATCTTTAAGTGATTTACATGTATCATCCTTTATCAGCCGTGTTATGTCCTTTAGATCACCAAAATCAGACAATTACACAGCTATTATTAAATTTTGGGGGCATTAGAAGGAAGAAAAGTGGAGGAAAAAAGTCAATTCCCACCTGATAGAAGCCAGATATCAACTTCAAAGATGAAGTCTCGTAACACCTAAAATATAGAATCAATTATTTTGAAGGGTGAATGTGGTTTAATCCAATCAGTTAAATGGAAAAATGTTTTAAGGAGTCACTAGTTCTCTAGGTACCTGAGCAGGGACCTCAACAAAATCTAGATCATAGTCCAGTCCAGAGAATCTCACAAAAGATGCACGATTGCATATGTGTTGAACCTAAAGGCAACATTAACGTCCAGTGTTATGCCCAGCACTAGAACCATAAGAAGATATTAGTTCTATCTCATGGTTAAATCTCAAAAGAAACAATTTGTAAGGAAAAATAACTTCAGTGATAAGACAATACAAGTTTCGCTTCCAGGACACGTGAAAAAGGAAATATATTTTGCTTCTAGGATGTGTGAAAAAGGAAATATAGCATACCACGCGGCCAAACTCATGGTTTATTGTTGTAATTGGACATTTGGCATTATGACATGTTTTTTAGAGACTTAAAATGTAGATTTGGTCTATGTGACTCATTATGCTTATGCTTTTCTCAAAGGGTTATTAGGTGCTTATCCTTTATAATTTGAACTAAAGTTTGTTGGTCTCATGAAAATTGAAACAAGTAAAAAAACTCAAATAAATATATATCATTCTCTAAGATTTTTAATGATTTCAACATAAGTGCCATGACAAATTGTAAATGTCAATCGCCCTTATAGTATTCTTTTTAGCGTCATTTTAAAAAGAACCTAAACAATACATGATACATTGTACTATTTTAGCAATTCTTTAACCAAAAAAATAAAATAAAATGTGGTAAACTGATAGTATGCTTCCTGTATACCATTAGATTACCATCTGCTGAAAATTGAACCGAACCGACAAATGAAACCGACTAAGAACGGTCGGTAAGCCAACCAAATACTCTTGGTATGCGGTGCGGTTTCGGTTTCCCAACTTCAAAAACCGACATTTGAGGTTTGGTAACAGAACCGTCCAAAACCGACGGTTTTTAACCAAATAACACCCCTACCTAAAATTCCGAAAATCACCTCAAACATTTCCATAAAATTTACACTTCTCGACTACTTTATTATTTTTCATTTTGTGCCCACCATTTCAATGTTCCTTATTTTAATATTTGTGTTTCTCTCTCTCTTGGTTTATTTTTTTCAATTTAGGCCTGAACACATTTTTTTTACTTATAAAAAAAATTATAAATCAAAGAAACGTTACTTACAACTGAATTTTAATTGAGAAATGCACTAAGATTATTCTTTTCCTGTCATGCCCCAGGAGTACGGGAAGTGACGTGGCGGGTTATTTAAATTAATTAAAAGGAGAATTTAATTAAAATCAAGAATTTTATGGGTTAAATCAAATATATAAAAATACGAAAGTTTCGAAACAATATTTTATAAAAGAATTCATAAACAGTAAGCAGGTGAGATCATTAAGCGAATAATAAAATATTAAAGAACCGCGAGTATGGGTCCCACTGACCCACAACTTGTGCACACACATAGTACTGATAATATAATAATACGACTACAGTCCAAGCACAAAGCAAAATTAAAAACATTACATGCCTTGATTAAATAATACAAATTATCTACTAATCCTTCTACTGCTCCTGAGTTCGGTCCGTTGAATCCTCTCTGAACCTAAATGAGAATCCATCTAGAGGGAGGGAAATTTAAAAACAAACAAAATGTGAGCGAAAGGCTCAGTAGGACTATATTTTATCAAATCATTTAATTTAAAGGAAAATCTCATTATTCAGGGAATTGATTAAAAAGGAACCTTGAATAAATAAAAAAAATTTAAATAAAACCGTTCTTACCAAAACAGTTTATTAGGTCGACTAGAAACATCATTTTCTTTTTCCTAGGCAAACCATAAGAATGTCACCACCGTAGTGGCCCAGCTGGGTTTTGGACTTGCCCCCAAGGTCGATCGCTACACAACCCGATCTCTGATATGCCATCATGCCCTTATATTTATTCTCATCATTATTCAAACCCATTTACCGAGTATTGTCATTTACATTCATTATAAAGTTCATTTCAATCCACGGTTTCTCAAAATATAACCGATGAATTCATTTTCAATCAACCGTTGAAAACATTTTTATAGAAACCCTTTTTAAAGTCAAATCATTTTGAAACTAGGCTACCAAGGAGAGGGTAGAAGTCCTTCCTCAATACTCTTGCCGGTGTACCACACCGTAATCCCGCTCCGCTATATATTAGCTCCGTAGAACCACGAACGATCCTAGATACACACTAAGTCGATCAATATCTAGTTTGAGACATTCTATGTTACTAAACCATTTCATGATGTCCTAGTGTGCCATTTGTATCTTTAAAATCATTTACAAGGTTGGAATTTAAATCAGGGTTCAAAACAGTTAAAAACGGGTGAAAAATTATAAAATTTTCCACGCTCTGCTGGCCTGCCAGACTCCCTACTTCGGCCGGCTGAACTGTGCAGTTCGGCCTGTCAAAAATCAGGTCCGATCGGCCAAACATTTCCCAGGTTCGGCCTGCCGAACGGTGCCGTCTGGCCTGCCGAACTGAAAAATCCCAGAAATTCCAGCCATGGGTTTTGGTTCTCCCAAAATCCCAATCTTGATTTTAACCTGTTTTTCTCAATTCTCAGGCATGGAAAACATTCATAGATGATAGAAAAACATAATAGAACACTTTTGAACTCATTGAAACAAGATTTAAACACAAAAATCTAAAAAATCCGAAAATGGGAGAAAATGAGAAAAATGGAAAATCTTGAATCTAATCTGTTTTTCTTCAATCCAAGCTTAGAATCTAGTTGTTCTAAGTTCATTTAACTCAAACCAAGAGTTTTCTAAGCTCAAACAAACTTAGATTTCAAAAATGCACAAAATTGAAAATTTTGAAAAAAAAGTTTAGAAATTTCAAAACTAACCTCAAATCGAAGCTTCAATCCGCGTTCTCGGTTGCCAAATCACGCTCCCGAGCTTCCTCCTTGCTAACCCAAAGCTTGGATTCGAATTTTGATTCAAAATTTGAAGAAAAATTGAGAGAGAAGAGGAGAGACCGAGAGTGAGAGTGAGAGGGGAACTCACGGGTAGGAGAGAGAGAGAGAGATCAGAGAGAGTGAGAGGAAGAGAGTGAGAGAGGGAATAAATAGAGAAAAACGGTGGGCGATTTTACTATGCAAAAACCATGTGCCACCCACGATTTTGTAAAACGGAATATTTTTAACATTTAACAAATTGTTGTATTTTAAAAACTCAAAACAACATTTTAAAATAATAAGGAATCATTAGGATTTATTAAATTAACAAAACAACCTAAAATTCAAAATTTAATCAAATGATCAAATTAACGTTGAAACATTAATTATGGCACACTAATTCATCATTTTACGTCACAATAACATTAAATTAATTTTGGGGCGTTACAACTCTCCACCCCTAAAAGAAATTTTGCCCTCAAAATTTACAACTCAATTCAGAAGCAAAACAAATGCGGATACAACTCCCGCATACTCGACTCTAGTTCCCAAGTGGCTTCATCAACCCCGTGATGCTGCCACATGACCTTTACCAACGGTATCTCACGACGATGCAAACTGATCACTTTTCAATCGATGATCTAAATCGGCACTTCTTTGTACGTCGTATCCTCCCGAACCTACACATCACGAAATGAAACTATCTTATCCTGCTCAGGCAGACACTTCCTAAGCATCGACACATGGAATACATCGTGAACATGAGAGATTTCGGGTGAAAGATCAAGCCGATAAGCAACCACACCAACACGCTGAGTGATCTCGAACGGTCCAATGTACCTTGGTGCAAGCTTTCCACTCACTCCGAACCGCATAGTTCCTTTACGAGGCGATACCTTCAAGAGAACGAAATCTCCTACCGTAAACTCTAAGGGTCTATGTCTTTTATACGCATAACTCTTTTGTCGACTCTGAGCTGCTCTCAATCGACCTCGAATCATAGCGACTTTCTCATTGCTATCGCGGATCTCATCCGGTCCAAGAATAACCCTGTCTTCCTGCTCGGCCCAACACACCGGTGACTGACACGGCCGCCCATACAACGCCTCAAACGGTGCCATACCAATACTCACATGATAGCTATTGTTGTACGCAAACTCCGCCAGATGCAAATATTTCTTCCAATTCCCGCCGAAGTCTAACGTACAGGCACGCAACATATCCTCGAGAATCTGAATAACCCATTCAGACTACCCATCAGTCTGAGGATGAAACGCCATACTGAAGTTCAAATCCGTACCTAAAGCCTCCTGAAAACTCCTCTGGTACTTAGCATTAAACCTGGTATCTCAATCAGAAGTGATGGACAAAGAAACTCCATGCAACCTCACTATGTTTTACAAATACAAATCCCCGAGAATCTTCCTCGAACATGTCAACCTGAACGGAATGAAATGCACCGATTTCGTCAACCTGTCAACCACGACCCAAACTGCATCATGCCACTGCTCTGTCCTCGACAAACCTGTGAGGAAATCCATCGTCACATGCTCCCATTTCCACCCTAGAATAGGAAGCGGCTGAAGCTAACCTATGGGTTTCTGATGCTCGGCTTTCACCTAAAGACATGTCGTACACTTGGCCACGTACTCTCGAACATCTTTCTTCATGCCTCTCCACCAATATTACCTCTTCAAATCACGATACATCTTTGTGCTCCCTGGATGAATGGTGAATTGAGACCTATGGGCTTCGTCCAAAATGGCTTTTGTCACCTCGCGCGATAGTTGGAACTGCAAGACGCTCCTGAAAATACAACGATCCATCTACATGCACACTCCATTCTTCAAACCGCTCTCCGTTCTGAATCTGTGACCAAATCCCCTACAAATGCTGATCCTGCCACTGATTTTGCTTCACCATATGAACAAGAGCTGGGGCCGCCTCCACATGATATACCGAAACTCGATCACAGTCTTCATGATACCGCATTTCATAATCGCTTACTGTCGTATCCCTGCTCCAGTCCTCAAAAGCCAAACAAGTGAGAATCCCTGAAGAGTTCCTACTAAGCGCATCCATGACCACATTAGCTTTCCCAAGATGATATTGCAACGCAAAGTCATAATCCTCCATATACTCTATCCATCTACGCTGCCTCAAATTGAGATCCCTCTGAGTGAACAGATACCTCAAACTCTTATGATCGGAGAAGACCTAAAATGACGCTCCATACAAATAACACCTCCAAATCTTCAGCTCGTGAATCACTGCCACGAGCTCCAAGTCATGAGTAGGATAATTCCACTCATGAGGTCGTAGCTGTCTCGATCCATACGCAACCACACGTCCATGCTGCATCAACACGCATCCAAGTCCGCGCCCTGAAGCATCTACGTAAACCTCATACTGCTCGTCGCTGCTATGAATAAACAACACTGGAGCTAAAGTCAACCGGTTCTTCAATTCCTAAAAAGCAAGCTCACATTCTTCACCCCACTCAAACCTGATATTTTTCTTGATCAATCTCATCAACGGAGCTGCAATCTTCAAAAAATCCTTTACAAATTTCCTGTAATAACCAGCAAGACCTAAGAAGCTACGAATCTCTGCTACATTCCTTGGTCGTTCTCATTCCACTATGGCTTCAATCTTGGACAGATCCACAGAAATACCATGCTCAGAGATGACATGACCCAGAAATTTGACATCAGTCAACCAAAACTTGCACTTTTCCCTCTTGGCATACAACTGGTGCTCCCACAGAGTCTGAAGCACGATCTGGAGATGCTGTTCATGCTCCTCCCAAGTCTTAGAATACACTAGAATGTCATCGATGAATACGATCACGAACTGATCCAAATACGGCCTAAATATCTTGTTCATCAAATCCATAAAAGCTGCCGGAGCGTTCGTCAACCCAAACGACATAACCAGAAACTCAAAATGTCCCATACCGAGTCCTAAATGCTGTCTTGAGAATATCCTCTTCCTTAATCCTGAGCTGATGGTACCCTGAACGCAAATCAATCTTTGAGAAGTACCGCGAACCTCCTAATTGATCAAACAACTCGTCGATCCTAAGCAAGGGATACTTATTCTTCACTGTAACACGATTCAGCTGTCAATAATCCACACACAACCTGAGAGTCCCATCATGTTTCTTAGCAAACAAAACTGGTGCTCCCCACAGAGATGTACTATTTCGAATATACCCTTTATCAGCAAGCTCCTAAAGTTGCTTCCTCAATTCTTTCATTTCTGTCGGCGCCATCCGATAAGGTGCTACAGAAATCGATGTTGTCCCCGGAAACAACTCAATATCAAACTCAATTTCCTGATGCGGTGGTAATCTTGGCAACTCATCAGGGAAGACATCCTTGAACTCATCAACCACCGGAATCGCTACACTTCCACTCAAAGCATAGGGCTCACACTCTAGATTCGCAAGAAAAACACAACAATCCAGATTTCTTCGCCCTCCTAAACACGATTTCATGAGACGCTCACTCATTAACCAATCACCACCACCCTGGTAAGTGATCATCGTCCCCCTATCACACAATAGGGTTACTTTTCTAAGTTGGCAGTCCACAACTGCATTATACTTGGACAACCAGTCCATCCCTAGAATTACATCATATGAGCTCATGGGGAGTATAATCAAATCACTTTTCAAAATCTCATCCCCAATCCTTATTTTACAAGACTTACATACACAATTCATACACACCCGCCCAAAGGGAGAAGTTATGACTAGGGGTTCATTAAACTCTTCCATATCTAATCCCAAGGCATGTACAAAAGAACTCAAAATGAGAGAATGAGAGGACACCTATATCAAATAAAACACAAGCTAAGGATTGAGAAACTAAGATCGTACCATCGACAACCGCGTTACTGGTTTGAGAATCTAAACCTTCAGATGCCATTGCATGAACCTGCACTGGTGCCTTTCCCTTTCCTCTACCAACATTGCTGGGTCCGAGGTTATTCTGTCGATACTACTGAGACGGAGACAACTGCACACTAGCTGTACTTAGCGCTCGACATTGAGGGACGCTACGTTGGAAATGCTGCGGCTGCTACCCTTGTGCCAGATATGAAAACTACTGAGGAGAGAACTGAGGATACTACAACTGCGGATACTGCTGAGGCAAAGGTAGGGTTTGAGGCTGAGACTGACGACTAGCATCCTCTCCGATCTGAGATCCAAGACGGGCACTCCTGATCGGGCAATTCCTCTTGATGTGTCCGGGCTATTGATAAAAATGACAATGGAAGCTGTAGGGATTGCTGCACCCGCTATCAGATGAACTGCTTGCTACCACTATTTGCGCCACCCTGCTTGCTCTTTCTCAGAGTTGGATGACTACTGGCGCTCTTCCTACCGCTCCTCTGTGATCCTCCTGAAGCCTTTGCTCGATCCTCACAATACTACGCATAATCATTCTCCACTGATATTGCTGACGACACAAGCTCTCCAAAACTCCTAAGTCGTAGAGCAACCACCTGCTGCCGAATAGGAGCCTTGAGCCCTTCCTGAAACTTAATACACTTTTCACGTTCTGATGCCACTACTGATGGAGCAAACCTGGCCAACTTATTAAATCTTGCCTCATACTCCCTAACTGACAAATCACCCTACTGCAACTTGTAGAACTCAGCTGCCTTCTGATCTCTATACCCCTACGAAAAATACCTGTCATAGAACAGCTCCTTGAATCTGTCCCAACTAATATCGCCATCGCGTTCCAAACGCTTAGCATGTTTCCACTAAGTATTAGCACCACCCTCGAGCTTATATGCAGCAAATTCCACATGGTACTCATCAGGCACACCAAGGGTATCCAAATGCTTCACAATCAAATCTAACCAATATTCTGCCAATTGTGGATCCCCATTACCATCAAAAGTCAGAATAGATGCACGCTGAAATTCTTTAAAATACGTATGTCGACGACCAACATCAGAATCCTTCGGTCTAGCCCTGGCTACCATCTGCCGGAAAGCCGCAAACATAGACTTCATCATGCCCTCATCGTTTCTGAACTCGGCGTCAGCTGTCGAACGACGTCTAGGTGTCATTCTCTCACTTATGAAAACAAAATTTTGACTGTCAGAGGTATTTCATTGTCATACCTATGTGTGCACAATTCCCAAGGTTCATAACCTTGAGCATTGATACTATTCTGTCACGCCCCGGAGTACAGAAAGTGACATGGCGGGTTATTTAAATTAATTAAAAGGAGAATTTAATTAAAATCAAGAATTTTATAGGTTAAATCAAATATAAAAAAAATGCAAAAGTTTCAAAACAACATTTTATAAAAGAATTCATAAACTGTAAGCAGGTGAGATCATAAAGCGAATAATAAAATATTAAAGAACCGTGAGTATGGGTCCCACTGACCCATAACTTGTGCACACACATAGTACCGACGATATAATAATACGACTACAGTCCAAGCACAAAGAAAATTAAAAACATTACATGCCTTGATTAAATAATACAAATGATCTACTAATCCTTCTACTGCTCCTGAGTTCGGTCCGATGAATCCTCTCTGAACCTAAATAGGAATTCACCTAGAGGGGGGGAAATTTAAAAACAAACAAAATGTGAGCGAAAGGCTCAATAGGACTATATTTTATCAAATCATTTAATTTAAAGAAAAATCTCATTATTCAGGGAATTGATTAAAAAGGATCCTTGAATAAATAAAAAAAATTTAAATAAAACCGTTCTTACTAAAACAGTTTATTAGGTTGACCAGAAACATCATTTTCTTTTTCCTAGACAAACCATAAGGATGTCACCACCGTAGTGGCCTAGTTGGGTTTCGGGACCTACCCCCAAGGTCGATCACTATACAACCTGATCTCTGATATGGCATCATGCCCTTATATTTATTCTCATCATTATTCAAACCCATTTACCAAGTATTGTCATTTGCATTCATTATAAAGTTCATTTCAATCCACGGTTTATCAAAATATAATAGATGAATTCATTTTCAATCAATCGTTGAAAACATTTTTATAGAAATCCTTTTAAAGTCAAATCATTTTGAAACTAGGCTACCAAGAAGAGGGTAGAAGTCCTACCTCGATACTCATGCCTGTGTCCCACACCGTAATCCCAGTCCGCAATACGTTAGCTCTGCAGAACCATGAACGATCCTAGATACACACTAAGTCGATCAATATCTAGTTTGAGACATTCTATGTTACTAAACCATTTCATGATGTCCTAGTGTGCCATTTGTATCTTTAAAATCATTTTACAATGTTGAAATTTAAATCGGGGTTCAAAACAGTGAAAACGGGTGAAAAATCACAAAATTTTCCATGCTCTGCTGGCCTGTCGGACTCCCTGCTTCGGCCGGCCGAACTGTGTAGTTTGGCCTATCGAAAATTAGGTCTGGTCGGCCGGATATTTCCCAGGTTTGGCCTGCCGAACGGTGCAATTTGGCCTGCCGATCCTTTGAATCAAGCCTGCCGAACATGTAGTTCGGCCTGCCGAACATGTAGTTCGGCCTGCCGAACATGTAATTCGGCCTACCGAACTGGAAAAAACCCAAAAATTCCAGCCACGGGTGTCAGTTCTCCCAAAATCCCAATCTTGATTTTAACCTGTTTTTCTCAATTCTCAGGCATGGAAAACATTCATAGATGATAGAAAAACATAATAGAACACTTTTGAACTCATTTAAACAAGATTTAAACACAAAAATCTAAAAAATCAAAAAATGGGAGAAAATGAGAAAATGGAAAATCTTGAATCTAATCCATTTTTCTTCAATCCAAGCTTAGATTCTAGTTGTTCTAAGTTCATTTAACTCAAACCAAGAGTTTTCTAAGCTCAAACAAACTTAGATTTCAAAAATGTACAAAATTGAAAATTTTGAAAAAAAAGTTTAGAATTTCGAAACTAACCTCGAATCGAATCTTCAATCTGCGTTCTCGGTTGCCAAATCATGCTCCCGAGCTTCCTCTTTGCTAACTCGAAGCTTGGATTCGAATTTTGATTCAAAATTTGAAGAAAAATTGAGAGAGAAGAGGAGAGACCGAGAGTGACAGTGAGAGTGAGAGGGGAACTCACGGGTAGGAGAGAGAGAGAGAGATCAGAGAGAGTGAGAGGAAGAGAGTGAGAGAGGGAATAAATAGAGAAAAACGGTGGACAGTTTTACTGTGCAAAAACCATGTGTCACCCACGGTTTTGTAAAATGAAATATTTTTAACATTTAACAAACTGTTGTGTTTTAAAAACTCAAAACAACATTTTAAAATAATAAGGAATCATTAGGATTTATTAAATTAACAAATCAACCTAAAATTCAAAATTTAATCAAATGATCAAATTAATGTTGAAACATTAATTATGGGACACTAATTCATCATTTTACATCACAATAATATTAAATTAATTTCGGGACGTTACATTTTCTAGATAACCAAACACTAAAATCATTACTTTAATGAGCAAATATTTTATTTTAATTAAAGACATTTTAGATTAAATAAATAACTTGAATATTTTATGTACTTATATTGCTTTCATTATAATGATTAACCATTTATGCAAACATGTGATCTGCGACTAGGATAACCAAATTTTGGGTTGGGCATATATGGAGTTTACATACGGTATAGATACGATTCCAAGATTAATAGTCTAAATTATATAGTTTATAGTCTATGTATTTGGATGGGCGCTTTATACATGAAATATGTAAGGTCTATGTCCAATTAAGGAGGTTGTATATGTAGGCCATTAGAGCATATTAACTCCATAAGACACATTGATATGGTAGGTCTATTGATGGTCACATATTGGACTAGACCTAAATTGTGATTTATTTAATAATAATTCCATTCAACTTAAATCAATTCAACTTGATTATCATCCATGTGTAATCTTAATCCTAAGATGGATTCATGACTTCATATTTGGGTCTGTTTAGGAGGGCGTCCTACAAGTTGCTTTCGGCTTTTTGAATCTAAAAGCTGCATCTAGAAGTGTGTAGATAATTTATCAGAAGTGCTACCTATCAATGCCATAAAACGTGGCTTCTCAAAAAATCACTTTTGAAAAATATTTTAAAACGTGTACCAAAGTGTTAATTGTTAGACATATATGCCCTAAGGAGTAATAATGTAATATGTTTTTTGAGACATTTTTATCAATAAAGAATTTATTCATTTATATATACCAAATATTGTCCTCTTTACGTTCATATTTGTTGAATGTATGATAAGCAAACAGTAGTCTGAGACTATCAGTCTAAACCTTAAGAATTGGGCATATGATGGACTGATTATGTGGAAGACACAATTCTTAAGGTGAAGGTCTAAAACATATGATCCGCAATCGAGGGAATAAAGTTGGGCGCTTTATTCATGTAAAGATTGTTATGTTGTCTATATCCCTCTTCGGAGATGGTTTGTCTTGACCATCGGAGTTGGACTCCATGAATAGAAACATTGGCGCATTGTCATAGGTGACGACATGTTGGATCGGGACATAAAGTGAATTGATTTGGATTAATAATTCTGTCTCGGCAAATCGATTCACTTTAGACAGTCATTTGTATTGTATCTTAATCCTGAGATGAATAGTGAGCCCGTTGTCTTAACTTGTGTCTTTTGATGTACCAATGGGTGACTCCCACATCTCTATAGTGGTATGCATGCCGGTACATTGGAGGCATGACTCTTGATAGCGTAGACTTGTTATTCATAGATATGGAATCCATAGCTCCACTTCAGGACTAATGATATCCTCTTATATGCCTTGTCCTGTAATTGAAAAACTAGAGCGCTCAACCATTTGGATACATAGGTGTAACCGAATGGTATACTATCTTTGGATGGTAAGTTTTCTAATGGTGAGAAAATAGAACGTAAGATAAAAATAATCGGGAAGGTAAGACAGAACTTGCCCTTAAGCCGATTATGGATGATCATATGGGGATACGATACACTATGATATGTCATGGAGACTTAGCTACACGAGCTTCGTAATTCTGTAAAGTTTGAGAGTGCAGCTCCAAGCTTTTAGTGGAGTAGCGTTGGAGTTGATAATTGTGAAATGTATATCTGGGATATTGGGTTTCATAATTATCATGAGCTTGAACTTTATAGGTCCATTTTGGTCCCCTTTGCTAGCTCATAAAATCCTGCAACGATACGGTGTGCTTTTCCAATAGTTGGTGACTTATGTCGGATTTATCGGATTGGTTTAAAATTTATAAGAATCAAATAATTCATGTCTATTTATCGGTTGAATTAATTTTGTAAGAAATTAGTTCAAGATAAACTTGTTGAATTATTGCGATCAGATGATTCTTGTCTGTTTATCGGTTGGTTTAATTTTGGACAAATTAGAACAAGATAAACTTGTAGAATTATTGTGAATTGATTTATTTTCTTAGAGATTATCTTGATAAAGTTTGTTTTGATGAGATAACTTCTCTATTGGGTTATTTGAATCAAAACTGAGACTTTATCCTTTAGAATCTCGGGTGAAAAATAAAAGATTCGCGGAGATTTTTTCTCGGGAGATCGGCCTGCCGGATGACGTGTTCGGCCTGCCGAACTGGCCTGTTTGGCTTGCCGATCAGCGGAGATAAGATTACGCGTTTTCATGCGGATCTTATCGGATATTGATCTGAACTTGATTCTGTTACGAGTTTTTGAGACCTAATCTGATATGGACTGACCCCAGGACCAACAGGTATAAAAAGGGAGTGAGTCTCATAATTTACTCATATCAATTTGAGAGATTAAGAGTGATACTCTTCTAGTGGGCATCTGAAAACTCCCTTGAGAGCTTTTGTTCACAAATCACGAGTACTAGCTTTGGGTTCTCTCTATTGGTTGGAAGGAGAGTCACCGGTGGAAGAGCTATACGTGTGAGCCCACACTCACTCCGGTTGTGGATAGAGAATAGCAAAGAAGACCAGTTGGTTGAGGCTCTTCTGAAACGTTACTTCTCTACACAGGTTGTGGAGGTTCTTCGGTACACTGAGGTTAGTAAGATCTGTCTAATTTATACATATAACATGTCAAACTTGTGTTTTGGAAATTACTCTGATGAAAAATTTTTAAAATTCTGCTACGCACTTTGTTTCAAACAATTGGTATCAGAGCCGAGTTTTTTACATAAATTTGCAAGTTTGTGATCATGTTATATGCATAAATTTTGTGATCTTAATCTCTCCTATGCTTGAATTGAATTTTATAGAGAGATGGCACTCTAGGTTTCTATGTAATATATATGTTGTCATGGATTATGTGGTGAATGTTTATTAATTAATTATCGTTGATTAAATCATTTTTTAATTTTTTATTAATTAATTAATATTGGTTATGGTTCCTTAGAGGTTAGAATGTGTATCTAGGTTTTTCATGTAATTAGATGGTGGACTATCATCTCTGTCTAGGAATTGTTATTTAATTTTTAATTTGTAAGAATTTTATAATTAAATAATTATTCGGAGAAGACGGATCGAGAAGTAGGATCTAGAAGATTGATGATGGCGCCCCCAGGTATTTCCTGAGTCTCTATTTTTATGTTTTTGAATTGTTGAAAATAAACTTGATGAATTGCATTAAACTTGTATTTTCTAGATTGGGGGTTTTTCTGCTCGGTCGGCATGCCGGACCTCACAGTTTGACAGGCCGAAGGTCACAGATCGGCAGGCCGGACATATGGTCTGGCAGGTCGACAGTGGGGCAGAAAATTTGGTGCTCTGCCGGCAGGCCAAAGTTTCAATTCGGCAGGCCGAACCTGCGTGGATCGGCAAGCCGATGTATCAGATCGACAAGCCGATGGAGCAAGACCGGCAGGCCGATCACCCAGATCGGCCTGCTGATCGAGAGCTGCCAGGTGTCCAGAAAAAGGTACAATTTTTCCGGTGTAGTTTTAATTTTATTTTTGGGATGATTCTGAGAAACATTGAATTTGGATCTGACCGAAAATATGAAGTATTCGATTCATACGGGATTGAAGACTTGAAGATGGATATTACATGAAGAAGGATACAGCTTGAGGATTCAAGGATGAAGAATCAAAAAATGTCTCAATTATTCTCTTGTAATCTTAGCTTTCTATTCTCTAGGGTGGAACCATAATATTACAGTTATTATTATTTTGCTTGTAGCTTTGCTTGATTGCTTTGCTTGTCTGCATTATAATATGATTTACCATGTATATTGATAACATGTCATATAGAATAGGGAGTGCCGCTCATATTAAAATTGTTCATGCATAATTTTAAAATAAAACCTTGACTTCAAAAGATTAAGTGGGAGAAGGTTTTCAAAGAGAGGACCTAAGGCCTCCATCGTTGGTCCATAGGAAGAACATGGTGGTCCCGACCCCTAGGAAGGGATTTCTATCATGTACCAAATTGGATCTCTGAAAGGATAAGGTATTTTAGTATGATTTATGGTTACACACCCCTAGGTGGTGATTATAAATTATGGATAAAATATTGAAACGGTGGTTATACACTCTTGTTAATTTTATTATTAACCTCCCGTAGGAGCTCTGTTAATAAAATTAATGGCCAAAGAAACGATTATTAGTATATGCTGAATCATACGGGCCCTGTATGGCATATATTAATCAGGAGAGGATCCGTGTTCCTAATTGAATTTGGCATGACTCCCCTAGGAGCTTGTTGAATTCTGAGTTGGGAATTATCGTTGTAAGGTTGTGATATTTTCAAGGTTTTGACACATAAACACATTTGTATGATTTTACATGATTGTGTTATCTTACTAAATTATTATATATGTTTGCTTATGTTTGGTATATAATTCTTTATTGTAGATTGAAAATGTCTAAAAATGCTTTATCATCGATACTTGACAAAAACCAATTAACCGGTGAGAACTATAACGATTGGAAACGGAACCTGGACATCGTCCTTTCCTTTGAGAAACTGAAATATGTTCTGACAACTCCTTGTCCTCCCGAGCCTACGGGAGACTCAAGTAATGAGCAATTCTAAGTGTACGATCGCTGGAAAGATGCTAATGATCAGGCCCGCTGCTATGTTATGGTTAGCATGAACAACGTGCTGCAGGCTCAACATCAGGATTATGAGACTGCGAAGCAGATCTTGGATAATCTTGAGGATATGTTCGGAGGCCAGGCCATAACAAAGCGGCAAGGGGCACTTCGGAAACTCTTAAACTGTAGACAGAGACTGAGGACATCTGTAAAGGAGCACATGATGTTGGTCTTGGGTTACCTCGCTGAGGCTCAAACCAATGGAGCTGACATCGATGCTGAAACTCAGATGACTATGGTCTTTGAGACTCTGTCTATGGAATTTATTCCATTTCGAGCTACTTTTAATTTAAGTAATAGACGGGATATGACCTTGACAAAACTAATGAAACAGTCACAGGAGTTTGAATTGCTGATCAGGGAGTCTCCTGCTGGTGGGGAGGCCAATATGGTAGCTACTTTTGGTTCCAATCCTAACTCTGGGAATGGAAAGAAGCAACGGGCCAAGAGTGGGAAGTCTTCTATTCCTCCTGCTACCAAGAGCAAGAAGAAGAAGAAGAAGAACCCAAAGAAGCTTAAGTGCTTCTTCTGTGGTAAGATTGGGCATATAAAGAAGCATTGCAAGGACTTCCTTTCCAAGGGAGGTAGGTGTGATCTTCTATATTTAGAAACGTGTTTGGTTGAGGAATCTAGTGACATCTGGGTCATAGATTCCGGTGCAACTAATCATATTTGTGTTTCTCTGCAGGGATTCAAAGAAACGAGAAGTTTACTACGTGAAGACTTAACACTTCGGATGGGCGATGGATCCTTGGTCTCAGTGGAAGCAGTGGGAGATGTCCTTCTTTATTCTGATAATTATAGGAATTTAATTTTGCGAGATTGTTTTTATGTTCCAAAATTTAAAAGGAATTTAATTTCTATATCTTCTTTATTTAAAGACTCCTACGTGGTATCTTTTAATGAAAAAGTGGTGATTCGTAAAAACAAATCTTTTATCTGTTCTAGATGGATGCAAAATAATCTATATTTTATCAAACCTATGGTGGATTTATTGCTTAATGCTAAGATAAATGATAATAACTCAAAAAGACTTAAAACTTCTCACTCTAATAAGACTTATCTTTGGCATTTGTGCCTTAGCCATATTAACCTGAATAGGATTCAAAGGTTGGTAAGGGATGGACCCTTAAGTCACTTAAAGGTGGAATCTATACCTCAATGTGAATCTTGTTTGGAGGGTAAAATGACCAAAAGACCATACGAGTCTAAGGGCAATAGGGCCGAAGGGGTTCTAGAACTTGTGCATAGTGATGTTTGCGGACCGATGAACATCTGGGCATGAGGAGGGTATAAGTACTTCGTCACTTTTATTGACGATTACTCAAGATATGGGTATGTGTACCTAATGCACCACAAAAGTGAAACTTATGATAAGTTTAGGGAGTTTCGGGCTGAAGTGGAAAAGCAATTGGGAAGACCCATAAAGGAACTTCGATCTGATCGATGTGGGGAATACATTTCTGATGAGTTCTTGGGACACTTGTTAGAGAATGGGATTTTATCCCATTTGACTGCGCCGGGCACTCCGTAGCAGAATGGCGTAGCGGAGAGAAGGAATAGGACTTTGTTGGACATGATTAGGTCCATGATGAGTTATTCATCATTACCTTTATCCTTTTGGGGATATGCACTACAAACCGCATGTTATCTTTTGAACAATGTGCCTTCAAAATCGGTCCCTAAAACTCCTCACGAGTTGTGGACAAGACAGAAGACATCCTTAAACCATATTCGCATATGGGGATGTCCAGCTCATGTCCTGTTTAAGGATCCGAATAAGTTGGAAGCACGTTCGGAAGTTTACGTGTTTGTAGGATATCCAAAAGGGACTAAAGGGGGTTATATTTATAACCCAAAGGAAAATAAAGTCGTGGTTTCAACTAATGCAACTTTTTTTGAGGAGAGTTAAGGAGTGATCCGTGTTGGAAACAAAGTGTGCATTGGAATTTTAAAAATTTTTCATCAGAGTAATTTCTAAAACACAAGTTTGACATGTTATATGTATAAATTAAATAGATCTTACTAACCTCAGTGTGCCGAAGAACCTCCGCAACCTGTGTAGAGAAGTAACGTTCCAAAAGAGCTTTAACCAACTGGTCTTCTTTGCTATTCTCTATCCACAACTGGAGTGAGTGTGGGCTCACACGTACAGCTCTTCCACTGGTGACTATCCTTCCAACCAATAGAGAGAACACAAAGCTAGTGCTCGTGATTTATGAACAAGAGCTCTCAGGGAGTTTTCAGATGCTCACTAGAAGAGTATCCCTCTTAATCTCTCAAATTGATCTCTATTTATCTGAGTAAATCATGTGACTCACTCCCTTTTTATAACTATTTGTCCTGGGGTCAGTCCATATCATATTAGGTCTCAAAAACTCAAAACAGAATCAAGTTAGGATCAATATCTAATAAGATCCGCGTAAAACGTGTAATCTTATCTCCCGCTGATCGGCAGGCCGAACATTCTGATCGACAGGCCGAACACATCATCCGGCAGGCCGATCTCCCGAGAAAAAATCTCCGCGAATCTTTTATTTTCCACCCGAGATAATAAAGGATAAAGTCTTAGTTTTGATTCAAATAACCCAATAGAGAAGTTATCTGATCAAAACAAACTTTATCAAGATAATCTCTAAGAAAATAAATCAATTCACAATAATTCTACAAGTTTATCTTGTTCTAATTTGTCCAAAAGTAAAACAACCGATAAACAGACAAGAATTATTTGATTGCAATAATTCAACAAGTTTATCTTGAACTAATTTCTTACAAAAATAATTCAACCGATAAATAGACATAAATTATTTGATTCTTACAAATTTTAAACTAATCCGATAAATCCGACATAAGTCACCAACTATTGGAAAAGCACGCCATGTCGTTACAGGATTTTGTGAGCTAGCAAAGGGGACCAAAATGGACCTATAAAGTTCAAGCTCATGATAATTATGAAACCCAATATCCCAGATATACATTTCACAATTATCAACTCCAACGCTACTCCACTAAAAGCTTGGAGCTGAACTCTCGAACTTTATAGAATTACGAAGCTCGTGTAGCCAAGTCTCCATGACATATCATAGTGCATCGTAGCCCCATATGATAATCCATAATCGGCTTAAGGACAAGTTATGTCTTACCTTCCTGATCATTTTTATCTTACGTTCCATTGTCTCACCATTAGAAAACTTACTATCCAAAGATAGTATACCATTCGGTTACACCTATGTATCCAAATGGTTGAGCGCTCCAGTTTTCCAATTATAGGACAACGCATATAAGAGGATATCATTACTCCTAAAGAGGAGCTATGGATTCCATATCTATGAATAACAAGTCTACGTTATCAAGAGTCATACCTCCAACGTACCGGCATGCATACCACTATAGAGATGTGGGAGTCACCCATTGGTACATCAAAAGACACAAGTCGAGACAACGGGCCCACTATTCATCTCAGGATTAAGATACAATACAAATGACTGTCTAAAGTGAATCGATTTGTCAAGACAGAATTATTAATCCAAATCAATTCACTTTATGTCCTGATCCAACACATCGTCACCTATGACAACATGCCAATGTTTCTATTGATGGAGTCCAACTCCGATGGCCAAGACAAACCATCTCCCAAAAGGGATATAGACAACATAACAATCTTTACATGAATAAAGTGCCTAATTTTATTTCCTCGATTGCGGATCATATGTTTTAGACCGTTATCTTAAGAATCGTGTCTTCCGCATAATCAGTCCATCATATGCCCAATTCTTAAGGTTTAGACTGACAGTCTCAGACTACTGTTTGCTTATCATACATTCAGCAAATATGAACGTAAAGAGGATAAGATTTGATATATATAAATGAATAAATTCTTTATTGATAAAAAATGTCTCCAAAAACGTATTACATTTTTACTCCTTAGGGCATACATGTCTAACAATCCGTTCACTTCGGAGGTTTCGAACGAAACCATTCCAATCGGTGTAGAAAAACCAAACAAACCTGAACAACAACCTCAGGGGCTTCGGCATAGTGGGAGGATCGGGCGTCAACCTGAAAGGTATATGTTCAATAGGGAGGTCTTTTTGGCTGAACTGAATGAACATGATAAGGATCCTTATACTTACGCAGAAGCTATGGAGGATGTTGATTCAAGACTTTGGACAAAGGCCATGAACATTGAGATGAAGTCGATGGAGACTAATCGGGTCTAGGAGCTTGTGGATCTTCCTGAAGGGGTAAAACCCATAGGGTTTAAGTGGATCTACAAGAGGAAAAGAGGAGTAGATGGAAAGGTCAAAACCTTTAAGGCTAGACTGGTAGCTAAGGGTTATATGCAAAAGGAAGGAATCGATTATGAGGAAACCTTTTCGCCTGTAGCCATGCTTAAGTCCATCCGGATTCTCTTGTCCATAGCTGCCGCTCTCGACTATGAGATTTGGCAGATTGATGTCAAGACGGCTTTTCTGAATGGCTATCTTGATGAGTCCATTTATATGGAACAACCAGACGGGTTCAAGGTCGCAAGTCAAGAGGGTAAGGTTTCTAAGCTGCTAAAGTCCATTTATGGACTTAAGCATGGACTTAAGCAGGCTTTTTGTTCTTGGAACATAAGATTTGATCAAGTGATCAAGACTTATGGGTTCTCACAAAATGTGGATGAACCATGTGTTTACAACACATAAAGGATGAAAAGGTGGTTTTTCTACTGCTTTATGTAAATGACATTCTGCTAATTGGCAATGACGTTGGGGCGTTGTCATCGGTCAAATTATGGTTGACCAAGTAGTTTGACATGAAGGACTTAGGTGAGGCTAATTTTGTTCTCGGTATCCAGATCTTTCAAGATAGGAAGAACAAAATGATAGCTTTGTCACAAGCTGGCTACATAGATAAAATTCTCAGGAGGTTTGCAATGCAGGATTCCAAGAAAGGTGGGCAACCATCTAGGTCTAGAATTACTCTTTCTAAGAAAGACTCTCCAAAGTCTTATGAAGAAAGAGAATACATGAAGAAGGTGCCTTATGCTTCGGCAGTAGGTAGTCTCATGTATGCCGTGCTTTGCACACGACCGGATATTAGCTATGCGGTCGGGATTGTAAGTCGATTTCAGGTGAATCCAAGACTGAACCATTGGGTTGCGATAAAGCATATTTTCAAGTACCTGAGAAGGACTCGAGGGTATATGCTTGTGTATTCGGGTGAGGACTTGACTCCTCTAGGATACACTGATTCGGATTTTTAATCCTGTCTGGATTCTAGGAAATCGACTTCGGGGTTTGTGTTTACTCTAGGTGGCGGTGCCATCAGTTGGAGAAGTGTGAAGCAAGATTGCACTTCGGATTCAACGATAGAGGCCGAGTATGTGGCGACTAGTGATGCTTCGAAAGAAGCAGTGTGGCTCCGCAAGTTCCTTGGGGATCTTGAGGTAGTTCCTGGTATGGATAAAGCGGTATCACTGTACTGTGATAACAATACGGCGGTAGCTAATGCTAAGGAACCAAGATTTCATAAGAAGAGTAAGCATATTGATCGGAAGTATCATGTGATAAAGGACTTCGTTGAGGGCGGGCATGTCACGGTGTGCAAGATCGCGTCAGAGGACAATTTAGCTGATCCATTTATGAAGACACTTAATAGGAGAGTCTTCGAGAGGCATGTGGAAGCTATGGGGATGTGAAATTTGTTGTATTTACTGACTTAGTGCAAGTGGGAGATTGTTAGACATGTATGCCCTAAGGAGTAAAAATGTAATACGTTTTTGGGGACATTTTTATCAATAAAGAATTTATTCATTTATATATACCAAATCTTGTCCTCTTTACGTTCATATTTGTTGAATGTATGATAAGCAAACAGTAGTCTGAGACTGTCAGTCTAAATCTTAAGAATTGGGCATATGATAGACTGATTATACGGAAGACACGATTCTTAAGATTACGGTCTAAAACATATGATTCGCAATCGAGGGAATAAGGTTGGGCACTTTATTCATGTAAACATTGTTATGTTGTCTATATCCCTTTTGGGAGATGGTTTGTCTTGACCATCGGAGTTGGACTCCGTGAATACAAACATTGGCGCGTTGTCATAGGTGACAACGTGTTGGATCGGGACATAAAGTGAATTGATTTGGATTAATAATTCTATCTCGGCAAATCGATTCACTTTAGACAGTCATTTGTATTGTATCTTAATCTTGAGATGAATAGTGGGCCCGTTGTCTTAACTTGTGTCTTTTGATGTACCAATGGGTGACTCCCACATCTCTATAGTGGTATGCATGCCGGTACGTTGGAGGCATGACTCTTGATAGCGTAGACTTGTTATTCATAGATATGAAATCCATAGCTCCTCTTTAGGAGTAATGATATCCTCTTATATGCGTTGTCCTGTAATTGGAAAACTGGAGCGCTCAACCATTTGGATACATAGGTGTAACCGAATGGTATACTATCTTTGGATGGTAAGTTTTCTAATGGTGAGACAATGGAACGTAAGATAAAAATAATCGGGAAGGTAAGACAGAACTTGTCCTTAAGCCGATTATGGATGATCATATGGGGATACGATACACTATGATATGTCATGGAGACTTAGCTACACGAGCTTCGTAATTCTATAAAGCTCGAGAGTGCAGCTCCAAGCTTTTAGTGGAGTAGCGTTGGAGTTGATAATTATGAAATGTATATCTGGGATATTGGGTTTCATAATTATCATGAGCTTGAACTTTATAGGTCCATTTTGGTCCCCTTTGCTAGCTCACAAAATCTTGTAACGACACGGCGTGCTTTTCCAATAATTTGTGACTTATGTCGGATTTATCAGATTGGTTTAAAATTTGTAAGAATCAAATAATTCATGTCTGTTTATCGGTTGAATTAATTTTGTAAGAAATTAGTTCAAGATAAACTTGTTGAATTATTGCGATCAGATGATTCTTGTCTATTTATCGGTTGTTTTAATTTTGGACAAATTAGAACAAGATAAACTTGTAGAATTATTGTGAATTGATTTATTTTCTTAGAGATTATCTTGATAACGTTTTTTTTTATCAGATAACTTCTCTATTGGGTTATTTGAATCAAAACTGAGACTTTATCCTTTAGAATCTCGGGTGGAAAATAAAAGATTTGCGGAGATTTTTTCTCGAGAGATTGGCCTGTCGGATGACGTGTTTGGCCTGCCGAACTGGCCTGTTCGGCCTACCGATCAGCGGAGATAAGATTACGCGTTTTCACGCAGATCTTATCAGATATTGATCTGAACTTGATTCTGTTTTGAGTTTTTGAGACCTAATCTGATATGGACTGACCCCAGGACCAATAAGTATAAAAAGGGAGTGAGTCTCATGATTTACTCATATCAATTTGAGAGATTAAGAGGGATACTCTTCTAGTGAGCATCTGAAAACTCCCCTGAGAGCTTTTGTTTGCAAATCATGAGCACTAGCTTTGGGTTCTCTCTATTGGTTGGAAGGAGAGTCACCGGTAGAAGAGCTGTACGTGTGAGCCCACACTCACTCCGGTTGTGGATAGAGAATAGCAAAGAAGACCAGTTGGTTGAGGCTCTTCTGGAACGTTACTTCTCTACATAGGTTGCGGAGGTTCTTCGGTACACTGAGGTTAGTAAGATTTGTCTAATTTATACATATAACATGTCAAACTTGTGTTTTGGAAATTACTCTAATGAAAAATTTTTAAAATTCCGCTGCGCACTTTGTTTCCAACATTAATAATACATTACGAGTTTAAATATAATATTTTTGTAACTTTTAAAGAAAATTGAAACTATTTTGACCTATAAAAGTTTTTTAAAAAATGGTTCCAAACACTTACTAAAAACTACAGCTTTTGCTCTCTTCTTCTACTAAGTAAAAGCACAGGCAGAAGCCGTGCCAAATAGGGTCTTTGTAGCTTGTCGTTATGTTAGAGATGCAACCTATATTTGATGAGAGCATAATCCACAAACAGAATCTATAGCTCTCTAATAAAGAGTTAGTGTTATGCTCCCAAAGGCATTATGAAGGGAATTGGAAAAGAAGAAGGTCTTAGTCATCTAGATATATATATGTATTTGTAATAGAGTTTTTCAAACAAGTCAACTAATGGAATTTTAATATAAGATAATTGGAAAAAATGAAACTAAGAAATCCCATAACATGGTATATTATTAATGTTAGACTAGGTGCCCTAAGGATTGAATGATATAATACTTTTTGATATAGTTAACCAATGAAGAGATATTATTTTAGTCATATATAAAATATTGTCCACTTTATCTTCATTTATGTTGAATGTTTGACAAGCAAACAAAATTAGTAAATAGCAGATTTATAGTATAAATAATTTATTTACCTCCTTATTTAAAATAAAAATAATTCTTAGTTATATAATAAATAGATTTAAGATACAAATAATTTATTTACCTCTTGTTTATAAAGTAAATTATTTTTATTTACACAGTTTGTAAACTATTTATATTGTAAATCTACTATTTACTATAAATATTTTCAAACTATATAAGGTTTTAAAAATCTACTATTTATACTTCAAAAAGTTTCAAAAATCTATTATCTCTTATCCTCCTATAAAAATTTTGGCCTATATATTTTTATTCTAAGTTGATTTTGGGTTGAATCCACCATTCTTCCCTAATACTATGTTTGTTGGGAGAAAGAGATAGAAGGATGGAAGAAGTGGAGAAAGAGATAGAAGGATAGATCAAATCCTTTGTTTGGTTAGAGGAAGAGAAGGGAAAAAGAAAGGTAAAGGGGTGTGGTCTCCTCATTTATTATTAATAGAATAATCTAAGCAATCTATCGTTATAAATTTTAAAAAAACTATTTTATTTTCTAAACAAATTAGATGAATATACTATACAATAGTTTCATAAATAAGTATTAACTATCACCCTATCCTATTAAACAACCTAAAAAACATATAAATTATTACAATTTTCTCCATCTATCCTGTCGACTTGTCATCCCGCTAACTCTCTACATCATCTATATTTTGTTTCTACTTCTCATCCCTCCTACCAAACCGAGCTTAAAAATTGGGGCCGTAATAACTTTCGAGGGTTTTGGCGCACGCTCTCCTATTGCCGCTCCTGCTCCTCTTCTTCATTGCCTGACGCGACTATCATGGGAAGCACTTTCGCTGAGAAGACGGAGGACGTGCTCAGCAAGGAGATCGAGGAGCTCCAGCGCCAGCAACGCGAGGTTGGATTCTCTTCTTTCGACTTCTGTATTGTTCCCTTTCTATATCGATTTTTTTCTTCTCTTTTTTTTTTTAATGTTCTGATTTTCTCGGGAAAATTTACAGATTACCGAACGGCTTCGAGACCCTCGGGGGCTTCGCAGGGGACGATTACCAGCCGCTGGTCCACGTAACTTTACGGCCAATGGTGCTCGTCAGCGAGGATTCACTCGACCAGTTAGATATCTTTCATTTTTTTCTTTTTCTTTTTCTTTTCTTTTTTTGTTTTTTGGGTTCTCACGCGAGTTTTGTTTTTCTCGTTTGTTGATTTTAGGCTGATAGGGCTGAGGCAGAAGATCAACCTCCTGCGAAACGGCGACTTTCTTCGGCTGTTGTTAAGGTAAGGAAAAAAAATCCTTTCTTTCTGGTTTCTCATTCTGCTTTTGAACCATTTTATGTAATTGTCTTCCTGGTAAGAGAAACTAGCATTCATATACATAGATTCATACATATATATACACACACACACATATATATATATCGACTAACCCAAGTGATAAGGAAAAAAAGGTGGCTTTTTGAATTAGTTCAGTGAAAGTTGACTACAACTTTTGAAATAAGGTTGAAGATGGAGAGAGCGCTGAGGATGCCCATGAAAAAAGTGATGTGAATATGGACGATTCAGCCAAGGAAGCAGCTCCTAGGAATTTGCAGCAGAGTAGTTGGTCTAGGAGAGATGGCAATCAAAGAGCTATGAAGAAGGTGAAGACCTCTCTTCTTTTGGAGTTTTCGGTTTTGGGATTTTCTCTAAATTTATCAGTTTGATTTTGATATCAGGATTTCGATATCCCAAGCAATGAGCATGTTCCAAGGGTATTGCCTAAAGATGAAGATCCAAGCTTGGTTAACAGGAATAGAAGAATGCTGGGGCAGCTTTTGGGGACTTTGGAGGTATGTATTATTCAGTTACTTTAATGGCTAACAGCACAGAAGCTAGACAAAGTTATTTCATAGTCTAGTTTTGAACCATGTATGTATTTCAAATTGTAAAATTATAACTGATGGTTCAATTGTTTGTTGATTCATGTATAGCACAAGGATGGTTCATCTCTTTATGGTTATCTATATGTTTACCGTTCAATTGCATGAATGGTATTTAAGGCATCAGAAAAGGCCCACATATTCTAACCATTAGTCTATGAGCCTATGTATAAATATTCTAATTTTCACTTGGTAAATGGATTGTTCTGTTCTTATGCAAAGAGTTTGTCATCTTTCACAGCATAGAGCTTTATCCCAGTTACTCATGTAAGCATTTCCTTGGTTATGTACAATTAACTGTACTTGTATGTAGTTAGAATAGGTATTAAAACTGTTGTCCATTTAAACATTAATGTCCAAATAATGATTGATGTTGTTGAAATTGCAAAAAAAAAAAAAAAAAGGGAGATAAATTAGTTGTTGTCTCCATTTTGATAGGCCTCCAACACAGCACGCGCATATGCAAAGAGGAACTAGGAGTTCTTTGTTGTATTTTTTTTTTTTTTTGCCCTTGTGTTTTTGATTTGTTTTATCTAGTTCGTGCTGTACATGTTGTGGGTTTTGATAGCAGTTGGGAGTGGGTTTAGATTAGTAGGTTGGTGGCAGGAAGTTATCAGTTGTTTAAGGGAACATTACGTAGAGAGTTAGGAAAATTCTAGCTTGTTCGGGTGGTTTGGGTTTGACTAAGTGAGAGTGTTATGATCTCACATCGACCAAGTATGGGATTGGTTGGTGGCTTATAAACCTATGGGCTTCCTTCCCCTGCAAGTCGATTTTTAGGGGTTAGTTTTACCCATGGGTTTGCCCATGGGTTTGTGGCAATTGGTATGGGTCTAGTAGGGGATGGGTTCCTATCAATTGGTATCAGAGTCAAGCACCATGCTTTGCCCACCTTGAAGAAGGGGGGACTTGGGAAAGGGCGACTTGGGAAGGCCATAGTGGGCCACCATGGAAATCGGTTTCGGAAGTGTGGTGGTGTGTTATGTTATGATCCCACATCGACCAAGTGTGGGATTGGTTGATGGCTTATAAACCTATGGGCTCCCTCCCATTACAAGCCGGTTCTTAGGGGGTGAGTTCTACCCATGGGTTTGTGAGAATTGGTATGGGCCCAGTATGGGATAGGGTTCCTATCGAAGAGCGAATCCTTTATGGAGTTATATTCTTTCAATTCCCAAGGGAACTTTTCTTTGATGATGTAAAGAATTTATCTGCAATTCTTTCTTTGTTTTTTGTGCTTCCCATCACATTCATGTGTAAGGTTTGATGCTGACAAAAGCTTGTATGTTAATCCAATTGTCTTGAAAATCATTGTGCGTTATGACTTATGGTTTGGGGCCAACCTTTTTTTTTTTTTTTTTTTCCATACTAGTGGGCTCAAGCGTAGTTTGAATTGAGTGCTAGCAATTCTTTATGTTTTATCCTTCTACCATTTTTTAACCATCAAATTTAGAAAATGTAAAATGTAATATACGGAGTTTTTTTTTAATCATTTTTAAATACTTGGTCAGATTTGAAACATATGTAGTTGTCGTTTCCCGTGAGGAAACTTCTGCCCACATCTAGAATTCTCTGCATAATTGAAGTAATTTTATGTGCTCAACTTTTTTTTTTTTTTTGAGTCTCGTGCAGAAATTCAGGAAAGAAGACGTGCAACTCTCAGGAACTGAGGCATTCATACGAAGGTCAAATTCTTTACAAAGAGTATGTATATTCTTATGACTCGTAGGTTTCATTCTCAATGTCCAATATGAGCATCGCCATGTGAGACATCAATCTAGAAATGTCCTTGACACTCATTTTGAAACTCACAAAGCTATATTCTTTTTAATCAACTAATGATTGTATCATATGCTAAGGGTATGGCCTGCCAATTATTTCCATTGTTTTATGAAGAGCATAACACTCAATCTTTCCCTTAGAAAAAAAAAAAAAAGGAAAAGAAAAAGAAAAATATGCTACTAATATGTAAGGACCAGTGATAAATTCACCTTTATAAAATATTTGATAATATGAAGAACAAAGTAGTCATTCTGTATTGTGGCTGGCTGTTTTTCCATTGTTTTTTTTATATATATATATATTTATGCACCCACTAGATTCGAGTAAACTTTTGCAAACACACGAGTGCCTAGTTGGAAATGTAGGTTGTTATGCGCCTTATGGGATTAAATTCAGTGATCATGCATATGTGGTTACTTTATAATCTCTAGAAACTTTTTGGCATGACTTGTTATGAATAATGTTGTTTGTACATACATTTTTGTGTAGTTGTAATTGTAAATGTCTTAGGTAAACTTATTTATGGTCCATGAGTTGCATGTAAGGGAAAGGGAGAGGGAGAGGAAAAAGATTATAATATTTCTCATCTAATCATGTGTTTACTTACAAAATCAGTAACGAGAGTTTAGTTAGCCCAACAAAATATAGAGACTGAGGAAAAGGAATGCCCATCCTTGCAACTTTCTTGACATTGATTTCCTATTAAAATGGGTGAATGTCAAATTTACTTATATACCTTTGATAAGTTCTCATGTTATAGCCAATTATAATATAATAGTCTAGTAGGACATTTTAGTTATTACATTTATAAGATTGCTATTCCTAAGTTTACAATTAACTAGAAAGGGAATCAGATTGTTTCTAGCATATTATCTAATAGACAAGTAAAAGAAAGGGAATCAGTGATCTTTATTCTTTTTACTTTACTTTCCAATCCCATTGCCTTTCCCATCATATTACGGTTTGGTAAACACACCCTATATTTTCATGTCATAGGTATTCTTTTCAGTGTCAGGGACTAATATTTTAGGTATTCTTTTCAGTGTTAGGGACCAATATTTGATGTGTTAGGATTGTGATATTCGAGATACGCAACTTTACTTGCAGTTGCATGTCCACCAAACATTCTTTCACTCTCTCTTTATCGTGATTGATTAGTTTAACAACATACGTGTGCCTTGCCTTCACCCAGTTTTTCCCTGTACGAATGATAGGCTGAACAGAGAGCACGTGAAGAAAGTGAAAGACTCAGGCAGCACGAGCGTGAAAAGATTGCGGAAAAGAGGAGGAGAGATCTGGTTGATCATATATTTGTCCTCTGCTCGTGCACCTTGATTTTGTTCCATTAAAGAATTTGATTGCACTAATCATTAATGTAAATGTCTCTGCCAATGTTGTGCATGTGCAGACTCTGCGTGCACGTATTACTGCCAAAACAGAAGAGAAGAAGTTGGAATTGCTGTTTCTTCAGTGGAGTGAGCACCATAGAAAACTTTGCAATTTTATAAGGTAGGATGTCTTCTTCAATGAATTTTTGGTGCTAGTTATTTTCTTCATCAAATTTTTATCTGCTTGTAACTGTCTTTGATAGTTGACCTGGGTCACCATTTTGTACTATATCTTCTTTTTGCAGGTTATTTTTATTTTTGGCCCAAAAGTGTCCATATTCACGTTTTATTGAGACGAAGATAAGTTTCTATTCATGTGCATATAGTGTTGATGCAACTTGATAGATGGAAGTTCCTGCTTATAGCATGGTTTTAGGAAATTCTTATTTGTAATCATTTTTAGCTCGCTTATTTTTTTGGGATACATTCTTTTCAGAACTAAGGCGGAGCCTGCGATCTATTATTTGCCCAAGAAGCCATTGGAGGAGGATGCAACTGCAGTTGAGCAGCGAAAAGAACAGGTTAGTTTATCCACTCTTTCAGTTAAGTGTTGGGTCATTGGTCATTTCTTGTGACATACTGGGAAATAGGCAGTTCTTTAGTGGGTCAACTTTTCATAAATTGAAATAGCTGCATAAGTTCTTAATGAGCCAAATGAAATATACATAAAAGCTATGTAGCTCTCAATGTGTTGGAACCTTCACTGGTATGCTCTGAAGTTGCAAGGTTAATTCTGTAGTGATGTAACTTGATCTGCAATTTCATTTTTCTTTTCTTTTTTTAATGCTTTCAGGATCTCTAACGACTTATTTTTCACTTAAACTTACATCAGGCTTTTGGAGAATGGAAGGCTGCCAGGAGAGAGGAACTCACGGAGTATCAGAGGCAGATTGGGGAACAATATCTTGCCAATGTCGAGAAGGACTTGGAGAGATGGCAAAATGCAAGGAATAGGAAAGCAAATAATGAAATGCTGAACTTGCAGGAAACAATGGACAAGGAATTGGACACCCATAGGCTTGAGCACGGCCCCAAGAAAAGAAAGATTCCAAGCAGAAGCAACAACGAAGAGGAAGATGATGTAGAGGATATCAACATTGGGGAGGATGACATGATGGATGATGTGCTTGATGCTGATGATAACAGTAGGAGGGGGGACGAGACAACTAGAACAGATGTGGCTAATAATGTCAGTCCAAATGCCGATAAAACTGACTAGTGGTGTTTAGCCCTTTCCATGGCACTGTTGTGAGAGCAAGTCTGGTTGGGGTTATTGGTACATCCGCAGCTCATGCATACCTTTCTGGTAGGCAATTTTTCCTCATGGTTTCAATATATGCCCAGCTTGTCTCTTGATGGTTTATGATTTAGGATGGTTTATTTGTCGTTCGAGTATTCTTAGCACATTTTTCTTATGTATCATGTAGGAAAGAATATTGCTTCATAGGTTGACTCTCTGCAGTTTTTGTATGGGCATATTTTATTCATCATATTTACTTTTGTGTTTCTTTATTTGATTTAGAACCTCAGAGTAAGTTATTAGTAATGTAATTTGGTCCTAGTTCCCATCAAATTTCCTCATTTATTGGATCTCTTGATGCTTTGAGTGCGTCATTATTGGACCTCAGATCACGACAGTGTCTCATGGCTGTCCCGTTTGTGTCCTTGATACTCGGTTTCGGGGGAGTACGAAGGAAGGCAAAAAAAAGTTTCTCCGTCGGGTATTGAAAAATTAACGTACTTGTAGCTATCTACCTTTATAGCCACCTTTCAATCATCAGGTCTGCAAAAAAAAAAAAAAAAAAAAAAAAAAAAAAAAAAAAAAAAAAAAAAAAAAAAAAAAAAAAAAAAAAATTTGACCACATCCAATGCTTTGAAAACATGAGCTGCCGATGAAGGTCCCTATAGAAGATCCTTACTTTATTTGGTATTATGTTTTGTTCTTCCACTTTTTATGAAATATCTTTATGTATAAAGTCTGGACTTCTTACATAAATTAGTTGGGTATCACGTGTATTGCACATGGTGAGTATTTTTTAAGTTCTATTTCACATTAAAGTTTCAATTATTATGTTATTATTTTTTTCTAATTATTTAGTAATAAAGGTGTTATTTCACCCTTAATATGCAATTAAGACTAACATTATATTTTAAAATAGAAAAGAAATATGTTTATTAAAGGGAAAATTAAGAGAGAAAATGAAAGTTTTATGAGGCCCTTCATTTCTTAATTTGTCCAGTTTTAAAAAGAAAAAAGAAAAAGAGAAATTATGGGCCTGTTTCGTAGCATTTTTAAAATGAGGGAAAATGATTTTGTTTTAAAAATAAAAATTCATGGAGAATTGTGTTGAGAGTTTTTAAAATTTTTGTCCCAAAAAATATACAAAAATATATATAAAAATTTTCAAAATGATAACAAAAGAAAAGAAAACAAAGCAAAGCAAGGAGAAGGAGGGGGGAGCCATGCATGGACAAAGTTGAAAGGACTAAAAAAAAAAAAAACAAAGAAAAGCTGATTTTGAGTCCCTTTTAGAATAATAAACGTTGTAAGAAGCAAGTTTTCAATTGCCATGATTATACGTGGCCAGCAGCAGTGATTATGTACACTATTACGATATTAAAAGGTTATCATAACAATATGAATCACTACTGTTGAGGGTAAGCTCGGCGCCACCACCGAGGACATTGACTTTGGTGGTCGGCAATTAAGCTCGGCAGACTTTAGGGAGCTTATTGTCAGTCCCCGACGCTTTATACTTCTTCCCGAGGTGTCGCTCAGGCATCCAAGGGCACGCCCCAAGAAGGCTGCCACCTCGGGATATACGGTAGCTAGGGTCGGACTACGTTGCTCATAAATATAGGCTACTACTCGCCCTAGTAGGCCAACACCAGGCAAATGAGCTGCCGTCCGATAGAGTCCAATCCATTGGACGATGGGCGCGACACTTGTTACCTACTGCCTGACACACCTTGATGTGACACCCGAGTGGCGGGCGAAAACCCGTCTTGCACCCGATCCAAGTGGTGGCCTATAAATAGGATGCATTTATGACATTCTAGAGGGAGAAACTTTTTCGCACCTAACTAACTACCGACCTCTGTCGAGCAATACCTGCCTTGAGCATCGGAGAGCCCTTGTTTATTGACTAACCCCACTATTCTCCGTACCATCCCTCTTGCAGGTATATGCTCCCGGTCAGGGGCGAGCCAAAGAAGAGGTCAAAATGTGCGCAGCCGCACGTGGGTGTTGATCCGACGCCGGACAACGGTAAACATCAACATTTTGGCGCTAGAAGGAGGGCACCTACGCCTTTATCCTTACTTCAGCTACATCACCTCGGACTCCCGAGATGACAACACGAGGTAACGCAAGAGACGATACAGCCCGACATGAGGGGTCAGGCGAGGCAAGAAATAGGCAACCAGCCACAGGCCGGCCTAGGGGCCGTCCTCGGACCGCGAGATCTCGGTCAGGGGGGCAAGGAAGTACGGCCAGGGCAGAGCCGGTGGATGCCCCTGTCGCCCAAGATCTGATCCGAGAGCTTACAGATGCGGTCTGGATCCTAACTCAGCAGCTCGCGCAGCAAGCTCAACGACAAGCCGCACCAGCTCTGCCGCCCCCGGCCCACTGACGACCAGGCTGGAGGTCAGGTCGAGAGAAGTGTAGCAAACCCACAACAAAGCCAATCCGAGCAGTCTGCAGGATCAACCAGGGGAATCCCAGCTGACAATAGACTAGTTCAGGAACACCGTGTGGAACGCCAAGCGGCTCGTGCCCCATCACCACAAGGTTCCCGAGCCTCGGTATTTGACCGGCTCGGGTCTCAGGGAATAAACAGAAATCGTCACGCCGGAGCTGGGGGTCGTGCTGAGGGTGGAGTACCCTATCGGGTCGAACTGCCCGAAGACACCAATAGTCAGTCAGCTCCGGGCATTGCAGCGACAGATTGATGAGATCCGAAATTGAAGATTCGGTCTAGATGAAACCGGAGCTCAGGATCCGCCTTTCCCGGATCACATAATACGGGTGCCCATGCCGCCAAAATTCAAGGTCCCGCAGATCAAGTCTTATGATGGGACCACTGATGCTGATGAGCATGACGAACTCTTTCGAGGACACATGCTACTGCAGAACGCCAGCGATGCGGCAATGTGCAAAGCCTTCTCACTCACTCTTACAGGCCCTTCCCGGCAGTGGTTCCGACGACTCGAACCTGGGTCAATTCCTTTTTTTTGGCATCTGGCCGATGCCTTCTCCTCCGCGTTCTCCAAAACTAAGACGCGAAGAAAAGAAATAACTTGCCTGTATGCCGTTAAGCAGGGAGACGACAGCGTCAGAGATTACATTAACCGGTTTACTCAGGCAGCTCTCGAGGTCAAGCACGTCGAAGACGAGACCCTCAAACATATTTTTGTAGGGGGCCTCCGAGACGAGAAGCTAACGTGGTCCTTGGCCTTCGAGTAGCCGAGCACGTTTTCACAAATGCTCGAGTATGCCCAGAGACACGCGGACGCCACCGAGTACATGAAGAGCCGCTGGGAAGAGGCTGGCCCGAGCGGAACAAAGAAGGATAAGAAGCAGAAAAAGACGCAGGAATAGGACAATGTCCGAGTCCGCTAAGAGACAGAAGAAAGAGAAAGCCGATAAGCCAAAGGGGCCAACCAGTAAGTTCCAAAACTACACACCCTTGGTGGCGACCATTGATGAGGTGCTCGCCCAGGTTGGTGATAAGAATCTGCTAACACCACCGCCCAAACTCCGAGGCAGTAGGGTAAAGCGCAATCAGTCCAAGTTTTACGAATTTCATAAGGATGTGGGGCATACTACTCGGGAATGCATCCAGTTGAAGGACCAGATCGAAAGACTGGTCCGAGAAGGACTTTTATAGGAATTTGTCGAGTGGGTCATAACCCCGAGGCCCGCTTCTGGAAGGAATGACTCGTCGAGCCGAGACGTGCAGCACCGACCCAGGACCGATGGCGGGAACGCCTCGGATCCCCCGAATATTGTTCACACGATATTTGGCGGGCCTGTTACCGGGGACACGTCGAGTGGGTGGCGATCTTACGTTAGAGAAGCTCGGCGGGTCGAACGGGGTGAGTTCATAAATGTGTCCGAGCACATCAATAAGATATGCCGCCAAGAAGACACCCCGATCACTTTCACTGAAGGGGAAGCGGATTGATTGATGCATCCCCACAACGATGCCCTGGTATGCGAACTGCCCATCGCCAACAATATAGTACGGCGTGTCTTAATCGACAACGGCAGTTCGGCAGACATCCTCTTTAAACAAGCATTCGACAAGTTGAAGATAAGCAACGCCCCATTAGTCCCGGTACGAACCCCACTCTTTGGCTTCGCAGGCGAATGTGTCCGGGCAACCGGGAAGGTCAGTCTCCCGGTGACTTTTGGAGAAGGAGCTGCAAGGATCACTCGGGTAGTCGACTTTCTAGTTGTCGACAAACCCTCTCAGTACAACATCATCATTGGCCGGCCGACGCTAAACGGATTGAAGGCTATTGTTTCGACGTATCATCTGGCGATGAAGTTCCCGACCGACGGTGGCGTTGGTGTGATCCGCTCATCCCAGACGGACTCCCGGGCTTGCTACGCAAGCGCTAGTCTGAGCAGCCTCGGCTCAGCAACATGGAGTCCTAGCCGTCTATTCGGTCGACGAGACTGATCTCCCAACCGACCCGACACCAAAGATGCTGGCGGACCTGAATCCCCGCTTGCCCGAGGAAGAGGTAAGGGGTACCCCGGTCGAAGACTTAGTGCCGTTCTCCCTGGACCCCGAAAGTCCTGAACGCACAGTCTAACTCGGATCACAGTTACGACCTGAGATCCGGGCCGACCTAGAATCCCTTCTTTCTGAATACCGAGACGTTTTCACATGGTCCCATGAGGACATGCCCGGTATTGATCCGAGCGTCATCAGCCATCGGCTCAACGTCCAACCTGGTCACAGGCCGGTGATACAAAAACGAAGGGCCTTTAACCTGGAGAGATATGCTGCAATCAATGATGAAGTCCAGAAACTCCTGAAGGCTAGGTTCATCAGAGAGGTCAAATACCCAGAATGGTTGGCCAACGTTGTTCTCGTCAAGAAGGCAAACGGCAAGTGGTGGGTCTGCATTGACTACACCGATCTCAACAAGGCCTGCCCAAAAGACTGCTTCCCACTTCCTCGGATAGACCAGCTCGTCGATGCTATAGCCGGGCACGAGCTTTTGAGCTTTATGGACGCATATTTCGGGTATAATCAGATAAAGATGGCCGAGGAAGACCAGGTTAAAACCTCGTTTGTCACTGACCAGGGCTTGCACTGTTACGTTGTAATGCCGTTCGGCCTCAAGAACGCCGGGGCCACTTATCAACGCCTCGTTAACAAGATGTTTGCTCGGCTGATCCGGAAAACTATGGAGGTCTACGTGGATGACATGTTGGTAAAATCTGTCCAAGCGAAGGACCACATGTCAGACCTCCGAGCTAGCTTCGACATTCTCCGGGAATATGGGATGAAACTCAACCCGGTGAAATGCGCTTTCGGCGTTAGATCAGGCAAGTTCCTCGGATTTTTAGTCAATCAGCGAGGAATTGAGGTAAATCTGGCAAAGGCCCAAGCAATTATCGACATGCATTCTCCTCAGATGGTGAAGGACGTGCAAAGGCTTACTGGTATGGTAGCTGCTTTGTCAAGATTTGTTTCCCGGGCTACCGATAAGTGCCACCCTTTTTTCAAGGCGCTTAAGGGGAGGTTTGAGTGGAGCAGGGAGTGTGAGGAAGCTTTTCAAGGCCTAAAAACTTACCTAGCTACGCCCCCGCTACTGTCCAAACCTTTGCCCGGTGAGGTTCTAACAGCCTATTTAGCCGTCTCAGAGAAGGCTGTCAGCTCAGTCTTGGTCTGAGACGAAGACGGGATCCAGAGACCAGTTTATTATACCAGCCACGCGTTCCAAGGGGCCGAGGAGAGTTACCCACCGTTGGAGAAGCTAGCCTTTGCCTTAATAATGTCGGTCCGAAAGCTGCGGCCATACTACCAATGCCACACCATCATGGTCCCGACCAAGTTCCCACTGCGACAAATTCTACTGAGCCTGGAGATATCAGGCCGAATGGCCAAGTGGTCGGTTGAGCTGGGCCAGTATGATGTTCATTTTGTGCTGAGAACGACAATAAAAGCTCAGGTCCTCGCGGATTTCATTGCCAAATTTACGGAAGCCAGTAAGGTGACTCCACAAGTCGAGAAGTCACCCATCGAAGAGCCTGACATAGCTGGCTGCAGTGAACAAGACCTTCCCCTGGAGCCAGACTGGAAACTACATGTCGACAGCTCCACCTGCGTCGACGGGTCAGGTACCGGGCTGATTCTAACGAGCCCTGACGGGTACAAGGTCATCTATGCCCTCTGATTCGACTTCAAAGCCTCTAACAATGAAGCAGAGTACGAAGCTTTGCTTGCCGGACTAAGAATCGCCCGAGATCTCGGTGTCAATCGCCTCACTATCTATAGCGACTCAATGCTAGTGGTACAGCAAGTCACGGGAGAATTTCAGGCCCGGGCAGACTCGATGGTGGCATATTTAAAGGAAGCAAAACGGCTGCTTGGGAAATTCAAGTCCTATTCTTTTAAGCAGATCCCCAGGTCTGAAAACACAGAAGCCGACGTCCTAGCCCGACTGGCTTCCGGATTGGGTGGGAGTGACTTGACGTCGGTCCCCATTGAAAGACTGCCCAAACCGAGCATAGTAAAGGAGGTCGTGAGCCTAGCCGAGGAGCCGGCATGTACCTGGATGGACCTGATCATCCGATACTTGACCATAGCTGAGTTACCCGACGATCGAGAAGAGGCATGTCGGATACGTAACAGCTTGGCCCGGTATTCGATGATTGGAGGAACGTTATACCGACGAGGCTACACTACGCCATGCTTAAGATGCTTGGACCCAAAGGAGGCCGAATATCTAATGAGCGAGATCCACGAAGGCCTATGCGGCAATCATTCCGGAGGACGCTCCTTGGCCCAAAAGTGCCTCCGACAGGGATATTATTGGCCCACCATGCAGCAAGACTGCGGGGACTTTGCACGAAAATGCCTCAAATGCCAGCAATTTGCTAGAATGCTAGGCTCACACGCCGAGCCCCTCAACCCAGTGACCTCGGCTTGGCCATTTGCAAAATGGGCCATCGACCTGATCGGGCCTCTCCCGTCGGCCCGCTCGCAATTCAGATACTGTATAGTGGCCATTGACTATCTGACGAAGTGGATCGAGGTTGAACCCTGTACCAGCATGATCGAAGCCAAGTGTACCAACTTTGTATGGAAAAACATCGTCTGCTAGTTCGGAATCCCGCACACTATTGTGACTGACAATGCCAAACAGTTTGACTCTTCGGGTCTACGTCACCTATGCGAAAAGCTTGGCATTAAGTAGGTTTTCTCCTCTCCGAGCTATCCGTAGAGTAACGGCTAGGTTGAGGCCGTGAACAAGACAATTAAAGATAACCTGAAGAAAAAACTCGAGGGGCTTAAGGGTGCGTGGATTGACGAATTACCCCAAGTGCTCTGGGCATACCGCACAACTACCCGAGCTGCGACTGGCGAGACACCGTTCTCCTTGGTCTACGGGGCAGAGGCTGTCATTCCAGCCGAAGTAGGATTACCGAGCTTAAGGGTTGAGCGATACGAGGAGGCCCTGAACAAGGAGCTCCTGTTGACCGAACTTGATCTACTTGAAGAGAAAAGGAACCAAGCATCAATTCGTAATGCAGCTCGGAACCAGGTAGTAGCTCGGTATTATAACAAAAGGGTTCAGCTGAGAAGCTTTAAAGTTGGTGACTTAGTGATGAAGAAGGTCACGGTTCAACAACCCGGTCTCGGGTCCTTTGGTCCGAAATGGGAAGGTCTGTTTAGAGTCGAAGGTATCGTACGATCAAGCACTTACAGGTTGACCGATACGGAGGGAAAATTGCTCGGGCATCCATGGAATGCCGAGCTCTTAAAAAGATTCTATTCTTAAAAATCAGAGCTAGACTCCTTTTTTTGACCTCTGGCTACAATTCTTTTGTAACTGGACCTGCTGAGCAGGGCTAGAAAAAATCCATGTAAATATTACATTAATGGAGCACAGCTTCCCAAATATCATTCCACTTGAGTAATGTATTTAAGGGAAAAATATGTCCAAGATGCCACAACTCTGGCTCGGAGGACAGGATGCTAACTCCCATCTAGGGGGAGTCATCCTTGTTAAACCGGGCCGGGGGGCTAGACATACGCCGTACAGACAAGCCTTTAAGTTGCTCGGCACATTTATGTGTCCGACTAGTCCTATACTTGTAAAGTTTCTTTAAAACTTAAACAAGTCTACGGGGGCAACAGGGTAAGGGTAGTTATACGCCGTCTATATTCCGCCCGACCGAGATCAGAAACCTAAACCTGCTTGGATAACTAAGCAGGTAAGGAAAACTACTCGGAATGACCGAGAAGGATGACTACTCGAATGACTACTCAGACGGAGATCAGAAACCTAAACCTGCTTGGATAACTAAGCAGGTAAGGAAAACTACTCGGAATGACCGAGAAGGATGACTACTCGGATTAACTCGACAACACAGGTATTAAACCTACATCCTTGCATAACTTGGAATCCTCCCCAAGAAGTGCCTAACTTTGAAAAATACGAGGGATGTAAAATAAAAGAAAACTGCACGTAAGACAACAATGAAGGCAAAACAGGAAATCTTTATTTATCAGGGAGGTACAAGAAAACCGGGCACCTCCCGAGCCCGAATACAAAAAAAAAGGGAAAGAAAAGAGGTTCAATCGGCCTGGGTCTCATCCCCAGCCGCGTCCTCGTCCCCGCCTTCCTCGGTGACCTGCTCATCCCAGTCGTCGTCACCATCCACCACGACGACCTCGTCCTCAACACCTCGCTGTTGCTCGGCGTCATCTTGGTCTGGCTCGACGATGACCGACCAGTCGAATCCAGCTGCCTCGGGGTGCTTTTCTATCAGATGATCACGGAAGTCTGTCATGCCGTCGAAGTAGAGATCGGTATATTCTGGGGATGTCTTAAACTCCTCGACCGCACTGGCTAGGCGGTCGGGGAGCCCGGCCACAAATTGTTGGTGCTTGGCTTGTAGGGTTGACAGCTGCCCCTCAAGCCGTGCAACTTTATCTTCCAGCCGTGCAACTTTATCTTCCAGCCGTGCAGCTTTATCTTTCGCCTCCTTGAGCAGCTTCGACATGTCCTCGGCCTCAGCCCTTGCCTTCCGAGCCTCCTCCTGGGATTGTTTGAGAGACTCCTTGGCTTGATCTAGCTCAATGTTCTTCTCACTGAGCTTCTTGTCGGAGTCCAACTTCTTCAGGAGGGTCTTTTTGTGCATCTCTTTCTCCTTGTGGATCTCCTTCATCCCAATGGAGTGCACCATATGCACGATGGCGCTCGACTGCAAAAATTAGGACGTCAGTCCTCGGCAACATATTACAAGAAAAGAACTATTGATTAGCTCCGATTCTTACAGATGCAGTGGCTCGGAGGGCTATGTTGCATGTGCTCTGGAAGTCCTCGCCCCGGATGTTCATAAAGAAGTCATCCTGGGGAACCGCGTCTCCGAGGCGCTCAAGAACCATACCACGGTAGTCCGGGCGTCTTCTCCGCGGGTCCTCGGGAGAAGCTTTGGCGGCTTCATCTTCTGAACCGACCTCTGGTGAGGCCCTGGTCGGCTGCGACGGAAGTGGTGGAACTTGGACTGATGAGGTCTGCCCGGTGCGGGTTGGGGGTTCGGGCATCGGCGTCCGCTTGCGTTTTCTCCCCACGTCGATAGCCTTGCCCTTGCCCTTCCTCAGGGTTGCCATCTGGGCACGCCTGTCAGCACGGGAGCTCGGTGCTGTCATTTCTGCACAAGGAATGCCAAGTCAAAGCAAGATCAGAATATATAATAATAATAAAAATAATAATAATAATAACGTTCCGGGCTGACCTCCGATCCGGAGTTGGCGAGACGGGTATAGGAGCCTAATCACGTCCTCGAGGTCCTCGTCGGCCACAGGTGGCCCCGCATCGAAGGAGCCACTGGACAAGTCCTCAGGAATTGGACGTGGAAGGCTCCCTCGTCGGCCACCTTGACCGGGAAGTGCTTGGCCCTGGAACGCCCGCGGCACTCGGACGAGCAACTGTAACTTGCCCGGCCCTCCGGGCAGGACGGACAGCTCGGGGAAGGCTGCTAGGACTCCCCAAACCAGCCGTAACGGGATAAAGTGTCCTTCCTCAGAAGGAAGGACTGTTGTCTGGACGGCTTCGGCTTCTCAAACAGCTCAGTCCACGGCCTTTATTACGCGGCTCGGTGCCCAAGGATGCTTGGTCCAGACGTGCCCCTGCTCAAATGACCTCGGCACTTGCTCATCCTCGGGGATGGCTTCATCGGCTCGAGCCAAAAAGTTTCCCCCGGCGTAGAACCACTCGAACTTCCATAGCTTGTCCGAGTCGGGGTTGCCCAGGATAAAATCCTTCCTAAAGCCAGTGAAATAATATCAGCCGGACTGCCGAGGAAGCTTCTTCATCTTGAATACTTGTTTGAAGGCCTCTAGCGGCATCTCGGTACTCCGGTGGTACTTCCATAGGATGTACATCCCGATCAACGACCGATAGCTGTTCGGGTTCAATTGAGCCGGGCACACGTTAAACTCGTTGAGTGCCCGGCGGAGAAAGCGGTGCAATGGTAGACGCAGCCCGGTCCTGAAGAACTCAGCTTAGAGCGTGATGAAACCCTCTGGTGCGTCTAAAGGTGAGTCTCCCTCACCGGGAACAGTGAGAATCACATCCGCCGGGATACCATACTTGGCACGCAGGTTCTCTAACCGCGACTCAGTGATGGCGCTCGTATACCCCGCCGCTGAGGTTTGCCCAGGACGGCTTACCCGATATGCCGTTACACCCCGTACGCGGGTGACCTGGACCTCCTGCTCCTCTAGCTGCTCCACCTCTGCCTCCTCGGCTGCACGCTCCTCATCAGAGACATCAACCGTGATCACCCCCGCGACTTGGACGGGGGCCCTAGCATGCAGACCAGAGGTGCTCGGGGCATCCTCGCGGGCCTGAAGCTAGGTCCTCTCCCCTGGAAGAACTCAGGAAGAGCCCGCTGTCGCCGCCCCTACATAAGGGTCTTGCTCCCTAGGACGGCCTAATGAGCTTACGCCCGTCCAGCATGTTTAAGAACTCCTGTTCGGGTACCGTCTGGGAATCGACCCTTAGGATCTGCTCCAGCCGACCGGCCCCGTCCCGCCTGGGGGACGTCACCTCGACGTCGGATTGGGTCGAAGAAGAGCTATTGCTCTTCTCGCTACTTTCGGACCATGAGACCTCTACGTTCTGGGAGTCGGATAAATCACTCATTTTCACTCGGGAAATTACCTGCTAGGGTTCTCGGTAGCTTGAGCTCGGGAGATTATGTTCTCGGCTATTGTACTTAAGCTCGGCAGCTAAAACTCTTCGGGCGTCAAATCTCTGAAAATGAAGTGTCAATTACAAAGAAGGAGGCCCTATTTATAGCCATTTTGGGTGGGAAACTTGAGCGCGAAAGCCCAGGCGCAATTAATACGCCTGACAGCCGCGCAGACAGCCGCGATTCGACACGCGTCCCCTGTCGGATCCGCGCATCTTTTCACCTCACCCGGCTTCCAATTGTCGTTTGGTCTTCCTTCTTTGAGCCGACCTCACCCACTCGGCATAGTCCACCCGTCTGAACACCGACCAGGTGAACTGGGGGGCTAATGTTGAGGATAAGCTCGACGCCACCACCGAGGACATTGACTTTGGTGGTCGGCAATTAAGCTCGGCAGACTTCAGGGAGCTTACTGTCAGTCCCCGATGCTTTATACTTCTTCCCGAGGTTCCGCTCAGGCATCCAAGGGCATGCCCCAAGAAGGCTGCCACCTCGGGATATACAGTAGCTCGGGTCGGACTACGTTGCTCATAAATATAGGCTACTACTCGCCCTAGTAGGCCAACACCAGGCAAATGAGCTTCTGTCTGATAGAGTCCAATCCATTGGATGATGGGCGTGACACTTGTTACCTACTGCCTGACACACCTTGATGTGACACCCGAGTGGCGGGCAAAACCCGTCTTGCACCCGATCCAAGTAGTGGCCTATAAATAGGATGCATTTATGACATTCTAGAGGGAGAAACTTCTTCGCACCTAACTAACTGCCGACCTTTGCCGAGCAATACCTGTCTTGAGCATCGGAGAGCCCTTGTTTATTGACTAACCCCACTATTCTCCATACCATCCCTCTTGTAGGTATACGCTCCCGGTAAAGGGCGAGCCAAAGAAGAGGTCAGAACGTGCGCAGCCACACGTGGGTGTTGATCCGACACCGGACAACGGTAAACATCAACAACTACATTGCTATATACTTCTACTAGGGTTAAGGCAACCTTTTTCAACACATGTCGCCTATACTAAGCTCCCATTTGGTTCCCATAATTCAAATCTTTATTTTTATTTTTGATTGTTCTCTAAATTTCTTGCAAAGTTAGTTTGGAAAGGGTTTGAGAAAGTGATTATTAAAATGACACTTTTCTTATGGCGCTTCGATTGTATTACACGGGGGTTTGAGAGAACAGTTGGAACTAAAAATGTTGATTTGAAAACTGTGGCATATGAGAGCTCTACACTGCAACAATATTTTATTGTTATTGTAGCTGCTAAGAGTTTTACACTATTTGCTTATTAGAACCAATTAGCTCTAACTGAGAGCCAAGCAGAGACTAAATGTTCTCCTATTCCTTCAAATAAAAAATTTCCTTGAATTTTTTTTTTAATTTAGATTAAACAAAAATTTTTCCTAATTTAAAGTTTGACTATACCTTAATCACTTTTTTAACATGAGATTCAACATTATCTTGTTTGGTTAGTGAAATATAATAAGCTTTTGTAACAATGTTAAAAAGAAGTTAGTAGTGTTCAACACAAAACACTGAGAAAGAGTAAGTCTTGCATGATAGGTGTAGAGGTCTAGTACTAGATTGTTGTTTGTCAACATTACATGTGGCTGCGCACGGTGATTGGAAAGCTTTTTCCTGCTCTTCTCGGCTTCTTGGGGTGAACCTACAACAAGAAGAGGGATGCTTTAGAGGTAAGAGGGCATCGGTCTGGTGCTAGCCAAAGACTCTCCAATGCTCAAGTCAGGTACCTGTTTGGCATAGCACGGGAGTTGAGTTAGTTGGAAAAGAGCACATTACCTTGAGCTGCAGTAAATGCACTCTATTTACAGGCTACCACTTGAACCAGGTGTTAGGTGGGTTTAGCTCATGACCCGTGTGTCACATCAAGACCTGTCAAGGAGCTGGCCGTGATCTGCACCTGAGGATTGGTCTCCATCTGATGGTTGAAATGAGGTATATGTTGACCTTTTGTGGTGAGTTGTTGCTTGGTTGCAGGCTCTAACACTCCGACCCGAGCATGTGTTCTTCCCGAGGAGGCGATGTCTTGTGTTACAGCCAGTGGGGGCCTTGTAGAGCACCTCGGGAGGAAGGGCTGAGCACATAGAGTTGCGGATTTGCCTTCTTAATGATTTTGTCGAGCTGCCATGGAGGCAGTCTTCGGGGATGGCGCTGAGCACACCCCCAACAGGAGTCCCCTAGTACACCTGGTTGGTGCTCGACGGGTGGACTATACCGGTGTGGTTGGCTGTGGTTGGCATTCAGGCTTTGTCTTAGGGCGATGAAATTTTCATGGGACACGCGGTCAAGCTCAGCGGGACATGTGTCAGCAAGCGATTGGCTGTTTCCTTGACAAGTATAATCATTGCATCTCTTCGAGTTCCGTGCCCGAGTTTCAGCTATAAATAGGAGTTGGTACTTTGTCATTCCAGAGTGTTTTTGCAACTAAATTTCTGACCTTTTAAGTTTTAGTTGGCGAGCAGTGAACTGTAATATGAGGACTTTTTCTTTCCAGACCCAAACAACTTTTTACCCAAGCAGGTAATTTCTAAACACAAACTTAACCACGAGTGACTTAAGTGACTACCAAAATGACTCGATCATCTTAGAGTTGGATGAAAGTACTGAGTCCAACTAGACAGGAACTGAGGAAGTAGACATCATGGATACTTCACTTGATCTAAATGGAGCGGCCAAGTTGGCCGAGATCCTTAGCCTTGGAGAGGGAAAGTACCAGAGAGAGAGTTCCTTGAAATGATCGAAGGGAGGTGCCAAATCAAGTCGTGCAGGAGCAAGGACCGGTACATTAGGGCAGCCACCGCAGGCGCATCTCAGGTTACTACACAGGAATATGTTAGCTTGGCGATAGCCACTGATGTGCCGAGCACCTCTAGTTGGGCCGTCGAGGCATCAGCTCCCATAATGGGAATAGTAACCATCAATCCATCCACCAACGAGGATTGGCCAATTTGATAGATATGTATGCCTTAAGGAGTAAAAATATAATACGTTTTTGGAGACATTTTTATCAATAAAGAATTTATTTATTTACATATACCAAATATTGTCCTATTTACGTTCATATTTGTTGAATGTATGTTAAGCAAACAGTAGTCTGAGATTGTCAGTCTAAACCTTTAAGAATTGGGCATATGATGGACTGATTATGCGGTAGACATGATTCTTAAGGTGACGGCCTAAAACATATGATCCGCAATCGAGGGAATAAATTTGAGCGCTTTATTCATGCAAAGATTGTTATGTTGTCTATATCCCTATTGGGAGATGGTTTGTCTTGACCATCGGAGTTGGACTCTGTGAATAGAAACATTGGCACGTTATCATAGGTGATGATGGGTTGAATCAGGACACAAAGTGAATTGATTTGGATTAATAATTTTGTCTTGGCAAATCGATTCATTTTAGACAATCATTTGTATTGTATCTTAATCCTGAGATGGATAGTGGGCCCGTTGTCTCGACTTGTGTCTTTTGATATACCAAAGGGTGATTTCCACATCTCAATAGTGGTATGCATGCCGGTACGTTGGAGGCATGACTCTTGATAGCGTAGACTTGTTATTCATAGATATGGAATCCATAGCTCCTCTTTAGGAGTAATAATATTCTCTTATATGCGTTATCCTGTAATTGAAAAACTGAAGCGCTCAACCATTTGGATGCATAGGTGTAACCGAATGGTATACTATCTTTAGATGGTAAGTTTTCTAATGGTGAGATAATGGAACGTAAGATAAAAATAATCGTGAAGGTAAGACAGAACTTGTCCTTAAGCCGATTATGGATTATCATATGAGGATACAAGACACTATGATATGTCATGGAGACTTAGCTATACGGGCTTCGTAATTCTATAAAGTACGAGAGTGCAGCTTCAAGCTTTTAGTGGAGTAGCGTTGGAGTTGATAATTGTGAAATGTATATCTGGATATTGGGTTTCATAATTATCGAAAGCTTGAACTTTATAGGTCCATTTTGGTCCCCTTTGCTAGCTCACAAAATCCTGTAGCGATACGGCGTGCTTTTTCAATAATTGGTGACTTATGTCGAATTTCAGATTGGTTTAAAAGTTGAAAGAATCAAATAACTCATGTCTATTTATTGGTTAAATTAATTTTGTAATAAAATTAATTTAACATAAACTTGTTGAATTATGGGGATAAGATAATTCTTGTCTGTTTATCGGTTGATTTAATTGGATAAATTAAATCAAGATAAACTTGTAGAATTATTGTAAATTGATTTATTTTCTTAGAGATTATCTTGATAAAGTTTGTTTCAATTAGATAACTTCTCTATTGGGTTATTTGAATCAAAACTGAGACTTTATCCTATAGAATCTTGGGTGAAAAATAAAAGATTCGTGGAGATATTTACGCGGCAGTTTGGCCTGTCGATCTACATGTTCGGCCTGCCGAGGGGGCCTGTTCAGCCTGCCAATTAGGCTGTTCGGCCTGCCGATCAGCGATAGATAAGATTACATGTTTTCATGCAGATCTTATCAGATATTGATCCGAACTTGATTCTGTTTCGAGTTTTTGAGACCTAATCTGATGAGGACTAACCCTAGGACCAATCGCTATATAAAGGGAGTAAGTCTCATGAGTTACTTAGATCAATTGAGAGATTAAGAGTGATACTCTTCTGGCGAGCATCTGAAAACTCCCTGAGAGCTTTTGTTCACAAATCACGAACACTAGCTTTGGGTTCTCTTGATTGGTTGGAAGGAGAGTCATCGGTGGAAGAGCTATACGTGTGAGCCCACACTCACTCCGATCGTGGATAGAGAATAGCAAAGAAGACCAGTTAGGTTGAGGCTCTTTTGAAACGTTGCTTCTCTTCACAGGTCGCGAAAGTTCTTCGGTACATAAAGGTTAGTAAGATTTGTTTAATTTATACATATAGCGTGTCAAACTTGTGTTTTGGAAAAATACTCTGATGTTAAAATTTTTAAAATTTCTACTGTGCACCTCACACCTATTTTTTTTGAACAATTGGTATCAGAGCCAAGGTTTTTACATAAATTTACAAGTTTGGGATCATACTGTATGTATAAATTTTGTGATCTTAATCCTCCAATGCTTGAATTTAATTTTACAAATAGAGTTGGCACTCTAGGTTTCTATATAATTATATGTTGTCATGGATTATGAGATGAATGTTCATTAATTAATTATGGTTGATTAAATTGTTATTTAATTAATTATTAATTAATTAATTTATGCAGGTTATGGTTCCTTAGAGGTTAGAATATGTATATAGGTTTTTCATGTAATTAGATGGCGGACTGTCATCTCCGTCTAGGAATTGTTATTTAATTTTAAATTTGTAAGAATTTTGTACTTAAATAATTATTCGGAGAAGACGGATTGAGAAGTCGGATCTAAAAGATCGATGATGGCGCACCCAGGTATTTCCAGTGTCTCTAATTTTATGTTTTTGAATTGTTAAAAATAAAATTAATGAATTGCATTAAAATTGTATTTTCTAGGAATAGAGATTTATGCTCAGTCAGCATGTCGAACCTTCAGTTCGGTAGGCCGATGGTCACAAATCGGCAGGCTGGACGTGTGGTTTGGCAGGCCGATAGTGGGATAGAAATAGGCTAGCTCTACTGGCAAGCCGAACTTCCAGTTTGGCATGTCGAACTTTCATGGGTCGGCAGGCCAATCTTTTAGATCGGCAGGCCGATGAAGCATGACCGGCAGGTCGATCACCCAGATCAGCCTACTGATCGAGAGCTGGAAAATTTTCAGAAAAGGTGTAATTTTTGCAGTGCAATTTTAATTTTATTTTTTGAGATGATTTTGAGAAACATTAAATTTGGATATGACCGAAAAATATGAAGTATTTGATTCATACGAGATTGAAGACTTGACGATGGGAATTATGTGAAGAAGGATACAACTTGAGGATTCAATGATGAAGAATCAATTTATGTCTCGATTATTCTCTTGTAATCTTAGCTTTCTATTCTCTAGGATGGAGCCATAATATTACGGTTATTATTATTTTGTTTGTAGCTTTGCTTGATTGCTTTGCTTGTCTACATTATAATACAATTTGCCATGTATATTGATAACATGTCATATAGAATAGGAAGTGCCGCTCATATTAAAATTGTTCATGCATAATTTTAAAATAAAACCTTGACTTCAAAAGATTGAGTGGGAGAAGGTTTTCGAAGAGAGAACCTAAGGCCTCCATCGTTGCTCCATAGGAAGAACATGGTGGTCCTGACCCCTAGGAAGGGATTTCTATCATATACCAGATTGGATCTCTGAAAGGATAAGGTATTTTAGCATGATTTATGGTTGCACACTCCTAGGTGGTGATTATAAATCATGGATAAAATATTGAAACAATGGTTATACACTCACGTTAATTTTATTATTAACCTCCCCTAGGAGCTCTGTTAATAAAATTAATGGCCAAAGAAATGATTATTAATATATGCTGGATCATACGGGTCCTGGATGGCATATATTAATTAGGAGGGGATCCGTGTTCCTCATTAAATTTGGCATGACTCCCCTAGGAGCTTGTTGAATTTTGAGTTGGGAATTATCGCTATAAGGTTGTGATATTTTTAAGGTTTTGACACATAAAAACATTTTTATAATTTTACATGATTGTGTTATCTTACTAAATTATTATGATATGTTTGCTTATGTTTGGTATATGATTCTTTATTGTAGATTAAAAATGTCTAAAAACGCTTTATCATCGATACTTGACAAAAACCTATAACTGGTGAGAATTACAATAATTGAAAATGGAACCTGGATATCGTCTTGTCCTTTGAGAAACTAAAATATGTTCTGACAGCCCCTTGTCCTCCCGAGCATACGAGGGACTCATCTAATGAGCAATTCCAAGCGTATGACCGCTGGAAAGATGCTAATGATCAAGCCCACTGCTATATTATGGCCAGCATGAATAATGTGCTGCAGGCTCAACATCAAGCTTATGAGACTGCGAAGCAGATCTTGGATAATCTTGAGGACATGTTTGGAGGCCAGGCCATAACAAAGCGGCAAGGGGCACTTTGGAAACTTCTTAACTGTAGACAGAGATCGGGAACATCTGTAAATGAGCATATGATGTTGGTCATGGGTTACCACATTGAGGCTCAAACTAATAGAGCCGACATCGATGTTGAAATTCAGATGACTATGGTCTTTGAGACTCTGTCTAAGGAATTTATTCCATTTAGAGCTACATTTAATTTGAGCAATAGACAGGATATGATCTTGACAGAACTGATGAAACAGTTGCAGAAGTTTGAACTGCTAATTAGGGAGTCTCCTGCGGGTGGAGAGGCCAACATGGTAGCTGCTTCTGGTTCCAATTCTAACTCTGGGAATGGAAAGAAGCAACGGGCCAAGAATGGGAAGTCTTCTGTTCCTGCTAATACCAAAAGCAAGAAGATGAAGAAGAAGAACCCAAAGAAGCTTAAATGCTTCTTCTGTGGAAAGGTCGGGCATATTAAGAAGCATTGCAAGGACTTCCTTTCCAAAGGAGGTAGGTGTGATCTTCTTTATTTAGAAACTTGTTTGGTTAAGGAATCTAGTGACATTTGGATCATAGATTCCGGTGCAACTAATCATGTTTGTGTTTCTCTGCAGGGGTTCAAAGAAACGCAAAATTTGCTACATGAAGACTTCACGCTTCGGGTGGGTGATGGATCCTTGGTCTCAGCGGAAGTAGTGGGAGACGCCCATCTTTACTTTGATAACTATAGGAATTTATTTTTGCAAGATTGTTTTTATGTTCCTAAATTTAAAAGGAATTTAATTTATGTATCTTGTTTATTTAAAGACTCCTACATGGTATCTTTTAATGAAAAAGTGGTGATTCGTAAAAACAAATCTTTTATCTGTTCTAGATGGATACAAAATAATCTATATTTTATCAAACCTAAGATGGACTTATTGCTTAATGCTAAGATGAATGATAATAACTCTAAAAGACTTAAAACTTCTCACTCTAATAAGACTTATCTTTGGCATTTGCGCCTTGGTCACATTAACCTGAATAGGATTCAAAGGCTGGTAAGGGATGAACCTTTAAGTCACTTAAAGGTGGAATCTATACCTCAATGTGAATCTTGTTTGGAGGGTAAAATGACCAAATGACCATACGGGTCTAGAGGCAATAGGGCCGAAGGGGTTCTAGAACTTGTGCATAGTGATGTTTGCGGACCAATGAACATCCAGGAACGAGGAGGGTATGAGTACTTCGTCACTTTTATTAACGATTACTTAAGATATGGGTATGTGTGCCTGATGCACTACAAAAGTGAAACTTTTGACAAGTTCAGGGGGTTTCGGGCTGAAGTGGAAAAGCAATTGGGTAGACCCATAAAGGCACTTCGATCCGATCAAGGTGGAGAATACCTTTTTGATGAGTTCTTGGGACACTTGCTAGAGAATGGGATTTTATCCCATTTGACTACACCGGGCACTCCGCAGCAGAATGGCATAGCTGAGAGAAGAAATAGGACTTTGTTGGACATGGTCAGGTCCATGATGAGTTATTCATCATTACCTTTATCCTTTTGGGGATATGCACTACAAACTGCATGTTATCTCTTGAATAATGTGCCTTCAAAATCGGTCCCTAAAACTCCTCACGAGTTGTGGACAAGAAGGAAGACATCCATAAACCATATTCGCATATGGGGATGTCCGGCTCATGTCCAGTTTTAGGATCCGAATAAGTTGGAAGCACGTTCGGAAGTGTGCGTGTTTGTAGGATATCCAAAAAGGACTAAAAGGGGTTATTTTTATAACCCGAAAAAAAATAAAGTCGTTAATAAAAGGGGTAAAACCCATAGGGTGTAGGTGGATCTACAAGAGAAAAAGAGGAGTGGATGGAAAGGTCGAAACCTTTAAGGCTAGACTGGTTGCTAAGGGTTATACGAGAAAGGAAGGAATCGATTATGAGGAAACCTTTTCGCCTGTAGCCATGCTTAAGTCCATCTGGATTCTCTTATCCATAGCTGCCGCTCTTGTCTATGAGATTTGACAGATGGATGTCACGACGGCTTTTCTAAATGGCTATCTTGATGAGTCCACTTATATGGAACAGCCAGACGGGTTCAAGGTCACGGGTCAGGAGGGTAAGGTTTGTAAGCTGCTAAAGTCAATTTATGGACTTAAGCAGGCTTCTCGTTCTTGGAACATAAGATTTGATCAGGTGATCAAGACTTATGGGTTCTCACAAAATGTGGATGAACCATGTGTTTATAAACACATAAAGGATGGGAAGATGGTTTTTCTACTACTCTATGTAGATGACATTCTGCTAATTGGCAATGACATTGGGGCATTATCATCGGTCAAATTATTGTTGACCAAACAGTTTGACATGAAGGACTTAGATGAGGCTAATTTTGTTCTTGGTATTCAGATCTTTCGGGATAGGAAGAACAAAATGATAGCTTTGTCACAAACTGGCTACATAGATAAAATTCTCAAGAGGTTTGCAATGCAGGATTCCAAGAAAGGTGGGCAACCATCTAGGTATGGAATTACTCTTTCTAAGAAAGACTCTCCAAAGTCTTATGAAGAAAGAGAATACATGAAGAAGGTGCCTTATACTTTCAGCAGTGGGTAGTCTCATGTATGCCATGCCTTGCACACTGACCAGATATTAGCTATGCGGTCGAGATTGTAAGTCGATTTTAGGCGGATCTAGGACCGAACCACTGGGTTGCGGTAAAGCATATTTTCAAGTACCTACGAAGGACTCGAGGGTATATGCTAGTATATTTGGGTGAGGACCTGATTCCTCTAGGATATACTGATTCGGATTTTCAATCTTGTCTGGATTCTAGGAAATCGACTTCGGGGTTTGGGTTTACTCTGGGTGGCGGTGCCATCAGTTGGAGAAGTACGAAGCAAGATTGCACTTCGGATTCAACGATGAAGGCCGAGTATGTGGCAGCTAGTGATGCTTCAAAAGAAGCAGTATGGCTCCGCAAGTTCCTTGGGGATCTTGAGGTTGTTCCTGGCATGGATAAGGCGGTATCACTGTACTGTGATAACAGTGCGGCAGTAGCTAATGCTAAGGAAACGAGATTTCACAGAAAGAGTAAACATATTGATCGGAAGAATAATATGATAAAGGACTTTGTTGAGGGGGGGCATGTCACGGTGTGCAAGATCGTGTCACAGGACAATTTAGCTGATCCATTTACGAAGACAGTTACAGGGAGAGGCTTCGAGAAACATGTGGAAGCTATAAGAATGCGAGATTTGTTGTATTTACTCACTTAGTGCAAGCGGGAGATTGTTAGATATGTATGCCTTAAGGAGTAAAAATATAATACGTTTTTGGAGACATTTTTATCAATAAAGAATTTATTTATTTACATATACCAAATCTTGTCCTATTTACGTTCATATTTGTTGAATGTATGTTAAGCAAACAGTAGTCTGAGACTGTCAGTCTAAACCTTTAAGAATTGGGCATATGATGGACTGATTATGCGGTAGACATGATTCTTAAGGTGACGGTCTAAAACATATGATCCGCAATCGAGGGAATAAATTTGAGCGCCTTATTCATGCAAAGATTGTTATGTTGTCTATATCCCTATTGGGAGATGGTTTGTCTTGACCATCGGAGTTGGACTCTGTGAATAGAAACATTGGCACGTTGTCATAGGTGACGATGGGTTGAATCAGGACACAAAGTGAATTGATTTGGATTAATAATTTTGTCTTGGCAAATCGATTCATTTTAGACAATCATTTGTATTGTATCTTAATCCTGAGATGGATAGTGGGCCCGTTGTCTCGACTTGTGTCTTTTGATATACCAAAGGGTGATTTCCACATCTCAATAGTGGTATGCATGCCGGTACGTTGGAGGCATGACTCTTGATAGCGTAGACTTGTTATTCATAGATATGGAATCCATAGCTCCCTCTTTAGGAGTAATAATATTCTCTTATATGCGTTATCCTGTAATTGAAAAACTGAAGCGCTCAACCATTTGGATGCATAGGTGTAACTGAATGGTATACTATCTTTAGATGGTAAGTTTTCTAATGGTGAGATAATGGAACGTAAGATAAAAATAATCGGGAAGGTAAGACAGAACTTGTCCTTAAGCCGATTATGGATTATCATATGAGGATACAATACACTATGATATGTCATGGAGACTTAGCTATACGGGCTTCGTAATTCTATAAAGTTCGAGAGTGCAGCTCCAAGCTTTTAGTGGAGTAGCGTTGGAGTTGATAATTGTGAAATATATATCTGGGATATTGGGTTTCATAATTTTCGAGAGCTTGAACTTTATAGGTCCATTTTGGTCCCCTTTGCTAGCTCACAAAATCCTGTAACGATACGGCGTGTTTTTTCAATAATTGGTGACTTGTGTCGAATTTATCGGATTGGTTTAAAATTTGAAGGAATCAAATAACGCATGTCTGTTTATTGGTTAAATTAATTTTGTAATAAAATTAATTTAAGATAAACTTGTTGAATCATGGGGATAGGATAATTCTTGTCTGTTTATCGATTGATTTAATTGGATAAATTAAATCAAGATAAACTTGTAGAATTATTGTGAATTGATTTATGTTCTTAGAGATTATCTTGATAAAGTTTGTTTTGATTAGATAACTTCTCTATTGGGTTATTTGAATCAAAACTAAGACTTTATCCTATAGAATCTTGGGTGCAAAATAAAAGATTCGTGGAGATATTTACGCGACAGTTCGGCCTGCCGATCAGCGATAGATAAGATTATGCGTTTTCACGCAGATCTTATCAGATATTGATCCAAACTTGATTCTGTTTTGAGTTTTTGAGACCTAATCTGATAATGACTGACCCCAGGACCAATCACTATATAAAGGAAGTAAGTCTCATGAGTTACTCAGATCAATTGAGAGATTAAGAGGGATACTCTTCTGGCGAGCATCTGAAAACTCCCTAAGAGCTTTTGTTCACAATCATGAACACTAGCTTTGGGTTCTCTTGATTGGTTGGAAGGAGAGTCACCGGTGGAAGAGCTGTACGTGTGAGCCCACACTCACTCCGATCGTGGATAGAGAATAGCAAAGAAGACCAATTGGTTGAGGCTCTTCTGGAACGTTACTTCTCTTCACGGGTCGCGGAAGTTCTTCGATACATAAAGGTTAGTAAGATCTGTTTAATTTATACATATAGCGTGTCAAACTTGCATTTTGAAAAAATACTTTGATGTTAAAATTTTAAAATTTTCGCTGCACACCTCACGCCTATTTTTTTCCAACACAACTGGAGGCGACAAGGCCGAGGACGAGGAGGACAAAGAAGAGAGGCCTGTCATGGCGGCCAGGGGGGGCCGGGAAGTAGTTGCTTATAGGAGAGATCGGCCCGATTAGACATTGGCAGCAGTATTTATTTCATGGATGATGCCGAGCCACCTTGAAACCCTGCATCGAGAATATCAGATTCCCAATGATGTCATCCTTGTGCTGCCCCAGGAGGGGGATTCGCCTATGGACTTGTTGGAGGGGTACATTACTTTGTATGCGAAGTTCTTTTGAGCAAGATTCTGCCTTCCATTCCACCCTTTCCTTCGACGGGCCCTCAATGATTTGAACATGTACCGTACTCAATTGAACCCAAATTGCTATAGATCCCTAATTGGGATGTACATTTTGTGGAGGTACTACAACGTGACTGAGATATTGTGGGAGCCCTTTAAGCAGGTCTTTAAGATGAAAAGGCTTCCTCGATAGACCAAGTAGTACTACTTCACTGGCTTCAAGAAAGATTTCATTCTTGAGAATCCCAACTCAGATAAGCTCTAGAAGTTTGAGTGATTCTATGTCGGGGGGAACTGGATGTCCTAGGCCGATGAGGCTATGCTCGATAATCAGGTGATCCCAAGGAGATTTGAGTAGGGACACATGTGGTCGAAGAGACCATGGGCACCGAGCAGGGTCATCGTAGCCATAGAAGAATTATATGCAAAGCTTGAAGCTTCTCGGCAATAGGCATTTCTATTGCAGAAGACTAATCTCGCCCATTATGGCTGGTTTAGGGGGTCTAGCTCAACTAACCCCTATCAAGATGATGTTCCACTTGCTCGTCCTACCGAGCGAATGACCATTTCAAAGCGTGGTGCTACTGACATCTCAGGGCCAAGCACTTATCTAGCAGGGTAGCCTGCGGGGGAGCCATCATGCACTAGTTCTGAGAACTTTTCTTGTGGTTCCCTTGGTTTGAGGCCACCCATAGTTGACGAAGAGCTTGGGGACATGATCAGGCTACTGCACTTGCTAGGCCAGCTCCGGATCGGAGGTTTGCATCGAGTTTTTTTTTTTTTTGTGTTGTTGTTGAGCTCAGTTTGACTTGGTAATTTTTCTTCTTGTTGACATGTCTTCGAAAGGGATGTCGAAGCAGGAAAGGTAGTGGATGATAGATGAGATCTGCCAGTCTAAAGGAAAAGAGGTCTCCTAGCCTAAGAGGAGAAGGACTGAGGAACTTGAGTGTCCTGTGGCTACCGATCCGTCGAGCATCCCGTCACCGTCTTCAAGATAGAGGGACTTGTTAAGTTGTGGTGATGGCAGCCCTCCTCTTGCTGCCATCATCCTCTTGCTGCTGCCAGTTGATTCATCAAAGAGGCACCACCCGTCACACCCCCTAATGGTCAAGACCATCGGGGAGGCAATGCCAACAAAGAGTTCTTTGTGGTAGCTAGGGAGCAGATGTTCTCAAACTACTTTCGCTTGGCCTTCCAACTAACCATCCAGGTATGCCCCATTTAAATTCCAAGCTCCTTATTACTTGGGTGTTTTCTTGGTTTCTAATTTATGCTCTTGCAGGCCTACTCGTATAAGAAGGACGTTGACCTCCTAGCCAAGTACACATTCCACACTGAGTGGAGAAAGGCCGACAAGGCCGCTGAAGAGAAAGATAGGGTGTAGAAGTTGCTTGAGAAGAAGGAGAATGAGCTTTCCTAGGCGAAGGCTGATATGACAGCCAGGAAAGCCCAGAGTAGGTCATCTTGGTGCGCGTGGAGACAGAGCAGGCACAAGCTGCCCTCCTTGAAGAAACGAATAAGGCCTCGACCGCTCGGGATAAACACGAGCAGTTTTTGAGGGAGAAGCTACCCAGTAGACTGACCTAGGCAGTGGAGGAATTTAAGAGCTCTACTGATTATGCAAACAACTACTATCTTGGGATGAAGGACTTACAAGAGCATCTTTTCGAGAAGTATTTTGAGGCCACTGCCATAGATTGGTCGTTTATTGTTGAGCTCGAATCTAGCGAGGAAGATGACAAGATCGAGGAGGTCCAGGCTCTGGCAGTGTAGGGCTTGATCGTCGATTTGGAAGCCAACGATGGCGAGGTCGAAGCCCAGAATTGATGGCCTTTTTTGTAATTTTTACTTTTCTCTGTCTGGCTTAGGAGGTGCCTAGTTATCTGTACCTCCTACCAAAACATTAATAAAATTTTTAAAGTTTCTTGGGTTATCCTTTTGTTTCTGTTTATTATATAATTTTATTAGGCTGAGTAAGAACATGTCCACTTTTCGGTCCTTTTTGTTTGGGAACACCTGTTCTGTGTGTCTGATCTGGGCTGGCTATGACGACGCATAGTCCCCTATGCCTCCTTAGACTTGTTTAAGTCATTTAGGATTTTTACAGGTCTAATTATGATCGGGAGTTAAATTCCCTAGGGTCATGACCAGCTCGGTATGACTATTTGTTGGGTCATCCATGATGCATTGGACTAGTGGGCTACTATTTCAAGTCCACTTATGGTCGGCATATGTGCTGACCAACCCCCCAATTGGGAGCTAAGGCGGCCCCTTCTCTTTGAGGGTTGTGGCCTTTTTGAAATTCAAATTGCTCAAAGGAATTCTTTAAATTTGTATCTTTCATTAATTTTTCTTTTTTGTACATTTCTCTACTCTGCTCGGCAGGTCTTTTAGTTACAAAAGGAATATTGAGGCCAGAGATCAAAAAAGGCGTTCTGGCGCTTGTCAACAAAAAAAAATTTCTTCAAGTGCTTGGCATTCTAAGGGTGTTCGAGCACATTTCCTTCCATATCTGCTATCTTTTATGTTCTTTGTCAGACGATGCTAATCACCTTGAACAGCTGTCCCATTTAGGTCCAAAGGAACCGAGCCTGGGCTGTGCAACGATGACGTTCTTCAAGACTAGATCACCAACTTTAAAGCTTCTCGTATGAACCCGCATGTTATAATACTGGGTGACAATTTGATTCCAAGCAGTAGCATGGATGAGGGCAGTGTCTCTCTTTCTTCTAAAAGGTCAAGCTTGGACATCATAAGCTAGCGTTTTGTAGCCCCTCATAGTATTCGACCCTGAAGCTCGGTAAATTGACCTCAACTGGGATTACAGCTTCAGCTCTGTAAACTAAGGAGAATGGAGTTTCTCCCCATGGCAGTCCGGGCAGAGTACGGTATGCCCAGGCACCTTCGGGAGCTCATCGATCTATGTGCCTTTAAGCCTTTCCAATTTCTTCTTTAGGTTGGCTTTGATGGTTTTGTTGACTGCTTCAACCTGTTCGTTGCTCTAAGGACACCCAGGCGAGGAGAATCCCTTCTTGATGCCAAGCTATTCACACATTCTGAGGAGATTGGTTGCTTCAAACTACTTAGCGTTGTCGGTAACTATGGTGTGGGGGATGTCGTATCGGCAAATGATGTTCTTTCAAATAAAGTTGGTGCACTTGGCTTCAGTTATGTCGTTGTAGGGTTTGACCTCTACCCACTTAGTGAGGCAATCAATGGTCATATACAGTATTTGAATTGTGATCAGGCTAGGGCAGAGGTTCGATTAGGTTAATGGCCCACTTGACGAATGGCCAGGCAGATACAACAGAGTTGAGTGGCTCGACGTGCTGTCCAATTGCTTGGGCAAACTACTAGCACTTGAGGTATTTGCGTATGTATTCTTTGCAATCTTGATCTATGATCGGCTAGTAATAGCCTTGATGGAGGCACTTAAATGATAAAGAGCGCCCCCTACATGATTGCCACACAATCCGTTGTGAATCTCTTACATGAGGTATTAAGCTTCTTGAGGCCCAACACATCGTTGATAGGGCGTGGTGTAGCCACTTCTGTAACGTTTCCTTTCGATCAATGAATACTAGGCCGAGTTGTTACAGATACGCTGGGCTTTCTCTCAGTCACCGAGCAGTTCAGCTGTGGTTAGGTATTGGATGATAGGGTCCATCCAGGTGCCTGTTTTCTTGTCCGCTACATTCAGTACTTGTTTACTGATGCTTGGCTCTGCTAGCCTCTCGATTGGAACTGATGCCAAGTTGTTGTCTTTTAGGCCTGAGGCTAGCCGAGCGAGCATGTCAGATTTGGCATTTTTTGACCTCGGGATCTGGACAAAAGAATAGGCTCTGAATTGTTCGACCGGTGCTTTGACTTCTTTTAAGTATGCGACCATGGATTCAGTTTGTACTTGGAACCCACCGTTAACCTGCTAGACTACAAGCATCAAATCGTTGTGGATGCGAATGTAATCCACCCTGAGGTCTTGCGTGATTTTGAGCCCAACTATTAAGGCTTCATATTCGGCTTCGTTGTTGGATGTCTTGAAGTTGAAACAGAGTGCGTAACTTGCCTTGTGGCCGTCTGGACTGGTGAGGATGAGTCCAGCGCTAGAGTTGTTCATGCTTAATGATCCGTCCGTGAACAACTTCCATTTGGGCTCAGGGTCGGTAGCGCTACTGCTAGCGAAGTCGAGGTCTTCAATGGGAGCCTTCTTAGCCAAGGGGTGACTTGCCTGGCGTCCGTAAATTTTGTAGTGAAGTCAGCCAAAGCTTGTGCTTTTATGGCCGTCCAGGGCACAAAAAGTATATCGTATTGCCCAAGCTCTACTAACCACTTGGCCATCCAACCGGAGATCTCTAAATTTTGTAGGATTTGGCACGAGGGATACTTGGTCAGGACTTGAATCGTATGCACCTAGAAATAAGGTCGGAGTTTTTGGGTAGAGGTGATAAGGGCAAGTGCTAGCTTCTCCAACGGAGGGTATTGCTCCTTGGCGCCTTGAAAAGCTTTGCTGGTGTAGTAGACTGGCTCCTGAATTTTTTCTTCCTCTCAAACATGGACCAAGCTGACTGCCTTCTCAGAAACAACCAAGTAGGCATAGAGCGTCTTTCCCAGTAAAGGTTTGAATAGAAGCGGGGGCGTGGCCAAATATCTTTTGAGATTCTAGAATGCTTCCTTACACTCCCTGCTCTATTCAAACTTCCCCTCGAATGCCTAAAAAAGAGGTTGGCACTTGTCGGTAAACTAAAAGATGAACTTGGATAAGGCTGCTTCTATGTCGGTCAGCTTCTGGACTTCTTTGATGCTGTAGGGAGAGTGCATATCTATCACAGCTTGTGCTGTGGTAGGATTGACTTTGATGCCATGGTGATTGACCATAAACCTAAGAAACTTTTGAATTCCACCTCGAATGCACATTTAGTTGTGTTGAGTTTCATCTTATATTCCTAAAGTATGTCGAAGCTAGCTCGGAGATCGGTAATATGGTCTGCTGCTTGGGACAGATTTGACGAGCATGTCATCGATGTATACCTCTATAGTTTTCCCGATCAACCAAGCAAACATCTTATTTACGAGGCGTTGATAGATGGTCTTCAGTCCAAACGGCATGACCACATAGAAGAATAGTCCTTGGTCCATGGTGAAAGCGGTCTTTATTTGGTCTTCTTCAGCCATCTTGATTTAGTTGTATTCGGAGTAGGCGTCCTTGAAGCTTAACAACTTGTGCCCAACCATTACATCCATCGGTTGGTCTATCCGGGACAGCGGGAAGCAGTCCTTTGGGCAGGCTTTGTTCAGGTTAGTATAATCAATGCAAACTTGCCACTTCCCATTGGCATTTTTTACTAGGACTACATTTGCCAACCACTCTAGGTATGTGACCTCCCATATAAACCTGGCCTTCAAGAGCTTTTGGACTTCTTTATTGACGGTGGCATACCTCTCCAAGTTGAATGCTATTCTTTTTTAGATGACCGGTTTGTGTTCGGGATGGACGTTGAGGTGGTGACAGATTGTATTGGGGTCGATGCCGGGCATGTCCTCATGAGACCAGGCGAACACATCCTGATATTCCATTAGGAACTTCTCTGGGTAAGCTTGGATCTTAAGCTTCAGTTGGGACCCGAGTTGGACTGTTCAGTCGGGGTGTTTAGGGTGTAAATGGTACGGCACTAGGTCTTCTATCGGTATGGCTCGCACTTCTTCTTCTGGCATTCAGGAATCAAGGTTGGATAGCATTTTTGGTTTTTGCTTAGTAAGAAGGCCATCTCGCTCACCTTTAGTATGGCCGAGATAGTTAATTGTCGGGCTGTAGCTTCTTTAATGGCCTTAGCACAACACTTGTGAGAGTTCTTTTAGCTAGACCTGATTACTCCGACCCCATTCTCTTTCGAAAACTTCATCGCTAAATGATAAGTGGAGACCATAGCTTTGAGGGCATTAAGGGTTGGCCGCCAGATGATAATATTGTGTTAAGAGGATTTATCGATGACAAAGAAGTCGAATAGATGCGTTATTCGAGCAGCACCCTCACCAAATGTGAACGGCAAGCCAATCTTGGCTACTACTCGAACTCATTCCCCTATGAAGCTATACAAAGGTGTCCGGACTCGGGTTAGTGTGGAGTTGCTGATCTTTAACTTGTCGTAGGCTTATTCAAACATGATATCGGCTGAGCTCCCGTTATCAATTAGCACTCGTCGGACTATGTTGTCGGTGATCTGGAGCTTACACACTAGAGTGCCATTATGTAGGTGGATGAGTTTATCTACTTTCTCTCCAATGAAGGTGATGGGAATGTCTTCTTGCCTATAAATTTTTGTATATGCTTGGACATGTTCATGAGGTCGCCCCTCTCAACAAGCCGAGCCTTTCGAGCATATGCTTGTTGGCCACTTGAGGTGTCCTTAGTAATTGGCCTGCCAAAAATCATATGTACAATGTTTGATGGGTCCAGGGCGTTCCCACTATTGTTGCGTGGATAGGGCTGCCCTTCTCGAGCTGGCTAGTCGTTCCTCCTGGCATTAGTGTTAAGGGTCAGTACTCACTCTACAAACTCTCGTAGGTGCCTATCTTAGATGAGCATCTTGATCTAATCCTTAAGCTGGATGCAGTCACGGGCATTATGTCCGACGTCTTTGTGAAAGTTGTAGTATTTATTTTGGTCTCTCTTGGCTCTACTTCCCTTCAACGGAGGAGAGTCCCAATAGGTTCCTATTACTTAGTTTAGCACCTCATTAATGCTGGCAACAAGGGCATGTAGCTTTAGAACTTCTCGGTCGGGACTTTGGATTTGTCAATTTTTGGCTTTTTACTTTGGTCAGTCTCAGGCTGCTTGAGTAGAATTTTATGCTTCTTCCCCTTCTACTTGTTGTCGCTGCTACCTTTGCCTTCTTGGCAGCTCTTCATATATTTAGTTGCGTCGGCATGCCTCTAGGCATAACTGAGTATTTGAGAAAATGTGCTCGGCAGCTTGAGGGTGAAAGACCAAATCAGGTTTCTATCTCTAGGACCTTCTGAGAAGGCGTGCTTCAAGGACTTGTCTTTTAAGTGCCTCACCTCCAGTATAGCTTGGCTGAAGCGGTTGATGTAGTCCCTGACGCTTCCATCCCCCTACTTAACAGCATAGAGTTGGGTCAATTCCTTCCTTCTTGTCTTAGAAGGCAGCTGAGAAGGCATTAGATAGCTGGTAGAATGAGATCATGGTGCCTGGCTTAATACATCAAAACCATTATCGAGCTGGGTTGATTAGAGTGAGTGAAAACGCCTTACACATCGCGGCGTTACTAGCATTCTAGGGCAGCATATGACCTTGATATAACTCCAGGTGCTTGTTTACATTGGTGGTTCTGTCATATGGCTTAATTTGAGGAACCTTGAATTTGTTTGACATTAGGGCCCACATGATTGCATCAGTGAAGGGTAGGTCTGGTATGCCTCTTTCATCTAGCCCGAAACAACAGTTCTAGATCTAGTCGATCTATCGTTGCAGGTCCCAAAATTGATAACTGTTGGTATCTTTGGGAAGTTCCACCCTATATTGGGCTCTGCCCTCACCCTTTTTGCCTCTTCTGTCATACCTATCTCGAGGAGGACGGTTCCCTTGGTCCCTGAGCCTATTGAAGACTAATGCTTAGGAACCTTGTGGGGATCTATCACGACCTCCCCGAAGACTAATCTGGCTTTCTCGAATAAGTCTGTTGTGTTGGAAACGTGGTACGCAGTGGAACTTTAAAAATTTTCATCACGGTAATTTCCAAAACACAAGTTTGACATGTTATATGTATAAATTAGACAGATCTTACTAACCTTTGTGTGAAGAACCTCCACAGCCTGTGAAGAAAAGTAACGTTCCAAAAGAGCCTCAACCAACTGGTCTTCTTTGCTATTCTCTATCCACAACCGGAGTGAGTGTGGGCTCACACGTACAGCTCTTCCACCGGTGACTCTCCTTCCAATTAAGAGAAAGAACCCAAAGCTAGTGTTCGTGATTTGTGAACAAAAGCTCTCAGGGAGTTTTTCAGATGCTCACAAGAAGAGTATCACTCTTAATCTCTCAATTGATCTTAGTAAATCATGAGACTCACTCCCTTTATATAGCCATTGGTCCTAGGGTCAGTCCTTATTAGATTAGGTCTCAAAAACTCGAAACAGAATCAAGTTTGGATTAATATCTGATAAGATATACGTGAAAACGCGTAATCTTATCTCCCGTTGATCGGCAGGCTGAACAGCCTGATCGGCAGGCCGAACACATCATTCGGTAGGCCGAACTCCCGAGAAAAAATCTCCACGAATCTTGTATTTTCCACCTGAGATTCTAAAGGATAAAGTCTTAGTTTTAATTCAAAAAACCCAATAGAGAAGATATCTGATCAAAACAAACTTTATCAAGATATTCTAAGAAAATAAATCAATTCACAATAATTCTACAAGTTTATCTTAATCTAATTTATCCAAAATTAAATCAACCGATAAACAGACAAGAATTATCTGATCCAATAATTCAACAAGTTTATCTTAAATTAATTTTATTATAAAATTAATTCAACCAACAAACAGACATGAATTATTTGATTCTTACAAATTTTAAACCAATCTGATAAATCCGACATAAGTCACCAATTATTGGAAATGCATGCCGTGTCGTTACAGGATTTTGTAAGCTAGCAAAGGGGACCAAAATGGACCTATAAAGTTCAAGCTCATGATAATTATGAAACCCAATATCCTAGATATACATTTCACAATTATCAACTCCAACGCTACTCCACTAAAAGCTTGGAGCTGCACTCTCGAACTTTATAGAATTACGAAGCTCGTGTAGCTAAGTCTCCATGACATATCAAAGTGTATCATATCCCCATATGATAATCCATAATCGGGTTAAGGACAAGTTTTGTCTTACCTTCCCGATTATTTTTATCTCACGTTCTATTGTCTCACAATTAGAAAACTTACCATCCAAAGATAGTATACCATTCGGTTACACCTATGTATCCAAATGGTTGAGCGCTCCAATTTTCCAATTACAGGACAACGTATATAAGAGGATATCATTACTCCTAAAGAGGAGCTATGGATTCCATATCTATGAACAACAAGTCCACGCTATCAAGAGTCATACCTCCAACGTACCGGCATGCATACCACTATTGAGATGTGGGAGTCAGCCATTGGCACATCAAAAGACACAAGTCGAGACAACGGGCCCACTATTCATCTCAGGATTAAGATACAATACAAGTGATTGTCTAAAGTGAATCGATTTGCTAAGACAAAATTATTAATCCAAATCAATTCACTTTATGTCCCGATCTAACACATTGTCACCTATGACAAAGCGCCAATGTTTCTATTCACGGAGTTCAACTCTGATGGTCAAGACAAACCATCTTCCAAAAGGGATATAGACAACATAACAATCTTTACATGAATAAAGTGCCCAGCTTTATTCCCTTGATTGTGGATCATATGTTTTAGATCGTCACCTTAAGAATTGTGTCTTCCGCATAATCAGTCCATCATATGCCCAATTCTTAAGGTTTAGACTGACAGTCTCAGACTACTGTTTGCTTATGATACATTCAACAAATATGAACTTAAAGAGGACAAGATTTGGTATATATAAATGAATAATTCTTTATTGATAAAAAATGTCTTCAAAAACATATTACATTTTTACTCCTTAGGGCATACATGTCTAACAATCTCCCATTTGCACTAAGTGAGTAAATGCAGCAAATTTTGTATCCCCATAGCTTCCACATGCCTTTCGAAGACTCTCCCAGAAAGTGTCTTCGTAAATGGATCAGCTAAATTGTCCTCTGACGCGATCTTGCACACCGTGACATGCCCGCCCTCAATGAAGTCCTTTATCACATGATACTTCCGATCAATATGCTTACTTTTCTTGTGAAATCTTGGTTCCTTAGCATTAGCTACCGCCGCACTGTTATCACAATACAGTGATACCGCTTTATCCATACCCGAAACTACTTCAAGATCCCCAAGGAACTTGCAGAGCCACACAGCTTCTTTCGAAGCATCACTAGCCGCCACATACTTGGCCTCCATCGTTGAATCCAAAGTGTAATCTTGCTTCGCACTTCTCCAACTGATGGCACCGCCACCCAGAGTAAACACAAACCCCGAAGTTGATTTCCTAGAATCCAGACAGGATTGAAAATCCGAATCTGTGTATCCTAGAGGAGTTAAGTCCTCACCCGAATACACAAGCATATACCCTCGAGTCCTTCTCAGGTACTTAAAAATATGCTTTACTGCAACCCAATAGTTCGATCCTGGATCCGCCTGAAATCAACTTATAATCCTGACCACATAGCTAATATCTGGTCATGTGCAAAGCATGGCATACATGAGACTACCCACCGCCGAAGCATAAGACACCTTCTTCATGTATTCTCTTTCTTCATAAGACTTTGGAGAGTCTTTCTTAGAAAGAGTAATTCTAGACCTAGATGGTTGCCCACATTTCTCGGAATCCTGTATTGCAAACCTCCTGAGAATTTTATCTATGTAGCCGGCCTGCGACAAAGCTATCATTTTGTTCTTCCTATCTCGAAAGATCTGGATACCGAGAACAAAATTAGCCTCACCCAAGTCCTTCATGTCAAACTGCTTGGTCAACCATAATTTGACCGATGACAATGCCCCAACGTCATTGCCAATTAGCAGAATGTCATCCACATAGAGCAGTAGAAAAACCATCTTCCCATCCTTAATGTGTTTGTAAACACATGGTTCATCCACATTTTGTGAGAACCCATAAGTCTTGATCACTTGATCAAATCTTATGTTCCAAGAACAAGAAGCCTACTTCAGTCCATAAATTAACTTCAGCAGCTTACAAACCTTAACCTCTTGACCCGCGACCTTGAACCCGTTTGGTTGTTCCATATAAATGGACTCATCAAGATAGCCATTCAAAAAAGCCGTCTTGACATCCATTTGCCAAATCTCATAGTCGAGAGCGGCAACTATGGATAAGAGAATCCGGATGGACTTAAGCAAGGCTACAAGCGAAAAGTTTTCCTTATAATCGATTCCTTCCTTTTGCGTATAACCGTTAGCTACCAGTCTAGCCTTAAAGGTTTTGACCTTTCCATCGACTCCTCTTTTCCTCTTGTAAATCCACTTACACGCTATGGGTTTTACCCCTTTGGGAAGATCCACAAGCTCCCAGACCCGATTAGTTTCCATAGACTTTTTCTCTATGTTCATGGCCTCTGTCCAGAGTCTTGAATCAACATCCTCCATAGCTTCTGCGTAAGTATAAGGAACCCTGTTATGTTCATCCGGTTCAGCCAAAAAGACTTCCCCATTGAACATATACCTCTCAAGTTGATGCCCGATCCTCCCACTACTCCGAAGCCCTTGAGATTGTTGTTCATGTTTGTTTGGTTTTTCTACACTGATCGGAATGGTTTTGTTTGAAACCTCCAGAGTGAACGGATCACCCCTTAACTCCTCAAGCACCACTTTGCTTCGAGGTTTAAAGTTGTCCATGTAACTCTCCTCAAGAAAAGTTGCATTAGTTGAAACCATGACTTTATTTTCCTTTGGGTTATAAAAATAACCCCCTTTAGTCCCTTATGGATATCCTACAAACATGCAAACTTTCGAACGTGCTTCCAACTTATTCGGATCCTTAAACAGGACATGAGTTGGACACCCCCATATGCGATTATGGTTTAAGGATGTCTTCCTTCTTGTCCACAACTCGTGAGGAGTTTTAGGGACCGATTTTGAAGGCACATTGTTCAAAAGATAACATGCAGTTTGTAGTGCATATCCCCAAAAGGATAAAGGTAATGATGAATAACTCATCATGGACCTAATAATGTCCAACAAAGTCCTATTCCTTCTCTCCGCTACGCCATTCTACTGCGGAGTGCTCAACGCAGTCAAATGGGATAAAATCCCATTCTCTAACAAGTGTCCCAAGAACTCATCAGAAAGGTATTCCCCACCTCGATCAGATCAAAGTGCCTTTATGGGTCTACCCGATTGCTTTTCCACTTCAGCCCGAAACTCCCTGAACTTATCATAAGTTTCGCTTTGGTGGTGCATCAGGTACACATACCCATATCTTGAGTAATCGTCAATAAAAGTGACGAAGTACTCATGCCCTCCTCGTGCCTAGATGTTCATCAGTCCACAAACATCACTATGCACAAGTTCTAGAACCCCTTCAGCCCTATTGCTCTTAGACCCGTATGGTCTTTTGGTCATTTTATCCTCCAAACAAGATTCACATTGAGGTATAGATTCTACCTTTAAGTGACTTAAAGGTCCATCCCTTACCAACCTTTGAATCCTATTCAGGTTAATATGGCCAAGGCGCAAATGCCAAAGATAAGTCGTATTAGAGTGAGAAGTTTTAAGTCTTTTTGAGTCATTATCATTTATCTCAACATTAAGCAATAAGTCCATCTTAGGTTTGATAAAATATAGATTATTTTGCATCCATCCAGAAGAGATAAAAGATTTGTTTTTACGAATCATCACTTTTTCATTAAAAGATACCACGTAGAGTCTTTAAATAAAGAAGATATAGAAATTAAATACCTTTTAAATTTAGGAACATAAAAGCAATCTCGTAAAATTAAATTCCTATAATTATCAAAGTAAAGATGGACATCTCCCACTGTTTCCGCTGAGACCGAGGATCCATCTCCCATCCGAAACGTTAAGTCTTCACGTAGTAGACTTCTTGTTTCTTTGAATCCCTGCAGAGAAACACAAACATGATTAGTTGCACCGGAATCTATGACCCAGATGTCTCTGGATTCCTCAACCAAATAAGTTTCTAAATATAGAAGATCACACCTACCTCCCTTAGAAAGGAAGTCCTTGCAATGCTTTTTTATATGCCCGACCTTACCACAAAAGAAGCACTTAAGCTTCTTTGGGTTCTTCTTCTTCTTCTTCTTCTTGCTCTTGGTAGCAGCAGGAATAGAAGACTTCCCGTTCTTGGCCCGTTGCTTCTTTCCATTCCCAGAGTTAGGATTGGAACCAGAAGCAGCTACCATGTTTGCCTCAGCACCAACAGGAGACTCCCTAATCAGCAGTTTAAACTCCTATAATTATTTCATCAGTTCTGTCAAGGTCATATCCCATCTATTACTTAAATTAAAAGTAGCTCTAAATAGAATAAATTCCTTAGACAGAGTCTCAAAGACCATAGTCATCTGAGTTTCAGCATCGATGTCAGCTCCATTGGTTTGAGCCTCAACGAGGTAACCCATGACCAACATCATGTGCTCTTTTACAGATGTCCCCTGTCTCTGTCTATGGTTTAAGAGTTTTCGAAGCACCCCTTGCCGCTTTGTTATGGCTTGGCCTTCGATCATATCTTCAAGATTATCCAAGATCTACTTCGCAGTCTCATAATCCTGATGTTGAGCTTGCAGCACGTTGTTATGCTAGCCATAACATAACAGCGGGCCTGATCATTAGCATCTTTTCAGCGATCGTATGCTTGGAATTGCTCATTACTTGAGTCTCCTGTAGGTTCGGAAGGACAAGGGGTTGTCAGTACATATTTTAGTTTCTCAAAGGATAGGACGATGTCCAGGTTTCGTTTTCAATCGTTATAATTCTCACCGGTTAATTGGTTTTTGTCAAGTATCGATGATAAAGCGTTTTTAGACATTTTCAATCTACAATAAAGAATCATATACCAAACATAAGCAAACATATATAATAATTTAGTAAGATAACACAATCATGTAAAACCATACAAATGTGTTTATGTGTCAAAACCTTGAAAATATCACAACCTTACAATGATAATTCCCAACTCAGAATTCAATAAGGTCCTAGGGGAGTCATGCCAAATTCAATCAGGAACACGGATCCTCTCGTGATTAATATATGCCATCCAGAACCCGTATGATCTAGCATATACTAATAATCGTTTCTTTGGCATTAATTTTATTAACAGAGCTCCTAAGGGAGGTTAATAATAAAATTAATGTGAGTGTATAACCATTGTTTCAATATTTTATCCATGATTTATAATCACCACCTAGGGGTGTGCAACCATAAATCACACTAAAATACCTTATCCTTTCAGAGATCCAATCTGATACATGATAGAAATCCCTTCCGAGGGGTCAGGACCACCATGTTCTTCCTATGGACCAACGATGGAGGCCTTAGGTCCTCTCTTCGAAAACCTTCTCCCACTCAATCTTTTGAAGTCAAGGTTTTATTTTAAAATTATGCATGAACAATTTTAATATGAGCGGCACTCCCTATCCTATATGACATGTTATCAATATACATGGTAAATCATATTATAATGCAGACAAGCAAAGCAATCAAGCAAAGCTACAAGCAAAATAATAATAACCGTAATATTATGGTTCCACCCTAGAGAGTAGAAAAACAAAGATTACAAGAGAATAATCGAGACATTTATCGATTCTTCATCCTTGAATCCTCAAGCTGTATCCTTCTTCATGCAATACCCATCTTCAAGTCTTCAATCCCGTTATGAATCAAAAAACTTGATATTTCCAGTCACATCCAAATTTAATGTTTCTCAGAATCGTCTCAAAAATAAAATTAAAACTGCACCGAAAAAATTACACCTTTTCTGGACACTTGGTAGCTCTCGGTAGGCAGGCCGATTTGGGTGATCGGCCAGCCGGTCATAAAGGTTCAGCCTGCTGGCAGAGCACCCCAACCCACTATCGGCCTGCCAGACCACACGTCCGGTCTGTCGATCTGTAACCATCGACCTGTCGAACTGTAACGTCCGACATGCCGACTGAGCAGGAAAAATTATTCCAGAAAATACAACTTTAATGCAATTTATCAATTTTATTTTTAACAATTCAAAAACATAAAATTAGAGACTCAGGAAATACCTGGGGGCGCCATCATCATTCTTCTAGATCTGTCATCTAGATCCGTCTTCTAGATCCATCTTCTCTGAATAATTATTTAATTACAAAAATTCTTACAAATTTAAAATTAAATAACAATTCCTAGACGGAGATGATAGTCCGCCATCTAATTACATGAAAAACCTAGATACACATTCTAACCTCTAAGAAACCATAATCGGTATTAATTGATAAATAATTAAACAACAATTTAATCAACCATAATTAATTAATAAACATTCACCACATAATCCATGACAACATATATATTATATAGAAACCTAGAGTGTCATCTCTCTATAAAATTCAATTCAAACATAGGAGAGATAGAGATCACAAAATTTATGCATATATTATGATCACAAACTTGTAAATTTATGAAAAAAAAAACATAGCTCTGATACCAATTGTTGGAAACGCAGTACGCAGCAGAATTTTAAAAATTTTCATCAGAGTAATTTCCAAAACACAAGTTTGACATGTTATATGTATAAATTAGACAGATCTTACTAACCTTTGTGTGAAGAGAAGTAACGTTCCAGAAGAGCCTCAACCAACTGGTCTTCTTTGCGATTCTCTATCCACAACCGGAGTGAGTGTGGGTTCACACGTACAGCTCTTCCACCAGTGACTCTCCTTCCAACCAAGAGAGAGAACCCAAAGCTAGTGTTTGCGATTTGTGAACAAAAGCTCTCAGGGAGTTTTTCAGATGCTCACTAGAAGAGTATCACTCTTAATCTCTCAAGTGATCTTAGTAAATCATGAGACTCACTCTCTTTATATAGCCATTGGTCCTGGGGTCAGTCCTGATCAGATTAGGTCTCAAAAACTCGAAACAGAATCAAGTTCAGATCAATATCTGATAAGATCCGTGTGAAAACGCGTAATCTTATCTCCTGCTGATCGGCTGGCCAAACAGGCCCATTCAGCAGGCCGAACATGTCATTCGGCAAGCCGAACTCCCAAGAAAAAATCTCTGTGAATCTTTTATTTTCCACTCGAGATTCTAAAGGATAAAGTCTCAGTTTTGATTCAAATAACCCAATAGAGAAGATATCTGATCAAAACAAACTTTATCAAGATAATCTCTAAGAAAATAAATCAATTCACAATAATTCTACAAGTTTATCTTGGTCTAATTTATCCAAAATTAAATCAACCGATAAACAGACAAGAATTATCTGATCCAATAATTCAACAAGTTTATCTTAAATTAATTTTATTACAAAATTAATTCAACCAACAAACAAACATGAATTATTTGATTCTTACAAATTTTAAACCAATCCGATAAATCCGACATAAGTCACCAATTATTGGAAATGCATGTCGTGTCATTACAGGATTTTGTGAGCTAGCAAAGGGGACCAAAATGAAACCCAATATCCCAGATATACATTTCACAATTATCAACTCCAATGCTACTCCACTAAAAGCTTGGAGCTGCACTCTCGAACTTTATAGAATTACGAAGCTCGTGTAGCTAAGTCTCCATGACATATCAAAGTGTATCGTATCCCCATATGATAATCCATAATCGGCTTAAGGACAAGTTCTGTCTTACCTTCCCGATTATTTTTATCTCACGTTCCATTGTCTCACCATTAGAAAACTTACCATCCAAAGATAGTATACCATTCGGTTACACCTATTTATCCAAATGGTTGAGCGCTCTAGTTTTTCAATTACAAGACAACGCATATAAGAGGATATCATTACTCTTAAAGAGGAGCTATGGATTCCATATCTATGAACAACAAGTCTACACTATCAAGAGTCATGCCTCCAACGTACCGGCATGCATGCCACTATTGAGATGTGGGAGTCAGCCATTGACACATCAAAAGACACAAGTCGAGACAACAGACGCACTATTCATCTCAGGATTAAGATACAATACAAGTGATTGTCTAAAGTGAATCAATTTACCAAGACAGAATTATTAATCCAAATCAATTCACTTTATGTCCCGATCTAACACATTGTCACCTATGACAAAGCGCCAATGTTTCTATTCACGGAGTCCAACTCCGATGGTCAAAATAAACCATCTCCCAAAAGGGATATAGAAAACATAACAATTTTTACATGAATAAAGTGCCCAACTTTATTCCCTTGATTGCGGATCATATGTTTTAGACCGTCACCTTAAGAATCATGTCTAATCAGTCCATCATATGCCCAATTCTTAAGGTTTAGGCTGATAGTCTCAGACAATTGTTTGCTTATCATACATTCAACAAATATGAACATAAAGAGGACAAGATTTGGTATATATAAATGAATAAATTCTTTATTGATAAAAAATGTCTCCAAAAACATATTACATTTTTACTCCTTAGGGCATACATGTCTAACATGTTGTTTGCTGAGATACCTTCTGTGGCCTGCCTGGTATGCTTGAAGTCTGCTTCATCTTGGGAGTCACCCCTCTGTCCTGCTCGACCTCTAGCTTGGTCTTTCCGGCTGGAGGAAGAAGAGCGGGGGGCGGCTGCTTCTAAGCCTATTGTTGTGCCATTTGTTGTATGAGTAAACATATTGCGGCAGTCGGTTCTTGGGTTAGATCATGTGTGATTTGTTTCACTCTGGCCTCACTACCCTAGCCGCCTGATCGGGATCTTCATGCTCGGGGCCTTCCCCTAGGTCTGTTCCTGTTTTGGTTTCGGTTTTAGACATTACCTGACCCCTCTTGTCGGGCACCTCATCCCGAGTATTTCCTGTAGTTGCCATGTTTGGATTGTTGGTAGATATGGCTGTTAAAATTGGAATGCTAGAAAGGCGTAGGCGTCCTCCTTCTAGAGCCAAAATGATGAGGTCTAGCACTGGATTACTGTTTGTTAACACCATATGCAGCTACGCAAGGTGATCGAACGGCTCTTCCCTGCTCATCTCAGCCTCTTAGGGTGAACTCGTAATAAGAAGAGGGTCACTTTAGAGGTAAGGGGGCACTGACGTGGTGTCGGCCAAAGACTCTCCATTGCTAAAGTCAGGTACCTATTTGGCAGAGTACTAGAGTTGAGTTAGTTGGGAAAGAGCACGTTACCTTGAGCTGTAGTAAATGCACTCTATTTATAGGCTATCACTTAAACCGGATGTTAGGTGGGTTTGGCCCATGACTCGTGTGTCACGTCAAGACCTATCAAAGAGCAGGTGACAAGTGTTGTGATCACCGCCGGAGGATTGGTCTCCATCTGAGGGTTGAAATAAGGCTATATGTTGACTTTTTGTGCTGAGTTGCTGCTTGGTTGCAGGCTCTAACACTCCAACCTAAGCATATGTTCTTCCCGAGAAGGTGATGCCTTATGTCGTAGCCAGCGGGGGCTCTGTAGAGCACCTCGAGAAGAAGGGTCGAGCACATGAAGTTGCGGATTCACCTTTTCGATGACTTTGCTAAGCATGGTGGTGGCCAAGCTGCCACAAATGTAGTCTTTGGGGATGACATTGAGCACACCCCTGGCAATAGGATCCACTTATAAAGCTCATTCTTTATTGATTAAAGTGCTAAACACCACTAGTGCCTTAAGCAGATTTTAAAATTATGCGATAACACCAACAAAAATTAATTCTCCTAACTTCTTGCTTGCTTATTCCCTGTCCAACATTCTGCTAGAAAACCATGTAAAAGAAAAAGAAAATAAATACTTCCAATAAAAAATAATGTTAAGGGTGCTTTTATTCAAACTGATAGGGCGCAGGCCCGACCTTCCCACAGAGGGTGGAACCCATGTGCGACCCAACTATTGTGTTACTATCCAACTGGGCTGAAAAGGTTTTTTTTATGAGTTATTTACCTTTTTATACCTTGTATTTTAGGTTTATTCAAGAATTATACTTCAGTTTTTAATCACATCAAATGTATATCTTTAAATTAAATTTAATATATAAATTTATACATTTTTTGGATCAATTTTAAAACTAAAAAATTACATAAAATATTCTCAAGTTGAAAAATAAGGGAACTTTAATAAACTTAAAAAAATTATATTAAGGTTTTTGACTTTAAAAATGAATAAAATACCTTAAAAATGATTATTCTTTTACTTGGAGATAGTTTGGTCCTTTTAAATCTCTAAGTTAACTATTGATTGAAATAAGGTGTAAATTTGTGCATCAAATTTATTTTGAAGGCAACATTTGATGAGGATATAATGTTTGAATTAATATACAAAACCGAGAGTATAAAAAAAATAAATATGTTTTGTTTTGTTTGTTTTGTTTTTTTTTTTTTTTCTATTTTGTTAAACCCTCGAAAAGCTCTAAATAACAAAATTTTTTAAAAAATGAAAACCTTCTGTCCTTTTCCTTCCACAACAATAACACGCGGCTCAATCTTATAGTCACTCAAGCTATACGGAGATTGTAACGAGAGTGTACATAACACTGGGGAGTGGACACACATACGTTTATTTATTTTTTATTATTTTTTGGCTGAACTCTGAAAATACACCCACCCTTCTTCTTTTTCTTTTTCACTAAAATTCTTTATATTCCCCTTCGCCTTTTCCCCTCTCTCTCTATAGAGCCGTGTCGCTGAATCTCTCTCCTCTCTCCTCTCTCTCCCTCTCTCTCCGTCTACCGAATTTCTTCAACACCAAGCAAAGCACTCCTAACCAGAAGAGGGAAGAGGCCATAAAACGGAAAAGACGAAAATGAGCTCTCGAGAGCAGAGAACCCGACCACCACCGCCACAACAGTCAAACAGCAATAACTACCAGCACTACTACCCAACGACGTCGTCTTCGTCCTCCTCTTCCTCGGCCTCTTTCAGAGGCTGTTGTTGTTGCCTCTTCCTTCTCTTCTCCTTCCTCGCCCTCCTTGTCTTGGCCATTGTCCTCGTCATAATCCTCGCCGTTAAACCCAAAAAGCCCCAGTTTGATCTCCAACAAGTCGGCGTACAGTACATGGGCATCACCGCACCCAATCCCAGCTCCCCAATGACTACAACCACCGACCCGAACCCGAATCCTACGACAACCGCTTCCCTTTCCCTCAACATTCGGATGCTTTTCACGGCGGTGAACCCCAACAAGGTGGGGATTAAGTACGGCGAGTCCAGGTTTACAGTCATGTACCGAGGGATTCCTTTGGGGAAAGCTTCGGTACCGGGGTTTTATCAAGAGGCCCACAGTGTGAGGCAGGTTGTGGCCACGATCGCCGTCGATCGGGTCAATCTCCTCCAAGCCGACGCCGCTGATTTGATTAGAGACGCTTCGCTCAACGACAGGGTCGAGCTTCGGGTTCTCGGAGACGTTGGCGCCAAGATCCGCATCTTGAACTTCGATTCCCCCGGAGTTGAGGTCAGCAGTGCTCTTCTCTCCTTCATTTTCTCTAAAATTTTCTGAGCTTATTGTGTTGTTTGGTTGCCGAGAAAGTTGTTTCTTTGCTTGTCTGAAGATGCGGTACTGGATTGATTGCTTGCCGCGGTGCCTGCGAAAACCCACCCCCCACTACCTTCTGTCCTTGTCTGCTTTTTTCCTTTCTTTTTTATTTTTTAATTTTTAATTTTTTCTCTCTGAATTTGTTTATTTATTTACTTATTTATTTTTGCTTTGCTAATTTTAAGCTGTGGATTAGACACACAGAGGCTCAGTCCACTTGGTTGCGTGTCTTATTGGGGCATATTCCATTGGTATTTGCAGTAGTGCCCTTATGGTTCTCTATATTTATACCGCCATACATTTTCTGTGTTGTTTGCATTTTCACTCCTTGTGCCTTGTTTGTTTCGTGTTTGATAATGTCCGGAATTAGAGATCTTTGTGAAATTCCACGATGACGATGTTTTTGAATAGTTGAATTTATAGTCCACATTAAAGAAAAATAAAATTATAGTCCATGTTGGTTCCCAATATTTGAACCGATTTCACCTCCAAAAATATTCACCAAATGTCGATGTCAGCAGAGAAAAAAATTATTTACTTTTTTCTGGGAAAAAAAATTGCTTTATTTTCACGCTTCTTTTGAGGGTAAAGAGGTACCAGGAGCCTAACAACACTAAGATGAGACGAACTTTTCTTTCTTTCTTTGTTTTGTTTTGTGTTTTTTTTTTTTTAAATTTTTATGGGGGGGTTCTTTTTAATCTGGTTGAATGTTGCGACTAGAATTGTGGGTTAAAACTGGCAGGCGGTGTTTTTTTTTTTTTCAAAAAAAAAAAAAAAAAAACTCATTTGGGCATTTTTGTATGGAAAGTTTGTGCCATTTGGTTACGTTTTTGCGTCGCTTGGTTATTCTAGAATAGATAGAAGAAATAGAGCATGTTCCTAGATATTCGCATCGCTTTCCTTTTTCCCATATTTCGATTTTTGTTTGTCCCTTTTTCAATCACAAGTGTTCTGGTCGGTTCTTCGAATTCGGCTTTGGTCCCCAAAAACAATTAAAAAAAAAGAAAAGAGAAGAATGATAAACAAAGAAATTAAATAAATAAAAGTAATTAAGCCTAAAATGGTCCCACCGGAGTCGAACCCAGGTCGCTAGATTCGAAGTCCAGGGTGCTAACCACTACACCATGGAACCTTTCCTGTCTGCTGGCTCTTGCCAACTTTGACTCCAATTTGTTTATGACTGTTTTTTCTATTGTTTTTGTCATTATTTTTGTATTTTGTTTCTGTATTAGGTAGTTTAGTAATGATGATGGTTTTGCTAACTTAAAAAAAAAAAAGGTTCGAGGACAGCATAGGCTAAGTACCACAACTACTAATAGAAGGTGATTTTAGATTTCATGTTATAGGGTTCCATTGGTGCTCTATAATATTGTTCAATTTTTTACCATAAGAAAATCTTTTACTGCCGTAATTGTCTCTCTCTTTTTTCTTCTAACTGCCTTTTTTTTTCTTTAAAGGCAGTTTGTTGCAATTTATACATCACTCAGATTGTGCATATTCGATGTATATTTATACTAAGAAAGACAAATTAGACCTATTTGTGGTCAATCTAATTAAGTCAACTTAATGTCACGACAATTAATGAGAATATTTTTTATAAGAATATAATTAATGAAGAAATTGGTTGGAAAAGATCATGACTTATGAGGGCCCCTTTGATTTACGGGTTCAGTTTGGTGTAATTTGAACCTTTATGTTTTAAACTGAAAAATTTGAACCTATATGATTCAAAGTGTAATCTAAATTGGCATTTGGAAGTGGAAGGTCTCAACATAAAATAAGACATCACATCAAAAAATCGGTATTTGGATAGTGTAAGAATTAGAAAATAAAAAATGGTGGTATGATTATTGTGTAGCAAATAGGCTTAAATCCATGTGAATTAAGGGGGATAAGTTTTAAAAAACTAATTTTGGATAGGTTTAAAACTACTTTAGCCAACTTCATATTCAAAACATCGGTTTAAGCCAAGCTCGTAGGTTCAAACCTACGTGAACCAACAGTTCAAAAGCACCCAAAGTTTTACAAGATATAATTTCAACCGATTTTTAATTTAAAATTGATGAGAGAAAATGTTGTCTTAAAAATTATTTCAAATTATATTTAGTAGTTTCAACAGCGTTTTGAAACTCAAGAATATAACAAGGACAATAATGTTGACAAGCGTCAATTTTTTTTATTGTTTGAGAACTAATTTAAAACTTAAAATTGAAACTTAAATATTATTACATGTAAGAGCTTATGTTGCAACAGTTGAAACATTAGTATTGTACGGTTAGAATTTTAGTTCCCCTAACATTTTTTTTTTAGGTTTTATTCTGACCGGGTCTTTTGCTATTTTCTTCCACCTTGAAAAGTAAAGTGGGAAAAGTTAGATTCTTGAATATGCTTGGGCACGTGACTCCATTGCATGTGGGCTCCACGTAGGTCCAACCCAAAATGGATCTCCAAATTCAACTGCTGATGTACGACCTGTGAAAATTTTTTCTATTGCCACTCGCAAAATAAGACCCTTTTTCTGCAAATAACTATGCTGTCAACAAGAACGTAGGAAACAATTTGTTTTGAATTGGACACATGTAGGAAATATGACCCTTTCATTGTTTTTCCCGTTATCTGTTTAGTTAGAGTGTAGTTAAATAGCCCGTCCTTTGTTAGGCTTTTCTTAGAGTAGTGTTTGGTGTGAGTGGCAGGTCTTCCTTTCAATTATTCATTTTCCTTTGTTTATAAGGAGTGTGAGTGCCAGGTCAGTTAGAGAATCCAATCTTCCCTTTAGCTCAGCATGCATTTTTGCAGACTTTTTTTTGTAGCTTTTTTTTTTTCTTTTTATTTTTTAACATTTGTGCATGCTTTTACGCAAAATATAGTATGCCACTCAGCAATAATAATAATAATAATAATAATATAGTATGTCCTTCATACTTGTATATACATAGAGTACGTAAAGTGACTACGAACTGTGTTTATAAGGAAGGTCTGTATCTGATATATTTAATTAGGATGTCTTTTTCAACTTCAAGCTTACAAGGAAAAAGGGGCTGCTCTTTGGTCTTCTTTCCAAGTAATGAAGAAAATTAAAAATGAATGTAATATTGCCGTGGTTTATATTTTTCTTTCGAGCTTTTTTTTTTTTTTTTTTTAGTTTTCCCATCAAGCTTTTTGCTGTCTTCTTTTCTTTTTAGAAAAATAAATAAATGGATGTTGTCTATCCTATGAATTTGTCTAGTAAATTCAATTTTATTTTGTCCTCTTTGTTCTTCTTTTTGCTTCTAATAGGTCATTTAGAAAAACGATTGGAACTATCAATTACAACTGTAAAAAGTGTAAAGCTTTCACTTTATAGCCTAAGTTGTTACAGTATAAAGCTCAGCTCTCAACCTAAAACAATTGGTTTCAACTGTTTTTCAACCTAAAACAATTAGTTTCAACTGTTTTTCTAAATGGCTCTACGTGTTTTTATTTTTCTTTTCGCTAATTAAGCTGTTGATTTTGGGTGCGCAGGTCTCAGTGGATTGTGCTATAGTGATAAGTCCAAGGAAACAGTCTCTTACTTACAAGCAGTGTGGATTTGATGGAGTAAATGTGTAGATCTCACGATAACAATGTTTTCATTTTCTTCTCTCTACAAGGAGAGAGCAAGAAGGAAAGAAGAAGGTGAAAAAAAAAAAGAAAGAAAAAAGTGTCATTTGGGAATGATACCTCTCACATGGGTGGAATATCAAAGGCATAGCCAAAAGAAAAAACGAAGAGCCTATTTTAGTTTATTTTAGGTAAACTAAAGTTTTTACCATTGGTTGCTTCAGGAAGTTGCTAACTGCTGCTGAAGCGTAAAAACTCATTGGTTGGTAGGAGAGATTCGACGTCTATTGGCCCGCGCCTCTCCTGTCTTGTCATTGGAGCTAATCGTAAATCTCTTTTTTCTGCAGCTTTTTTTTTTTTTTGTCCTAAGTTTGTTTTTTAGGAAACAGAGATTACTTTGTCATTGACAGCCCACGACAGGGAATCTATTTTTTTTTTTCCTTTTCTTTTGTTAAAAAATACGTATTGATGGAATAAGTTCTTAATTGTGAGATTGCGTTAAAATTATTTCGGTTTAAAAATATAAAAAATTAAACAGTTTGATTTTTCAGTGAAAGATTGCCATCAAGTATGGAGTTGCATAAGATTATTATATATCTATTTAATTTATGTAATACTGACGGCTAAAATTTGTAATCTACGAATAAAAAATTTCATTTTATATCAATTCACTTTCTGAAGCAAGTCTTCAGCCGTTGAAGTGATAAAAAAAAATGTCTCCTTTTAACTCTACAATGAAGTTTTATTTTACTGCATGATCTAAAAATTTTAAAAAACCGTCATGAAAGTCATTTATATTCAAAAGACCTATGGGTTTGGAGTGAATGACCAATAGATTTCTACTAACAACTACGAATAACTCTTTAAGAATGCATAAATCGCCAAGTAATGTAAGGAAAGCATCAAAGTCATGGATCATGTTTTCAAGACGCTTAAAGATGTTTAAAACCCTCTCTTCCTTATCTATAGTTTTTCTACAAAGGTTCCCCTTAGCTAGAAAATGAGGTATAATCCTTACGACATGACTACTCTTAGAATGTGTTGTTGTTGCTATATTTTCTATTAACCTTAAGTTACCTCCTTCATAAATCAGGTTAATCTTCATACATGCCAAGACTTGTTCTAAGTATCCGCGGCTTCTAAGTAGATTCTACCATTACTAAGATTGGAACCACATAAGACACAAATAGTTTTGATTTTCTTAGATGAATGGGAGGAAGAGATGTTTGGTTTCTAAGACAGACTGAATCTTTTTTTTAAATATTTGATTTTTTTTTTTGGTTTTTGTTTTAAGTCCGCTCTGCCTAAAACATTGAGTCTTAAATGATATCTTAAAAAAGATGAAAATGCCAAAAGACTAAGGAGTTATAACAGGTAAGTGGTGGCAAGTTACTTTACAATCTAAAGAAAATATGTGCTTGTAAAAAAAGAAGATATAATATGATATTGTACAGATGAAAAGCGAGAAAATAAGACATAGACATGTTAGAAAAAGTCGGACCAAATCCAAACAAATCTGAAAAAATAAACACGCAATCAGATCAACCTTTGGAAAACAATACTTGGACTATACAACTTTTGACAATAAAAAACAAAATGACAAAAGACACCTTGACATGACTATACAACGTTTTGACAAATGAGCACCGAATCTAGAAAGCTGTTATAAACGACAATTTACTGTAGAACTTTTAAAAAAAGTTAGAAACATTTAATTGTACACTTTTTTGACAATTTTAACATGCAATCTTTCGACAATTTACAAACAAACAAATGGCAACAAGCACCTGATGCATATAATAAGGTAACATTTTTTAAATAAAACAAAGATTGATATTTAACAACTATTGTAATGAAAAAATAAAAATAATTTATTATTTAACATATACTATGACAATCTAAAATAAACAAATACTCAAAACACAAAATATATTTTTTTGGTAAAAACACTTAAACGACCTCTATGGATTAAGAATTTACTTCCTATCTAATTTTCTTACAAACTGACAAATAGGGTCTTTAAATGCTAGATTCTTGAGACATTGACTTTTTGCATGAAATTTGGGCTAAAGATTAAAAATTGCATGTTGGACATATCCACTCAGATGGTTCCCGAAGAGAAGCATGGAGGTCATCCAAGTTCTTTTCAGAAAGGCCATCTTTGCAAAAATGGATTTTTTCCTCCCTATTTATCGATGCAAATCCAGTTGACACTTACCCTCACAAGTCTGTTGCCTACATTTGTGACATCTAGAGTTGATGGCACGAGCTCTTTTTCTCATCGTACGACAACTGGTACCCATACCTAGAAGGCCAATCCTAATATTGAGGTCACTTGAACAAATTTTTCCTTTGATCACCATCCTTACATTACCAGGAATTCTACAACGCATGAGAATTTACAATCAAGTGACTGTAGACTTGTATTTCTACTTGAGAATCTTCTACGAAAGAGGTGAGAAGTATTTTCTTAAGTGATGGTACTTTGGATCCATGGAAAACCAAGAAAAAAAATAAGAAAGAAAGAAAGAAAGAAAGAAAGAAAGACGGTTGAGGGGCTGTGAATGAGATTCAAGTTTATGAGAAAAACAATAGAAAAGATTTGAAAAATTAAGAACAAGCTTCAAATTTTAGAGATAGGGGGAGAGAATTCTAGAGAGAAGGGAGAATTTTAGAGAGAGGGTGCTCAGTAAATCTTAGCTTTGATGCACACTGATAAGATTTATAGACAGTTAGGATATTATGCTACGTACTATGCTGGATATTGGACTGGGCTTAAAATTTTAGATTTTGGTAGCTTGCATGATAATTGAAGTAACCATTCGCATTACCATACAATGTTATTATTATTAAAGAAAAAAACTATATTGCAAGAAAATCCTATATGAAAGAAAAAATAAAAAAAACATCTAGGGAGACCAAATCATGCATGGTCATAGGAATAATAATAATAATAATAATAATATTATTATTATTATATTAAAATTTTTTTATCAAAAATCTAGGGGGCCATGCCCCCTCTTCACCATTGATTTTGAACCACAACCATGATTCTAACCATATTTTCTAAACACCTTATTAGTGTTTGTATTCAATTATTTCTTAATAATTTTGGGAATTCTTATTAGAAAGATGTATTCTAAAAGAAAAATCATTCTCATTTCTATAGGGTTATAACCTAGTTGTTCATAAAATTATAGGCTCTAATTTAATATTTGGTATACTTTTTAGATTAGATTTTATTAATTTTATTAGTTGTGGGATTGTAACCTGTACATGAAGTTAAATAGGATTGTCTATTTTGGAATGCTAATGATTGAGAAACTTAGAAAGAGAAGGTTCGTTAGGAAATGAAAAGGCCAAAGTAGATTTATTAACTGATAATTATAGTAACTGACAACCAATCCCTCACTCGACTTTATCTGAATGTTGAGTCAGTTTCAAAGCTTCTCAATGTCTTCAACACAATGATATTAATATAAATACACACACACGCACACTACATTCCATTCGAGAATATATTTATATATATACAACAATTTAATATGGGTTAATTTTAAAAAAAGTAAAACATATGAAAAAGTACGTAAAATTTGATTAATGACATTTAATAGTGCCAATATTGTATTTATATGGTAACAACGAATAATTTTTGAATCTACTTTTTTACGGTTTCAAGACTAATTTTGGGGTGCTTCAATAGCTTTTTGAAAGATTAATGGTTCAACTCACAATCATTTATCCAAGTAAAATAATGAATTTGGAGACAATATTATTTATATTTTCTAGTTGTTAAATATTTGTTTCAATTTCAACAACTTTATGTTGGGAATTTTTTAGACGTGGATTGTATAATTTATGCTACTTAAACAAATGCAAAACAGTATTTGTATAAAGCATGTTTTGAATAATTTAATTTGTTAAAATGTATGATATTTTACATTGATTTAGCTATAATAGGAGACTTAGTGCTTTTTTTTTATTTTTTTTTATACTTCTCTACTTGAAGTATATGGACTCTCTGTCTCTTAAATGATTTGATGAACCAATTGAATCAAGGGAAATTCACATAAATAACACTTTTTTAGACTCAATTTTTATTTATGCCATAGAATGTTAAAAGTTCTTGCACCACAAATTTGGTGCATGTTTCTTTGAACATGCATGTCCCTCTGAGACTTTTTTATATCTCTTTGAGACATGTTATATGTCCCACCAAGATATGTCACATGTTTCACCAGGATATGTCGCATGTCCCTCGAAGACATTTTGCAATGTCCCTTCGAGACATTTTGAGGCGTCCCTTCTGGACATATCACATGTCCCTCCGGGATATTTTCAGAATGACAATTGAATAACATCTTAGTTATGGCAAAAATTAAGATGAATAATAACAATAACATCTCAGTTATGCAATGAGAAGCCCATGAGTTGGACGAAGCTACACAAGTCTGCCACAAGAAAACTAGAATTAGATTCCACGTCAAACCTCCAGTGATAAGTCACAACTTGAGCTCGATGGGCCAAGGCCATTCCATCTCTAGTCGCAACTTGTTAAATGTATCACGAACAATGTAGAGCCCTCCAAGAACATCTTCTTCATAACAAAATTCTTTGATCTTATCTTCACTGATAGAGGGTGACCTTGATAGTGTCGTTTCGTGCAGCTATGGAGGCCCTCGCTTAGCACCTTAGAACCCAAAGGTGGTTTGGGTCAGGATTTCAAATTTGAATTGTGACGTGAGTCCCAAACTCCTCCTCCTCCTCCTCATTCTCCTCGTCATTTTGATCTTGGAGTGATGGGCTAGTTGAATACCAAAAGAGGATCTTGTGCTGGCGATGGTTTGTGGGCGACTATTTGGGGCTCCGAATCAAAGAAGAGGCCGAGTCCAGAGAGAGAACAATGGAGGCTCGTAGTTGGCCATGGAAATGGAATTGGATAGAGAGGGAAAAATAGAGGGATGTGGCGGAGCCACTCTTCTAGCGATTCCTCCAACGTTGGGGAAGAGATCGGCAGCAACATGGCAAAGCTTGGATGACCTTCAACGAGAGAGGGACCGATGAGAGAGAGGGGGGAAGAGAGAGAGAAAAAGAGAGTAAGGAGAGTATGCGTGAGGAGAGAGAGAAAAAAGGGGAAAAATATGACTAATTTTGTTATTATTATTATTTTTTTATTTTTTAAGAATAAACTTTGTGGTAGTCAAAATCTGTGGCATATATTTTTAAGTTTTATATTTTTTGGTATAAAAAAATTAATTATTTCAAAAAGTACTATACGGTGTAATTTTCTTTTGAATCAAACAACCTGTATAACTTAAGCCCAATTAAAAATGTAAGCCCACTTTATAAGGTATTATTAACATGCTCCAAAATTTATCAAGATTGCCGAGTAGGCGCTTTGCTTCTTGGATGCTCAAGATACAAATCCTCCACTAATTGTGAATATTTATCCAGATTTGGATTTATTGTCACTCGCACTGGTTATCCAACTTGCATCTAAGTATCCTTCTAGTATTGTAGGATAATTACTATAAAATAAGCTTAAATTAATGGTTCTTTTAAGATAACCAACTATTCTTCTAGTTTTATTCTAATACTCTACACTAGGGTTACTCGTGAATTGAGACATTATGCATACAACTAAAGCTATATCTGACCTTGCATGAAATTACTAGAAAATTCTGGTAGGTCAGTTAATGTCCTAGTGTAATGCATAATATACATTAGACTTTCAATTGCACTAGGATATTAATTGACCTACCAGAATTTTCTAGAAATTTCATACTTGAGACATACAGGGTAGTCGCCTATTTAAACTTCAAATGATTGAATTTAAGAAGCATTTTCTCAATGTAATGAGATTGATATAACGAGTAACCCCCATAATGCTTTCTCACTTTGACACGTAAGATAGTATTTACCTCACCAAATATTAGACTTGGTGCCCTAAGGATTAAAAAATGTTACTATTTTTGAGATATTTGATCAATAAAGAATTTATTATTAATTTCATATATCAAATTGGTCCTTTTTATGTTCATTTATGTTGAATGTATGATAAGAAAATAAAATTCTAAGACTATCGTTCTAAACCTTCAAGGTCATGCATATGATGGATAGATTATGCGAAAGATATGAATCTTAAGGTGACGATCTGACTATGAAAGATATGCAATCGAGGTAATAAAGTTAGGCACTTTATTTATGTTAAGATTGTTATGTTGTCTACATCCCTAATTAGAGATGACTTATCTTGGTCATCAGAGTGAGACTCCATGGTAGAGACATTGGTATATTGTCATTAGTGACAATATATTAGATCGGGACATTTTAATCCTGAAATAAATTAGTAGGTCTGTATCCTTGACTCGGGTCTTTTAATGTGCCAAAAGATGACATCCTAAATTAAATGAACATACGCATATTGGCACATTGGAGATATAACTCTTATTTAACATAGATTTATATATGGAATCTATACTTCTTTTGTAGAGTTAACGATATCCTCTTATAGGCATTATCCTAAAATTGAAAAACTAAAGTACTCAGCAGTCTGGATACATTTGTAAAACTAGTGGTTTATTATTTGTATTGGTTATAAATAATAAGTATTCTGATAGTGAGATAATGAAACATAATATAAATATAATCGGGAAGGTAAAACAGAATTTATCCTTAAACCGATTTGTTAGACTTATATGCCCTAATGAGTAAAAATATAATATGTTTTTTGAGATATTTTTATCAATAAAGAATTTATTTACTATTTATATACCAAATCTTGTCCTCTTTACATTCATATTTGTTGAATGTATGTTAAGCGAACAAAAGTCTGAGACTGTCGGTCTAAACCTTTAAGAATTGGGCATATGATGGATAGATTATGCAAAAGACACGAGTCTTAAGGTGGCAGTCTAAATCATAAGATCCCCAATCGCGGGAATAAAGTTGGGCGCTTTATTCATGTAAAGATTGTTATGTTGTCTATATCTCTATTGGGAGATGGTTTGTCTTGACCATCAGAGGTGGACTCCATGAATAGAAACATTGGCACGTTGTCATAGGCGACGATGTGTTGGATCAGGACATAAAATGAATTGATTTGGATTAATAATTTTGTCTCGGCAAATCGATTCACTTTAGACAATCATTTATACTGTATCTTAATCTTGAGATGCATAGTGGGCCCGTTGTCTTGACTTGTGTCTTTTGATGTACCAAAGGGTGAAACCCACATTTTAATAGTGGTATGCATGCCGGTACATTGGAGGCATGACTCTTGATAGGTGTAACCAAATCGTATACTATCTTTGGATGGTAAGTTTTTCGATGTGAGATAGTAGAACGTAAGATAAAAATAATTGGGAAGGTAAGACAGAACTTGTCCTTAAGCCAGTTATGGATAACCCTATGGGGATACGATACACGATGATATGTCATGGAGACTTAGCTATGCGGCTTCGTAATTCTATATAGTTCGAGAGTGCAGCTCTAAGCTTTTAGTGGAGTAGCATTGGAGTTGATAATTATGTAATGTATATCTAGGATATTGGGTTTTATAATTATCAAGAGCTTGAACTATATAGGTCCATCAGGTCCCCTTTACTAGCTCACAAAATTCTGTAACGATACAGTGTGCTTTTCTAATAATTGGTAGCATATGTCAGACTTATTAGATTGGTTGAAATTCAGAAGAATCAAATAATTCATATATGTTTATTAGTTGAATTAATTTTGTGACAAAATTAATTCAAGATAAACTGGTTGAATTATTGGGATTGGATAATTCTTGTTTGTTTATCAGTTGATTTAATTTTGAATAAATTAAATCAAGGTAAACTTGTAGAATTATTAGGAATTCATTTATTTTCCTAGAAATTATCTAGACAAAGTTGTTTTAATTAGATAACTTTCTATTGGGTTATTTGAATTAAAATTGAGACTTTATCCTATAGAATCTCTGGTGGAAAATAAAAGAGTCGTTGACATTTTTTATCGACAAATCGGCATGCCAATCCTTAGGTTCGACTTGCCGATGGGGCAAGTTTGGCATGCCTATTAGACAGATCAGCTTGCCTATGCATGATAAAAAGATCACATGTTTTCATGCAGATTTCATCAGATATTGATCCGAATTTGATTCTAATTTGAATTTTGAGGCATTATCTAATAAGGACTGACTCTTGGACCCAACCTCTATAAAAAGGGAGTGAGTCTCATTATTATTTAGATCAATTGAGAGATTAAGAGTGATACTTTGATAGTGAGATTCTGAAACTCCTTGAGAGCTCTTGTTCATAAATCGTGAACACTAGCTTTAGGCTCTCTCAATTGGTTGGAAGGAGAGTCGCTTCGAGGAAGAGCTGTATGTGTGAGCCCATGCTTACTTCGATCGTGGATAGAGAATAGCAAAGAAGACTAGTTGGTTGAGGCTCTTCTGGAACATTACTTCTCTTCACAGATTGCTGGAGTTCTTTGGCATTCAAAGGTTGGTAATATCGGGTTAATTTATACATATAGCATGTCAAACTTGTGTTTTGGAAAATACTCTGACATAAAAATTTTAAGATTCCTCGGCGTAATATTTTTTCCAACATGATTATGGATATGTTATAATAATATTATACATCATGATATGTGTAACTCTAAGCTTTTACTAGAATAGTTTTTACTGGAACAAAATATAAATGTAATTGGGAACGTAAAACGAAATTTATCGTAATTTATATATAGTTTGAGAGTGTAACTCTAAGCTTTTACCGGAATAGCTTTATAGTTGATAATTATGAAATGAGCGTGTTAGGGACATGTCATTTTATAATTACAAGGGCTTGATCTATATATGTCCATTGGATCCCCTTTGCTAGCTAAAATATCTTCCTTAATGATATGGCGTGTTTTTCCTATAAATTAGTAACTTATGATAATTCTATAATAGCTTTAAATTCAATTGATTGAATTTTAATAATTTATGTTAGTTTATTGATTGAATTAATTTCATAAATTAATTTAAGATAAACATGTTGAATTATTTGAATATATTTTATTTGATATTGGTTTATCGGCTTATGATTGTTTAAATCAGATAACTCATACATTGGGTTATTTGAATTAAAATTGAGATTCTATGATCGATTCTTAGGTCAAATAAAATGAGTAGTTATCAAATTGGGTCAAAAACAAATGAATGGTGGATCTAGTGGGTCTGATTAAGGAATGAAAAACCAATTCCAAGTCAACCTTGAATTGGCCAGTTGAATGGCATACATAGGGTCTGGTTGACCGGCCCTACCATGTCAGTGTAAGCATGATATCTGTTTTCACTGTGGGTTTTGATCTAGAGTAGAATTTTAAAACCTAATCTGATTAGAATGAGTGCCCGACCAGCTACTATAAATAGGAAATGTGTTCCTATTGTCATTTAGATCACTTGAGAAATTTAAATAGAGTTTTTAGTGAAGAAAACTCTAAAACTCCCATAGGATTATTGTTTAACATCAAGAACAATAATTTTTGGTTTCTTTTTGTGGTTGGAAAGAGACATTACCAAGAGGAAGATTGAACGACGTGTACCCACTCGCATTCTGATTGTGGAAAAGAGACTAGCAAAGAACAATTAGTTGAGGCTCTTTTAGTCATTATTCTCTTGTAGCAATTCTATAGAATTTTTTCAAGTAGAAGTGTGGTTTCTAGTCTACTAAAGGTATGAAGATCTTTGTTTAATTTATGATACATGGCATGTCTAACTCGTTTTATGGAAAAAAGATTTATTAAAAATTTTAAAATTCTGATACGTATTTGTTTTCCAAAACCAAGATCCTTCATCTTAAATTGTGAAGTTAAATAATTCTTAGTATCATTTACTTCGTGCATATTTCTTCCAAAGACAAGCATGTCATCAACATATAAACAAGTAAACATGCCAAAATCATTTGTAAATTTAGAATAAAGTACATTTATTGGCATTATTATGCTTAAATCCATGTGACAAAATAAAAATATCAAATTTCTCATGTCGTTGTTTGGGTGCTTGCTTTAAACCATAAAGCTATTTAACTAACTTGCAAACTTTCTTTTTTTTTTTTTTTAAAAAAAGTCTTTATATCCATTTGATGCATATACAAATTGCAGATCCATGCAACAACAAATAGCACTTTTATGGATATTAACTAGCTACCGGAGCATATGTATAAAAAAAAGTATATACCTTGTTTCTGTTTGAAACCTTTAGCTACTAACCTCGTCTCAAAAGTTTGTATAGACCCATATGCATTATACTTTCTTCTAAATATCCACTTGTTACTTGTCAGTTTCAATCGTGGAGAAAGGTGAACTAAGATCCTTGTCTCATTAGACATATTGAATCCATCTAATCATTTACAGCCCCTTTCCACATAACTTCACTAAAAGTTTTCATATCTTCTTCTACATTAAGTAGCAATGGTATTTTTTTAAGTGCATTATTTCTATCTTCTTGAATTAAAAAGGCTAAACCTTGAGTTGAAATAAAATCAAAAGCCAGTGTCTTTTCTTTCCTTTCATGTTGACTTCTTGTAACGCCCTGAAATTTATTTAATGTTAATGTAATATAAATGATGAATTAGTGTGCCATAATTAATGTTTTAACATTAATTAGATTATTTGTTTGGATTTTGAATTTTTGGTTGTTTTGTTAAATTGATGCATTCAAATGATTTCTTATTGTTTTAAAATGAAGTTTTGAGTTTTAAAACACAACAATTTATAAAATGTTAAAAATACTCCGTTTTACAAAACCGTGGGCGGCATATGGTTTTCGCACAGTAAAATCGCCCACCGATTTTCTCTATTTAATTCTCTCTCTCTCTCCTCTCTCCTCACTCTCCCTGATCTCTCTCTCTCCTCTCTCCCACCCGTGAGCTCTCTCTCTCTCTCTCTCGGCTTCTCTCATTTTCTCTCAATTCTCTCTCAAAATTTTTGAAAGAAATTTGAATCCAAGCTTCGGGTTAGCAAGGAGGAAGCTCGGGGATGTGATTTAGCAACCGAGAATGTGGATTGAAGCTTCGATTCGAGGTTAGTTTTGAAATTTCTAAACTTTTTCCAAAATTTTCAATTTTGTGCATTTTTGAAATCTAGGTTTGTTTAAGCTTAGAAAACCATGGATTTGAGTTAAATGAACTTAGAACAACTAGAATCTAAGCTTAGATTGAAGAAAAACAGATTGAATTCAAGATTTTTCATTTTCTCCCTATTTTTATATTTTCAGATTTTTGAGATTTTTGAGTTTAAATCTTGTTTAAATGAGTCCAAACATGTTCTAGTATGTTTTTCTATCCACTATGATTATTTTCTATGCCTGGGATTTGAGAAAAACAGGTTAGAATCAAGATTTAGATTTTGGGGATCGAGAAACTCGTGGCTGAGATTTTTGGGTTTTCCCAATTCGACAGGCCGAACTGCGTGTTCGGTAGGCCGGACAAGGGATCGGCAGGCCGGTGTTCTTCCGTCCAGCAGGCTGAACCTGGGAAATGATCGGCCAACCGGACCTGGCTTCCGGCAGGCCAAACTATACAGTTCGGCAGGCCGAAGCAGGGAGTCCGGCAGGCCGACCGAGGCATAGGAAATTTTGTGATTTTCACCCGTTTTCACTGTTTTGAACCCTGATTTAAATTCCAACCTTATAGAATGATTTTAAAGGCACAAATGGCACACTAGGACATCATAAAATGATTTAGTAACATAGGATGTCTTGAACTAGATATTGATCGACTTAGTTTGTATCTAGGATCGTTCGTGGTTCCGCGGAGCTAACGTATAGCGGACCGGGATTACGGTGTGGGGCACCGGTACGAGTATTGAGGTAGAACTTCTATCCTATTTCTTTGGTAGCCTGGTTTTGAAATGATTTGGCTTTGAAAAGGATTTCTATTAAAATTTTTTCAACGGTTGTTTGAAAATGAACTTATCGGTTATATTTTTAATATACGGTGCTCTGAAATGAACTTCATAATGAATGTAATTGGGTTTTGAATGATAATGATAATAAACACATGGGCATGATGCCATATCAGAGATCGGGTCATCTAGCGATCGACCTCGGGGGCAGGTCCCGAAACCCAGCTGGGCCACTACGGTGGTGATACTATGGTTTACCTAGGAACGGAAAATGATATTTCTGGTTATCCAAGTAGACTGTTCTGGGTAAGAATGGTTTTACTTAAAATTGTTTATTTGTTTATCTATTTATTTATTTAAGGTTCCTTTTAAATAATTCCTGAATCATGAAATGTTCCTTTAAATTAAATTATTTATAAAACATAGTCCTACTGAGCCTTTCGCTCACGTTTTATTTGTATTAAATTTCCCCCTCTAGGTGGTTTCCCATTTAGGTTTGGAGAGGATTCTTCAGACCGAACTCAGGAGCAATAGGAGGATTAATTTATATTTTGTATCATTTAATCAAGGCATGTAAGATTTAACTTTATTTGTATTCTGGACTGTGATTGTATTTATGATATTGTCAGTACCATGTGTGTGCATAAGTTGTGGGTCTGTGAGACCCATACTCGCGGCTTTATTGTTTTAATTATTATTCGTTTAATGATTTCAATTGCATAATGTATATGAACTTTTTACAAAGTGTTTTAATGAATCCCACATTTTATACTTAATTCAACCCCCTTAAACTCTATATTTTAATTAAATTCTCTTTTAATTAACTTAAATAATCCGCCACGTCACCTCTCGTACTCCGGGGCGTGACAGAATGGTATCAGAGCTCAAGGTTATGAACCTTGGGAATTGTGCACACATAGGTTTGACAATGAAATACCTCTAACAGTCCAAAATTTGTTTTCAGAAGTGAGAGAATGGCACCTAGACGTTGTTCGACTGCTCACGCCAAGTTCAGAAACGATGAGAGCATGATGAGGTCTATGTTTGCGGCCTTTCGGCAGATGGCAGCCAGGGGTAGACCAGGAGATTCTGATGTTGGTAGTCGGCATGCGTACTTTAAGGAATTTTGACGTGCGTTAGTTCTGACTTTTGATGGTAATGGGGATCCGCAGTTAGCAAAGTATTGGTTGGATTCGATCTTGAAGCATTTGAAGCATTTGCTCGAGGGTGGCACTAACACTTGGTGGAAGCAGGCTAAGTGTCTGGAGCGCGGTGGTGATATCAGTTGGGACAGGTTCGAGGAGCTATTCTATGATCAGTATTTTTCGCAGGGGTATAGAGACCAGAAGGCAGCTGAGTTCTACAGGTTGCAGCAGGGTGATTTGTCAGTTCGGGAGTATGAGGCAAAGTTTAATGAGTTGGCTAGGTTTGCTCCATCAGCTGTGGCATCAGAGCGTGAAAAGTGTATTAAGTTTCAAGAAGGGCTCAAGGCTCCTATTCGGTGGTAGTTGGTTGCTCTGCGGCTTAGGAGTTTTGGAGAGCTTGTGTCATCGGCAATCTCCGTGGAGAATGATTATGTGCAGTATTGTGAGGACCGAGCCAAGGCTTCAGGAGGACCGCAGAGGAGTGGCAGGAAGAGCACCGGTAGTCATCCAGCTTCGGGGAAAGGCAAGTAAGGTGGCGCGACCAGCGGTAGCAGCAGTTCGTCTGGTAGCGGGCGCAACAATCCCCACAGCTTTCATTGTCATTTCTATCAGCAGCCCGGACACATCAAGAGGAATTGCCCGATCAGGAGTGCTCGTCTTGGAACTCAGACCGGGGAGGATGCCAGTCGTTCGTCTCAGCCTTAGACCCTACCTCCGCCTCCGTAGTACCCGCAGTTGCAGTATCCTCAGTTCTCTCCTCAGCAATTCTCATATTCGGTATGGGGGAAGCAGTCGTAGCATTTTCAGCGCAGTGTTCCTCAGTATCGAGCGTCGAGTACAGGTAGTGTGCAGTCGTCTCCATCTCAGCAGCATCGGTCGAGTAATCCAGGACCCAGCAATGTTGGTAGAGGGAAAGGAAAGGCGCCAGTGCAGGTTCATGCAATGGCATCTGGAGGGTCATATTCTTAGACTGATAATGCGGTTGTCGATGGTATGATCTTGGTTTTTAGATCTTTAGCTCGTGTTTTATTTGATACCGGTGCCTCTCATTCTCTCATTTCGAGTTCTTTTGTACATGCCTTGGGATTAGAGGTAGAAGAGTTTAATGAACCCCTAGTCATAACTTCTCCCTTGGGGCGGGTGTGTATAAATTGTATGTGTAAATCCTGTAAAATAAAGATTGGGGATGAGATTTTGAAAAGTGATTTGATTATACTCCCCATGAGCTCCTATGATGTAATCCTAGGGATGGACTGGTTGTCCAAGTATAATGCAGTTGTAGACTGCCAACTTAGAAAAGTGACCCTAGTGTCTGATAGGGGGACGGTGATCACTTACCAGGGTGGTGGTGATTGGTTAATGAGTGAATGTCTCATGAAGTCGTGTCTAGGAGGGCAGAGGAATCTAGATTGTTGTGCTTTTCTTGCCAATCTAGATTGCGAGCCCTATGTTTCGAGTGGCAGTGTAGTTATTCCAGTGGTTAATGAGTTCGAGGATGTCTTCCCTAACGAGTTGCTAGGATTACCACCGCATCGTGAGATTGAGTTTGGTATCGAGTTGTTTCCAGGGACAGCACCGATTTCTATGGCACCTTATCGGATGGCGCCTGCAGAAATGAAAGAATTGAGGAAGCAACTTCAGGAGCTTGCTGATAAGGGGTATATTTGGAATAGCACATCTCCGTGGGGAGCACTGGTCTTGTTTGCTAAGAAGCATGATGGGACTCTCAGGTTATGTGTGGATTATCGACAGCTGAATCGTGTTACGGGGAAGAACAAGTATCCCTTGCCTAGGATTGATGAGTTGTTTGATCAGTTGGGAGGTTCACGGTACTTCTCAAAGATTGATTTGCGGTTGGGTTATCATCAGCTCAGGATTAAGGAAGAGGATATTCCCAAGACAGCTTTTAGGACTTGGTACGGGCACTTTGAGTTTCTGGTTATGTCGTTTGGGTTGACGAATGCTTCGGTAGCTTTCATGGATTTGATGAACAAGATATTTAGGCCGTATTTGGATCAGTTCATGATCGTGTTCATCGATGACATTCTTGTGTATTCTAAGACTTGGGAGGAGCATGAGCAGCATCTTTGGATCGTGCTTCAGACTCTGCGGGAGCACCAGTTGTATGCTAAGAGGGAAAAGTGCAAGTTTTGGTTGACTGAGATCAAGTTTCTGGGTCATGTTATCTCGGAACATGGTATTTCAGTGGATCCGTCCAAGATTGAAGCTATATTGGAGTGGGAACGACCAAGGAATGTAGCAGAGATTCGCAGCTTCTTAGGTCTTGCTGGATATTACAGGAAATTTGTAAAGGATTTTTCGAAGATTGCAGCTCCGTTGACGAGATTGATCAAGAAAAATGTTAGGTTTGAGTGGAATGAAGATTGCGAGCTTGCTTTTCAGGAATTGAAGAGTCGCTTAACTTCTGCTCCAGTGTTGGTTATTCCTAGCAATGACGAGCTGTATGAGGTTTATGCGGATGCTTCAGGGCACGAACTTGGATGCGTGTTGATGCAGCATGGACGTGTGGTTGCGTACGGATTGAGACAGCTGTGACGTCACAAGCGGAATTATCCTACTCATGATTTGGAGCTCGCGGCGGTGATTTACGCGCTGAAGATTTGGAGGTTTTACTTGTATGGAGCGTCGTTTCAGGTCTTCTCCGATCATAAGAGTTTGAGATATTTGTTCACTCAGAAGGATCTCAACTTGAGGCAACGTAGATGGATCGAGTACATGGAGGATTATGATTTTGCAGTTGCAGTATCATCCCGGGAAAGCTAATGTGGTCGCGGACGCGCTTAGTAGGAAGTCTTTAGGGATTCTTGCTTGTTTGGCTTTTGAGGACTGGAGCAGGGTTGCGACGGTGAGCGAGTTTAGGCTACGGTATCATGAAGACTGTGATCGAGTTTCGGTGTATCATGTAGAAGCGACTCCAGCTCTTGTGCGGGTGGTGAAGCAAAGTCAGTGGCAGGATCGACATTTGTAGGGGATTTGGTCGTGGATTCAGAACGGGGAGCAGTTCGAGGAATGGAGCGTGCATGCAGATGGATCGTTGTACTTCTGGGAGCGTCTCGTAGTTCCAGCTATCACCGAAGTGACGAAAGCCGTTTTGGACGAAGCTCATAGGTCTCAGTTTTCTATTCATTCGGGGAGCACCAAGATGTATCGCGATTTGAAGAGGCAGTATTGGTGGAGAGGCATGAAGAAAGATGTTCGAGAGTATGTGGCCAAGTGTTCGACGTGTCTTCAGGTGAAAGCCGAGCATCAGAAGCCTATAGGTCAGCTTCAGCCGCTTCCTATTCTAGGGTGGAAATGGGAGCATGTGATGATGGATTTTCTCACAGGTTTGCCGAGGACGGAGTAGCGGCATGATGCAGTTTGGGCCGTGGTCGACAGGTTGACGAAATCGGTGCATTTCATTCCGTTTAGGTCGACATATTCTAGGAAGGTTCTCGGAGAGTTGTATCTGCAAAACATTGTGAGGTTGCATGGGGTTCCTTTGTCCATCACCTCTGATCGAGACACCAGGTTTAATGCTAAGTACTGGAGGAGTTTTCAGGAGGCTTTAGGTACAGATTTGAACTTCAGTACGGTGTTTCATCCTCAGACTGATGGGTAGTCTGAGCGGGTTATTCAGGTTCTCGAGGATATGTTGCATGCCTGTGCGTTGGACTTTGGCAGAAATTGGAAGCAATGTTTGCATTTGGCGGAGTTCGCGTACAACAATAGTTACCTGGTGAGTATTGGCAGGGCACCGTTTGAAGCGTTGTATGGGCGACCGTGTCGGTCACCTGTGTGTTGGGTCGAGCCAGAAGATAGGGTTATTCTTGGGCCGGATGAGATCCGTGATAGCAACGAGAAAGTCGCGGTGATTCGAGATCGATTGAGGGCAGCTCAGAGTCGGCAAAAGAGTTACGCGGATAGGAGACATAGACCCTTAGAGTTTGCGGTTGGAGATTTTGTTCTCTTGAGGGTATCGCCTCGTAAGGGAACTATGCGGTTAGGGGTGAGTGGGAAGCTCACGCTGAGGTATATTGGGCCGTTCGAGATCACTCAGCGTGTTGGTGTGGTCGCTTATCGGCTTGATCTTCCGCCCGAACTTTCTCATGTTCACGGTGTGTTTCATGTGTCGATGCTTAGGAAGTGTCCACCTGAGCAGGGTAAGATAGTTTCATTTCGCGATGTGCAGGTTCAAGAAGATACGAAGTACGAAGAAGTGCCGATTCAGATTATCGACCAAAAAGTGATTAGCTTGCGTCGTCGTGAGATACCATTAGTAAAAGTCGTGTGGCAGCATCATGGGGTTGATGATGCTACTTGGGAGCTAGAGTCGAGTATGCGGGAATTGTATCCGCATTTGTTTTGTTTCTGAAATGAGTTGTAAATTTCGAGGGCGAAATTTCTTTTAGGGGTGGAGAGTTGTAACGCCCTGAAATTTATTTAATGTTAATGTAATATAAATGATGAATTAGTGTGCCATAATTAATGTTTTAACATTAATTAGATTATTTGGTTGGATTTTGAATTTTTGGTTGTTTTGTTAAATTGATGCATTCAAATGATTTCTTATTGTTTTAAAATGATGTTTTGAGTTTTAAAACACAACAATTTGTAAAATGTTAAAAATACTCCGTTTTACAAAACCGTGGGCAGCACATGGTTTTCGCACAGTAAAACCGCCCACCGATTTTCTCTATTTAATTCTCTCTCTCTCTCCTCTCTCCCACCCGTGAGCTCTCTCTCTCTCTCTCTCTCGGCTTCTCTCATTTTCTCTCAATTCTCTCTCAAAATTTTTGAAAGAAATTTGAATCCAAGCTTCGGGTTAGCAAGGAGGAAGCTTGGGGACGTGATTTAGCAACCGAGAACGCAGATTGAAGCTTCGATTCGAGGTTAGTTTTGAAATTTCTAAACTTTTTCCAAAATTTTCAATTTTGTGTATTTTTGAAATCTAGGTTTGTTTAAGCTTAGAAAACCATGGATTTGAGTTAAATAAACTTAGAACAACTAAAATCTAAGCTTAGATTGAAGAAAAATGGATTGAATTCAAGATTTTTCATTTTTCTCCCTGTTTTTATATTTTCAGATTTTTGAGATTTTTGAGTTTAAATCTTGTTTAAATGAGTCCAAACATGTTCTAGTATGTTTTTCTATCCACAATGATTATTTTCTATGCCTAGGATTTGAGAAAAACAGGTTAAAATCAAGATTTGGATTTTGGGGATCAAGAAACCCGTGGCTGGGATTTCTGGGTTTTCCCAGTTCGGTAGGCCAGACAAGGGATCGGCAGGCCGGTGTTCTTTCGTCTGGCAGGCCGAACCTGGGAAATGATCGGCCGACCGGACCTGACTTCCTGCAGGCCAAACTGTACAGTTCAGCCGGCCGAGGCAGAGAGTCCGGCAGGCCGACCGAGGCATAGGAAATTTTATGATTTTCACCCGTTTTCACTGTTTTGAACCCTGATTTAAATTCCAACCTTATAGAATGATTTTAAAGGTACAAATGGCACACTAGGACATCATGAAATGATTTAGCAACATAGGATGTCTTGAACTAGATATTGAGCTACTTAGTTTGTATCTAGGATCGTTCGTGGTTCCGCGGAGCTAACGTATAGCGGACCAGGATTACGGTGTGGGGCACCGGTACGAGTATTGAGGTAGGACTTCTATCCTATTTCTTTGGTAGCCTAGTTTTGAAATGATTTGGCTTTGAAAAGGATTTCTATTAAAATGTTTTCAACGGTTGTTTGAAAATGAACTTATCGGTTATATTTTTAATATACCGTACTCTGAAATGAACTTCATAATGAATGTAATTGACAACACTCGGTAATTGGGTTTTGAATGATAATGATAATAAACACATAGGCATGATGCCATATCAGAGATTGGGTCGTGTAGCGATCGACCTTGGGGGCAGGTTCAGAAACCCAGCTGGGCCACTACGGTGGTGATACTATGGTTTGCCTAGGAAAGGAAAATGATATTTCTGGTTATCCAAGTAGACTGTTCTGGGTAAGATTGGTTTTACTTAAAATTGTTTATTTGTTTATCTATTTATTTATTTAAGGTTCCTTTTAAATAATTATTGAATCATGAAATGTTCCTTTAAATTAAATTATTTATAAAACATAGTCCTACTGAGCCTTTCGCTCACGTTTTATTTGTTTTAAATTTCCCCCTCTAGGTGGTTTCCCATTTAGGTTTGGAGAGGATTCTTCGGACTGAACTCAGGAGCAATAGGAGGATTAATTTATATTTTGTATCATTTAATCAAGGCATGTAAGATTTAACTTTATTTGTATTCTGGACTGTGATTGTATTTATGATATTGTCAGTACCATATGTCTGCACAAGTTGTGGGTCTGTGGGACCCATACTCGCGGCTTTATTGTTTTAATTATTATTCGTTTAATGATTTCAATTGCCTAATGTATATGAACTTTTTACAAAGTGTTTTAATGAATCCCACATTTTATACTTAATTCAACCCCCTTAAACTCTGGATTTTAATTAAATTCTCTTTTAATTAACTTAAATAATCCGCCACGTCACCTCCCGTACTCCGGGGCGTGACACTTCTCCTTCGTTCAAATTGTGTCATGGGTTCTTTCCTTTTGTTTCTACTAGAGGAACAAAAAGTTAAGTTACATGGTTGATCATTATTAAATTCCAATTCTGTGCTATCATCATTACTAAATTTATTTTCAATAAATTCATCTCTTGGTTCCACTATGACATTAGAATCTAGGTTCAATAATCTATATGCCTTATAATTTTTTGCCTATTTCATGAAAACACTTTTAATACCTCTTGTATCTAACTTTGAAGATTTAGGATTGTACACTTTTTAATATATATGTTTTTATTGAATTCTATTGTGGACATGACATGTAGTAAGCAATGCTTTCCCTCATAGATTGTTTGGTAATCTAGCATTAAAAACATAGAATTTTATCATATTTGTGAAGGTCCTATTTTTCCTTTCAGCCAAATTATTTTGCCACGGAGTAAAGGGAGTAAATTTGAAAATTGTTCACCACCTTTCTCATGATGAACCATTTTCGTTTCCCTTTCTTGTTGGTTCTCAACTTTAGCTTTGAAAAGTTTGAACTCATCAAATGCTTCATCTTTTGTTTGTAGCAAATACCTATATATAAATCTAGAACAATCATCTATGAAAGTGATAAACTATCTTTTCCCTCCTCTAGTCAAAATTCCATTGTATTCACAAATATTATGTCACAACTCGTCTTTTTCGGGCTGTAAAAAATATTTTTCTTACTTACGTATAGATGTAAAACTTAGGAATGTTTTTTTCAATATATTATTCATGCAAATTTTTGCAATTCTCAAAATGCAAACATATACATACATTTACATAAACATACTTTTTTTTACAATACTGTTTGCCAAATACTCTCGAGAGAAGTTTTGTCTTACTTAACTATGTTTCAATCTTTATACAACACGTTTCAAAATAACTTAAAATATATTACAGTGGAAACATAGCTGTGCAGAATCCATACCCATTCTGCACACTACTCATATCCCTTCACCAGTTCATTAGTGAAATTACTTTGACTTTTTAGTTAGAATACCTACCGCATGAAATACTATGTGAGCTTATGCCTAGTAAGTCCCAAACGGCCCACATGCACATTCCCTAAAATACATGATTCGGTTATGCTTTCTTATGAACATTCTTTATCCTATTCATGTCTTATCTTTTACTAGGGCTTAAGTGTTCGTACCATTGCGCACATAGGTCAATGTGACACCGAGACCATACTATATCCTTAAACTCCTTTTGAGTCAAGAGTCGGTATGACACTCTTCTTAATTTTGCTAATATATTTACCAATCCAATTATTATGGTTATCATACCATACATAAAGTTATAATTGCATGTTATACACAAAACATAAATACTCTTGTATGGTATAGTACACACAGGTACATAGTTTGTATACTCACAGGTACACATTAATATACACACATGTATATGAAACAATATACACACATGTATTTATTTTGTATACTCACTGGTACACATTAATATACTTATAGGTACTTATATTATTGTACACACGTAGGTATACACCTTGATATACACAGATATAAATATATACTATATCGTATTCTATACATACAATTCCATACTATAGGTGGGATGGGTACTTACTTGGTTTGGGTTGCTGTGCAAGTTGACCTCAGTCCTTTCCTTCCTAGTCTTCTAGGGTCCTGTTTGGCCAATTACAATGCTATTAGCCGAATTTTCACTACTTCCTCTATGTGTCAATGCAAAACGATCGTTAATTAACAGATCGAGTTGCATAACTGTATACAACTTCGATAATCATGGGTTCTCTTACTCCTATGTTACTATACCCTATCGTCTCTAACGAAGGGAAAAAATCTTTCTAATACTCCCTTTTCTCCTTTGGAATGTTTCGAAGTGATTCGGGTTACTCGTGAAAAAATGACGATTTTGCCTTTGATGGGCCTCCTAAATTTTTTGAGCTCGATTTTACTATTTTAGTGAAAATAGTTGCGTATCGATCTTAAAATAATACTGTGGAGTGTCGGGCCTCCTTAATTTACATCAATGCCCCATTTTCATAAAACTTTACAATTACGTCCCTTATCTGAAAATTTTGACAATTTTACCCATGGGATTAAAATTAATCTCTTTAGACCAAAATTTTCCAGTTTTCATAAGGATCATTTTTGTTCAAAATACCATACCCTAAATCCTTTGCAAAATGACATTTTTTCCCTTTTATTTTTTTTAATTTTAACAAATTTTTGTAAAATTAATATCTCACAAACGAACGTGATTTTTGACGAACCGTCCCTAAATCCTATTAGTTTCATCGAGATCTACAACTTTCGTGTTTTAACCTTTTCAAAATTCCCACTGAACAGGGGTGTTTTTGGTCATTTTTCAAATCTATAGAGAAAAAACTTTTTCTTACAATTTAGTCCTGGGTCTTTTTTGTAAAAATCCATTTTAAAACAACATTTCCATTGTTGTGAAGGCAGTTTCAACCCTTGCCTAAACCATTTTCATGCCAAATCACTATTCTTTGCAAAAGTAGCATTAAAATTACAAAAATAACCTATTTTTTATAAACCAACACTTTTCACATTTAACCCCTAATTTCAACAATACAACATGCCATAAATCATATACCCATGGAATTAAATCACAATCTTGCTTGAATACTCACATGCTTTTTGAAATAATCAAAATCAAAACAAAAACCACATAAACTTTGAGTTTAAGAAATCAAAACTTACCCAAAAGAAATTTGTGATTCTAGCCTTACCAAGGGCCCCTTTGAAACTTTTTCTGGGCATTTTTCATACAAAAATACCTTGAATCAAATTTCTCCCTTAACCTAAGAAAAACCTAAGAAAACTTGAAAAAAAGTTTAGATTTTTACTTCAAACTTGATTAAATCCTTTGAGTTTTGCTTCTTGAACTCAATTGGAGCCAATTTTGTAAAGATTTAGGTTTGAGAAATTTTTTTGAAAGGGAGCTCTAATGGTTGCCGTGGATGAGGAAGACGAAATGAGAGATTTTTGGCTTATTTTACATTTAATTCATGCTCATCGTACTTGGTGACTCACCAAGTAATCAAGTGGGCTACTTAAGGTGGCTTGGTGTGATTGGGCCACCTTTCATGGCATGGTGGCCCAATAAAATTTTAATGGGTGTCCACTTGGTGGGCCCAAATTTTTCCATAGTATAATTTTGTATCGTATAGTATTTTTCTTATACTGTCGTGGTAAAATTAGTGCAAAACATAGTCTTAGACTGTATAAAATATTTTACTTACCTTTAGTTTATTTTTAGAGGCCAAACATTGCATTTCCTGTATCTATGTTTTCACTTAACAGTATACCTATACCGCATCGGGTCCCCATTTTGCACTGGTTTAGGGTTTAGTAACTCTCTATCTTATTTATACCTTAATTTCTCATCTATTAATATCACAATTCTACATTTAATTGTGATATAAAATTCATTTTATGGATATTATTTACAAATTTTTGAGTATTTAGTCTCACAAAATCTGTATTAACAATATCAAACATTGTGTCGAGTTCACAGTGGAGTTTCTTATTAATACTGCTTATTTATATATTATCACAAATTTTTATAGAAAATATAATTTTTAAGGGTAAATTCATTAATTAAACCCAATTAAACATTAGATTTTATTTATGAATTTTCCTTGGTCATTACAAGCTACCCCCCTTAACAATTTTCGTCCTCGAAAATCAAAACAATTCGGGGTAGACTTTCTTCATTTCATCCTCTCGCTCCGAAGTTGCCTCCTCCACTTATTGGTTGCGCCACAAAACTTTGATGAGAGGCATCTTCTTGTTTCTTAGTTCCTTTTCTTCTCGAGCTAGAATCCGGACTGGTTTCTCTTCATAGGATAGATTCTCTTGTACATCAATTTCTTCAAGCTGTAGAACATGTGAGGGATCAGGTACATACTTCTTTAGCATGGAAACATGAAACACGTTATGTACTGATGCCATTTTAGAGGGTAAAACTAACTTATAAGCCACACTGTCTACTCTCTCTAGAATTTCAAATGGTCCAATATACCTTGGGCCTAGCTTTCATTTCTTCCCAAATCTTATTACTCCTTTCATTGGCGTTACCTTCAGGAAAACTAAATCCCCTACTTGGAATTCCAAGGGTCTTCGTCGTCGATCGGCATAACTCTTTTGACGACTAAAAGCGATTTCCATCCGTTGACGGATTAGTTTCACGTCCTCCATCATCCTTTGCACGAAATCCGTAGTCGATAATACTTTTTCTCTGGTTTCATACCAATGCAAGGGCAATCTACATCTTTGTTGGAAAAATAGTATGCAGCAAAATTTTAAAAATTTTAAATCAGAGTATTTTCCAAAGCCCAAGTTTGACATGCTATATACATAAATTAACCAGATTTTATTAACCTTTGTATGCCGAAGAACTTCCGCAATCCATGAAGAGAAGTAATGTTCTAGAAGAGCCTCAACCAACTGGTCTTCTTTGCTATTCTCTATCCACGACCGGAGTGAGTGTGGGCTCACACGTACAGCTCTTCCACCAAGTGACTCTCCTTCCAACCAATCGAGAGAACCCAAAGCAAGTGTTCGTGATTTGTGAACAAAAGCTCTCATGGAGTTTTTAGATTCTCACTAGCAGAGTATCACTCTTAATCTCTCAATTGATCTGAATAACTAGTGTGACTTACCCCCTATTTATAGAGGTTGGGTCTAGGGTTACTCCTTATTAGATTAGGTCTCAAAAATTCGAATTAAAATAAAATTCAGATCAATATCTGATGAAATCCACGTGAAAACAAATGATTTTTTATTCACGCATAGGCAGGTCGATCTACCTAATAGATAGGCCAAACTTGAGGATTTACATGTTAAACCGCAAAAAAAAAAATCTCAGCGAACCTTTTATTTTCCACCCGAGATTCTATAGGACAAAGCCTCAGTTTTAATTCAAATAACCCAATAGAAAAGTTATCTAATTAAAACAACTTTATCTAAATAATCTCTAAGAAAATAAATGAATTCTCAATAATTCTACAAGTTTATCTTGATCTAATTTATCCAAAAATTAAATCAACCGATAAACAGACAAGAATTATCCGATCCTTACAACTCAACAAGTTTATCTTGAATTAATTTTTACCACAAAATTAATTCAACCGATAAACAGACATGAATTATTTTAATTCAACCAATCTAATAAATCCGACATAAGTTACCAATTATTGAAAAAGCACGCCGTATCGTTACAGGATGTTGTGAGCTAGCAAAGGGGACCAAATGGACCTAAATAGTTCAAACTCTCAATAATTACGAAACCCAATATCCTAGATACACATTTTATAATTATTAACTCTAACGCTACTCCACTAAAAGCTTGGAGCTGCACTCTCAAACTACATAGAATTACGAAGCTCGTATAGCTAAGTCTCCATGACATATCATAGTGTATCGTATCCCCATATGATAATTCATAATCGGCTTAAAGACAAGTTCTGTCTCGAAAAACTTAACATCCAAAGACAGTATACCATTCGGTTATACTTATGCATCCAAATGGTTGAGCGCTCTAGTTTTTCCATTATAGGATAACGCAAATAAGAGGATATCGCTTCTCCTAAAGAGGAGCTATGGATTCCATATCTATGAATAATAGGTCTATGTTATCAAGAGTCATGCCTCCAACATACCAGCATGCATACCACTATTAAGATGTGCGTGTCACCCTTTGGTACATCAAAAGACACAAGTCAAGACAACGGGCTCACTATTTATCTCAAGATTAAGGTACAATACAAATGATTGTCTAAAGTGAATCGGTTTACCGAGACATAATTATTAATCTAAATCAATTCACTTTATGTCCCGATCCAACACATCGTCACCCATAACAACGTGCCAATATTTCTATTCACGGAGTCCACCTCCGATGGTCAAGACAAACCATCTCCCAAAAGGGATATAGAAAACATAACAATCTTTGCATGAATAAAGCGCCCAACTTTATTCCCTCGATTGTAGATCATATGATTTCGACCATCACCTTAAGAATCGTGTCTTTCATATAATCCGTCCATCATATGCCCAATTCTTAAGGTTTAGACCGATAGTCTTAGACTATTGTTTGCTTAACATACATTCAATAAATATGAACATAAAGAGGACAAGATTTGGTATATAAACAATGAATAAATTCTTTATTGATAAAAATGTCTCCAAAAACTAATTACATTTTTACTCCTTAGGGCATACATGTCTAACAATCTCCCATTTCCACTAAGTGAGTAAATATGAAAAATCTCGCATCCTCGTAGCTTCCACATTCCTCTTGAAGACTCTCCCAGAAAGTGTCTTCATAAATGGATCAGCTAAATTGTCCTTTGATGCGATCTTACACACCGTGATATGCCTGCTCTCAATGAAGTCTTTTATCGCATGATACTTTCGATCAATATGCTTACTCTTCTTATGAAATCTTGGTTCTATTGCACTAGCTACCGCTGCACTGTTATCATAGTATAGTTGTACCGTCTTATCCATACCAGGAACTACCTCAAGATCCCCAAGGAACTTGCGGAGCCACACTGCTTCTTTCAAAGCAGCACTAGCTGTCACGTACTTGGCCTCCATCGTTGACTCTGAAGTGCAATCTTGCTTAGCACTTCTCCAATTGATGGGACTACCGTCCAGAGTAAACACAAAACCTAAAGTCAATTTCCTAGAAACTAGACAAGATTAAAAATCTGAGTCAGTATATCTTAGAGGAGTCAGGTCCTCACCTAATATACAAGCATATACCCTTGAGTCCTTCTTAGGTACTTGAAAATATGCTTTATTGCAACCCAATGGTTTGGTCCTAGATCCGCCTGAAATCAACTTACAATCCCGACCGCATAACTAATATCTGGTCATGTGCAAGGTATGGCATACATGAGACTACCCACTGCCAAAGTATAAGGCACCTTCTTCATGTATTCTCTTTCTTCATAAGACTTTGGGGAGTCTTTCTTAGAAAGAGTAATTCCAGACCTATATGGTTGCCCACCTTTCTTGGAATCCTGCATTGTAAACCTCCTGAGAATTTTATCTATGTAGCCGGCCTGTGATAAAGCTTTCATTTTGTTCTTCCTATCCCGAAAGATCTGGATATTGAGAAAAAAATTAGCCTCACCCAAGTCCTTCATGTCAAACTACCTGGTCAACCATAATTTGACTGATGGCAATGCCCCTATGTCATTGCCAATTAGCAGAATGTCATCTACATAGAGCAGTAGAAAAACCACCTTCTCATCCTTTATGATTTTGTAAACACATGGTTCATCCACATTTTGTGAGAACCCATAAGTCTTGATCACCTAATCAAATCTTATGTTCCAGGAATAAGAAGCCTGCTTAAGTCCATAAATTGACTTTAGCAGCTTACAAACCTTACCCTCTTGACCCGTGACCTTGAACACGTTTGGTTGTTCTATATAAATGGACTCATCAAGATACTCATTTAGAAAAGCCGTCTGGACATCCATCTGCCAAATCTCATAGTCGAGAGTGGCAGCTATGGACAAGAGAATCTGGATGGACTTAAGCATGGCTACAGGCGAAAAGGTTTTCTCATAATCGATTCCTTCCTTTTCCATATTACCCTTAGCTACTAGTCTAGCCTTAAAGGTTTCAATCTTTCCATCCAGTCCTCTTTTCCTCTTGTAGATCCACTTACATCCTATGGGTTTGACCCCTTCGGGAAGATCTACAAGCTCCCAGACCTGATTAGTCTCCATAAACTTCATCTCTATGTTCATGGCCTATGTCCAGAGTTTTGACTCAACATCCTCCATAACTTCTGCATAAGTATAAGGATCCCTGTCATGTTCATCAAGTTGACGGCCGATCCTCCTACTACGCTGAAGCTACTTTGGTTGTTGTTCAGGTTTGTTTAGTTTTTCTACACTGATCGAAACGGTTTCATTCTGAACCTTTGGAGTGATCGGATCACTCTTTAACTCCTCAAGCACCACTTTGCTTCGAGGTTTAAAGTCGTCCATGTAACTCTCCTTAAGTAAAGTTGCATTAGTTGAAACCATGACTTTATTTTCCTTGGGGTTATAAAAATAACCCACTTTAGTCCCTTTTGGATGTCCTACAAACACGCAAACTTTCAAACGTGCTTCCAACTTATTCGTGTTAGATATGTATGCCCTAAGGAGTAAAAATATAATACGTTTTTTGGAGACATTTTTATCAATAAAGAATTTATTCATTTATATATACCAAATCTTGTCTTATTTATGTTTATATTTGTTGAATGTATGTTAAGCAAACAGTAGTCTGAGACTATCAGTCTAAACCTATAAGAATTAGGCATATGATGGACTGATTATGCAGAAGACACGATTCTTGAGGTGACGGTCTAAAACATATGATCTGCAATGGAGGGAATAACATTGGGTGCTTTATTCATGCAAATATTGTTATGTTGTCTATATCCCTATTGGGAGATGGTTTGTCTTGACCATCGGAGTTGGACTCCGTGAATAGAAACATTGGCATTAATAATTTTGGATTAATAAAGTGACGATGTGTTAGATCATGACATAAAGTGAATTGATTTGTTAGATCGTGACGTAAAGTGAATTGATTTGGATTAATAATTTTGTCTCGTCAAATTGATTCACTTTAGACAATCATTTGTGTTGTATCTTAATCCTAAGATGAATAGTGAGCCCATTGTCTTGACTTATGTCTTTTGATGTACCAAAGGGTGACACCCACATCTTAATAGTGGTATGCATGCCAGTACGTTGGATGTATGACTCTTGATGGTGTAGACTTGTTATTCATAGATGTGGAATCCATAGCTCTTCTTTAGGACTAATGATATCCTCTTATATGCGTTATCCAGTAATTGAAAAACCAGAGCGCTCAACCATTTAGATACATAGGTGTAACCGAATGGTATACCATCTTTGGATGGTAAGTTTTCTAATGGTGAGATGATGGAACATAAGATAAAAATAATCAGGAAGGTAAGACAGAACTTGTCCTTAAGCCGATTATGGATTATCATATGGGGATACGATACACTTTGATATGTCATGGAGACTTAGCTATATGGGCTTCGTAATTCCATAAAGTTTGAGAGTGTAGCTGCTAAGCTTTTAGTGGAGTAGTGTTGGAGTTGATAATTATGAAATGTATATCTAGGATATTAGGTTTCATAATTATCGTGAGCTTGAACTTTACAGGTCTATTTTGGTCCCCTTTTGCTAGCTCACAAAATCCTGTAACGATACGGCGTGCTTTTTCAATAATTGGTGACTTATGTCAGATTTATCAAATTGGCTTAAAATTTAAAAGAATCAAATAATTTATGTCTATTTATTGGTTGAATTAATTTTGCAATAAAATTAATTTAAGATAAACTTGTTGAATTATTGGGATCGGATAATTCTTGTTTGTTTATCGGTTGATTTAATTGGATAAATTAAATCAAGATGAACTTGTAGAATTATTGTGAATTGATTTATTTTCTTAGAGATTATCTTGATAAAGTTTGTTTTGATCAGATAACTTCTCTATTGGGTTATTTGAATCAAAACTAAGACTTTATCCTATAGAATCTCAGGTGAAAAATAAAAGATTCGCGGAGATATTTACGTGGCAGTTCCGCCTGCCGATCAGCGAGAAATAAGATTACGCATTTTTACGCAGATCTTATCAAATATTGATCCGAACTTGATTCTGTTTTGAGTTTTTGAGACCTAATCTGATAAGGACTGACCCCAGGACCAATCGCTATATAAAGGGAGTAAGTCTCTTGAGTTACTCAGATCAATTGAAAGATTAAGAGAGATACTTTTTTGGTAAGCATCTGAAAACTCCCTGAGAGCTTTGTTCACAAATCACATACACTAGCTTTGGGTTCTCTCGATTGGTTGGAAGGAGAGTCACCGGTGGAAGAGCTGTACGTGTGAACCCACACTCACTCCGGTTGTGGATAGAGAATAGCAAAGAAGACCAGTTGGTTGAGGCTCTTTTAGAACGTTACTTCTCTTCATAGGTTGCAGAGGTTCTTCGGTGTACAAAGGTTAGTAAGATCTGTTTAATTTATATATATAGCATGTCAAACTTGTGTTTTGGAAAAATACTCTGATTTTAAAATTTTAAAAATTCCTGCTATGCACTTCACACTGTTTTTTCCAACGATTTGTATCAGAGCTATAGGTTTTTACATAAATTTAAAAGTTTGTGATCATACTAAATGTATAAATTTGTGATCTTAATCTCTCTTATGCTTGAATTTAATTTTATTGAGAGTTGGCACTCGACGTTTCTATATAATTATATAGTGTCTTGGATTATGTAGTGAATGTTTATTAATTAATTAGGATTGATTAAATTGTTATTTAATTATTAATTAATTAATTAATTTATGCCGGTTATGGTTCCTTAGAGGTTAGAATGTGTATCTAGGTTTTTCATGCAATTAGACAGCAGACTATCATCTCCATCTTAAAATTGTTATTTAATTTTAAATTTATGAGAATTTTGTAATTAAATAATTATTCGCAAAAGACGGATCTAGAAGATGGATGATGGCGCACCCAGGTATTTCTTGTGTTTCTAATTTTATGTTTTTGAATTGTTAAAAATAAAATTGATGAATTGCGTTAAAATTGTATTTTCTGGAATGGAGATTTCTGCTCGATCGGCAGGCCGATGGTCATAGATCGGCAGGCTGGACGTGTGGTTCGACAGGCCGTCAGTGGGGCAAAAATAGGCTGGCTCTACCGGCAGGCCAAACTTCCAGTTCGGCATGCCAAACTTTCATGGGTTGGCAGGTCGATCTTTTCGATCTGCAGGCCGATAAAGCATGACCAACAGGCTGATCACCCAGATCGGCCTGCCGATCGAGAGCTGGAAAATTTTCAAAAAAGGTGCAATTTTTATGGTGCAGTTTTAATTTTATTTTTGAGACGATTTTGAGAAAAATTAAATTTGGATATGACCGGAAATATGAAGTATTTGATTCATACAGGATTGAAGACTTGAAGATGGGAATTACGTGAAAAAGGATACAACTTGAGGATTCAAGGATGAATAATCGATATATGTCTTGATTATTCTCTTGTAATCTTAGTTTTCTACTCTCTAGGGTGGAGCCATAATATTACGGTTATTATTATTTTGCTTGTAGCTTTGCTTGATTACTTTCCTTATCTGCATTATAATATGATTTGCCATGTATATTGATAGCATGTCATATAGAATAGAAAGTGCCGCTCATATTAAAATTGTTCACGCATAATTTTAAAAATAAAACCTTGATTTCAAAAGATTGAGTGGGAGAAGGTTTTCGAAGAGAGAACCTAAGGCCTCCATCATTGGTCCATAGGAAGAACATGGTGGTCCCGACCCCTAGGAAGGGATTTCTATCATGTACCAAATTGGATCTCTGAGAGGATAAGGTATTTTGGCATGATTTATGGTTGCACACCCCTAGGTGGTGATTATAAACCACGGATAAAATATTGAAACGATGGTTATACACTCACGTTAATTTTATTATTAACCTCCCCTAGGAGCTCTGTTAATAAAATTAATGGCCAAAGAAACGATTATTAAGATATGCTGGATCATATAGGTCCTGGATGGCATATAGTAATCAGGAGGGGATCCGTGTTCTTGATTGAATTTGGCATGACTCCCCTAGGAGCTTGTTGAATTATGAGTTGGGAATTATCGTTGTAAGGTTGTGATATTTTCAAGGTTTTGACACATAAACACATTTGTATGTTTTTACATGATTGTGTTATCTTACTAAATTATTATGATATGTTTGCTTATGTTTGGTATATGATTCTTTATTGTAGATTAAAAATGTCTAAAAATGCTTTGTCATCGATACTTGACAAAAACTTGTTAACTGGTGAGAATTAGAATGATTGGAAACGGAACCTGGATATCGTCCTGTCCTTTGAGAAACTGAAATATGTTTTGACAACCCTTTGTCCTCCCGAGCCTATGGGAGACTCATCTAATGAGCAATTCCAAGCGTATGACCGCTGGAAAGATGCCAATGATCAGGCCCGTTGCTATGTTATGGCCAGCATGAATAATGTGCTGCAGGTTCAACATCAATATTATGAGACTACGAAGCAGATCTTGGATAATCTTGAGGACATGTTTGGAGGCCAGGCCACAACAAAGCGGCAAGGGGTGCTTCAGAAACTTCTTAACTATAGACAGAGACCAGAGACATCTGTAAAGGAGCATATGATGTTGGTCATGGGTTACCTTGTTGTGGCTCAAACCAATGGAGCCGACATCGATGCTGAAACTCAGATGAGTATGGTCTTTGAGACTCTATCTAAGGAATTTATTCTGTTTAGAGCTACATTTAATTTAAGCAATAGACAGGATATGACCTTGACAAAACTGATGAAACAGTTGCAGGAGTTCAAACTACTGATTAGGGAGTCTCCTGCGGGTGGTGAGGCCAACATGGTAGTTGCTTTTGGTTCCAATTTTAACTCTGGGAATGGAAAGAAGCAACAGGCCAAGAATGGAAAGTCTTCTATTCCTACTAACACCAAGAGCAAGAAGAAGAAGAAGAAGAACCCAAAGAAGCCTAAGTGCTTGTTCTATGGAAAGGTCGGGCATATTAAGAAGCATTGCAAGGACTTCCTTTCCAAAGGAGGTAAGTGTGACCTTCTGTATTTAGAAACTTGTTCGGTTGAGGAATCTAGTGACATTTGGGTCAAAGATTCCGGTGCAACTAATCATGTTTGTGCTTCTCTGCAGGGGTTCAAAGAAACGAGAGGACTGCCGCATGAAGACTTCACGCTTCGAATGGTCGATGGATCCTTGGTCTCAGCGGAAGCAGTGGGAGACGTCCATCTTTACTTTGATAACTATAGGAATTTATTTTTGCAAGATTGTTTTTATGTTCCTAAATTTAAAAGAAATTTAATTTCTGTATCTTGTTTATTTAAAGACTCCTACGTGGTATCTTTTAATGAAAAAGTGGTGATTCATAAAAACAAATCTTTTATCTGTTCTGGATGGATGCAAAATAATCTATATTTTATCAAACCTAAGATGGACTTATTGCTTAATGCTAAGATGAATGATAATAACTCTAAAAGAGTTAAAACTTCTCACTCTAATAAGACTTATCTTTGGCATTTGCGCCTTGGTCACATTAACCTGAATAGGATTCAAAGGTTGGTAAGGGATGGACCTTTAAGTCACTTAAAGGTGGAATCTATACCTCAATGTGAATCCTGTTTGGAGGGTAAAATGACCAAAAGACCATACGGGTCTAAAGGCAATAGGGCCGAAGGGGTTCTAGAACTTGTGCATAGTGATGTTTACGGACCAATGAACATCTGGGCACGAGGAGGGTATGAGTACTCCGTCACTTTTATTGACGATTACTCAAGATATGGGTATGTGTGCCTGATGCACCACAAAAGTGAAACTTTTGACAAGTTCAGGGAGTTTCGGGCTGAAGTGGAAAAGCAATTGGGTAGACCCATAAAAGCACTTTGATCCGATGGAGGTGGGGAATACCTTTCTAATGAGTTCTTGGGACACTTGTTAGAGAATGAGATTTTATCCCATTTGACTGCACTGGGCACTCCGCAGCAAAATGGTGTAGCAGAGAGAAGAAATAGGACTTTGTTGGACATGGTCAAGTCCATGATGAGTTATTCATCATTACCTTTATCCTTTTGGGGATATGCACTACAAACTGCATGTTATCTTTTGAACAATGTGCCTTCAAAATCGGTCCCTAAAACTCCTCACGAGTTATGGACAAGAAGGAAGACATCCTTAAACCATATTCGCATATGGGGATGTCCGGCTCATGTCCTATTTAAGGATTTGAATAAGTTGGAAGCACGTTCAGAAGTTTGTGTGTTTGTAGGATATCCAAAAGGGACTAAAGGGGGTTATTTTTATAACCCGAAGGAAAATAAAGTCGTGGTTTCTGCTAATGCAACTTTCCTTGAGGAGAGCTAGATGGACGAATTTAAACCTCAAAGCAAAGTGGTGCTTGAGGAGTTGACGGGTGATCCGTTCACTCCAGAGGTTTCAAACGAAACCATTCCGATCGGTGTAGAAAAACCAAACAAACCTAAACAACAACCTCAGGGGCTTCGGCGTAGTGGGAGGATCAGACGTCAACCTGAGAGGTATATGTTCAATGGGGAGGTCTTCTTGGCTAAACCGGATGAACATGATAGGGATACTTACACTTACATAGAAGCTATGGAGGATGTTGATTTAAAACTTTAGACAGAGGCCATGAACATAGAGATGAAGTCTATGGAGACTAATCATGTCGGGGAGCTTGTGGATCTTCCCGAAGGGGTAAAACTCATAGGGTGTAAGTGGATCTACAAGAGGAAAAGAGGAGTAGATGGAAAGGTCAAAACCTTTAAGGCTAGACTGGTAGCCAAGGGTTATACGCAAAAAGGAAGGAATCGATTATGAGGAAACCTTTTCGCCTGTAGCCATGCTTAAGTCCATCCGGATTCTCTTATCCATAGCTGCCACTCTCGACTATGAGATTTGATAGATGGATGTCAAGACGGCTTTTCTAAATGGCTATCTTGATGAGTCCATTTATATGAAACAACCAGATGGGTTCAAGGTCACGGATCAAGAGGCTAAGTTTTGTAAGCTGCTAAAGTCAATTTATGGACTTAAGCAGGCTTCTCATTCTAGGAACATAAGATTTGATTAGGTGATCAAGACTTATGGGTTCTCTCAAAATGTGGATGAACCATGTGTTTACAAATACATTAAGGATGAAAATGTGGTTTTTCTACTGCTCTATGTAGATGACATTTTGCTAATTGGCAATGACGCTGGGGCGTTGTTATTGGTCAAATTATGGTTGACCAAGCAATTTGACATGAAGGACTTGGGTGAGGCTAATTTTGTTCTTGGTATCCAAATCTTTTGGGATAGGAAGAACAAAATGATAGCTTTGTCACAGGCTGGCTACATGGATAAAATTTTCAAGAGGTTTACAATGCAGGATTCTAAGAAAGGTGGGCAACCATCTAGGTCTGGAATTACTCTTTCTAAGAAAGACTCCCCAAAGTCTTATGAAGAAAGAGAATACATGAAGAAGGTGCCTTATGCTTTGGCAGTGGGCAGTCTCATGTATGCCATGCTTTGCACACAACCGGATATTAGCTATGTGGTCGGGATTGTAAGTCGATTTCAGGCGGATCCAAGACCGAACCATTGGGTTGCGGTAAAGCATATTTTCAAGTACTTGAGAAGGACTCTAGGGTATGTACTTGTATATTCGGGTGAGGACCTGACTCCTCTAGGATATAATAACTCGCATTTTCAATTCCTCCTAGATTCTAGGAAATCGACTTCAGGTTTTGTGTTTATTCTGGGCGGCAGTGCCATTAGTTGGAGAAGTGCTAAGCAAGATTGTACTTTGGATTCAACGATGGAGGCCGAGTATGTGGTAGCTAGTGATGCTTTGAAAGAAGCAGTGTGGCTCTGCAAGTTCCTTGGGGATCTTGAGGTTGTTCTTGGCATGGATAAGTTGGTATCACTATACTGTGATAATAGTGCGGTGGTAGCTAATTCTAAGGAACCAAGATTTCATAAGAAGAGTAAGCATATTGATCAGAAGTATCATGTGATAAAGGTCTTCGTTGAGGGCAGGCATGTCACATTGTGCAAGATCGCATCAAAGGACAATTTAGATGATCCATTTACGAAGACATTTACTGGGAGAATCTTCGAGAAACATGTGGAAGCTATGGGGATGCGAGATTTGTCATATTTACTCACTTAGTGCAAGTGGGAGATTGTTAGATATGTATGCTCTAAGGAGTAAAAATGTAATACATTTTTTAGAGACATTTTTATCAATAAAGAATTTATTCATTTATATATACCAAATCTTGTCCTATTTATGTTCACATTTGTTGAATGTATGTTAAGCAAACAGTAGTCTGAGACTGTCGGTGTAAACCTATAAGAATTAGGCATATGATGGATTGATTATGCAAAAGACACGATTCTTGAGGTGACGGTCTAAAGCATATGATCCACAATGGAGGTAATAAAGTTGGGCGCTTTATTAATGCAAAGATTGTTATGTTGTCTATATCCCTATTGGGAGATGGTTTGTCTTGACCATTGGAGTTGGACTCCGTGAATAGAAACATTGGCACGTTGTCATAGGTGACGATGTATTGGATCGGGACATAAAGAGAATTGATTTGGATTAATAATTCTGTCTCGTCAAATTGATTCACTTTAGACAATCATTGGTGTTGTATCTTAATCCTAAGATGAATAGTGAGCCCGTTGTCTTGACTTATGTCTTTTGATGTACCAAAGGGTGACACCCACATCTTAATAGTGTTATGCATGTCGGTACATTAGAGGCATGACTCTTGATGACGTAGAGTTGTTATTCATAGATGTGGAATCCATAGCTCCTCTTTAGGAGTAATGATATCCTCTTATATGCGTTATCCAGTAATTAGAAGACTGGAGCGCTCAACCATTTGGATACATAGGTGTAACCGAATGGTGTACCATCTTTGGATGGTAAGTTTTCTAATGGTGAGATGATGGAACGTAAGATAAAAATAATCAAGAAGGTAAGACAGAACTTGTCCTTAAGCCAATTATGGGTTATCATATGGGGATACGATACACTTTGATATGTCATGGAGACTTAGCTATATGGGCTTCATAATTCTATAAAGTTAGTAAGATCTGTTTAATTTATATATATAGCATGTCAAGCTTGTGTTTTGGAAAAATACTCTGATTTTAAAATTTAAAAAATTCCCGCTGCGCACCTCACACTATTTTTTCCAACAATTCGGATCCTTAAAGAGAACATGAGCCAGACATCTCCATATGCGAAAATGGTTTAAGGATGTCTTCCTACTCGTCCACAACTCGTGAGGAGTTTTAGGGACCGATTTTGAAGGCTCATTATTGAAAAGATAACATGCGGATTGTAGTGCATATCCCCAAAAGGATAAAGGCAATGATGAATAACTCATCATGGACCTAATCATGTCCAATAATGTCCTATTTCTTCTCTTTGCTATGCCATTCTACTGTGGAGTGCCCGGCGTAGTCAAATGAGATAAAATCCCATTCTCTAACAAGTGTTCCAAGAACTCATCAGAAAGGCATTCCCCACCTCGATTAGATCGAAGTGTCATTTTGGGTCTACCCAATTGCTTTTCCACTTCAGCCCGAAACTCCCGAAACTTGTCAAAAGTTTCGCTTTTGTGGTGTATCAGGTACATATACCCATATCTTGAGTAATCGTCAATAAAAGTGATGAAGTACTTATACCCTCCTCGTGCCCGGATGTTCATCGGTCCACAAACATCACTATGCACAAGTTCTAGAACCCCTTCGGCCCTATTGCCCTTAGACCCAAATGGTCTTTTGGTCATTTTACCCTCCAAACAAGATTCACATTGAGGTATAGATTATACCTTTAAGTGACTTAAAGGTCTATCCCTTACCAGCCTTTGAATCCTATTTAGGTTAATATAACCAAGGTGTAAATGTCAAGGATAAGTCTTATTAGAGTGAGAAGTTTTAAGTCTTTTAGAGTTATTATCATTCATCTTAGCATTAAGCAATAAGGCCATCTTAGGTTTGATAAAATATAGATTATTTTGCATCTATCCAGAACAGATAAAAGATTTGTTTTTACGAATCACCACTTTATCATTAAAAGAAACCAAATAAGAGTCTTTAAATAAACAAGATACAGAAATTAAATTCCTTTTAAATTTATGAACATAAAAACAATCTTGCAAAAATAAATTCCTATAATTATCAAAATAAAGATGGACGTCTCCCACTGCTTCTGCTGAGACCAAGGATCCATCGCCCATTCAAAGCGTGAAGTCCTCAAGCAGTAGACTTCTCGTTTCTTTGAACCCCTGCAGAGAAACACAAAGATGATTAGTTGCACCAAGATCTATGACCCAAATGTCACTTGATTCCTCAACCAAACAAGTTCCTAAATACAGAAGATCACACCTACCTCTTTTGGAAAGGACGTCCTTGCAATGCTTCTTGATATGCCCGACCTTTCCACAGAAGAAGCACTTAAGCTTCTTTGGTTCTTCTTCTTCTTCTTCTTCTTGCTCTTGGTGCTAGCAGGAATATAAGACTTCCCGTTCTTCGTTTGTTGCTTCTTTCTATTCCCAGAGTTGAGATTGGAACTAGAAGCAGCTACCATGTTGGCCTCACCACCTGCAGGAGACTCCCTAGTCAACAGTTTGAACTCCTGTAACTATTTCATCAGTTCAGTTAAGGTCATATCCTGTCTATTACTTAAATTAAATGTAGCTCTAAACAAAATAAATTCCATTGATAGAGTCTCAAAGGCCATAGTTATCTGAGTTTCAGCATCGATGTTGGCTCCATTGCTTTGAGCCTCAGTAAGGTAACCCATGACCAACATCATATGCTCCTTTATAGATGTCCCCGGCCTCTGTCTATAGTTTAGAAGTTTCTGAAGAGCCCTTTGTTGCTTTGTTATGGCCTGGCCTCCAAACATATCCTCAAGATTATCCAAGATCTGCTTTGTAGTCTCATAATCCTAATGTTGAGCTTGCAGCATGTTATTCATGGTCGCCATAACATAGCAACGGGCCTGATCATTAGCATCTTTCCAATGATCATACGCTTGGAATTGCTCATTAGTTGAGTCTCCTGTAGGCTCGGGAGGATAAGGGGTTGTCAGTTCATATTTCAGTTTCTCAAAGGACAGGACGATATCCAGGTTCCATTTTCAATCATTATAGTTCTCTTCAGTTAATAGGTTTTTGTCAAGTATCGATGATAAAGCATTTTTAGACATTTTTAATCTACAACAAAGAATCATATACCAAATATAAGCAAACATATCATAATAATTTAGTAAGATAACACACACATGTAAAAATCATCCAAATGTGTTTATGTGTCAAAACCTTGAAAATGTCACATATTTACAACGAGAATTCCCAACTCAGAATTCAACAAGCTCCTAGGGGAGTCATGCCAAATTCAATCAGGAACACGGATCCCTTCCTGATTAATATATGCCATCTAGGACCTATATGATCCAGCATATATTAATAATCATTTCTTTAGCCATTAATTTTATTAACAAAGCTCCTAGGGGAGGTTAATAATAAAATTAACATGAGTGTATAACCATCATTTCAATATTTTATCCATGATTTATAATCACCACCTAGAGGTATGAAACCATAAATCATGCTAAAATACCTTATCCTCTCAGATCCAATCTGGTACGTGATAGAAATCCCTTCCTAAGGGTCAGGACCACCATGTTCTGCCTATGGACTAACGATGGAGGCCTTAGGTCATCTCTTTGAAAACCTTCTCCCACTCAATCTTTTAAAATCAAGGTTTTATTTTAAGAATATGCATGAACAATTTTAATATGAGCAGCACTCCCTATTCTATTGACTTGTTATCAATATACATGGCAAATCATATTATAATGCAGACAAGTAAAGCAATTAAGCAAAGCTATAAGCAAAATAATAAATAACCGTAATATTATGGCTCCACCCTAGAGAATAGAAAACTAAGATTACAAGAGAATAATCGAGACATATTATCGATTCTTCATCATTGAATCCTCAAGCTGTATCATTCTTCATGTAATTCCCATCTTCAAGTCTTCAATCCCGTATGAATCGAAAACTTTATATTTTCGGTCATATCCAAATTTAATGTTTCTCAGAATTGTCCCAAAAACAAAATTAAAACTACATTGAATAAACTGCATATTTTCTAGAAATTTTCCAGCTCTCGGTCGGCAGGCCGATTTGGGTGATCGGCCTACCGGTCGCTCCATTGGCTTCCCGATCAGGAAGATCGGCCTGTCGACTCTTGAAAGTTTGGCCTGCCGCCAGAGCCGCCTGATTTTTGCCCCACTGACGGCCTACTGATCTACAAGTTAGGCCTGCCGATCTGTGACCGGTTCGGCATGCCGACCGAGCAAAAATTTTCCATTCCAGAAAATACAATTTTTAATGCAATTCATCAATTTTATTTTCAACAATTCAAAAACATAAAAATTAGAGACCCAAGAAATACATGGGAGTGCCATCATCATTCTTCTAGATTTGCCTTCTAGATCCGTCTTCTCCTAATGATTTTTTAATTACAAAATTCTTACAAATTTAAAATTAAATAACAATTCATAGACGGAGATGATAGTCCGCCATGTAATTACATGAAAAACCTAGATACACATTCTAACCCCTAAGGAACCACAACCAACTTAAATTAATTAATTAATAATAATTAAACAATAATTTAATCAACCATAATTAATTAATAAACATTCACCAATATAATCCATAGCAACATAAAAAATATATATAGAAACCTATTGTGCCAACTCTCCATAAAATTAAATTCAAGCATAGGAGAGATTAAGATCATAAAATTTATACATATAACATGATCACAAACTCGTAAATTTATGTAAAAACCATGGCTCTGATATCAATTGTTAGAAAAATAGTACGCAGCGAAATTTTAAAAATTTTACATCAGAGTATTTTCCAAAACACAAGTTTGACATGCTATATGCATGAATTAACCAGATCTTACTAACCTTTGCATGACGAAGAACTTTCGCAATCCGTGAAGAGAAGTAACACTCCAAAAGAGCCTCAACCAATTGGTCTTCTTTACTATTCTCTATCCACGGTCGGAGTGAGTGTGGGCTCACACGTACAGCTCTTCCACCAAGTGACTCCCCTTCCAACCAATCGAGAGAACCTAAAGCAAGTGTTTGTGATTTGTGAACAAAAGATCTCATGGAGTTTTCAGATTCTCACTAGCAGAGTATCACTCTTAATCTCTCAATTGATTTGAATAACTAGTGTGACTTACCCCCTATTTATAGAGGTTGGGTCTAGGGTCACTCCTTATCAGATTAGGTCTCAAATATTTGAATCAGAATCAAATTCGGATCAATATCTGATGAAATTTGCATTGAAACGCATGATTTTTTATTCGCGCATAGGTAGGCTGATCTGCCTAATAGGCAGGCCGAACTTGCCCCATCGGCATGCCGAACCGCCGAAAAAAAAATCTCAACAAATCTTTTATTTTCCACCCGAATTTCTATAGGATAAAGTCTCAATTTTAATTCAAATAACCTGATAGAAAAGTTATCTAATTAAAACAACTTTATCTAGATAATCTCTAAGAAAAATAAATGAATTCCCAATAATTCTACAAGTTTATCTTGATCTAATTTATCCAAAAATTAAATCAACCGATAAACAGATAAGAATTATCCGATCCTTGCGATTCAACAAGTTTATCTTGAATTAATTTTTATCACAAAATTAATTCAACCGATAAACAGACATGAATTATTTGATTCTTCCAAATTTTAATCAATCTAATAAATCTGACATAAGTTACCAATTATTAGAAAAGTACGTCCGTATCGTTACAAGGATGTTGTGAGCTAGCAAAGGGGACCAAATGGACCTATATAGTTCAAGCTCCCGATAATTACGAAACCTAATATCCCAGATATACATTTTATAATTATCAACTCCAACACTACTCTACTAAAAGCTTGGAGTTGCACTCTCGAACTACATAGAATTACGAAGCTCGTATAGTTAAGTATCTGTGACATATCATAGTGTATCATATCCCAATATGATAATCCATAATCGGCTTAAGGATAAGTTCTATCTTACCTTTCCGATTATTTTTATCTTATGTTCCATTATCTCACCATCGAAAAACTTACCATCCAAAGACAGTATACCATTTGGTTACACCTATGTATCTAAATGGTTGAGCGCACCAGTTTTCCAATTACAGGATAACACATATAAGAGGATATCACCACTCCTAAAGAGGAGCTATGGATTCCATATCTATGAATAACAAGTCTACGCCATCAAGAGTCATGCCTCCAACGTATTGCGATGCATACCACTATTAAGATATGGGTGTCACCCTTTGGTACATCAAAAGACACAAGTCAAGACAATGAGCACACTATTCATCTTAGGATTATGATACAATACAAATGATTGTCTAAAGTGAATTGATTTACTGAGATAGAATTATTAATCCAAATCAATTCACTTTATGTCCCGATCTAACACATTGTCATCTATGACAACATGCCAATGTTTCTATTCACGGAGTCCACCTTCGATGGTCAAGACGAACCATCTCCTAAAAGGGATATTGACAACATAACAATCTTTGCATAAATAAAGTGCCCAACTTTATTCCCTCGATTGCATATCATATAATTTAGACCATCACCTTAAGAATCGTGTCTTCCGCATAATCCGTCCATCATATGCCCAATTCTTAAGGTTTAGACCGATAGTCTCAGACTATTGTTTGCTTAACACACATTGAATAAATATGAACATAAAGAGGACAAGATTTGGTATATGAACAATGAATAAATTCTTTATTGATAAAAATGTCTCCAAAAACTTATTACATTTTTTCTCCTTAGGGCATACATGTCTAACAATCTTCTCCCATAGAGAGCTTCGTATGGAGCCATTCCTATGAAGGTTTGATAGCTGTTATTGTAAACAAATTCGATCAATGGAAGCTTTTTATCCCATCCCCCCTTGAAATCTGGCGCATAGGCTCTCAACATATCCTCCAAAGTTTGAATGGTTCTTTCAGACTGACCATCTGTTTAGGGGGTGGAAAGCTGTACTAAAGGTTAGCTTCGTTCCCATTGCTTGGTGAACGCTCCTCCAAAACTTGGAAGTGAACCGGCCATCACAATCAGAGATAATGGATTTTGGAACTCCATGGTGTCTAACTATCTAGGCAACGTACAGTTCAACTAATCATTCTACAATTACCCATATAGCATCATGTCCTCCCATAGTTTTGGGCAACCCAGTCACCAGATTCATAGTTATCTGGTCCCATTTCCATTCTAGAATTTCAATCTTTTGTAGTTCGCCTGCTGGCCGTTGATGTTCAGCCTTACTTTTTGACACGTGAGACATTTACTTAGTCCATGCCACCAAAAGTGCTCTTTTAAATCTTGGTACATTTTTGTAGTTCCCAAATGAGCAGCATATGGCGCCTCATGAGCCTCCTCCAATATCTGCCTCTTTAACTCTTCATTATTGGGAACGCATAATTTGCCTTTGTAATGGAGAATGCCATCTTCCAAGATGCTAAATTCTACTTCTTTATTCTCAAGGGCTTCAGTCTTATATTTGAGCAATGATGGATTTGCTTCTTGCTGTTCCTTCAGGTTCTCCAAAATAATTGGTTGGAATGATAGATCGGCTAGTCCTTTTGTGATTTTCTCTATTCCTGCTTCTATCAAGTCTTTCTGAAGAGGTCTTGGTATTAACTATACCATTGCAAGCGAGGATGTTGTCCTACGACTGAGTGCATCAACTACTCGTTAGCCTTTCTAGGGTAATATAAAAATTCACAGTCATAGTCTTTAACTAGCTCGAGCCATCTTCGTTGTCTCATATTGAAGTCCTTCTAGGTGATAATATACTTCAGACTTTGGTGGTCGGTATAAATCTCGCATTTAACTCTATACAAATAGTGGTGCCAAATCTTTAGTGCAAATATGACCGTCGCTAATTCTAAGTCGTGCGTCAGGTAGTTCCATTCATGATCCTTTTGTTGCCGAGATGCATATGCAATCACTTTTCCATTTTGCATAAGTACAGCTCCCAAGCCTCTTTTTGATGCATCGCTGTAGATCACCAAATTTCCTAGGTTTGGATCAGGTATGGTCAGTATCGGTACACTTGTGAGTCACCTTTTTAACTCTTGCAAGCTTTCCTCACACTTCTTAGTCCATTCATACTTTGCTGCTTTCCGTGTAAGAGCCGTAAGCGGTGCTACAAGTCTAGAGAATCGTTCTACAAAATGTTGGTAGTAGCCCACTAGACTGAGGAAACTCTTGATCTCAGTAACGCTCTTCGGTGTAGGCCACTTATTTACTACTTCAACTTTAGAAGGATCAACAGATACTCCATCTCGTGACACCACATGTCCTAGGAAATGAACTTTTTCCAACCAAAATTCACATTTTGAGAACTTGGCGTAGAACTGATGTTTTCTCAACAACTATAGCACAATCCTCAGATGTTTCTCATGTTCCACCGGCGTTCTTGAATAAATGAGGATATCGTCAATGAACATGAAAATCCAGTTCGTAAGATCCATAAAGGCTGCTGGGCCATTATTTAATTCGAATGGCATAACGCATAATTCATAATGTCCATAATGCGTTCGGAACGCTGTCTTTGGCACGTCGTCTTCCTTAACTCGAAGTTGATGATATCTTGAGCGCAAGTCAATTTTTGAGAATATAGACGCTCCTTTCAATTGATCAAATAAGTCATCAATCCTCGGGAGTGGATACTTGTTTTTAATTGTGACCTTGTTCAATTCCCGGTAATCAATGCATATCTGTAAGGTTCCATCTTTCTTCTTGACAGATAAAACAGGCGCTCCCCATGGGGAATGACTCGGCCGAATAAACCCTTTGTCCAACAATTCTTGTAATTGCACCTGAAGCTCTTTGAGTTCTCTTAGAGCCATACGATATCGTGCCTTCACAATTGGGGTTGTACCTGATGTCAATTCAATCTCGAACGAAATCTCCTGCCTCAATGGTAAGCCTGGTAACTCGTCTAGAAACACGTCGATGAATTCTTTTACTATAGAGACATTCTCTGGTCCTAATTGAGCTTCTTGATCTTTATTTACTAAATTCACCAAGTAACCGGTGCATCCACTCTCCAACATCTTCCTTGCTTTCAATGCCGAAATTAGCGCCTTTAGAGCCTTAGGAATCTTCCCCGAATACACGAACTTCTCACTTCTGGAAGGTCAAAATGTAACCTTGTGATGTCAACGGTTAATCTTGGCAGTGTATTTTCCTAGAAAATCCATTCCTAAGATAATGTCATAATCTTGTCTATCAATTATTATTAAATCGATATACAATTCCCTTCCGCAAATGATGATGGGTACATGATGTAAATTTAATACCTCCTAGAGCAAAGTGCAGTTCTAAATGTCTGTTCTATATTTTCCCCTTCATTTCCTATCCGTTTAGCAAACTTAAGTGATGCGAAGGAATGCGTTGCTCCGGAATCAAATAGAACATAAGCATCATGTTGGCAACAAAGAACTGACAAGTCACCACTATTGAAGTTCTCGCATCATCCTCTTTCTTTGTGTAGGCATAAATTCATCCACTAGGTTCTGGAGCCTCCAGACGTCCCTGATTGATGTTAGGGCCTTCGATCTACGCTAGAACTGCATGTAGTTGAGTTCCCTAGGGCATTTGTTGACTATGATTATTCTGATTCCTGGGATTGGAAAAACAGGTTCTGGCATAGTGCCCTTCTTTGCCACAGATGAAACACTTATTAGTGCTAGCTTTGCACTCTCTCGCATGCCTCTTCCCATATTGACAGCAGAGAGGTTTGCTATTCTCTCCATCATTGATCCTCTTTTGGGGTTGTCCCTTCGGATTCTTTGGACTATTCACGTTCTATTTCCTCTTATTATTGGTGCTACGGTTACGTCCAGCTAGGTGACTATAGGACTGTCCTTGACTTGGAATGCTTCCTTGTCCTTTTGTTTACAAAGCTTGACTCTATTTGGCTAAAGCTTTTTCCTCCTTTTGAGCTTTAAAAATTCTTGCTCTCTCCTCCTTATCATGGGCAATTCTAAACTTAGCTTTAGTAGCCCGTTCGATACAATCCTCTACATCCTTAGGGGCTTACCCTCCACTATCAACTATAAGGGCAATATCAGTTCGAAACATCTGCATTAATCTTCTTATTCACTCTCGATTAGTAGGTACCAGTTTGAGGCAAAGACACACCAATTGATTGAATCTCTTCACAGCGTCGGCCACTAACATATTGCCTTGTCAGAAATTGTTAAATTCTTCTTGCTGCGCTACTATTGTTTCCACATTGAAATAAGCCCTTCCAAATTCCTCCACAAAATTTGGCCATGACATTTCGTCTATGTTCCTTCTTCATTCAACTAACTCCCACCATCTCCTGGAATCCTTAGTGAGAGAAAATGAGGCACATAAGACTTTCTCGCGATCACTGAGTCCCATAAATTTTAAAACCCTCTCTATGCTGGTAAGCCAATCATTGGCTTCTAGTGGGTTCGTAGATCCGTCAAATTCTGGGGCCTTCATCCGTCAAAATCTTTCATAAATTTAGTTGCAGATACTACCAGAGCAACTAGTTCTGCTTACTGAGGCAGTGGTACTGGAGGTGGAAAGTTTGCACGTGCTAGTAGTACAGGATTCTGGCTAGCTAATTGCTCTCTTAATCCTTCCATTTTTAACTCCTGAGCCCAAAGTTTCTATTGCAATTCAACGATCATGGCCATTAGGTCTGGGTTAGCAGGTCCTCCGTGTGCATCAGCCCTCGATAATAATCTTATATGCCTACCGTACAGTTTCGTTATTATGTTGGCACATACTATTGACTTAATAGTATTTATTAAATTTTTTTTTTAGGTAATATAAATACATGCAAACATAAACTTAATATCTCATCTCATACATTGCATTTCATTAACTTCTTTCTTTTTCTTTTACATTCTTCATTCCCAAAACATTACATAAGTGACTAACATACATACTTACTTTCCTTTCTTTCATAAACTATTTATATCATTCTTGGGAGCAATTATCTCTTCCGGCTAACATATACCCTACCACTGAGAAGGATACCACTTACCAAAGGTGCACTCATATACAAGGGCAACAAAGCCAAACTATACTAGTCACACATCTACATACATCTTAATACATAAATGTCTTCATAGGTCCATTTTCTTCCTAATCTGACTCTACACCTGACATATCGCTATTTTCGAGATCCTCCTCCTCCTCTTCGCCATAATCAGTAGACTCGTCGTCACTAGCAATGATAGGTATAGGAGGTACTGGAACAAACTGAAGCTCATCACCATCATCATCATCATCATCATCTTCTATTTCCACTGGGGGATCCTCTAAAGGCATGGCCATGTTTTGCAAAGCATGCAATACTTCCATAATAAAATCATCGAGGCTAAGGAAATCTCTTGGGTACTACATCTGTTACTGTACTACATTGGGAAGATCTCTCCATATAAGGTAACAAATTCATCATAGTGGTATTTTAGGCGGGATCAATGTTATCATGGTCTGATGAAATCTCATTATATAATGCTCCATTGATTCACCAACGTACCTACCCTATATTGGTTCTATACGTACGTAGAGTCGATGGTGCCAATCTGCCCACATATGAGGATTAATCTGAACTGGTATGGGGTTGGCAGGTGGTAAAGGAGCGAATGCTTCAGAGCACTACATTTAAAATTTTTCCCAGTCATGTTGACGCTCTTCTGATCAGAGCCCCATCCACCATTCCAATGCTTCCCTTGACAGTCGCCCCGAGGCTAATGAAACCTGTAGATGTGGTGGGGTATGGCAAGTCTCAAAAATCACTTCCATCTCATGGAACCACTCTGTCAAAGCCATTGGTTGTCGACTGCCAAAGTAGCACAGAGGTATTGTCTCGTAGAAGGTAATGCTCGCTCTTTGGTCTGCCTTCACGTCATGACTATTGTACGGCTCCGCCATATACTACATTTATTATTTTAATTAGCATCACATGCTCACATAGAATCATAATTCAGTATTCCTATGTTAGAAATTAAATTATCTTACTTGAGCCATGGTAGTGAGCATGCGACAACGTGTAGTAGGGTGGTAGGATTTCTGCTCTGATACCAACTGTCACAACCTGCCATTTTTGGGCCATGAAAAACCTTTTTCTTACTTACGTATAGATGTAAAACTTAGGAATGTTTTTTTTAAATATATTATTCATGCAAATTTTTGCAATTCTCAAAATGCAAACATATACATACATTTACATAAACACACTTTCTTTTACAATACTGTTTGCCAAATACTCTTGAGAGAGGTTTTGTCTGACTTAACTACGTTTCAGTCTTTATACAACACGTTTTAAAATAACTTAAAATATATTACAGCAGAAATATAACTATGGCGGCATCTATACCTATTCTGCACACTACTTATATCCTTCCGCTAGCTCATCAGTGAAATTACTCTGACCTTTTAGTGGGAATACCTACAACATGAAATACTATGTGAGCTTTCGCCCAGTAAGTCCTAACACAACCCACATGCACATTCTCTAAAATGCATGATTCGGTTATGCTTTCTTATGAACATTCTTTATCCTATTCATTCTTATCTTTTACAAGGGCCTAAGTGCTCATACCATTGCGCACATAGGTCTACGTGACACCGAGACCATACTATATCCTTAAACTCCTCTAGAGTCAAGAGTTGGTACGACACTCTTTTTAATTCTGGTAATATATTTACCAGTCCAATTATTATGGCTATCATACCATGCATGAAGTTATAATCACTTGTTATACACAAAACGTAAATACTCTTATACGGTATAGTACACACAGGTACATAGTTTATATACTCATAGGTACACATTAATATACACACAGGTATATGAAACAATATACACATAGGTACTTATTTTGGATACTCATTGGTACACATTAATATACTTATAGGTACTTATATTATTGTACACACGTAGGTATACACCTTGATATACACACAGGTATAAATATATACTATACCATATTCTATACCTACGATTCCAAATTGTAGGTAGGATGGGTACTTACTTGGTTTGGGTTGCTACGCAAGTTGACCTTAGTCCCTTCCTTCCTAGTCTTCTAAGGTCCTGTTTGGCCAATTATAATGCTGTTAGCCAAATTTTCACTACTTCCTCTATGTGTCAATACAAAACGATCGTTAATAAACAAATCGAGTTGCATAATTGTATACAACTCCGATAATCAGGGGTTCTCTTACTCCTATCTTACTCTACCCTATCGTCTCTAACGATGGGACGAAAATCTTTCTAATACTCCATTTTTCCCCTTTGGAACATTTCGGAGCGATTCAGGTTACTCGTGGAAAAATGATGATTTTGCGCTTAGTGGGCCTTCTAAATTTCTCGAGCTCGATTTTACTATTTTAGCAAAAATAGTTACGTATCGATCTTAAAATAATACCCTGGAGTGTCGGACCTCCTTAATTTACATCAATGCCCCATTTTAATAAAACTTTGCAATTTTGTCCCTTATCTAAAAATTTTGACAATTTTACCCCTAGGACTAAAATTAATCTCTTTAAACCAAAATTTTTTATTTTTCATAAGGATCATTTCTGCTCAAAATACTATACCCTAAATCCTTTCGCAAAATGACATTTTTGCCCTTTTAAATTTTTTTTCATTTTTAACAAATTTTTGTAAAATTAATATCTCACAAATGAATGTGATTTTCGACGAACCGTCTGCATTTTTTTAATAGTTTCATCGAGATCTAAAACTTGTGTTTTATTTTTTTTGAAATTTCCACTGCACAGGAGTGTTTTTGGTCATTTTTAAAATCTGTCGAGAGAAAGCTTTTTCTTGCAATTTAGTCCTTCGGTCATTTTTGTAAAAATCCATTTTAAAACAGCATTTCCACTACTGTGAAGGCAGTTTCAACCCTTGCCTAAACCATTTTCAAGCTAAATCAGTATTCTTTGCGAAACTTACATTAAAATTACAAAAATAACCTATTCTGCATAAACCAACACTTTTTACATTTAACCCCTAATTTCAATAATATGAACATGCCATAAATCATATACCCATGGAATTAAATCACAATCTTGCTTGAATACCCACATGCTTTTTGAAATAATAAAAATCAAAACAAAAACCACATAAACTTTAAATTTAAGAAATCAAAACTTACCCAAAAGAAATTTGTGATTCTAGCCTTTCCAAGGGCTCCTTTGAAACTTTTCCTAGGCATTTTTCATACAAAAATACCTTGAATCAAATTTCCTCCTTAAGCCAAGAAAAACCCTAAGAAAACTTGAAAAAAAAGTTTAGATTTTTACCTCAAACTTGATAAAATCCTTTGAGCTTTGCTTCTTGAACTCAATTAGGGCCATTTTGCAAAGATTTGGGTGTGAGAACATTTTTTAAAGGGAGCTCTAATGGCTGCCGTGGGTGAGGCAGAAGAAATGAAATATTGTTGGCTTATTTTACATTTAATTCATGCTTATCTTACTTGGTGACTCACCAAGTAATCAAGTGGGCTACTTAAGGTGGCTTGGTGTGATTGGGCCACCTTTCATGGCATGGTAGCCCAATAAAATTTTAATGGGTGTCCACTTGGTGGGCCCAAATTTTTATACAGTATAATTTTTTACCACATAGTATTTTTCTTATACTGTCATAGTAAAATTAGTGCAAAATATATTCTTAGACTGTATAAAATATTTTACTTGCCATTGGTTTGTTTTTGGAGGCTAAACATAACATTTCCTACATTTGTGTTTTCACTTAGCAGTATACCTATACAGCATCAGGCCCCCTTTTTGCATCAGTTTAGGGTTTGGTAAACTCTATTTTATATATACCTTAATTACCCATCCATTAATATCACAATTCTACAATTAATTGTGATATAAAATTCATTTTATAGATATTATTTACAAATTTTTAAGTATTTAGACTCACAAAATCTGTATTAACAATATCCAGCATTACATTGAGTTCATACTAGAGTTTCCTATTAATACTGCTTATTTGTACATTATCACAATTTTTTATAGAAAATACAATTTTAAGGGTAAATTTATTAATTAAACCTAATTAAATATTAGATTTTATTAATGAATTTCCCTTGGTCATTACATATCAGAATATAACAAATGTAATAATTATGTATTACGTTTCACTTTAGGAAAGGTATCTTAGTCATTTTTGCTTGAATCCAACTTTCACATTTCTTATGACTATCATTGATAACTTTATAAAATAGAGTAATTTTACCTCATTTTTATGTGTAAATTTGGCTTTATCCTTGAGATTTTTAATTTATTTTGTTTTATTTTTAGTTTTTAATTTAAATTTTTGTATTTTGAAGTAATTTGTAATTAATTTTAATGTGTTGCAAATATTTTTCTGCCCTTTATAATTAATTTCCTCTAGCGTGTATTTAATTAGGTAAGTTTGAGTAAAAATGTAGTAAAAATTTTATTAGGTTCGGATTTGGAAAAGAAAAGAAAAGAAAAAGAAAACAAATGAAAAATAAAAATTAAACTCAGACTTCTTGTAGCCGTCGGATGAAGCTCTTGGGCAGTCCAAATCTGACGCATTTGCTACACGCACTGAGGATAAGAGAGTAGTCGACAAAGACTAAAGTAGCACAACACGGACCCCATTGGGTCAGCCACACATCAGCTTTCCAGCCAACTAGCATGGCACGTATATTACACGCATGCCTTCTAGCTCGTCCAACGAGAAAAATACGGGTCATGGTCAGATTGTGTCTATGTACCCTAATTTTGGCACTCCTCTTTTGTGTAATTAACAATTGGATTTGCATAAGTTAAAATAATAAAAAAAGAAGATTTAACTGAAAAGTGACACTTGGTGAGCACCCTCAAAGGCTAAACCAAAACAGATCTTTTTTTCACTCCAATTACATATTAGGCATGATGCCTTAAGGAGAAAAATGTTGTAATTTATTTTTAAAAATATTTTGTCAATAAAGAGTTTATTTATTATTTATATACAAAATATTGTCCTTTTTATGTTCATATTTATTGAATATATGATAAGCAAACAAAAGTCTAAGACTGTCTGTCTGAACCTTTAAGAATCGTGCATATAATGGACATATTATGCAGAAGACATGATCTTAAAGGTGATAGTCTTAATCATAAGATCCATAATCAAATAAATAAAGTTGGGTGATTTATTCACGCTAAGATTGTTATGTTGTCTACATCCCTGACGGGAGATGGCTTGTCTTGGTTATCGGAGTACGACTCCGCTAGTAAAAACATTAGTGCATTATCATTGGTGATGATATATTGGATTAGGGACATAAAAGTTGAATTGATTTGGTTAATAATTCCATTTGTGCAAATCAATTCACTTTAGATAATTATATATGTTGTGTCTTAATCTTAAAATGACTAATGGTCCCGTTATCTTGACTTATGTCTTTTGATGCACCAAAGGGTGACATCTTGACTTAATGATGGTACACATGTCAGTACATTGGAGGCATGACTCTTGATTGACGTAGACACATTATTCATAGATATGGAATTTATAGCTCTTTTTGTAAAGTTAATGATATTCTCTTATACGTGTTATTCTGTAATTGGAAGACTGGAGCACTCAATCATTTGGATACATAGGTGTAACTAGATGGTATACTATCCATGGATAATAAGTATTCTAGTGGTGTGATAATAGAATGTAAGATGAAAATAATTAGGAAGGTAAAATAGAATTTATTTTGAAGCTGATTATGAATATCCGTTGGGGATGGAACACATTATGATATGTAATAGACTATTAGCTTATGGAAGCTTCGTAATTTTATATAGTTTGAGAGTGCAGCTCTAAGCTTTTAGTGGAGTAGTGTTAGAGTTGATAATTATAAAATATGCATCTGGGATATTGTATTTTATAATTATAGGCGCTTGAACTGTATATATCCATCAGGTCTCCTTTGCTAGCTTATAATAAATCCTAAAACGATACAACATGTTTTTCCTACATAATGGTGACTTATATTAAATTTTAAATTGGTTGAAATTCGATAAGATTAGATAATTCAAGTTAGTTTATCAGTTGAATTAAATTTGTAAATTAATTCAAGATAAATATGTTGAATTATTTAGATAATATTTTATTTTCTATGAGATTATCTAGATATGGCTGTTTTGATTAGATAACTTTTCTATTGGGTTATTTGAATTAAAACCAAGGCTCTATTTAAGAATCTTGGGGTAAAATAAGATATTCTTAGGGATCAAATTATCACATGTTCGACAAGCCGATGTGTTAAGTTCGGCCTACCTATTGTACGATAATCTATTTTTGCATTTTAGACATGATTTTCATCAGAAGTTGATACAGATTCAAATTTTGAGGCCTTATCTAATAGGGATTAACCTCAAATTTGACCACTATAAATAGGGGGTGAGTTTTCTCAGTTATTGAGATTAGTTGAGAAGTATAGACTTAGTACTCTAGTTTGAGAAACTTTAAAACTCCCTATGAGCTATTGTTCAACATCAAGAACCTTAGCTCTAGGTCTTCTCAATTGGTTGGAAGGAGAGTCACCAGAGGAAGAGCTGTACGACATGTGACCACCCATACTCCGATCGTAGATAGAGAATAGCAAAGAAGACCAGTTGGTTGAGGCTCTTCTAGGAAGTTCTTCTCTACACTGATTGCTGGTGCTCTTCGGTATACAAAAAGGTTAGTAAGATCTGTGATTAATTTATGCATATAGCATGTCTAACTTATGTTTTAAAAAATACTCTGATTCAAAAATTTTTAAAATTTTGATGTGTACTCGTTTTTATAACATTAAATTCATTTGTGTTCCAATCTTTGTTGAACTACTCAACATGCACCTATTTTAGAGCATGAATCAGCTCCCAATAGAGGAATGTTTTTATTACAAAATTCACCTTTCAAAGGCTATAAATAGCCAACTTCCTCGATGTTGAGAAGCATCCTTAAGTTTACATTTCTCTCTTCATTTTAGGGAGCTTCTTAGTTCTTAGGATTTTAGAGTAGTAAAAAAAAAAAAAAAAAAAAAGAGGGAGGGACAAAAAAACTTTTGTAATTTCTTTTTAAGTTAACTATCTTTTGTTATTTACTTGTTTTTGAGAAGAGGAGTGGTGGAACTCTTTGAAGAAAGGACTCAGAAGATTTATTTGTCAAAAAAGTTCATTCCAAACCTTTCTTTTATTTAATTATTGTTATAATGTATGCATTATTATGTGTTGTTGTTGTTGTTGTTTTTATTATTATGAACTAATTTTCTTCGTGCTGGAATTATAATGTAGTTAAATTATGAATATTTTATTTAGTTGAATAATGTTATTATAATTTTAATATTTATGTTGAGCATTTATTTTTGAACTTAATGCTTTTAAAAACCTGATCAACTTTTGAATGAATTGAGGAACAAATTAAAACCGAGAGGAGATATTTGTGACTTAACGCATTAAAATAAATGCCATAACTTTAAGGGAGAATAGAGATATACCTTTCTCCTTTATATCGTCATTTTGGAATTACCATGAAACTTAATGAACCTAGGTGTAATAAATTCACATAGAGATATAGTGCATTTTTATGCTTAAGTATATTTTGTGTATAACTTGAGAAAGAGTATACAAAACAATAGGGAATTCGACCATTAACATAATATGAAAAATCACAATAATATCTTAAATTAAATAAAATAGGATTAATTTAGTGAAATGACAATTCTAGTAGCCTTTCATTATCGAATTTTCGTTAAATATTAAAAATGCTTAAATTTTATGACATTTTAATTTGAGAATTTTAAGAATTTGTCTTTTTAAATTTTCAAAAGTTTTGAAATAATCGGCTACTCAAATAAAATTAAAATTAATACATTTGGTAATTAATAAACAATACTTCCTCGTGGGAATGATCATCACTCACTCTTGTGCTTGTGTTTTCAAAAATCAATAACAAGTTTTTGGTGCCATTGCTAGGGGATTTTTGGTGCCATTGCTAGGGGAATTTTGTTTTGTTAATATCAATACTAGCTAATTTTAATTTTAATTCGAGCTTTGTTTTTCTTTATTTATAGTTTATGCTAATGTATGAAAATAACTAGATGGCTTGCCACTTTGTACTTATTGATCTAGAAATGGAAAGAACATTCTTAAGATTACTTAAAGACAAGAGAAGAGCTTCTAGGAAACAAAAATCTAGTATGGCTGAAATTGTAAAAAATGTGAATGAGAATGTCAACTGAAATAGAGCCTTGAGGGATTACGTAGCACCAACAATAGATGGCTGTAATTCAAGTATTCGTAGACCCACCATCACAGTTAACAACTTTGAAATCAACCCTGCGATAATTCAAATGATCCAAACCTCTATTCGGTTGGTGGTCTTCCCATTGATGATCCAAATGTACATATAACTAATTTCTTGAAAATATGTGACACTTTCAAACACAATGGCATTACTGATGACGCCATAAGATTGTGGCTTTTCCCTTTCTCTCTAAGAGACTGTTAGACATGGTGCCCTAAGGAGTAAATGTTATAATATATTTTTAGAGACATTTTATCAATAAAGAATTTATTTATGATTTATATACCAAATGTTATCCTCTTTATGCTCATTTTTGTTGAATGTATGATAAGTAATCAAAAGTCTAAGACTATTAGTCTAACCCTTTAAGAATCATGCACACGATGGATAGATTATGTGAAAGACATGAATCGTAAAGGTGATGGTCTAAATTATAAGATCCACAATCGAGGGAAAAAAGTTAGGCACTTTATTTATGCTAAAGTTGTTATGTTGTCTACATCCCTAACAAGTGATGACTTATCTTGGTTATCGGAGTGGGACCCACGAGTAGAAACATCAATACATTGTCATAGACGACAATGTATTGGATCAGGACAAAAAGTAGAATTGATTTAGTTAATAATTTTGTTTGTTCAAATCAAATCACTTTAGACAATCATATGTGTTGTGTCTTAATCTTGAAATGACTAATGGGCCCGTATTCTTGACTTATGTCTTTTGATATACCAAAGGATGACATCCTGATTTATTGATGGTACTCATAATGGTACGTTGGAGATATAACTCTTGATTGACCTAGACTCATTATCCATAGACATGGAATCCATAGCTCTTTTTGAAGAGTTAATAATATTCTCTTATATGTATTATTCTGTAATTGAAAGACTAGAGCGCTCAACCATTTGGATACATATGTGCAACCGAATGGTATACTTTTTATGAATAGTAAATATCTAATGGTGTGATAATAGAACGTAAGATAAAAGTAATAGGGAAGGTAAAATGAAATTTATCCTTAAGCTGATTATGAATATCCTATAGGGATGTGACACATTATGATATGTCATGGATGGTTAGCTTGTTGGAGCTTTGTAATTTTATATAGTTTGAGAATGCAACTCTAAGCTTTTAGTGGAGCAGCATTAGAGTTGATAATTATAAAATATGTATCTAGGATATTGTATTTTATAATTCTAGGAGCTTAATCTATATATGTCCATTGGGTTCCTTTTGCTAGCTCATAATAAATCTTGTAACAATACGACATGTTTTTCCTACATATTAGTTACAGATGTTAAATTATTAGATTAGCTGAAATTTAATAAGACTAGATTTAATAATTTATGTTAGTTTATCGGTTGAATTAATTTTGTGAATTAATTCAAGATAAACATGTTGAATTATTTGGATAATATTTTATTTACAATGGAATTATTTGTATATGACTATTTTAATTAGACAACTTCTGTATTGGGCTATTTGAATTAAAACTAAGGCTATATCTAAGATTCCCAGGTGAAAGTAAGATATACTTAGGATTCTAGGTTATCGCACAGTTGATAGGCTAATGGGAAAATTCTATAGGCCGGTGGAGTAAGTTTGGCATGCCGTGTTAGACATGTATGCCCTAAGGAGTAAAAAACGTAATATGTTTTTGAAGACATTTTTATCAATAAAGAGTTTATTTATTATTCATATACCACATTGTTGTCTTCTTTACGTTCATGTTTGTTAAATGTATGATAAGCAAACAAAAGTCTAAGACTATCGATCTAAGCCTTTAGAATCAGGCATAAGATGGACAGGTTATGCAGAAGACATGATTCTAAAGGTGACGGTCTAAATTATAAGATTCGTAATCGAGGGAATAAAGTTGGGCACTTTATTCATGCGAAGATTGTTATGTTGTCCATCTCCCTAGCGGGAGATGGTTTGTCTTGGCCATCGAATGTGGACTCTACAAATAGAAATATTGGTGCATTGTCATAGATGATGACGTATTGGATCGGGATATAAAGTGTAATTGATTTGGATTAATAATTCTGTCTTGACAAATCAATTCACTTTAGACAATTATATGTATTGTATCTTAATCATGAGATAAATAGTGGCCTGTTGTCTTGACTTTTGTCTTTTGATGTCCTAAAGGGTGACATCCACATTTTATGTTGGTACGTTTGTCAGTACATTGGAGGCATGACTCTTGATAGCACAAACCTGCTATTCATAGATATGGAATCCATAGCTCTTCTTTAGGAGTCATTGATATCCTCTTATATGTGTTATCTTGTAATTAGAAAAACTAGAGTGCTCAACCATTTGGATATATAGGTGTAACCGAATGGTATACTATCTTTAGATGGTAAGTGTTTCGATGGTGAGATAATGGAATATAAGAATAAAATGATCAGGAAGGTAATATAGAATTTATCCTTAAGCCAATTATGGATAATCCTATGAGGATACAATACATTAAGATATGTTATGGAGACTTAGTTATTGGGGGTTTGTAATTTTATGTAGTTCGAAAGTATAGCTCTAAGCTTTTAGTGGAGTAGGGTTGGAGTTGATAATTATGAAATGTATATCTAGGATATTGGGTTTCATAATTTTGGGAGCTTGAACTATATAGGTCCATCAAGTCCCCTTTGCTAGCTTATAATAAATCCTATAATGATACGACGTGCTTTTCCAATAAATTGGTGACTTATGTTAAATTATCAGATTAGCTAAAATTTGATAGGATTAGATACTTCATGTCTGTTTATCAGTTGAATTAATTTTGTCAAAAATTAATTCAAGATAAACTTATTGAATTATCGAGAATATTTATTTTCCTAGAGATTATCTAGATATAGTTATTTTGATCAGATAACTTTTCTATTAGGTTATTTGAATTAAAACTGAGACTTTATCCTAAGAATCTTGAGTGTAAAAAAAAAGATTCATAGGAATTATCTATCGTGAGTTCGACAGGCTGATCTTTAGGTTCAGTTGCCGATATAGTAAGTTCGATAGCCTGATCTATCAGTTCGGCTTACCGACCAAACAATAATTTGATTACGTGTTTTTTATCAGATATTGATACAGATTCAGATTTTTGAAGCCTTATCTAATGAGGACTAACCCTTGGGTCCAACCTCTATAAATAGGGAGTGAGGGTCATATGTTATTCAGATCAGTTGAGAAATCAAGAGTGAGCATTCTATACTGTAAGTTTCTAAAACTCCCTGAGAGCTATTGTTCATAAATCACGAACGTTAGTTCTAGGTTTTCTCAATTGGTTGGAAGGAGTGTCACCTGGAAGAGCTGTACGATGTGCGCCCACATGAACTCCGATCGTGGATAGAGAGTAGCGAAGAAGACTAGTTGGTTGAGGCTCTTCTAGAACGCCTTTCTCTTCACAAATTGCAAGTACGCTTTGACAAACAAGGTTAGTAAGATCTGGTTAATTTATCATATAGTGTGTCAAACTTGTGTTTTGAAAAATACTCTGGCATAAAAATTTTAAAATTTCCATTGCATAATACTTTTACAACAATTGGTATTAGAGCCATGCTTTTTTTTATAAATTTTTGAGTTTATGATCATGCTATATGAATAAATTATGCAATCTTGATCTCTCCTATGCTTGAATTTAATTTTTTAGAGAGTCAACACTCTAGGGTTTCTATATATTTATATTTTGTCTTGGATTATATGGTGAATATTTATAAATTAATATTTAATAATTAATTAATTAATTAATGTCGGTTATGATTCCTTAGATGGTAGAATGTGTATCTAGCTTTTTCATGTAATTAGATGGCAGTCTATCATCACCATCTAGGAATTATTTTTTAATTTTTAATTTGTAAGAATTTTGTAATAAAATTATCATTCGTAGTAAAAGACGAATCTAGAAGATAGATGATAGGTTCCATAGGTATTTCCTGAGTCTCTAAGTTTATGTTTTGAATTGTTAAAAATAAAATTGATAAATCGTATTAAAATTGTATTTTTTGAAAAACATGATTTTTGCTCGGTCGGCATACCAACCCTTAGGTGCGGCTGGCCGATGGTCGCAGAATGGCAGGCAAACTTGAGGCTCAGCAGGCTATCTGTGGGGCAAAAATCTAATGGCTCTAGCGACAAGCTAAACTTTTTAGTTTGGCAGGTCGATTTCTCATGACCAGCAGACCAACCTATAAAGTTTTGTGGGACGAAGGATCATGACTGGTAGGCCGATCACACAGATCAATATGCCAGTAGAGAGCTGTAAATTTTTTAGAAAAGTTGCATTTTTTGGTGCAATTTTGATTGTATTTTTGAGACAATTCTAAGAAACATTAAATTTGGATATGACCAAAAATATGGAGTATTCGATCTATACAGAATTAGAGACTTGAAGATGGAAGATACATGAAGAAGGATACAATTTGAAGATTCAAGGGTGATGAATCAATAATACGTTTCGATTATTGTCTTGTAATCTTAATTTTCTTTTCTCTAGGGTGGAATCATAATATTGTGATAATTTATTATTATTTTGCTTGTGGCTTTGCATGATTGCTTCGTTGTCTGCATTATAATATGATTTGCAATGTATATTGATAACATATCATATAGCATAAGGAGTGCCACTATTTTAAAAATAGTTCATGCATGTTTTCAAAATAAAACCTTGATTTCAAAAGATTGAGTGGGAGAAGATTTTCAAAGAGAGAACCTATGGCATCCATCGTTGGTCCATAGGTAGCACATGGTGGTTCCGACCCTTAGGAAGGGACTTCATCATGTATCTGGTTGGATCTCTGAGAGGAGAAGGTATTTTAGCATGATTTATGGTTGCACACTCCTAGGTGGTGATTATAAATCATGGATAAAATATTGAAATGATGGTTATACATTCATGTTAATTTTATTATTAACCTCTCCTAGGAGCTCTGTTAATAAAATTAGTGGCCAAAGAAACAATTATTAATATATGCTGGATTATACAGGTCTTGGATGGCATATATTAATCAGGATAGGATCCATGTTCTTAATTGAATTTAGCAAGTCTTCCCTAGGCAGCTTGTTGAATTCTGAGTTGGGAATTATCGTTATAAGGTTGTGATATTTTCAAGGTTTTGGCACATAAACACATTTGTATGTTTTACTTGATTGTGTTATCGTACTAAATTCACTACAACAAATTCAAGATTATATGACCTTCATTTAACGATCGTTTCTCAAAAACCATCATGATAAGGAGAAAAAAATGTGATGAGTTATGATTGCGAACACGAAAACTGTCGTGGTAAGTACGAGAGCTACCACGATAGTTTTTTAAAAACCCGTCATGGTAGCTTATACTTACCACGATAGTTTTTTAAGAAACACTCATGGTAGCTCGCTACTAGAATCTTGAGATTATACAACCCTTATTTAACAATGTTTTTTCAAAGTCCGTCGTGGTAAGGAGAGGTAAAAACATAGAGAGTATACCTAACAATACAAAAATTGTCATGTTAGTGTGCAGAATATTTCATGACGGTATTTAATAAAAACCATCATGGTAGGTTAATTTCGGAGGGGGATTAAACATTTCAAATAAGGAACCTTTCACAATAGTTTTTATAAAAACCGTCGTGAAAGGTTCTGCATCTTTGTGCGTGCTTAAATTTGGGCAGGGGACTAAAAATTTTGAATATGCGGACCTTTCACGATGGTTTTTATAAAAACCATCGTGAAGATTCCACATCTTGACGTGTGCTTAAATTTAGGCGGGAGACTAAAAATTTTGAATATGTGGACCTTTCATGACGGTTTTTATAAAAACCATTATGAAAGGAAATTTTAAACCTTTCCAGGAAATTTTAAACCTTTCATGATGGTTTTATAAAAACCGTTGTGAAAGGTTCTGCATCTTGGCACTGTGCTTAAATTTGGGAGAGGGACTAAAAATTTTGAATATGGGACCTTTTACGATGGCTTTTATAAAAACCATCGTGAAGGTTAATGTGGGACCTTTCACGACAGTTTTTATAAAAACCGTCGTGAAAGGTTCCGCATATTAAAAATTTTGAATATTGGGACCTTTCTTGGTGCGTACTTAAATTTGGGTGGAGGACTAAAAAGTTCAAATATGGGACCTTTCATGACGGTTTTTGTAAAAACCGTCATGAAAGGTTTCGCATCTTGGCTCGTGCTTAAATTTGGATGGGGGACTAAAAATTTTGAATATGGGACCTTCCACGATAGTTTTTATAAAATCGTCGTGAAAGGTTTCGCATCTCAGCGCATGCTTAAATTTGGACGGGGGACTAAAAATTTCGAATATGGGACCTTTCACGATAGTTTTTATAAAAGCTATCGTGAAAGTTTTCGCATCTTGGTGCATGCTTAAATTTAGGTGGGGGACTAAAAATTTTGAATATACAGATCTTTCATGACGGTTTTTATAAAAACTGTCGTGAAAGGTTCCGCCTTACATTTTACGACGATTTTTATAAAAACCGTTATGAAAGGTTTCGTATATTCAAAATTTTTAGTCCCCGGCCCAAATTTAAGCACGCGCCACTGCCATAGTCTTTCCTATTTATTGAAAATTTCTCCAACTCAAACCCTCTCTAATTCTCAAACCCGCTTCTCTCTCCCCTTTCTCTCTCTAACTCCTCCCCCTTATAGCGTAGCCACTGATGAACAAGCCACCCATGACATTCCATGGACTTTGACATTCTCCTATCATTCTCTCCACAACCCCACAATCATGTGACCCAAACCCCAACAAACTTGGCATCGTTTGTTGCCGTTCGTCCTCGTCCCGTTGACATTCGACTGACTCCATCGTCGTTTGACTCCTCCCTTGATGTTCTTCCGACTCCATCGCTATTGGTAAATTTCAAACCATTAGTTTTAGTTCTAGTATTATAGTTAGTTCTAAACTTAGTATTATTTGGTTATTTTAGTGTTATTTAGCTTTAGTTTTAGTTTTAGTTTTAATATTACTTACATTACTTTGTTATTTGCCATTTAGAATGTGTTACTTGTATTTAGTGTTTGAAAGAATTTTGAACAACATTTACCATTTTAGCGTGAGAATAGGTTACTTTTTATGTGTTTGTAATGCCTAAGTATTATTGTGATGCCCACCACATATTTGATGAAAAGCTTCTATGACTATGTATTTGTGTTTTAGTTAATTAGTTTTATTTTCAATATTTTTGTTAATTCTATTTATTTTTGTTATCGTTTCTTTACCTCACACATAAAGACATGGACTTAGACACCAAGAATCCATCAACTCTTGCGCAAGCATATAAAGAGTACATGACTTTACAATGTACATATATATATATGATTTTGTAAAAAATTTATAGTTCAATGTAATTATATGATTATGAAGTTAGGGCATTGCATTAATGGTGAAAATATGAGACTATTCATATTATGGGAAACAAAAAATTTTGGTTATTTTTTTTAGCTTTAGACCAACTTTTTCACGATGGTTTTTATGAAAACCGTCATGAAACAGAGCCTTACATGATGGTTTTCACCATCGTGTAAGCTCAATCACGACAGTTTTTATGAAAACTGTCGTGTAAACTTATGTTTCATGATGGTTTTTGGTGAAAACCGTCATGATAGTCTCATCCCAAGATCCAAGAACCCTGCCAAAATAAGGATTACATGACAGTAAAAAAACCATCGTGAAAAGTTTTGTTGGTACCACGACGAACGATTACAAGTCAGTTTTTTAACCATCGTGAAAACATACCACAACGGTTTTAAACCGTCATGTAATCTATAGTTTCTACTAGTGATTATAATTGTATGTTTGCTTATATTTGGCATATGATTCTTTATTGTAGATTAAAAATGTTTGAAAATGCTTTATCTTTGATACTTGACAAAAGCCAATTATCCAGTGAGAACTATAATGATTGGAAATGGAACCTAAACATCGTCTTGTCCTTTGAGAAACTAAAGTTTATGCTGACAACACCATGTCCTTCAGAGTCAATGGGAGACTCTACTAATGAGCAAATCCAAGTGTATGATCGCTGGAAAGATGCTAACGATTAGGCCTATTGTTATGTTATGGCTAGCGTGAATAACGTGCTACAGGCTCAACATGAAGATTATGAGACTACTATACAGATCTTGGATAATCTAGAAGACATATTTGGAGGCCAAGCCCTAACAAAGCGGCAAAGGGTGCCTCAAAAACTCTTAAATTGCAAACAAAGGCTAGGGGATGTTTGTGAAAGAGCATATGTGTTAGTCATGGGTTACCTCTCTAAGGCTCAAACCAATGGAGCTAACATTGATGCTGAAACTCAAATGACTATAGTCTTTGAGACTCTGTCTAAGGAGTTTATTCCGTTTAGAGCCACATTTAATTTAAGCAATAGATGGGAGATGACCTTAACTGAGTTGATGAAGCAGTTACAAGAGTTTGAATTTTTGATCAGGGAAACTCCTATAGGTGGTGAGGCCAACTTGGCAGTTGCCTCTGGTTCCAATCCCAACTTAAGGAATGGAAAGAAGCAATAGGCCAAGAATGAAAAGTCTTTTATTCCTTTAAATGGCAAGAATAAGAAGAAGAAAAAGAAGAACCCGAAGAAGCTCAAGTGCTTCTTTTGCAAGAAGGTTGGGCACATCAAGAAGAATTGCAAGGACTTCCTTTCCTGAGGAGGTCTTTCAGTTGTTGAAACTTGTTTAGTTAAGGAATCAAGTGACACTTGGGTCATAGATTCCAGAGCAACTAATCATGTTTGTGTCTCTCTACAGGGGTTCAAAGAAACGAGAAGTCTACTTCGTGAAGACTTCATGCTTTAGCTAGGTGATGGATTCTTAGTGTTGGCTGAAGCAGTGGGAGACGTCTATCTTTAATTTGATAATTATAGGAGTTTATTTTTGAGAGGTTGTTTTTATATTCCTAAATTGAAAAGGAATTTAATTTTTGTAGCTTGTTTATTTAAAGACTCTTATGTAGTGACTTTTAATGATAAAGTGGTGAATCGTAAAAATAAATTTTTTATCTATGATGGATGGATGCAAAATAATCTATATTTTATCAACCTTAAGATGGACTTACTGCCGAGCCTTGAGTTAATGATAATAACTCTAAAAGGCTTAAAACTTTTCACTCTAATAAGACTTATCCTTGGCATTTATGACTATGTCATATTAATCTGAATATGATTCAAAGTTTGGTAAGGGATGGACCTTTAAGTCACTTGAAGGTGGAATCTCTACCACAATGTAAACCTTGTTTGGAGGGTAAAATGATCAAAAGACCATTTGAGTCTAAAGGCAATATAGAACTTGTGCATAGTGATGTTTGTGGACCTATGAACTGTTAGACATGTATGCCCTAAGAAGTAAAAATGTAATATGTTTTTGGAGACATTTTTATCAATAAAGAATTTATTCATTATTTATATACCAAATCTTGTCCTCTTTATGTTCATATTTGTTGAATATATGTTAAGCAAACAATAGTCTAAGACTGTCAGTCTAAACCTTAAGAATTGGGCATATGATGGACGGATTATGCGAAAGACACGATTCTTAAGGTGATGGTCTAAATCATATGATCTACAATCAAGGGAATAAAGTTGGGCACTTTATTCATGCAAAGATTGTTTTGTTGTCTATATCCCTTTTGGTAGATGGTTTGTCTTGACCATCGGTGGTGGACTCCATGAATAGAAACATTGGCACGTTGTCATAGGTGACGATGTGTTGGATCGGGACATAAAGTGAATTGATTTGGATTAATAATTCTGTCTCGGCAAATCGATTCACTTTAGACAATCATTTGTGTTGCATCTTAATCTGGAGATGAATAGTAGGCTTGTTGTCTTGACTTGTGTCTTTTGATGTACCAAAGGGTGACACCCACATCTTAATAGTGGTATGCATGCTGGTACATTGGAGGCATGAATCTTGATGGCATAGACTTATTATTCATAGATATGGAATCCATAGCTCCTCTTTAAGAGTAATGATATCCTCTTATATGCGTTATCTTGTAATTGAAAAACTGGAGCACTCAACCATTTGGATACATAAGTACAACTGAATGGTATATTGTCTTTGGATGGTAAGTTTTCTGATGGTGAGATAATGAAACATAAGATAAAAATAATCAGGAAGGTAAAACAGAACTTGTCCTTAAGCCAATTATGGATTATCACATGGGGACACGATACACTATGATATGTCAAGGAGACTTAGCTATACGGGCTTCGTAATTCTATGTAGTTCGAGAGTGTAGCTCCAGGCTTTTAGTGGAGTAGCGTTGGAGTTGATAATTATGAAATTTATATCTAGGATATTGGGTTTCATAATTATTGGGAGCTTGAAATATATAGGTCCATTTGGTCCCCTTTGCTAGCTCACAACATCCTATAACGACACGGCGTGCTTTTTCAATTGTTGGTGATCTATGTCGGATTTATCAGATTGGTTAAAATTTGAAAAATCAAAAAATTCATGTCTGTTTATTGGTTGAATTAATTTTGTTATAAAATTGATTCAAGATAAACTTATTGAATTGTAAGGATCGGATAATTCTTGTCTGTTTATCGCTTGATTTAATTTTGGATAAATTATATCAAAATAAACTTGTAGAATTATTGAGAATTTATTTATTTTCTTAGAGATTATCTAGATAAAGTTGTTTTGATAAGATAACTTCTCTATTGGGTTATTTGAATTAAAACTGGGACTTTATCCTATAGAATCTAGGGTGGAATATAAAAGATTCGTGAGATTTGTTATTCGGCAGTTTGGCTTGTCGATGGACGTGTTCAGCCAGCCGATGGGACCTGTTCAGCCTACCGATCAGGTGGTTCGGCCTGCCAATCAGTGAAGGATAAGATCACGCATTTTCACATGGATCTTATCAGATATTGATCCGAGTTTTGAGACTTAATCTGATAAGGACTGACCCTAGGACCAACCTCTATAAATAGAGAGTGATTCTCATAAGTTACTTAGATCAATTGAGAGCTTAAGAGTGATACTCTACTAAGTGAGAATCTAAAAACTCCCTGAGAGCATTTGTTCACAAATCACGAACACTTGCTTTGGGTTCTCTCGATTGGTTGGGAGGAGAGTCACCGCTAAAAGAGCTGTATGTGTGAGCCCACACTCACTCCGATCATGGATAGAGAATAGCAAAGAGGACTAGTTGGTTGAGGCTTTTTTCGAACATTTTTTTCTCTTCACAGATTACAGAGGTTCTTCGGCACACAAAGGTTAGTAAGATCTAGTTAATTTATACATATAGCATGTCAAACTTGTGTTTTGAAAATTACTTTTAAAAATTCCGCTGCGCACTCTTTTTCCAACAACTGGTATCAGAGCCATGGTTTTTGCATAAATTTACGAGTTTGTGATCATGTTATATGTATAAATTTTGTGATCTTAATCTCTCCTATGCTTGAATTTAATTTTATAGAGAGTTGGCACTTTAGGTTTCTATATATTATATATGTTGTCATGGATTATGTGGTGAATGTTTATTAATTAATTATGGTTGATTAAATCGTTATTTAATTATTTATTAATTAATTAATACCGGTTATAGTTCCTTAGAGGTTAGAATGCGTATCTTTTTTTTATGTAATTAGATGGCAGACTATCATCTTCGTTTAGGAATTATTATTTAGTTTTTAAATTTGTAAGAATTTTGTAATTAAATAATTATTCAGAGAAGATAGATCTAGAAGATTGATGATGCTCCCAAGTATTTCTTGAGTCTCTAATTTTATGTTTTTGAATTGTTGAAAATAAAATTGATAAATTGAATTTAAAATTGTATTTTCTGGAATGGAGATTTCTGCTCGGTTGGCATTCCGAACCTCACAGTCGGCAGGCCAATGGTCGCAGATCTGCAGGCTAGACTTGTGGTTCGACAGGCCGTCAGTGGGGTAGAAATCAGGTGGCTTTGGCGGCAGGCCAAACTTTCATGAGTCGACAAGCTGATCTTCCAAATCGACAGGCCGATGAAACATGACCTACAGGCCGATCACCCAAATCAGCCTGCTGACCGAGAGTTGGAAAATTTTCAAAAAAGGTGTAGTTTTTTCAATGCAGTTTTAATTTTATTTTTGGGACAATTCTAAGAAACAATAAATTTGGATATGATCGGAAATATGAAGTGTTCAATTCATACAAGATTGAAGACCTGAAGATGGAATTACATGAAGAAGGATACAGCTTGAGGATTCAAGGATGAAGAATCGATAATATGTCTTGATTATTCTTTTGTAATCTTAGTGTTCTATTCTCTAGGGTGGAGCCGTAATATTACGGTTATATGTTATTTTGCTTGTTGCTTTACTTGATTGCTTTGCTTGAAGCTTTACTTGATTGCTTTGCTTGCTCGCATTATAATATGATTTGCCATATATTATGATAACATGTCATATAGAATAGGAAGTGCCGCTCATATTAAAATTGTTTATGCATATTCTTAAAATAAAACCTTGATTTCAAAAGATTGAGTGGGAGAAGGTTTTCGAAGAGAGAACCTAAGGCCTCCATCGTTGGTCCATAGGCAGAACATGGTGGTCCTAATCCCTAGGAAGGGATTTCTATCATGTACCATATTGGATCTCTGAAAGGATAAGATATTTTAGCATGATTTATTGTTGCACACCCCTAGGTGGTGATTATAAATCATGGATAAATATTGAAATGATGGTTATACACACACGTTAATTTTATTATTAGCCTCTCCTAGGAGCTCTGTTAAAAAAATTAATGGCCAAAGAAATGATTATTAATATATGCTGGATCATACGGGTTCTGGATGGCATATATTAATCAGGAGGGGATCCGTGTTCCTGATTGAATTTGGCATGACTCCCCTAGGAGCTTGTAGAATTCTGAGTTAGGAATTATCATTGTAAGGTTGTGATATTTTCAAGGTTTTGACACATAAACACATTTGTATGATTTTTAAATGATTGTGTTATCTTACTAAATTATTATCACATGTTTGCTTATGTTTGGTATATGATTCTTTATTGTAGATTAAAAAATGTCTAAAAATGCTTTATCATCGATACTTGACAAAAAATTATTAACTGGTGAGAACTATAATGATTGGAAACGGAACCTGAATATCGTCCTGTCCTTTGAGAAACTAAAATATGTATTGACAACCCCTTATCCTCCTGAGCCAACGGGAGACTCAAGTAATGAGCAATTCTAAGCGTATAATCGCTGGAAAGATGTTAATGATTAGGCCTGCTGCTATGTTATGGCTAGCATGAACAACGTGCTGCAGGCTCAACATCAGGATTATGAGATTGCGAAGTAGATCTTGGATAATCTTGAGGATATGTTTGGAGGCCAGGCCATAACAAAGCGGCAAGGGGCACTTCAGAAAATCTTAAACTGTAGACAGAGACTGGGGACATCTGTAAAGGAGTACATGATGTTGGTCATGGGTTACCTTGCTGAGGCTCAAACCAATGGAGCCGACATCGATGCTGAAGCTCAGATGACTATGGTCTTTGAGACTCTGTCTAAAGAATTTATTTCGTTTAGAGCTACATTTAATTTAAGCAATAGACGGGATATGACCTTAACAGAATTGATGAAACAGTAACAAGAGTTCAAACTATTGATCAGGGAGTCTCCTGCGGGTGGTGAGGCCTACATGGTAGCTGTTTCTAGTTCCAATCCAAACTCTAGGAATGGAAAGAAGCAACGAGCCAAAAAGGGGAAGTCTTCTATTCCTGCTACTACCAAGAGCAAGAAGAAGAAGAAGAAGAAGAACCCAAAGAAACTTAAGTGCTTCTTCTGTGGGAAGGTCAGGCATATCAAGAAGCATTGCAAGGACTTCCTTTCCAAAAGAGGTAGGTGTGATCTTTTGTATTTAGAAACTTGTTTGGTTGAGGAATCCAGTGACATCTGGGTCATAGATTTCGGTGCAACTAATCATGTTTGTGTTTCTCTGCAGGGGTTCAAAGAAATGAGAAGTCTACTGCATGAAGACTTCACGCTTCGGATGGGCAATGGATCCTTGGTCTCAGCGGAAGCACTGGAGACATCCATCTTTATTTTGATAATTATTAAAACTTATTTTTGCAAGATTGTTTTTATGTTCCTAAATTTAAAAAGAATTTAATTTCAGTAGCTTGTTTATTTAAAGGACTCCTACTTGGTTTTTTTTAATGATAAAGTGGTGATTCGTAAAAACAAATCTTTTATCTATTCTGGATGGATGAAAAATAATCTATATTTTATCAAACCTAAGATGGACTTATTGCTTAATGCTGAGATGAATGATAATAACTCTAAAATACTTAAAACTTCTCACTTTAATAAGACTTATCTTTGGCATTTGCGCCTTGGTCATATTAACCTAAATAGGATTCAAAGGTTAGTAAGGGATGGACCTTTAAGTCACCTAAAGGTGGAATCTATACCTCAATGTGAATCTTGTTTAGAAGGTGAAATGATCAAAAGACCATTCAGGTCTAAGGGTACTAGGGCCGAAGGGGTTTTAGAACTTGTGCATAGTGATGTTTGCGAACCCATGAACATCCGGGCACGAGGAGGGTATGAGTACTTCGTCACTTTTATTGACGATTACTCAAGATATGGGTATGTGTACCTGATGCACCACAAAGTGAAACTTTTGACAAGTTCAGGGAGTTTTGGGCTGAAGTGGAAAAGCAATTAGGTAGACCCATAAAGGCACTTTGATCGGATCGAGGTGGGGAATACTTTTCTGATGAGTTCTTGGAACACTTGTTAGAGAATGGGATTTTATCCCATTTGATTGCGTCGGGCACTCCGCAGCAGAATGGCATAGCGGAGAGAAGAAATAGGACTTTATTGGACATGATTAGGTCCATGATGAGTTATTCATCATTGCCTTTATCCTTTTGGGGATATGCACTACAAACCGCATGTTATCTTTTGAACAATGTGCCTTCAAAATCACTCCCTAATACTCCTCATGAGTTGTGGATGAGTAGGAAGACATCCTTAAACCATATTCGCATATGGGGATGTCTGGCTCATGTCCTGTTTAAGGATCCGAATAAGTTGGAAGTACGTTCGGAAGTTTGCGTGTTTGTAGGATATCCAAAAGGGACTAAAGGGGGTTATTTTTATAACCCAAAGGAAAATAAAGTCGTGGTTTCAACTAATACTACTTTCCTTGAGGAGAGTTACATGACCGACTTTAGACCTCAAAGCAAAGTGGTGCTTGAGGAGTTAAGGAGTGATCCAATCACTCCAGAGATTCCGAATGAAACCGTTCCGATCAGTGTAGAAAAACCAAACAAACCTGAATAACAATCTTAGGGGCTTTGGCGTAGTGGGAGGATCAGTTGTCAACCTGAGAGGTATATGTTCAATGGGGAGGTCTTCTTAGCTAAACTGGATGAACATGATAGGGATCCTTATACTTACGCAGAAGCTATGGAGGATGTTGATTCAAAACTCTAGACAGAGGCCATGAACAAAGAGATGAAGTTTATGGAGACTAATCAGGTCTGGGAGCTTGTGGATCTTCCTGAAGGGGTAAAACCCATAGGGTTTTAGTGGATCAACAAGAGAAAAAGAGGAGTGGATGGAAAGGTCGAAACCTTTAATGCTAGACTGGTAGCCAAGGGTTATACGCAAAAGGAAGGAATCGATTATGAGGAAACCTTTTCGCCTGTAGCCATGCTTAAGTCCATCCGGATTCTCTTGTCCATAGTTGCTGCTCTTGACTACGAGATTTGGTAGATGGATGTCAAGACGGCCTTTTTGAGTGGCTATCTTGATGAGTCCATTTATATGGAACAACCAGATGGGTTCAAGGTCACAGGTCAAGAGGGTAAGGTTTGTAAGCTGCTAAAGTCAATTTATGGACTTAAGCAGGCCTCTCGTTCTTGGAACATAAGATTTGATCAGGTGATCAAAACTTATGGGTTCTCACAAAATGTGGATGAACCATGTGTTTACAAATACATTAAGGATGGGAAGGTGGTTTTTCTACTGCTTTATGTAAATGACATTCTGCTAATTGGCAATGACGTTGGGGCATTGTCATCGGTCAAATGCATGACCAAGCAGTTTGACATGAATGACTTAGGTGAAGCTAATTTTGTTCTCAATATCCAGATCTTTCGGGATAGGAAGAACAAAATGATAGCTTTGTCACAAGCTGGCTACATTACTAAAATTCTCAGGAGGTTTACAATGTAGGATTCCAAGAAAGGTGGGCAACCATCTAGGCCTGGAATTACTCTTTCTAAAAAAGACTCTCCAAAGTCTTATGAAGAAAGAGAATACATGAAGAAGGTGCCTTATGCTTCGACAGTGGGTAGTCTCATGTATGCCATGCTTTGCACACGACTGGATATTAGCTATGCGGTCAGGATTGTAAGTCGATTTCAGGCAGATCCAGGACGGAACCATTGGGTTGCGGTAAAACATATTTTCAAGTTCCTGAGAAGGAGTCGAGGGTATATGCTTGTATATTCGGGTGAGGACCTGACTCCTCTAGGATATACTAACTCAGATATTCAATCCTGCCTGTATTCTAGGAAATCGACTATGGGTTTTGTGTTTACTCTAGGCGACGGTGCCATCAGTTGGAGAAGTGCTAAGCAAGATTGCACTTCGGATTCAACAATGGAGGGCGAGTATGTGGTAGCTAGTGATGCTTCGAAAGAAGCAGTAAGGCTCTGCAAGTTCCTTGGGGATCTTGAGGTTGATCCTAGTATGGATAAGGCGGTGTCACTGCACTGTGATAACAGTGCGGCGGTAGCTAATGCTAAGGAATCAAGATTTCACAAGAAGAGTAAGCATATTGATCGAAAGTATGATGTGATAAAGGACTTCGTTGCGGGCGGGCATGTCACAGTGTGTAAGATCGCATCACAGGACAATTTAGCTGATCTATTTACGATGACACTTACTGGAAGAGTCTTTGAGAAACATGTGGAAGCTATGGGGATGCGAGATTTGTCATATTTACTCACTTAGTGCAAGTGGGAGATTGTTAGACATTTATGCCCTATGGAGTAAAAATGTAATATGTTTTTGGAGATATTTTTATCAATAAATAATTTATTCATTATTTATATACCAAATCTTGTCCTCTTTACATTCATATTTGTTGAATGCATGTTAAGTAAACAATACTCTAAGACCGTCGGTCTAAACCTTAAGAATTGGACATATGGTGGACGGATTATGCGGAAAACATGATTCTTAAGGTGATGGTCTAAATCATACGATCTGCAATCAAGGGAATAAAGTTGGGCGCTTTATTCATGCAAAGATTGTTATGTTGTCTATATCCCTCTTGGGAGATGGTTTGTCTTGACTATCAGAGGTGGACTCCGTGAATAGAAACATTGGCACATTGTCATAGGTGATAATGTGTTGGATCGGGACATAAAGTGAATTGATTTGGATTAATAATTCAGTCTCAACAAATCGATTCACTTTAGACAATCATTTGTGTTGTTTCTTAATCTTGAGATGAATAGTGGGCCCGTTGTCTTGACTTGTGTCTTTTGATGTACCAAAGGGTGACACCCACATCTTAATAGTGGTATGCATGCCGATACGTTGGAGGTATGACTCTTGATGGCATAGACTTGTTATTCATAGATATGTAATCCATAGCTCCTCTTTAGAAGTAATAATATCCTCTTATATGCGTTATCCTATAAGTGAAAAACTGGAGCGCTTAATCATTTGGAAACATAGGTGTAACCGAATGGTATACTGTCTTTGGATTGTAAGTTTTCTGATGGTGAGATAATGGAAGGTAAGATAAAAATAATCGGGAAGGTAAGACAAAACTTTTAAAATTTTTGATATGAGGACACGATACACTATGATATGTTGGAAACAAAGTGCGCAGCAGAATTTTTAAAATTTTTCATCGGAGTATTTTCCAAAACACAAGTTTGACATGTTATATGTATAAATTAAACAGATCTTACTAACCTCAGTGTGTTGAAAAACCTCCGCGACCTGTGTAGAGAAGTAACGTTCCAGAAGAGCCTCAACCAACTGGTCTTCTTTGCTATTCTCTATCCACAACCGGAGTGAGTGTGGGCTCACACGTACAGCTCTTCCACCGGTGACTCTCCTTCCAACCAACAAAGAGAACCCAAAGCTAGTGTTCGTGATTTGTGAACAAAAGCTCTCAGGGAGTTTTCAGATGCTCACTAGAAGAGTATCACTCTTAATCTCTCAAATTGATCTGAGTAAATCATTAGACTCACTCCCTTTTTATACCTATTGGTCCTAGGGTCAGTCCATATCAGATTAGGTCTCAAAAAATCGAAACAGAATCAAGTTCGGATCAATATCTGATAAGATACGCGTGAAAAACACGTAATCTTATGTGCGCTGATAGGCAGGCCAAACTGTCTGATAGGCAGGCCAAACTGGCCAGTTCGGCAGGCCGAACACGTCATCCGGTAGGCCGAACTGCCGAGAAAAAATCTCTGCGAATCTTTTATTTTCCACCCGAGATTCTAAAGGATAAAGTCTCAGTTTTGATTCAAATACCCCAATAGAAAAGATATCTAATCAAAACAAACTTTATCAAGATAATCTCTAAGAAAATAAATCAATTCACAATAATTCTACAAGTTTATCTTGTTCTAATTGTCCAAATTAAAACAACCGATAAACAGACAAGAATTATCCGAACGCAATAATTCAACAAGTTCATCTTGAACTAATTTTCTTACAAAATTAATTCAACCAATAAACAGACATGAATTATTTGATTCTTATAAATTTTAAACCAATCTGATAAATCTGACATAAGTCACCAATTATTGGAAAAGCACGCCGTGTCGTTACAGGATTTTGTGAGCTAGCAAAGGGGACCAAAATGGACCTATAAAGTTCAAGCTCATGATAATTATGAAACCCAATATCCCAGATATACATTTCACAATTATCAACTCCAACGCTACTCCACTAAAAGCTTGGAGCTGCACTCTCGAACTTTATAGAATTACGAAGCTCGAGTAGCTAAGTCTCCATGACATATCATAGTGTATCGCATCCCCATATGATCATCCATAATCGGCTTAAGGACAAGTTCTGTCTTACCTTCCCGATTATTTTTATCTTACGTTCCACTGTCTCACCATTAGAAAACTTACCATCCAAAGATAGTATACCATTCGGTTACACCTATGTATCCAAATGGTTGAGCGCTCCAGTTTTCCAATTACAGGACAACGCATATAAGAGGATATCATTACTCCTAAAGAGGAGCTATGGATTCCATATCTATGAATAACAAGTCTACGCTATCAAGAGTCATGCCTCCAACTTACCGGCATGCATGCCACTATAGAGATGTGGGAGTCACCCATTGGTGCATCAAAAGACACAAGTCGAGACAACGGGCCCATTATTCATCTCAGGATTAAGATACAATACAAATGATTGTCTAAAGTGAATCAATTTTCCAAGACAGAATTATTAATCCAAATCAATTCACTTTATGTCCCGATCCAACACATCGTCACCTATGACAACGCGCCAATGTTGCTATTCACGGAGTCCAACTCCGATGGCCAAGACAAACCATCTCCCAAAAGGGATATAGACAACATAACAATCTTTACATGAATAAAGCGCCCAACTTTATTCCCTCGATTGCGGATCATATATTTTAGACCATCACCTTAAGAATCGTGTCTACCGCATAATCATCCCATCATATGCCCAACTCTTAAGGTTTAGACTGATAGTCTCAGACTACTGTTTGCTTATCATACATTCAATGAATATGAACGTAAAGAGGACAATATTTGGTATATATAAATGAATAAATTCTTTATTGATAAAAATGTCTCCAAAAACGTATTACATTTTTACTCCTTTGAGCATACATGTCTAACAATCTCCCACTTGCACTAAGTGAGTAAATACTGCAAATTTCGCATCCCCATAGCTTCCACATGCCTCTCGAAGACTCTCCCAGTAAGTGTCTTCGTGAATGGATCAGCTAAATTGTCCTCTGATGCGATCTTGCATACCGTGACATGCCCGCTCTCAACGAAGACCTTTATCACATGATACTTCCGATCAATATGCTTACTCTTCTTGTGAAATCTTGGTTCCTTAGCATTAGCTACCGCCACACTGTTATCACAGTACAGTGATACCGCCTTATCCATACCAGGAACTACCTCAAGATCCCCAAGGAACTTGCGGAGCCACACTGCTTCTTTTGAAGCATCACTAGCCGCCACATACTTGGCCTCCATCGTTGAATCCGAAGTGCAATCTTGCTTCGCACTTTTCCAACTGATGGCACCGCCACCTAGAGTAAACACAAACCCCGAAGTCGATTTCCTAGAATCCAAGCAGGATTGAAAATCCGAATCAGTGTATCCTAGAGGAGTTAAATCCTCACCCGAATACACAAGCATATACCCTCGAGTCCTTCTCAGGTACTTGAAAATATGCTTTACCGCAACCCAATGGTTCAGTCCTGGATCCGCCTGAAATCGACTCACAATCCCGACCGCATAGCTAATATCCGGTCGAGTGCAAAGCATGGCATACATGAGACTACCCACTGCCGAAGCATAAGCCACCTTCTTCATGTATTCTCTTTCCTCATAAGACTTTGGAGAGTCTTTCTTAGAAAGAGTAATTCCAGACCTAGATGGTTGCCCACCTTTCTTGGAATCCTGCATTGCAAATCTCCTGAGAATTTTATCTATGTAGCTAGCCTGTGACAAAGCTATCATTTTGTTCTTCCTATCCCAAAAGATCTGGATACCGAGAACAAAATTAGCCTCACCCAAGTCCTTCATGTCAAACTGCTTGGTCAACCATAATTTGACTGATGACAACGCCCCAACGTCATTGCCAATTAGCAGAATGTCATCTACATAGAGTTGTAGAAAAACCACCTTCTCATTCTTAATGTGTTTGTAAACACATGGTTCATCCACATTTTGTGAGAACCCATAAGTCTTGATCACTTGATCAAATCTTATGTTCCAAGAACGAGAAGCTGCTTAAGTCCATAAATTGACTTTAGCAGCTTACAAACCTTACCCTCTTGACCCGCGACCTTGAACCCGTCTGGTTGTTCCATATAAATGGACTCATCGAGATAGCCATTCAAAAAAGCCGTCTTGACATCCATCTGCCAAATCTCGTAGTCAGGAGCGGCAGCTATGGTCAAGAGAATCTGGATGGACTTAAGCATGGCTACAGGCGAAAAGGTTTCCTCATAATCGATTCCTTCCTTTTGCGTATAACCCTTAGCTACCAGTCTAGCCTAAGGTTTCGACCTTTCCATGCACTCCTCTTTTCCTCTTGTAGATCCACTTACACCCTATGGGTTTTACCCCTTCAGGAAGATCCACAAGCTCCCAGACCCGATTAGTCTCCATAGACTTCATCTCTATGTTCATGGCCTCTGTCCAGAGTCTTGAATCAACATCCTCCATAGCTTCTGTGTAAGTATAAGGATCCCTATCATGTTCATCCGGTTCAGCCAAAAAGACTTCTCCATTGAACATATACCTCTTAGGTTGACGCCCGATCCTCCCACTACGCCGAAGCCCCTGAGGTTGTTGTTCAGGTTTGTTTGGTTTTTCTACACTGATCGGAATGGTTTCATTCGGAACCTCCGGAGTAAACGGATCACCCCTCAACTCCTCAAGCACCACTTTGCTTTGAGGTTTAAAGTCGTTCATGTAACTCTCCTCAAGGAAAGTTGCATTAGTTGAAACCACGACTTTATTTTCCTTTGGGTTATAAAAATAACCCTCTTTAGTCCCTTTTGGATATCCTACAAACACGCAAACTTCTGAACGTGCTTCCAACTTATTCGGATCCTTAAACAGGACATGAGCTGGACATCCCCATATGCGAATATGGTTTAAGGATGTCTTCCGTCTTGTCCACAACTCATGAGGAGTTTTAGGGACCGATTTTGAAGGCACATTGTTCAAAAGATAACATGCGGTTTGTAGTGCATATCCCCAAAAGGATAAAGGCAATGATGAATAACTCATCATGGACCGAATCATGTCCAACAAAGTCCTATTCCTTCTCTCCGCTATGCCATTCTGCTGCGGAGTGCCCGGCGCAGTCAAATGGGATAAAATCCCATTCTCTAACAAGTGTCCCAAGAACTCTTCAGAAAGGTATTCCCCACCTCGATCAGATCGAAGTGCCTTTATGGGTTTACCCAATTGCTTTTCCACTTCAGCCCGAAACTCCCTGAACTTATCATAAGTTTCGCTTTTGTGGTGCATTAGGTACACATACCCATATCTTGAGTAATCGTCAATGAAAGTGACAAAGTACTCATACCCTCCTCGTGCCCGGATGTTCATCGGTCCGCAAACATCACTATGCACAAGTTCTAGAACCCCTTCGGCCCTATTGCCCTTAGACCCGTATGGTCTTTTGGTCATTTTACCCTCTAAACAAGACTCACATTGAGGTATAGATTCCACCTTTAAGTGACTTAAAGGTCCATCCCTAACCAACCTTTGAATCCTATTTAGGTTAATATGGCCAAGGCGCAAATGCCAAAGATAAGTCTTATTAGAGTGAGAAGTTTTAAGTCTTTTTGAGTCATTATCATTTATCTCAGCATTAAGCAATAGGTCCATCTTAGGTTTGATAAAATATAGATTATTTTGCATCCATCCAGAACAGATAAAAGATTTGTTTTTACGAATCACCACTTTTTCATTAAAAGATACCACGTAGGAGTCTTTAAATAAAGAAGATACAGAAATTAAATTCCTTTTAAATTTAGGAACATAAAAACAATCTCGCAAAATTAAACTCCTATAATTATCAAAATAAAGATGGACATCTCTCCACTGCTTCCGCTGAGACCAAGGATCCATCGCCCATCCGAAGCGTTAAGTCTTCACGAAGTAGACTTCTTGTTTCTTTGAATCCCTGCAGAAAAACACAAACATGATTAGTTGCACCGGAATCTATGACCCAAATGTCACTAGATTCCTCAACCAAACAAGTTTCTAAATATAGAAGATCACACCTACCTCCCTTGGAAAGGAAGTCCTTGCAATGCTTCTTTATATGCCCGACCTTACCACAGAAGAAGCACTTAAGCTTCTTTGGGTTCTTCTTCTTCTTTTTCTTGCTCTTGGTTGCAGCAGGAATAGAAGACTTGCCACTCTTGGCCCGTTGCTTCTTTCCATTTCCAGAGTTAGAATTGGCCTCACCAGAAGCAGGAGACTCCTTGATCAGTAGTTCAAACTCCTGTAACTGTTTCATCAGTTCTGTCAAGGTCATATCCCGTCTATTGCTTAAATTAAAAGTAGCTCTAAACAGAATAAATTCCTTAGACAGAGTCTAAAAGACCATAGTAATCTGAGTTTCAGCATCGATGTCGGCTCCATTGGTTTGAGCCTCAGCGAGGTAACCCATGACCAACATCATATGCTCCTTTACAGATGTCCCCGGTCTCTGTCTACAGTTGAAGAGTTTCCGATGCGCCCCTTGCCGCTTTGTTATGGCCTGGCCTCCAAACATGTCCTCAAGATTATCCAAGATCTGCTTCGCAGTCTCATAATCCTGATGTTGAGCCTGCAGCACATTGTTCATGCTAGCCATAACATAGCAGCGGGCCTAATCATTAGCATCTTTCCAACGATCGTACGCTTGGAATTGCTCATTAGTTGAGTCTCCCGTAGGCTCGGGAGGACAAGGAGTTGTCAGAACATATTTCAGTTTCTCAAAGGAAAGGACGATGTCTAGGTTCCGTTTCCAATCGTTATAGTTCTCACCGGTTAATTGGTTTTTGTCAAGTATCGATGATAAAGCGTTTTTAGACATTTTCAATCTACAACAAAGAATCATATACTAAACATAAGCAAACATATATAATAATTTAGTAAGATAACACAATCATGTAAAATCATACAAATGTGTTTATGTGTCAAAACCTTGAAAATATCACAACCTTACAACGATAATTCTCAACTCAGAATTCAACAAGCTCCTAGGGGAGTCATGCCAAATTCAATTAGGAAGATGGATCCCCTCCTGATTAATATATGCCATCCAGGCCCCGTATGATCCAGCATATATTAATAATCATTTCTTTGGCCATTAATTTTATTAACAGAGCTCCTAGGGGAGGTTAATAATAAAATTAACGTGAGTGTATAACCACCGTTTCAATATTTTATCCATAATTTAAAATCACCACCTAGGGGTATGCAACCATAAATCATACTAAAATACCTTACCCTTTCAGAGATCCAATCTGGTACATGATAGAAATCCCTTCCTAGGGGTCAGGACCACCATGTTCTTCCTATGGACCAACGATGGAGGCCTTAGGTTTTCTCTTCGAAAACCTTCTCCCACTCAATCTTTTGAAGTCAAGGTTTTATTTTAAAATTATGCATGAACAATTTTAATATGAGCGGCACTCCCTATTCTATATGGCATGTTATCAATATACATGGTAAATCATATTATAATGCAGACAAGCAAAGCAATCAAGCAAAGCTACAAGCATAATAATAATAATAACCGTAATATTATGGTTCCACCCTAGAGAATAGAAAAATAAGATTACAAGAGAATAATCGAGACATTTATCGATTCTTCATCCTTGAATCCTCAAGCTATATCCTTCTTCATGTAATATCCATCTTCAAGTCTTCAATCCCATATGAATCGAATACTTCATATTTTCGGTCAAATCCAAATTTAGTGTTTCTCAGAATCGTCTCAAAAATAAAATTAAAACTGCATTGGAAAAATTGCACCTTTTCTGGTCTGGGTGATCGGCCTACCGATCATGGAGGTTCGGCCTGCCGAACATGAAGGTTTGGCCTGCCGGCAGAGCACCAAAATTTTTGCCCCACCGTCGGCTTGCCGGACCGTACGTCCGGCCTGCCGATTTGTGACCTTCGGCCTGCCGAACTGTGAGGTCCGACATGCCGTCCGAGCAGAAGAAACCTTAATCCAGAAAATACAATTTTAATGTAATTCATCAATTTTATTTTCAACAATTCAAAAACATAAAATTAGAGACTCAGGAAATACCTGGAGGCGCCATCATCAATCTTTAAGATCTGACTTCTCGTTCCGTCTTCTCTGAATAATTATTTAATTACAAAATTCTTACAAATTAAAAATTAAATAACAACTCCTAAACGGAGATGATAGTCCGCCATCTAATTACATGAAAAACCTAGATACACATTCTAACCTCTAAGGAACCATAACCGGTATTAATTAATTAATAAATAATTAAACAACAATTTAATCAACCATAATTAATTAATAAACATTCACCATATAATCCATGACAACATATATATTATATAGAAACCTAGAGTGCCATCTCTCTATAAAATTTAATTCAAGCATTGGAGAGATTAAGATCACAAAATTTATGCATATAACATGATCACAAACTTGCAAATTTATGTAAAACCTCAGCTCTGATACCAATTGTTGGAAACAAAGTGTGTAGCGGAATTTTTAAAATTTTTCATCAGAGTATTTTCCAAAACACAAGTTTGACATGTTATATGTATAAATTAAACAGATCTTACTAACCTCAGTGTGCCGAAAAACCTCCGCGACCTGTGTAGAGAAGTAACGTTCCAGAAGAGCCTCAACCAACTGGTCTTCTTTGCTATTCTCTATCCACAACCGGAGTGAGTGTGGGCTCACACGTACAGCTCTTCCACCGGTGACTCTCCTTCCAACCAACAGAGAGAACCCAAAGCTAGTGTTCGTGATTTGTGAACAAAAGCTCTCAAGGAGTTTTCAAATGCTCACTAGAAGAGTATCACTCTTAATCTCTCAAATTGATCCGAGTAAATCATTAGACTCACTCCCTTTTTATACCTATTGGTCCTAGGGTCAGTCCATATCAGATTAGGTCTCAAAAAATCGAAACAGAATCAAGTTCGGATCAATATCTGATAAGATATGCGTGAAAAATGCGTAATCTTATGTGCGTTGATAGGCAAGCCAAACTGTCTGATAGGCAGGCCAAACTGGCCAGTTCGGCAGGCCGAACACGTCATCCGGTAGGCCGAACTGCCGAGAAAAATCTCCGCGAATCTTTTATTTTTCACCCGAGATTCTAAAGGATAAAGTCTCAGTTTTGATTCAAATACCCCAATAGAAAAGATATCTGATCAAAACAAACTTTATCAAGATAATCTCTAAGAAAATAAATCAATTCACAATAATTCTACAAGTTTATCTTGTTCTAATTGTCCAAATTAAAACAACCGATAAACAGACAAGAATTATCCGAACGCAATAATTCAACAAGTTCATCTTGAACTAATTTTCTTACAAAATTAATTCAACCAATAAACAGACATGAATTATTTGATTCTTATAAATTTTAAACCAATCTGATAAATCTGACATAAGTCACCAATTATTGGAAAAGCACGCCGTGTCGTTACAGGATTTTGTGAGCTAGCAAAGGGGACCAAAATGGACCTATAAAGTTCAAGCTCATGATAATTATGAAACCCAATATCCCAGATATACATTTCACAATTATCAACTCCAACGCTACTCCACTAAAAGCTTGGAGCTGCACTCTCGAACTTTATAGAATTACGAAGCTCGAGTAGCTAAGTCTCCATGACATATCATAGTGTATCGCATTCCCATATGATCATCCATAATCGGCTTAAGGACAAGTTCTGTCTTACCTTCCCGATTATTTTTATCTTACGTTCCATTGTCTCACCATTAGAAAACTTACCATCCAAAGATAGTATACCATTCGGTTACACCTATGTATCCAAATGGTTGAGCGCTCCAGTTTTCCAATTACAGGACAACGTATATAAGAGGATATCATTACTCCTAAAGAGGAGCTATGGATTCCATATCTATGAATAACAAGTCTACGCTATCAAGAGTCATGCCTCCAACGTACCGGCATGCATGCCACTATAGAGATGTGGGAGTCACCCATTGGTGCATCAAAAGACACAAGTCGAGACAATGGGCCCATTATTCATCTCAGGATTAAGATACAATACAAATGATTGTCTAAAGTGAATCGATTTGCCAAGATAGAATTATTAATCCAAATCAATTCACTTTATGTCTCGATCCAACACATCGTCACCTATGACAACGCGCCAATGTTTCTATTCACGGAGTCCAACTCCGATGGCCAAGACAAACCATCTCCCAAAAGGGATATAGACAACATAACAATCTTTACATGAATAAAGCACCCAACTTTATTCCCTCAATTGCGGATCATATATTTTAGACCATCACCTTAAGAATCGTGTCTACCGCATAATCATCCCATCATATGCCCAACTCTTAAGGTTTAGACTGATAGTCTCAGACTACTGTTTGCTTATCATACATTCAACGAATATGAACGTAAAGAGGACAATATTTGGTATATATAAATGAATAAATTCTTTATTGATAAAAATGTCTCCAAAAACGCATTACATTTTTACTCCTTAGAGCATACATGTCTAACATGATATGTCATGGAGACTTAGCTATATGGGCTTTGTAATTCTATGTTGTTCAAGAGTGCAGCTCCAAGCTTTTAGTGGAGTAGTGTTGGAGTTGATAATTATGAAATGTATATCTAGGATATTGGGTTTCCGAATTATCGGGAGCTTGAACTATATAGGTCCATTTGGTCCCTTTGCTAGCTCACAACATCCTGTAACGACACGGCGTGCTTTTCCAATAGTTGGTGATTTATGTCGGATTTATCAGATTGGTTAAAATTTGGAAGAATCAAATAATTCATGTCTATTTATCGGTTGAATTAATTTTGTAGTAAAATTGATTCAAGATAAACTTGTTGAATTGTAAGGATCGGATAATTCTTGTCTGTTTATCGCTTGATTTAATTTTGGATAAATTAGATCAAAATAAACTTGTAGAATTATTGGGAATTGTTTTATTTTCTAAGAGATTATCTAGATAAAGTTGTTTTGATCAGATAACTTCTCTATTAGGTTATTTAAATTAAAACTGAGACTTTATCCTATAGAATCTCAGGTGGAAAATAAAAGATTCTTGAGATTTTTTATTCGGCAGTTCGGCCTATCGATGGATGTGTTCGACCTACCGATGAGACTTGCTCGGCCTACCAATTAGGTGGCTCGACCTGTCGATCAGCAAAGGATAAGATTGTTGGAAAAAACAGTGTGAGGTACATAGTGGGAATTTTTAAAATTCTAAAATCAGAGTATTTTTCTAAAACACAAGTTTGACATGCTATATATATATAAATTAAATAGATCTTACTAACCTTTGTATACCGAAGAACCTCCGCAACCTGTGAAGAGAAGTAACGTTCCAGAAGAGCCTCAACAAACTGGCCTTCTTTGCTATTCTCTATTCACAACCGGAGTAAGTGTGGGCTCACAAGTGTAGCTCTTCCACCGGTGACTCTCTTTCCAACCAATTGAGAGAACCCAAAGCTAGATTTCATGATTTGTGAACAAAAACTCTTAGGGAGTTTTCAGATGCTCACTAGAAGAGTATCACTCTTAATCTCTCAATTGATCTGAGTAACTCATGAGACTTACTCCTTTTATATAGCGATTGGTCCTGGGGTCAGTCCTTATCAGATTAGGTCTCAAAAACTCAAAACAAAATCAAGTTCGGATCAATATTTGATAAGATTCATGTAAAAACGTGTAATCTTATCTCTCGCTGATCGGCAGGCCAAACTACCGCGTAAATATCTCTGCAAATCTTTTATTTTCCACCCGAGATTCTATAGGATAAAGTCTCAGTTTTGATTCAAATAACCCAATAGAGAAGTTATCTGATCAAAACAAACTTTATTAAGATAATCTCTAAGAAAAAAAATCAATTCACAATAATTCTACAAGTTCATATTGATTTAATTTATCCAATTAAATCAACCGATAAATAGACAAGAACTATCCGATCCTAATAATTCAACAAGTTTATCTTAAATTAATTTTATTACAAAATTAATTCAACCAATAAACAGACATGAATTATTTGATTCTTTCAAATTTTAAACCAATCCGATAAATCCAACATAAGTCACCAAATATTGGAAAAGCATGCCGTATCGTTACAGGATTTTGTGAGCTAGCAAAAGGGGACCAAAATGGACCTATAAAGTTTAAGCTCACGATAATTATGAAACCCAATTTCCCAGATATACATTTCACAATTATGAACTCCAACGCTACTCCACTAAAAGCTTGGAGCTGCACTCTCGAACTTTATAGAATTACAAAGCCCGTATAGCTAAGTCTCCATGACATATCAAAGTGTATCGTATCCCCATATGATAATCCATAATCAGCTTAAGGAAAAGTTTTGTCTTATCTTCCTGATTATTTTTATCTTACGTTCCATCATCTCACCATTAGAAAACTTACATCCAAAGATAGTATACCATTCGGTTACACCTATGTATCTAAATGGTTGAGCGCTCCATTTTTCCAATTATAGGATATTGCATATAAGAGGATATCATTACTCCTAAAGAGGAGCTATGGATTCCACATCTATGAAAAACAAGTCTATGCCATCAAGAGTCATACTTCCAACGTACCGGTATGCATACCACTATTGAGATGTGGGTGTCACCCTTTGACACATCAAAAGACACAAGTCGAGACAATGGGCCCATTATTCATCTCAGGATTGAGATACAATACAAATGACTGTTTAAAGTGAATCGGTTTGCCGAGACAGAATTATTAATCCAAATCAATTCACTTTATGTCCTGATCCAACACATTGTCACCTATGACAACGTGCCAATGTTTCTATTCACAGAGTCCAGCTTTGATGGTCAAGACAAACCATCTCCCAATAGGGATGTAGACAACATAACAATCTTTACATAAATAAAGCGCTGCAACTTTATTCCCTCGATTGCGGATCATATGTTTTAGACCGTTACCTCAAGAATCGTGTCTTCCATATAATCAATCCATCATATGCCTAATTCTTATAGGTTTAGATTGACAGTCTTAGACTACTATTTGGTTAACATACATTCAACAAATATGAACGTAAATAGGACAAGATTTGGTATATATAAATTAATAAATTCTTTATTGATACAAATGTCTCCAAAAAATGTATTACATTTTTACCCCTTAGGGCATACATATCTAACAATCTCCCACTTGCACTAAGTGAGTAAATACAACAAATCCCGCATCCCTATAGCTTCCACATGTTTCTCGAAGACTCTCCTAGTAAGTGTCTTCGTAAATGGATCAGCTAAATTGTCCTCTAACGTGATCTTGCACACCGTGACATGCCCACCCTCAATGAAGTCCTTTATCACATGATACTTCCGATCAATATGCTTACTCTTCTTGTGAAATCTTGGCTCCTTAGCATTAGCTATCGCCGCATTGTTATCACAGTATAGTGATACCGCCTTATCCATGCCAGGAACAACCTCTAGATCCCCAAGGAACTTGCGGAGCCGCACTGCTTCTTTCGAAGCATCACTAGCTGCCACATACTTGGCCTCCATCATTGAATCCGAAGTGCAATCTTGCTTAGCACTTCTCCAACTAATGGCACCGCAGCCCAGAGTAAACACAAAACCCGTAGTCGATTTCCTAGAATATAAGCAGGATTGAAATCTGAGTCAATATATCCTAGAGGAGTCAGGTCCTCACCCAAATATACAAGCATATACCCTCGAGTCCTTCTTAGGTACTTAAAAATATGCTTTATCGCAACCCAATGGTTCTGTCCTGGATCCGCCAGAAATCGACTTACAATCCTGACCACATAGCTAATATCCGGTCGTGTGCAAAGCATGGCATACATAAGACTACCCACTATCGAAGCATAAGGCACCTTCCTCATGTATTCTCTTTCTTCATAAGACTTTGGAGAGTCTTTTTTAGAAAGAGTAATTCCAGACCTAGATGGTTGCCTGTCTTTCTTGGAATCCTGCATTGCAAACCTCCTGAGAATTTTATCTATATAGCCAGTCTGTGACAAAGCTATCATTTTGTTCTTCCTATCCCGAAAGATTTGGATACCAAGAACAAAATTAGCCTCACCCAAGTACTTCATGTCAAACTGCTTGGTCAACCATAATTTGACCTGATGACAACGCCCCAATGTCATTGCCAATTAGCAGAATGTCATCTAAATAGAGCAGTAGAAAAACCACCTTCTCATCCTTAATGTGTTTGTAAGCACATGGTTCATCCACATTTTGTGAGAACCCATAAGTCTTGATCACCTGATCAAATCTTATGTTCTAAGAATGAGAAGCCTACTTAAGTCCATAAATTGACTTTAGCAGCTTACAAACCTTAGCCTCTTGACCCGTGACCTTGAACCCGTCTGGTTGTTTCATATAAATGGACTCATCAAGATAGCCATTTAGAAAAGCTGTCTTGACATCCATCTACCAAATCTCGTAGTCGAGAGTGGCAGCTATGGATAAGAGAATCCGGATGGACTTAAGCATGGCTACAGGTAAAAAGGTTTCCTCATAATCGATTCCTTCCTTTTACGTATAACCCTTAGCTACCAGTCTAGCCTTAAAGGTTTCGACCTTTCCATGGACTCCTCTTTTCCTCTTGTAGATCCACTTACACCCTATGGGTTTTACCTCTTCGGGAAGATCCACAAGCTCCCAGACCTGATTCGTTTCCATAGACTTCATCTCTATGTTCATGTCCTCTGTCCAGAGTTTTGAATCAATATTCTCTATAGCTTCTACGTAAGTGTAAGGATCCCTATCATGTTCATCCAGTTCAGCCAAGAAGACCTCCCCATTGAACATATACCTCTTAGGTTGATGCCCGATCCTCCCACTACACCGAAGCCCCTGAGATTGTTGTTCAAGTTTATTTGGTTTTTCTACACTGATCGAAACGGTTTCATTCGGAACCTTTAGAGTGATTTGATCACTCCTTAACTCCTCAAGCACCACTTTGCTTCAAGGTTTATAGTCATCCATGTAACTCTCCTCAAGGAAAGTTGCATTAGTAGAAACCATGACTTTATTTTCCTTCAGGTTATAAAATAACCCCCTTTAGTCCCTTTTGGATATCCTACAAACACGCAAATTTCTAAACATGGTTCCAACTTATTTGGATCTTTAAACTGGACATGAGCCGGACATCCCCATATGCGAATATGGTTGAAGGATGTCTTCCTTATTGTCCATAACTCATGAGGAGTTTTAGGGACCGATTTTGAAGGCACATTGTTCAAAAGATAACATGCAGTTTGTAGTGCATATCCCCAAAAGGATAAAGGTAATGATGAATAACTCATCATGGACCTGACCATGTCAAACAAAGTCCTATTTCTTCTCTCTGCTACGATATTCTGCTACGGAGTGCCCGGCACAGTCAAATGGGATAAAATCCCATTCACTAACAAGTGTCCCAAGAACCCATTAGAAAGGTATTCCCCACCTCGATCGGATCGAAGTGCCTTTATGTGTCTACCTAATTGCTTTTCCACTTCAGCCTGAAACTCCCTGAACTTGTCAAAAGTTTCGCTCTTGTGGTGCATCAGGCACACATACCCATATCTTGAGTAATCGTCAATAAAAGTGACGAAGTACTCATACCCTCCTCGTGCTCGGATGTTCATTGGTCCATAAATATCACTATGCATAAGTTCTAGAACCCCTTCGGCCCTATGGCCTTTAGACCTGTATGGTCTTTTGGTCATTTTACCCTCCAAACAAGATTCACATTAAGGTATAGATTCCACCTTTAAGTGACTTAAAGGTCCATCCCTCACCAACCTTTGAATCCTATTCAGGTTAATGTGACCAAGGTGCAAATGCCAAAGATAAGTCTTATTAGAGTGAGAAGTTTTAAGTCTTTTGGAGTTATTATCATTCATCTTAACATTAAGCAATAAGTCCATCTTAGGTTTGATAAAATATAGACTATTTTGCTTCCATCCAGAGCAGATAAAAGATTTGTTTTTACGAATCACCACTTTTTCATTAAAAGATACCACGTAGGAGTCTTTAAATAAACAATATACAGAAATTAAATTCCTTTTAAATTTAGGAACATAAAAACAATCTTGCAAAAATAAATTCCTATAGTTATCAAAGTAAATATGGACGTCTCCCACTGCTTCCACTAAGACCAAGGATCCATCGCCCATCCGAAGCGTGAAGTCGTCATGCAGCAGACTTCTCGTTTCTTTGAACTCCTGTAAAGAAACACAAACATGATTAGTTGCACCAGAATCTATGACCCAAATGTCACCGGATTCCTCAACCAAACAAGTTTCTAAATACAGAAGATCACACCTACCTCCTTTGGAAATGAAGTCCTTGCAATGCTTCTTAATATGCCCGACCTTTCCACAGCAGAAGCACTTGAGCTTCTTTGGGTTCTTCTTCTTCTTCTTCTTGCTCTTGGTGTTAGCAGGAATAGAAGACTTCCTATTCTTGGCCCGTTTCTTCTTTCCATTCCCAGAGTTAGAATTGGAACCAGAAGCAGCTACCATGTTGGCCTCACCACCCGCAGGAGACTCCCTGATCAGTAGTTTGAACTCCTGCAACTGTTTCATCAGTTCTATCAAGGTCATATCCCGTCTATTGCTTAAATTAAATGTAGCTCTAAATGGAATAAATTCCTTAGACAGAGTCTCAAAGACCATAGTCATCTGAGTTTCAGCATTGATGTCAGCTCCATTGGTTTGAGCTTCAACGAGGTAACCCATGACCAACATCATATGCTCCTTTATAGATGTCCTCGGTCTTTGTCTACAGTTAAGAAGTTTCTGAAGCGCCCCTTATCGCTTTGTTATGGCTTGGCCTCTAAACATGTCCTCAAGATTATCCAAGATTTGCTTCGCAGTCTCATAATCTTGATGTTGAGCCTGTAGCACATTATTCATGCTGGCCATAACATAGCAGCGGGCTTGATCATTGGCATCTTTCTAGCAGCCATACGCTTGGAATTGCTCATTAGATGAGTCTCCCATAGGCTCGGGAGGACAAGGGGTTGTCAGAACATATTTCAGTTTCTCAAAGGACAAGACGATATCCAGGTTCCATTTATAATCATTATAATTCTCACCAGTTTCTCAAAGTATCGATGACAAAGCATTTTTAGACATTTTTATTCTACAATAAAGAATCATACACCAAACATAAGCAAACAAATCATAATAATTTACTAAGATAACACAATCATATAAAAACATACAAATATGTTTATGTGTCAAAACCTTGAAAATATCACAACCTTACAACGATAATTCCCAACTCAGAATTCAACAAGCTTCTAGGGGAGTCATGCCAAATTCAATCAGGAACACGGATCCCCTCCTGATTAATATATGCCATCCAAGACCCGTATGATCTAGCATATATTAATAATTGTTTCTTTGGCCATTAATTTTATTAACAGAGCTCCTAGGGGAGGTTAATAATAAAATTAATGTGAGTGTATAACCATCGTTTTAATATTTTATCTATGGTTTATAATTACCACCTAGGGGTGTGAACCATAAATCATGCTAAAATACCTTATCCTCTCAGAGATCCAATCTGGTACATGATAGAAATCCCTTCCTAGGGGTCGGGACCACCATGTTCTTCCTATGAACCAACGATGGAGGCCTTAGGTTCTCTCTTCGAAAACCTTCTCCCACTCAATCTTTTGAAATCACGGTTTTATTTCTAAAATTATGCATGAACAATTTTAATATGAGCGGCACTTTCTATTCTATATGACATGTTATCAATATGCATGGAAAATCATATTATAATGCAGACAAGCAAAGCTACAAGCAAAATAATAATAACCGTAATATTATGGCTCCACCCTAGAGAATAGGAAACTAAGATTACAAGAGAATAATTGAGACATATATCGATTCTTCATCCTTGAATCCTCAAGTTGTATCCTTCTTCACGTAATTCCCATCTTCAAGTCTTCAATCTCATATGAATCAAATACTTTATATTTTCGGTCATATCCAAATTTAATGTTTCTCAGAATTATCTCAAAAATAAAATTAAAACTACACCGCAAAAATTGCACCATTTTTGGAAATTTTCCAGCTCTCGGTCGGTAGGCCGATCTAGGTGATCGGCTACCGGTCATGCTTCATCGGCTTTCGATCGGCCTGTCGACCCATGAAAGTTTAGCATGCCAAACTGGAAGTTAGGCTTGCCGACAGAGCCAGCCTATTTCTACCCCACTAACGGCCTACCGAACCACATGTCCAGCCTGCCGATCTGTGACCATCGGCCTGCCGAACTGCCGACTGAGCAGAAATCCCCATTCTAGAAAATACAATTTTAATGCAATTCATTAATTTTATTTTCAACAATTCAAAAACATAAAATTAGAGACGTAGGAAGCACCTGGGTGCACCATCATCCATCTAATAGATCTGTCCTTCTAGATCTGTCTTTTGCGAACAATTATTTAATTATAAGATTCTCACAAATTTAAAATTAAATAACAATTTTAAGATGGAGATGATAGTCTGTCATCTAATTGCATGAAAAACCTAGATACACATTCTAACCTTTAACGAACCATAACTGGCATAAATTAATTAATTAATTAATAATTAAATAACAATTTAATCAACCATAATTAATTAATAAACATTCACCACATAATCCATGACAACATATAATTATATAGAAACCTAGAGTGCCAACTCTCTATAAAATTAAATTCAAGCATATGAGAGATTAAGATCACAAATTTATACATATAGTACGACCACAAACTTGTAAATTTATATAAAAACCTATAGCTCTGATACCACTTGTTGGAAAAAATAGTGTGAGGTGCGCAGCGGGAATTTTTAAAATTTTAAAATCAGAGTATTTTTCCAAAACACAAGTTTGACATGCTATATATATAAATTAAACAGATCTTACTAACCTTTTGTATACAAAAGAACCTCCACAACCTGTGAAGAGAAGTAACATTCCAGAAGAGCCTCAACCAACTGGTCTTCTTTGCTATTCTCTATCACAACCGAAGTGAGTGTGGGCTCACACGTACAGCTCTTCCAACAGTGAGTCTCCTTCCAACCAATCAAGAGAACCCAAAGCTAGTGTTCATGATTTATGAACAAAAGCTCTCAGGGAGTTTTCAGATGCTCACTAGAAGAGTATCACTCTTCATCTCTCAATTGATCTGAGTAACTCATGAGACTTACTCCTTTTATATAGCGACTAGTCCTGGGGTCAGTCCTTATCAGATTAGGCTCAAAAACTTAGAACAAAATCAAGTTTGGATCAATATCTAAAAAGATCAGTGTAAAACACATAATCTTATCTCTTGTTGATCGACAGGCCGAACAGGCCCCATCGGCAGGCCGAACACGTAGATCGGCAGACCGAACTGCTGCATAAATATCTCTACGAATCTTTTATTTTCCACCCGAGATTCTATAGGATAAAGTCTCAGTTTTGATTCAAATAACCTAATAGATTTATCTGATCAAAACAAACTTTATCAAGATAATCTCTAAGAAAATAAATCACTTCACAATAATTTTACAAGTTCATCTTGATTTAATTTATCCAATTAAATCAACCGATAAACAAACAAGAACTATCCGATCCCAATAATTCAACAAGTTTATCTTAAATTAATTTTATTACAAATTAATTCAACCAATAAACAGACATGAATTATTTGATTCTTTCAAATTTTAAACCAATCCGATAAATCCGACATAAGTTACCAATTATTGGAAAGCACGTCGTATCGTTACAGGATTTTGTGAGCTAGCAAAAGGGGACCAAAATGGACCTATAAAGTTCAAGCTCACGATAATTATGAAACCCAATATCCCAGATATACATTTCACAATTATCAACTCCAACGCCACTCCACTAAAAGTTTGGAGCTGTACTCTCGAACTTTATAGAATTACGAAGCCCGTATAGCCAAGTCTCCATCACATATCAAAATGTATCGTATCCCCATATGATAATCCATAATCGGCTTAAATACAAGTTCAGTCTTACCTTCCCGATTATTTTTATCTTACGTTCTATCATCTCACCATTAGAAAACTTACCATCCAAAGATAGTATACCATTCGGTTACACCTATGTCTCCAAATGGTTGAGCGCTCCAGTTTTTCAATTACAGGATAACGCATATAAGAGGATATCATTACTCCTAAAGAGGAGCTATGGATTCCACATCTATGAATAACGAGTCTATGCCATCAAGAGTCATGCCTCCAACATACCGGCATGCATACCACTATTAAGATATGGGTGTCACCCTTTGGTACATCAAAAGACATAAGTCAAGACAATGGGCTCACTATTCATCTCAGAATTAAGATATAACACAAATGATTGTCAAAAGTGAATCAATTTGACGAGACAGAATTATTAATCCAAATCAATTCACTTTATGTCCCGATCCAACACATCGTCACCTATGACAACGTGCCAATGCTTCTATTCACGGAGTCCAACTCCGATGGTCAAGACAAACCATCTCCCAATAGGGACATAGACAACATAACAATCTTTGCATGAATAAAGCGCCCAACTTTATTCCCTTGATTGCGGATCATATGTTTTAGACCGTCACCTCAAGAATCGTGTCTTCGGCATAATCAATCCATCATATGCCTAATTCTTATAGGTTTAGACCGACAGTCTCAGAATACTGCTTGCTTAACATACATTCAACAAATATAAACGTAAATAGGAAAAGATTTGGAATATATAAATGAATAAATTCTTTATTGATAAAAATATCTCCAAAAAATGTATTACATTTTTACTCCTTAGGGCATACATATCTTACAAAGATCACGCATTTTCATATAGATCTTATCAAATATTGATCCGAATTTGATTCTGATCTGATTTTTGAGACTTAATCTGATAAGGACTGACCCTAGGACCAACCTCTATAAATAGGGAGTTATTCTCACAAGTTACTTAGATCAATTGATAGATTAAGAGTGATACTCTGCTAAGTGAGAATCTAAAAACTCCCTGAGAGCATTTGTTTACAAATCACGAACACTTGCTTTGGGTTCTCTCGATTGGTTGGAAGGCGAGTCACCGCTGGAAGAGTTGTACGTGTGAGCCCACATGCGCTCCAGTCGTGGATAGAGAATAGCAAAGAAGACCAGTTGGTTGAGGCTCTTTTGGAACGTTTTTTTTTCCTTCATAGATTGCGGAGGTTCTTCGGCACACAAAGGTTAGTAAGATTTGGTTAATTTATATATATAGCATGTCAAACTTGCGTTTTAAAAATTACTCTGATATAAAATTTTTAAAAATTCTGCTGCGCACTCTTTTTCCAGCATGAACATCTGGGCACGAGCAGGGTATGAGTATTTTGTCACTTTTATTGATGATTACTCTGGGTATGGGTATGCGTACCTAATGCACCACAAAAGCAAAACTTATGACAAGTTTAGGGAGTTTTGAGCTGAAGTTGAAAAGCAATTGGGTAGACTTATAAAGGTACTTTAAGCCGATCGAGGTGGTGAATACTTTTTGATACGTTCTTGGGACACTTATTAGAGAATGAGATTTTATCCCATTTGACTAGGCTAGGCAATCCACAGCAGAATGGTGTAGTAGAGAGAAGAAATAGGATTTTGTTGGACGTGGTTAGGTCCATAATGAGTTATTCATCATCGCCTTTGTCCTTTGGGGGATATGCACTACAAACCGTATATTATCTTTTAAACAATGTGCCTTCAAAATCAGTTCTTAAAACTCCTCATGAGTTACAAACGGGAAAAAGACATCGTTAAACCATATCGCATATGGTGATGTTCGACTCATGCCCTGTTTAAGGAAGCAAATAAATTGGAAGCACATTCAGAAGTTTGTGTGTTTGTAGGATATCCAAAAGAGACTAAAGGGGGTTATTTCTATAACCCATAGGAAAATAAAGTCATTTTCAACTAGTGTAACTTTTCTTGAGGAAAGTTACATAGATGACTTTAAGCCTCGAAGCAAAGTGGTACTTGAGGAGTTGGCGAGTGATTTGATCACTCTGGGGATCTGAATGAAACCATTCTTATCAGTGTAGAAAAACCAACCAAGCCTGAACAACAACTTGAGGGGCTTCGACGTAGTGGAAGGATCGGGTGTCAACCCAAGAGGTATATGTTCAATGGTGAGGCCATTTTGGCTGAATCGGATGAACAAGGTAGGGATCCTTACACTTACGCAAAGGCTATAGAGGATATTGATTCGAAACTCTGGACAGAGGCCATGAACATAAAGATAAAGTCTATGGAGACAAATTGGGTCTAGGAACTTATGGATCTTCCTAAAGGGGTAAAACCCATAGGGTGCAAGTAGATCTATAAAAGAAAGAGAGGAGTGGATGAAAAAGTCAAAACCTATAAGGCTTGACTAGTAGCTAAGGGATACATGCAAAAGGAAGGAATCAATTACGAGGAAACCTTTTTGCCTATAGCCATGCTTAAGTCCATTCGTATTCTCTTGTCTATAGCTACTGCTCTCGACTATAAGATTTGACAGATGGATATCAAGACGGCCTTTCAAAATGGCTATCTTGATGAGTCCATATATATGGAATAGCTAGATGGGTTCAGGGCTAAGGGTCAAGAGTGTAAGGTTTGTAAGCTGCTAAAGTCAATTTAAGGACTTAAACAAGCTTCCCATTCTTGGAACATATTATTTGATCAAGTGATTAAGACTTACTGGTTTGCATAAAATGTGGATGAACCAAGTGTTTACAAACTCATTAAGGATGGGAAGGTGATTTTTCTACTGCTCTATGTAGATGACATTCTGCTAATTGGCAATGACGTTAGGGCATTGTCATCGATCAAATTATGGTTGACTTAGCAGTTTGACATGAAGGACTTGGGTGAACCTAATTTTGTTCTTGGTATCCATATCTTTCGGAATGGGAAGAACAGAATGATAGATTTGTCCTAAGCGAGCTATATAGATAAAATTCTCAAAAGGTATGCAATGTAGGATTCCAAGAAAAGTGGGCAACTATCTAGGTCTGGAATTACTCTTTCTAAGAAAGACTCTCTAAAGTTGGATGAAGAAGGAGAATACATGAACAAGGTGCCTTATACTTCAGTTGTGGGTAGTCTTTTGTATGCCATGCTTTGCACATGACTAGATATTTGTTATACGATCGGGATTGTAAGTCGATTTCAGTTGGATCTAGGACTGAATCATTGGGTTGCAGTCAAGCATATTTTCAAGTATCTGAGAAGGTCTTGAGTGTATATGCTTGTGTATTTGAGTGAAGATTTGACTCCTCTAAGATACATTGACTCAGATTTCCAATCCTACCTGGATTCGAAAAGATCGACTTCAGATTTTGTGTTTACTTTGGGCGATGGTGCCATTGTTTGGAGAAGTGCCAAGCAAGATTGCACTTCAGATTCAATGTTGGAGGCTGAGTATGCAACAGCTAGTGATGCTTTGAAAGAAGCAGTGTGGCTCCGTAAGTTCCCTAGGGATCTTGAGGTAGTTCCATGTATGGATAAGGCAGTATCACTATATTGTGATAATAGTGTAGTGGCAGCTAATGCTAAGGAACCAAGATTTCACAAGAAAAGTAAGCATATTGATCAGAAGTATCATGTGAAAAGGACTTTGTTAAGGGCGGGCATGTCACTGTATGCAAAATTGCATCCGAGGATAATTTAGCTAATCCATTCATGAAGACACTAACTGCTAGAGTTTTTAAAAAGAATATGGAAGCTATAGAGATGCGGGATTTGTCATATTTACTGACTTAGTGCAAGTGGGAGATTGTTAGACATGTATGTCCTAAAGAGTAAAAATGTTATATATTTTTGGAAACATTTTTGTTAATAAAGAGTTTATTTATTATTCATATACCAAATTGTTGTCCTTTTAACGTTCATATTTGTTGAATGTATGATAAGCAAACAAAAGTCTAAGACTGTCGATCTAAGCCTTTAAAATCAAGCATATGATGGACAGATTATGTGAAAGACATGATTCTAAAGGTAATGGTCTAAATTATAAGATCCACAATTGAAGGAATAAAGTTGAGCACTTTATTCATGCCAAGATTGCTATGTTGTCTATATCTTTAATGGAAGATGGTTTGTCTTGACCATCGGAGGTGGACTATGTGAATAAAAACATTGGTGCATTATCGTAGGTGACAATGTATTGAATCGGGACATAAAGTGTAATTGATTTGTATTAATAATTTGTCTTGGCAAATCAATTTACTTTAGAAAATCATATGCATTGTATCATAATCTTGAGATGAATAATAGGCCCGTTGTCTTGACTTATGCCTTTTGATGTACTAAAAGGTGACATCCACATTTTATGTTGGTATGCATGCTGGTACGTTAGAGGCATGACTCTTGATAGCGTAGACCTGTTATTCATAGATATGGAATCTATAGCTCCTCTTTCGAAGTCATTGTATCCTCTTATATGCGTTATCTTGTAATTGGAAAATCTAAAGCGCTCAACCATTTGGATACATAGGTGTAACCAAATGGTATACTGTCTTTGGATGGTAAGTTTTTCGATGGTGTGATAATGGAACGGAAGAGAAAAATAATTGAGAAGATAAGACAGAATTTATCCCTAAGCTGATTATGAATAATCCTATAGGGATACAATACATTATGATATGTCAAGGAGACTTAGTTATTTGGGGTTCATAATTCTGTATAGTTTGACAGTGTAGCTCTAAGCTTTTAGTGAAGTAGTGTTACAGTTGATAATTATGAAATGTATATCTAGGATATTAGGTTTCAAAATTATCAGGAGCTTGAACTATATAGGTCCATTAGGTTCCCTTTGCTAGCTCATAATAAATCCTATAACGATACGACGTGCTTTTCTAATAAATTGGTGACTTATGTTAAATTATCAGATTGGCTGAAATTCAATAGGATCAGATAATTCATGTCGGTTTATCAGTTGAATTAATTTTTAAAAAAATTAATTCAAGATAAACTTGTTGAATTATCAAGAATATTTATTTTCCTAGAGAATATCTAGATATGGCTATTTTGATTAGATAACTTCTCTATTAGTTATTTGAATTAAAACTGAGACTTTATCTTAAAAATCTAGGGTGGAAAATAAAAGATTCGTTGGATCATTTATCATAAGTTTGGTAGGCCAATCTTTAGGTTTGACCTGCTAATGTAGTAAGTTTAACCTGCTGACCGAACGATAATCTGATTACGTGTTTTTTTATCAAATATTGATCTAGATTTGAATTTTGGAAGCCTTATCTGATAAGAAGTAACCTTGGGTCCAACCTCCATAAATAGGGAGTGAGGGTCATATGTTATTCAAATCAGTTGAGAAATTAAGAGTGAGCACTTTATACCGTGAGTCTTTGAAACTCCCTGAGAGCTATTGTTCATAAATCATGTACGCTAGTTCTGGGTTTTCTCAATTGGTTGGAAGAAGAGTCACCTACAAAAGCTATATGATGTGCGCCCACACGCACTCCGATCGTGGATAGAGAATAGCAAAGAAGATCAATTTTTGAGGCTCTTTTGGAACGTCATTCTCTTCACAGATTGCAAGTGCTCTTCGGTAAACAAGGTTAGTAAGATCTGGTTAATTTATGCATATAGTGTGTAGAACTTCTGTTTTGAAAAATACTCTGGTATAAAAATTTTAAACTTTTGATGCATACTACTTTTCCAACAATTGGTATTAGAGCCATAGTTTATATATAAATTCATCAGTTTGTGATCATGCTATATGAATAAATTATGTGATCTTGATATCTCCTATGCTTGAATTTACTTTTTTAGAGAGTCGGCACTCTAGGGTTTCCATATATTTATATGTTGTCATGGATTATATGGTGAATGTTTATTAATTAATTATAGTTGATTACAATAATATTTAATTAATTAGTAATTAATTTATTTATGCCGGTTATGATTCCTTAGAGGTTAGAATATGTATCTAGGTTTTTCATGTAATTAGATGATGGTCTATTAGCACTGTCTAGGAATTATTATTTAATTTTGAATTTGTAAGAGGTTTATAATTAAATAATCATTCAGAGTAAAAGATGGATCTAGACGATGGATAATTGCCTTCCACAAGTATTTCCTAAGTCTCTAATTTTATGTTTTGAATTGTTAAAAATAAAATTGATAAATTTTATTAAAAACTGTATTTTTTGAAAAACGTGATTTTTACTCGGTCGGCATCTCGAACCCTCAAGTGTGGCACACTGATGGTTGCTGAATGGCAGGCCGAACATGAGGCTCGACATGCCGTCTGTGGGGTAGAAATCCGATGGCTCTGGCAGCTGGCTGAATTTTTTGGTTCGACAGGCCAATTTGTCATGACCGATAGGCTGACCTATAAAGTTTGGCAAGACGAAGGATCATGACTGGCAAGCCGATCACATAGATCGGCATGCCAGTCGAGAGCTATAAATTTTTTGTCAGAAAAAGTGCATTTTTCGATGTAATTTTGATTTTATTTTTGGGATAATTCTAAGAAACATTAAATTTGGATATGACCAAAAATATGGAGTATTCAATCTATACGGGTTTAGGACTTGAAGATACAAGATACATGAAGAAGGATACAATTTGAAGATTGAAGGATAAAGAATCAATAATATGTTTCGATTATTCTCTTGTAATCTTTATTTTCTTTTCTTTAGGGTGGAACCATAATATTACAGTTATTTATTATCATTTTGTTGGTGGCTTTGCATGATTTCTTTGCTTGTCTGTATTATAATATAATTTGCCATGCATATTGATAACATGTCATATAGAATAGGAAGTGCCGCTCTTTTAAAAATTGTTCATGCATGTTTTTAAAATAAAACCTTGATTTCAAAAGATTGAGTGGGAGAAGGTTTTCGAAGAGAGAACCAATGGTCTCCATCGTTGGTCATAGGTATCACATGTTGGTTCTGACCCTTAGGAAGGGACTTCATCATATATCAGGTTGGATCTCCGAGAGGATAAGGTATTTTAGCATGATTTATGGTTGCACACCCTTAGGTGGTGATTATAAATCATGGATAAAATATTAAAACGATGTGATACACTCATGTTAATTTTATTATTAACCTCCCATAAGAGCTCTATTAATAAAATTAATAGCCAAAGAAACGATTATTAATATATGTTGGATCATACGGGTCTAAATGACATATATTAATTAGGAGGGGATTCGTGTTCCTAATTGAATTTGGCAAGCCTCCCCTAGGCAGCTTGTTGAATTTTGAGTTGGGAATTATCATTGTAAGGTTGTGATATTTTCAAGGTTTGGACACAAAAATACATTTGTATGTTTTACATGATTGTGTTATCGTACTAAGGATTAAACCCAAATTTGACCACTATAAATAGAAGGTGAGTTCTCTTTATTATTTAGATCATTTGAGATGCAAAGGGTGAGTATTCTAGCGAGAGAAACTCTAAAACTCCCTAAGAGCTATTGTTCAACATTAAAAATCTTAACTCTAGGTTTTCTCAAGTAGTTGGAAGGAGCATCATAGGAGGAAAAGCTATACAATGTGCAACCACTCGCACTCCAATCGTGGATAAAGAATAACAAAAAAGTGTTGGAAAATAGTGTGCAGCTGAATTTTAAAAACTTTATATCAGAGTATTTTTCAAAACACAAGTTTGACATGCTATATGCATAAATTAACTGGATCTTACGAACCTTTGTATGCTTAAAAGCTCCTACAATTAGTGAAGAGAAGTAACGTTCCAAAAGGACCTCAACCAATTGGCCTTCTTTGCTATTCTCTATCCACGATCGGAGTGAGTGTGGGCTCACAGATACAGCTCTTCCTCTAAGTGACTCTCCTTTCAACCAATTGAGAGAACCCAAAGCTAGTGTTCGTGATTTGTGAACAAGAGCTCTTAAGGAGTTTCAGATTCTCACCAACAGAGTATTACTCTTAATCTCTTAATTGATCTAAATAACTTATGAGTCTCACTCCCTATTTATAGAGTTTGGGTCTAGGGTCAATCCTTATCAGATAAGGTCTCAAAAATATGAATCAGAATAAAATTCGGATCAATATCTAATGAAATCCGTGTGAAAACGTGTGATCTTTTTTTCGCGCATAGGTAGGCCGATCTGTCTAATAGGCAGGTTGAACCTACCCCATCAGCAAGCCGAACTTGAGGATCGGCATGTCGAACTGCCAAAAAACAACTCTTAGCGAATCTTTTATTTTCCACCCAAGATTCTAAAGGATAAAGTCTCAGTTTTAATTTAAATAACCCAATGTTGAAGTTATCTAATTAAAACAATTTTATCTAGATAATCTCTAGGAAAATAAATGTATTCCTAATAATTCTACAAGTTTATCTTGATTTAATTTATTCAAAATTAAATCAACTGATAAACAAACAAGAATTATCCGATCCTAATAATTCAGCAAGTTTATCTTGAATTAATTTTGTCACAAAATTAATTCAACCGATAAACAAAAATGAAGTATATGATTCTTTCGAATTTCAACTAATCTAATAAATCTGACATAAGTCACCAATTATTAGAAAAACATGTTGTATCGTTACAGGATTTTGTGAGCTAGCAAAGGAGACCAAATGGACCGATATAGTTCAACCTCCCGATAATTATGAAACCCAATATCCCAAATGTACATTTCATGATTATTAACTCCAACGCTACTCCACTAAAAGCTTAAAGCTGCACTCTCGAACTATATAAATTACGAAGCCCATATAGCTAAGTCTCCATGACATATCATGGTGTATCGTATCCCCATAGGATTATCAATAACTAGCTTAAGGACAAGTTCTGTCTTACCTTCCTGATTATTTTTATCTGATGTTCCATTATCTCACCATTGGAAAACTTACCATCCAAAGACAGTATACAATTCGGTTACACCTATGTATCCAAATGGTTGAGCGCTCTAGTTTTTCAATTATAGGATAATGCATATAAGAGGATATCACTACTCCTAAATAGGAGCTATGGATTCCATATCTATGAATAACAAGTCTACGCTATCAAGAGTTATGTCTCCAACGTATCGGCACGTATACCACTATTAAAATGTGGCTGTCACCCTTTGGTACATCAAAAGACACAAGTCAAGACAACAGGCCCACTATTCGTCGTAGGATTAAGATAGCAATACAAATGATTGTCTAAAGTGAACCGATTTGCCGAGATAGAATTATTAATCCAAATCAATTCACTTTATGTCTCGATCCAACACATCGTCACATATGACAATGTGCCAATGTTTCTATTCACAGAGTTCACCTCCGATGGTCAAAACAAATCATCTCCCAATAGGGATATAGACAACATAACAATCTTTACATGAATAAAGCACCCAACTTTATTGCCTCGATTGTGGATCTTATGATATAGACCGTCACCTTAAGAATCGTGTCTTCTGCATAATCTGTCCATCTTATGCCCAATTCTTAAAGGTTTTGACCGACAGTCTCAGACTATTGTTTGCATAAATACATTCAACAAGTATAAACATAAAGTGGACAAGATTTGGTATATAAATAATAAATGAATTCTTTATTGATAAAAGCATCTCCAAAAACATATTACATTTTTACTCCTCAGGATATACTCGTCTAACAATCTCCCACTTGCACTAAGTGAGTAAATGTGACAAATCTCGCATCTCTATAGCTTCCACATGCCTCTTGAAGACTCTCTCAGTAAGTGTCTTTGTAAATGGATCAATTAAATTGTCATCTGACGTGATTTTGCACACTGTGGCATGTCCACCCTCAATGAAGTCCTTTATCACATGATACTTTTGATCAATATGCATACTCTTCTTGTGAAATCTTGGTTCCTTAGCATTAGCTACCGCCACATTGCTATCACAGTATAGTGATAGCGCCTTATCTATACCAAGAACTACCTCAAGATCCCCAAGGAGCTTACGAAGCCACACTGCTACTTTCGAAGCATCGCTAGCTGTCACTTGCTCGGCCTCCATCGTTGAATCTAAAGTGCAATCTTGCTTCATACTTCTCCAACTACTGGCACCGTCGCCCAGAGTAAACACAAACCTAGAAATTGATCTCCTCGAATCCAGACAGGATTTAAAATCTGAGTCAGGTCCTCACCCATGCATACAAGCTTATACCCTCGAGTCCTTCTCAGGTAATTGAAAATATGCTTTACTGTAACGCAATGGTTCGGTCCTAGATCTGCCTGAATCGACTTACAATCCCGACTGCATAACAAATATCTGGTCATGTGCAAAGCATTGCATACATGAGACTACCCACTACCAAACATAAGGCATCATCTTCATGTATTCTCTTTCTTCATCAGACTTTGGAGAGTCTTTCTTAGAAAGAGTAATTCCAGACCTAGATGGTTGCCCACTTTTCTTGGAATCCTGCACTGCAAACCTCTTGAAAATTTTATCTATGTAGCCAGCACGGGATAAATCTATCATTTTGTTCTTCCTATCCCAAAAGATTTGGATACCGAGAACAAAATTAGCCTCACCCAAGTCCTTCATGTCAAACTGCTTGGTCAACCATAATTTGACTGATGACAACGTCATTGCCAATTAGCAGAATGTCATCTACACAGAGTAGTAAAAAAACCACCTTCCCATCCTTAATGTGTTTATATACACATGGCTCATCCACATTTTGTGAGAACCCATAAGTCTTGATCACCTGATTAAATCTTATGTTCCAAGAACGAGAAGCCTGCTTAAGTCTATAAATTGACTTTAGCAGCTTACAAATCTTACCCTCTTGACCCTTGACCTTGAACCCATCTGGTTGTTCCATATAATTGGACTTATCAAGATAGCCATTTAGAAAAGCCATCTTGACATCCATCTGCCAAATCTCATAGTCGAGAGCAGCCGCTATGGACAAGAGAATCTGGATGGATTTAAGCATGGCTACAGACGAAAAGGTTTCCTCATAATCGATTCCTTCCTTTTGTGTATAACCCTTAGCTACTAGTCTAGCCTTAAAGGTTTTGACCTTACCATCCACTCCTTTTTTCCTCTTGTAGATCCATTTGCACCCTATGGGTTTTACCCTTTCAGAAGATCCACAACTTCCCAAACCTGATTAGCGTCCATAGACTTCATCTCTATGTTCATGGCCCCTGTCTAGAGTTTCAAATCAATATCCTCTATAGCCTCTACATAAGTATAAGGATCCCTGTCATGTTCATCCGGTTCAACCAAGAAGGCCTCCCCATTGAACATATACCTCTCGGGTTGACGCCCGATCCTCCCGTTACACCGAAGCACCATAGGTTGTTGTTTAGGTTCATTTGGTTTTTCTACACTGATTGGAACAGTTTCATTCGAAACCTCTGGAGTGATTGGATCACTCCTTAACTCCTCAAGCACCACTTTGTTTCGAGGCTTAAAGTCATCCATGCAAATCTCCTCAAGGAAAGTTACACTAGTTGAAACCACGACTTTATTTTCCTTTGGATTATAGAAATAACCCCCTTTAGTCCTTTTTAATATCCTACAAATACGCAAACTTCCGAACGTGCTTCCAACTTATTTGTATCCTTAAACTGACATGAGTCGGACATCCCTATATGCGAATATGGTTTAAGGATGTCTTCTTGCCCATCCACAACTCATGAGGAGTTTTAGGGACTGATTTTGAAGGCACATTGCTTAAAACATAACATGCGGTTTGTAATGCATATCCCTAAAAGGATAAAGGCAATGATGAATAACTCATCATGGACCTTACCATGTCCAATAAAGTCCTAGTCCTTTTCTCCACTATGCCATTCTACTGTAGAGTGCCCGACGCAGTCAAATGGGATAAAATCCCATTCTCTAATAAGTGTCCCAAGAACTCATTAGAAAGGTATTCTCCACCTTGATCGGATCGAAGTGTCTTTATGGGTCTACCCAATTGCTTTTCCACTTTACCCCGAAACTCCCTGAACTTGTCAAAAATTTTTCTTTTGTGGTGCATCAGGTACACATACCCATACCTTGAGTAATCGTCAATGAAAGTGACAAAATACTCATACCCTCCTCGTGCTTGGATGTTCACCGATTCACAAATATCACTATGCACAAGTCCTAGAACCCCTTCGGCCCTATTGCCCTTAGACTCGAATGGTCTTTTGGTCATTTTACCCTTCAAACAAGATTCACATTGAGGTATAGATTGCACCTTTAAGTGACTTAAAGGTCCATCCCTTACCAACCTTTAAATCCTATTCAGGTTAATATGACCAAGGCACAAATGCCAAAGATAAGTCTTATTAAAGTGAGAAGTTTTAAGTCTTTTAGATTTATTATCATTCATCTCCTCATTAAGCAGTAAGTCCATCTTAGGTTTGATAAAATACAGATTATTTTGCCATCCGGAACAGATAAAAGATTTGTTTTTACAAATGATAACTTTATTTTTAAAAGAAACCAAATAGGAGTCTTTAAATAAATGAGCTACAGAAATTAAATTCTTTTTAAATTTAAGAACATAAAAACAATCTTGCAAAATTAAATTCCTATAATTATCAAAATAAAGATGGATGTCTCCTACTACTTCAGCCAAGACCAAGGATCCATTGCCCATCCGAAGCGTGAAGTCTTCATGAAGCAGACTTCTCGTTTCTTTCAACCCCTGCAAAGAAACACAAACATGATTAGTTACAACAAAATTTGTGACCCAAATGTCATTTGATTCATCAACTAAACAAGTTTCTAAATATAGAATATCACACCTACCTCCTTTGGAAAGGAAGTCATCGTAATGCTTCTTGATGTGCCCGACCTTCCCGCAAAAGAAGCACTTAAGCTTCTTTGGGTTCTTCTTCTTCTTCTTCTTGCTCTTGTTGTTAGCAGGAATAGAAGACTTTTCATTCTTAGCTCATTGTTTCTTTCTATTCCTAGAATTGGGATTGGAACCAGAAGCAGCCGCCAAATTGGCCTCTCCACTTGTAGGAGACTCCCTGATCAGCAGTTCAAACTCTTGTAATAGTTTCATTAATTCTATTAAGGTCGTATCCGGCCTATTGCTCAAATTAAAAGTAGCTCTAAACAAAATAAATTCCTTTAACAAATTCTCAAAGACCATAGTCATCTGAGTTTCAGCATTGATGTCGGCTCCATTAGTTTGTGCCTTAATGAGGTAACTCATGACCAACATCATGTGCTCCTTTATAGACGTCCTCGGTCTCTGTTTACAGTTCAAGAGTTTTGAAGCACCCTTCGCCGCTTTGTTATGGCCTAGCCTCTAAACATGTCTTCTAGATTATCCAAGATCTGCTTAGCAGTCTCATAATCCTCATGTTGAGCTTGTAGCACATTATTCATGCTAGCCATAACATAGAAGCGGGCCTGATTTGCAGCTTTCCAGTGATCATACGCTTGGCATTGCTCATTGGTGGAATCTCTCTTAGGCTCGGGAGAACAAGGGGTTGTCAGCATAAATTTTAGTTTCTCAAAGGAGAGGACGATATCCAAGTTTCGTTTCCAACCATTATAATTCCCTCCAGTTAATAGATTTTCATCAAGTATCGAAGATAAATCATTTTTAGACATTTTAATCTACAATGAAGAATCATATACCAAACATAAGCAAACATATCATAATTTAGTAAGATAACACAATTATATAAAAAACATACAAATGTGTTTATGTGTTAAAATCTTAAAAATATCAGAACCTTGCAACGATAATTCCCAACTCAGAATTCAACAAGCTCCTAGGGGAGTCATGCCAACCTCAATTAGGAACATAGATCCCCTCCTGATTAATATATGCCATCCAGGACCTGTATGATCCAGCATATATTAATAATCGTTTCTTTGGCCATTAATTTTATCAATAGAGCTCCTAGAATAAAATTAACATTAGTGCATAACCATCATTTCAACATTTTATCCATGATTTATAATCACCACCTAGGGGTGTGCAACCAAAAATCATGCTAAAATACCTTATCCTCTTGGAGATCCAATCTGGTACATGATAGAAATCCCTTCCTAAGGGTTGGGACCACCATGTTTTTCCTATGGACCAGCAATGGGGGCCTTAGGTCCTCTCTTTGAAAAGCTTCTCCCACTCCATCTTTTGAAATCAAGGTTTTATTTTAAGAACATGCATGAACAATTTTAATATAAGCGGCACTCCCTATTCTATATGACATGTTATCAATATACATAGTAAATCATATTATAAAGCAGACAAGCAAAGAAATCAAGTAAAGCTATAAGCAAAATAATAATAACCGTAATATTATGGTTCCACCCTAGAGAATAGAAAACAAAGATTACAAGAGAATAATCGAAACATATTATCGATTCTTCATCCTTGAATCCTCAAGTTGTATCCTTCTTCATGCAATGCCTATCTTAAAGTCTTAAATCCCATATGAATCGAATACTTCATATTTTCGGTCATATCCAAATTTAATGTCTTTCAGAATTGTCCTAAAAATAAAATTAAAACTGCACCTTTTCTGAAAAAATTCCTAGCTCTCTGTCGACAAGCCAATCTGGGTGATCGGCTTGCCGGTCATGACCCACCGACCTACCGATCTTCACAGATTAGCCTGCAAATTCATGACAGATCGGCCAGCCGAACTAGAAGTTTGGCCTGCCGCCAGAGCCACCTGATTTTCACGCCGCTGATGGCCTACCGAACCTTATATCCGGCCTGCCGATTTGTGACCATCAGCCTGCCGAATTGGAGGGTTTAGTATACCGATCATGCAGAAAGCACCCTTTCTAGAAAATACAATTTTTTAATGCAATTCATCAATTTTATTTTCAACAATTCAAAAACATAAAATTAGAGACTCAGGAAATACCAAGGAGCGTCATCACCATCTTCTAGATCCGTCTTCTCCGAATGATTATTTAATTATAAATTCTTACAAATTTAAAATTAAATAATAATTCCTATACAGAGATGATAGTCTGCCATCTAATTACATGAAAAGCCTAGATACACATTCTAACCTCTAAGGAACTATAACTGTTATAAATTAATTAATAAATCATTAAATAATAATTTAATCAACCATAATTAATTAATAAACATTCATCATATAATTCATGACAATATATAAAATATATAGAAACCTAGAGTGCCAACTCTCTATAAAATTAAATTCAAGCATGAGAGAGATCAAGATCGCATAATCTATACATGTAGCATGATCATAAACTCATAAATTTATGTAAAAACCTGGCTCTAATACTAATTGTTGGAAAAATAGTATGCAACAAAATTTTAAAAATTTTATATCAGAGTATTTTTCAAAACACAAGTTTGACATGCTATTTGCATAAATTAACCGGATCTTACTAACCTCTGTGTGTCAAAAAGCTCCTGCAATCAGGAAAAAGAAGAAACGTTCTAGAAGGACGTCAACCAACTAGCCTTCTTTGCTATTCTCTATCCACGATCAGAGTGGGTGTGGACTCACTCATACAGCTCTTCCTCCAGTGACTCTCCTTCCAATTAATTGAGAGAACCCAAAGCTAGTGTTTGTGATTTGTGAACAAGAGTTCTTAGGGAGTTTTAGATTCTCACCAACAGAGTATCACTCTTTATCTCTCAATTGATCTAAATAACTTATGAGACTCACTCCCTATTTATAGAGGTTGGGTCTAAGGTCAATCCTTATCAGACAAGGTCTCAAAAATTCAAATAAGAATCAAATTCGGATCAATATTTGATGAAATCTGCGTGAAAATGCATGATCTTTTTTTCGCGCATAGGGAGGCCGATCTGTCTAATAGGCAGGCTAAACTTAAGGATTGGCATGTTGAACAGCCAAAAAAAAATTTCAACGAATCTTTTATTTTCCACCCGAGATTCCATAGGATAAAGTCTCAGTTTTAATTCAAATGACCCAATAGAGAAATTATCTAATTAAAACAACTTTATATAGATAATCTCTAGGAAATAAATGTATTCCTAATAATTCTACAAGTTTTTCTTGATTTAATTTATTCAAAATTAAATCAATTGATAAGCAAACAAGAATTATCCGATCCTAATAATTCAACAAGTTTATCTTGAATTAATTTTTTCATAAAATTAATTCAACCGATAAACAAACATGAATTATTTGATTCTTTCAAATTTCAACCAATCTAATAAATCTGGCATAAGTCATCAATTATTGAAAAAACACGCCGTATCATTACAAGATTTAGTAAGCTAGCAAAGGGGATCAAATGTACCTATATAGTTCAAGCACCTGATAATTATGAAACCCAATAATTATGGACCTATACATTTCATAATTATCAACTCCAACGCTACTTCACTAAAAGCTTGGAGCTGCACTCTCAAACTATATATAATTACGAAGCCCGTATAGCTAAGTCTCCATGACATATCATAGTGTATCGTATCCCCATAGGATTATCCATAACTAGCTTAAAAACAAGTTCTATCTTACCTTTTCGATTATTTTTATCTTGCGTTCCATTATCTCACCATTGGAAAACTTACCATCCAAAGATAGTATACTATTTGGTTACACCTATGTATCTAAATGGTTGAGTGTTTCAATTTTTCAATTACAGGATAACGCATATAAGAGGATATCACTACTCCTAAAGAGGAGCTATGGATTTCATATCTATAAATAATAGGTCTACGCTATCAAGAGTCATGTCTTTAACGTACAGGCATGCATACCACTATTAAAATGTGGTTGTCACCCTTTGGTACATCAAAAGACACAAGTCAAGACAATGGGCCCACTATTCATCTCAGGATTAAGATACAATACAAATGATTATCTAAAGCAAATCAATTTGTTGAGACAGAATTATTAATCCAAATCAATTCTCTTTATGTCTCGATCCAATACATAGTCACCTATGACAATGTGCCAATGTTTCTATTCACAGAGTCCACCTCCGATGATCAAGGGAAACCATCTCCTAATAGGGATATAGACAACATAACAATCTTTACATGAATAAAGCATCTAAGTTTATTCCCTCGATTGCGGATCTTGTGATTTAGACCATCACCGTAAGAATCATGTCTTCCACATAATCTGTCCATTATATGCCCAATTCTTAAAGATTTAGACCGGCAGTCTCAGACTATTATTTGCTTAATATACATTCAACAAATATGAACGTAAAGAGGACAAGATTTGGTATATAAATAATAAATGAATTCTTTATTGATAAAAATGTCTCCAAAAACATATTACAATTTTGCTCCTTAGGGCATACATGTCTAACAAGAAGACCAGTTGGTTGAGGCTCTTTTAGAACAGTCTTCTCTTCATAGATTCTTGCTACTTTCAGTATACAAAAGAGGTTGGTAAGATCTGTTATTAATTTATATATTTAGTGTGTCAAACATGTGTTTAGAAAATACTCTAATTTAAAATTTTTTAAATTTTCAATAAGTGCTATTTTCCAACAATTAGGATCAGATTTCTAATCCTGTTTGGATTCGAGAAGATCAACTTTTAGTTTTGTGTTTACTTTGGGTGGAGGCGCCATTGTTTGGAGAAGTGCCAAGCAAGATTGCACTTCGGATTCAATGATGGATGCTAAGTATATGGCAGCCAATGATGCTTTAAAAAAAGTAGTGTGGGTCTGCAAGTTCCTTAGGGATCTTGAGGTAGTTCTTGGTATGGATAAGATAGTGTCGCTATATTGTGATAACACTACAACAATAGCTAATACTAAGTGACTAAGACTTTACAAGAAGAGTAAGCATATTCATCAAAAGTATCATGTGATAAAGGACTTCGTTGAGGCTGGGCATGTTGCAGTATGCAAGATCGTGTTTGAGGACAATATAGCTGATTCTTTCACAAAGACACTAACTACAAGGGTTTTCAAGTATCATGTAAAGGCTATGGAGATGCATGACATGTCATATTTATTCACTTAGTACAAGTGAGAGATTATTAGACATGGTGCCCTAAGGAGTAAATATTGTAATATGTTTTTGGAGACAATTTATCAATAAAGGATCTATTTATTATTCATATACCAGATATTGTCCTCTTTATGTTCATTTCTATTGAATGTATGATAAACAAACAAAAGTCTAAGAGTGTTAGCCTAAACCTTTAAGAATTGTGCATATGACGAACTGATTATGTAGAAGACATGAATCTTAAAGGTGATAGTCTAAATCATAAGATCCGCAACTAAGGGAATAACGTTGGGCACTTTATTCATGCTAAGATTGTTATGTTGTCCACATCCCTAACGAAAGATGACTTGTCTTGGTCATTAGAGTAGGACTCTACGAGTAGAAATATTGGTACATTGCATAGGTGATGATGTATTAGATCGGGACAAAAAGTAGAATTAATTTGGTTAATAATTCTGTTTGTTCAGTTGTGTTTAATTCTTGAAATGACTAACAGACCCATATTGTTGACTTATATATTTTGATGTATCTATCAAAAAAATAGAACGTAGCAGAATTTTAAATTTTTTTATATCAGAGTATATTCTAAAACATAAGTTTGATAACTATATACATAAATTAACTAGATCTTACTAACCTCTGTGCTAAAAAGCTCCCTACAATTAGTGAAGAGAAGTAACATTCTAGAATGACTTCATCCAACTAGCCTTCTTTGCTATTCTTTATCCACGATCGGAGTGAGTATGGGCTCATATTGTTCAGCCTTTCCTCCAAATAACTCTCCTTCCAACCAATTGAGAGAACCCAAAGCTACAGTTCGTGATTTGTTAACAATAGATCTCAAGGAGTTTCTAGAGTCTCAATGAAGAGAAGTAACCCAACTGGCCTTCTTTGCTATTCTCTATCCATAATCGGAGTGAGTGTGGGCTCATGTCGTTCAGCCTTTCCTCTGGATAACTCTCCTTACAACCAATTGAGAGAACCCAAAGCTATAGTTCTTGATTTGTGAACAATAGCTCTCAAGGAGTTTCTAGAGTCTCCCTGGCAGAGTCTCACTTTTAATCTCTCAATTGATCTAAATAATAATGAGACTTACACCCCTTTTATGGAGGTTGGACCCAAGAGTTAGTCCTAATCAGATAAGGGCTCAAAAATTCGAATCAAATTAGAATCAGAATCTATATCTGATGAATCCACACTAAACACATGATCTTTTTATCACGCGGTTGGCATGTCGATCTGTCTAACTGGCATGCCAAACCTGCCCCATCGGCAGGCCAAACTTGAGAATCGGCATGCCAAACTTGTGATAAAAACTCCAACGAATCTTTTATTTTCCATCCAAGCTTCGATAGGAAAAATGCTCAGTTTTAATTCAAATAACCCAATTGAGAAGTTATCTAATTTAAATAACTTTATCTAGATAGTCTCTAGGAAAATCAATATTCTTGATAATCCAACAAGTTTATCTTGAATTAATTCAAAATTAATTCAACCGATAAAAAGACATGAATTATTGATCCCGATAATTCAACAAGTTATCTTGAATTAATTTTATCACAAAATTAATTTAACCAATAAACAAATAAGAATTATCTGATTTTATCAAATTTCAGCCAATTTGATAGATTTGACATAAGTCACCAATTATTAGAAAAGCACACTGTATCGTTACAGGATTTTTGTGAGCTAGCAAAGGGGAAAAAATGGACCTACACAGTTAAGGCTCCTGATAATTTTGAAGCCCAATATCCCAAATATACATTTCATAATTATCAACTCCAACGCTACTCCACTAAAAGCTTGGAGCTACATTCTCGAACTATATAGAATTACGAAGCCCGTATAGCTAAGTCTCCATGACATATCATAATGTATCGTATCCCTATAGGATTACCCATAATCGGCTTAAGGACAAGTTCTGTCTTACCTTCTCGATTATTTTTATGTTACATTCCATTATGTCACCATCAGAAAACTTACCATCCAAAGACAGTATACCATTTGGTTACACCTATGCATCCAAATGGTTGAGCGCTCCAGTTTTTCAATTATAGGATAACGCATATAAGAGGATATAGCTACTCCTAAAGATGAGCTATGGATTCCATATTTTTGAATAACAGGTCTATGCCATCAAGAGTCATGCCTCCAACATACTGGGATGCGTACCACTATAAAATGTGGATGTCACCCCTTAGTACATCAAAAGATATAAGTCAAGGCAACAGACTCACTATTCATCTCAAGATTAAGATGCAATACAAATGATTGTCTAAAGTGAATTGATTTGCTGAGACAAAATTATTAATCCAAATTAATTCACTTTATGTCCCAATCCAACACGTCGTCACTTATGATAATGTGCCAATGTTTCTATTCACAAAGTCCACCTTCGATGGTCAAGACAAACCATCTCCCAATAGGGATATAGACAACATAACAACCTTTACATGAAGTCGGTCTTTTCGAATCCAAGCATGATTAGAAATCTGAGTCAATGTATCTTAAAGGAGTCAAATCCTCACCCGATTACACAAGCATATACAATCAAGTCCTTCTTAAGTACTTGAAAATGTGCTTGATCGCAACCCAGTGATTCAGTCCAAGATCCAACTGTAATTGACTTACAATCCCAACCACATAATAAATATCTGGTTGTGTACAAAGCATGGCATACATGAGACTACCCACAGCTGAAGCATAAGGCACCTTCTTCATGTATTCTCTTTCTTCATCAAACTTTGGAGAGTCTTTCTTAGAAAGATTAATTCTAGACCTAGATGGTTGGCCACCTTTCTTGGAATCTTGCATTGCATACCTTTTGAGAATTTTATTTATGTAGCTCGCTTAGGACAAAGCTATCATTCTATTCTTCCTATCCCGAAAGATATGGATACCAAGAACAAAATTAACCTCACTAAAGTCCTTCATGTCAAACTGTGTAGTCAACCATAATTTGATCAAAGAAAACGCCCCAACGTCATTGCTAATTAGCAGAATGTCATCTACATAGAGCAGTAGAGAAAAAGTACCTTCCCATTTTTTATGTGTTTGTACACACATGGTGTTAGACATGTATGCCCAAAGGAGTAAAAATGTAATACGTTTTTGGAGACATTTTTATCAAAAAAGAATTTATTCATTTATATATACCAAATCTTGTCCTCTCTATGTTTATATTTGTTGAATGTATGATAAGCAAACAATAGTCTGAGACTGTCAGTCTAAACCTTAAGAATTGAGCATATGATGGACTGATTATGCGGAAGACACGATTCTTAAGGTGACGGTCTAAAACATATGATCCGCAATCGAGGGAATAAAGTTGGGCGCTTTATTCATGTAAAGATTGTTATGTTGTCTATATCCCTTTTGGGAGATGGTTTGTTTTGACCATCGGAGTTGGACTCCGTGAATAGAAACATTGGCGTGTTGTCATAGGTGACGACGTGTTGGATCGGGACATAAAGTGAATTGATTTGGAATAAAAATTCTGTCTCAGCAAATCGATTCACTTTAGACAATCATTTGTATTGTATCTTAATCCTGAGATGAATAGTGGGCCCGTTGTCTCGACTTGTGTCTTTTGATGTGCCAAAGGGTGACACCCACATCTCAATAGTGGTATGCATGCCGGTACGTTGGAGGCATGACTCTTGATAGCATAGACTTGTTATTCATAGATATAGAATCCATAGCTCCTCTTTAGGAGTAATGATATCCTCTTATATGCGTTATCCTGTAATTGAAAAACTGGAGCGCTCAACCATTTGGATACATAGGTGTAACCGAATGGTATACTACCTTTGGATGGTAAGTTTTCTAATGGTGAGACAATGGAACGTAAGATAAAAATAATCAGGACGGTAAGACAGAACTTGTCCTTAAGTTGATTATGGATGATCATATGGGGTTACACGAGCTTCATAATTCTATAAAGTTTGAGAGTGCAGCTCCAAGCTTTTAGTGGAGTAGCGTTGGAGTTGATAATTGTGAAATGTATATCTAGGATATTGGGTTTCATAATTATCATGAGCTTGAACTTTATAGGTCCATTTTGGTGCCCTTTGCTAGCTCACAAAATCCTGTAACGGCACGGCGTGCTTTTCCAATAATTGGTGACTTATGTCGGATTTATCAGATTGGTTTAAAATTTGAAAGAATCAAATAATTCATGTCTGTTTATCGGTTGAATTAATTTTGTAAGAAATTAGTTCAAGATAAACTTGTTGAATTATTGCGATCAGATAATTCTTGTTTGTTTATCGGTTGTTTTAATTTTGGACAAATTAGAACAAGATAAACTTGTAGAATTATTGTGAAATGATTTATTTTCTTAGAGATTATCTTGATAAGGTTTGTTTTGATTAGATACCTTCTCTATTCGGTTATTTGAATCAAAACTGAGACTTTATCCTTTAGAATCTCGGGTGGAAAATAAAAGATTCGTGGAGATTTTTTCTCAGGAGTTTGGCCTGCCGGATGACGTGTTCGGCCTACTAATCAGCGCAAGATAAGATTACGCATTTTTACTCGGATCTTATCAAATATTGATCCAAACTTGATTCTGTTTTGAGTTTTTGAGACCTAATCTGATATGGACTGACCCCAGGACTAATAGCTATAAAAAAGGAATGAGTCTTATGATTTACTAAGATCAATGGAGATCATTTTAAGAGATTAAGAGTGATACTCTTCTAGTGAGCATCTGAAAACTTCTGAGAGCTTTTGTTCATAAATCACGAACACTAGCTTTGGGTTCTCTCTATTGGTTGGAAGGAAAGTCACCGGTGGAAGAGCTGTACGTGTGAGCCCACACTCACTCCAGTTATGGATAGAGAATAGCAGAGAAGACCAGTTGGTTAAGGCTCTTCTAGATTGTTACTTCTCTACATAGGTTGCGGAGGTTATTCGGCACACTGAGGTTAGTAAGATCTGTCTAATTTATACATATAACTTGTTAAACTTGGGTTTTGGAAATTACTCTGATGAATTTTTTTTAAAAAATTCTACTGCGCACTTTGTTTCCAACAATTGGTATCAGTGCCGAGGTTTTTACATAAATTTGCAAGTTTTTGATCATGTTATATGCATAAAATTTTGTGATCTTAATCTCTCCTATGCTTGAATTGAATTTTATAGAGAGATGGCACTCTAGGTTTCTATATAATATATATGTTGTCATAGATTATGTGGTGAATGTTTATTAATTAATTATGATTGATTAAATCGTTAGTTTAATTATTTATTTGTTAATTAATACCGGTTATGGTTCCTTAGAGGTTAGAATGTGTATCTAGGTTTTTCATGTAATTAGATGGCGGACTATCATCTTCGTCTAGGAATTGTTATTTAATTTTTAATTTGTAAGAATTTTGTAATTAAATAATTATTCAGAGAAGACGGAACGAGAAGTCAGATCTTGAAGATTGATGATGGCTCCTCCAGGTATTTCCTGAGTCTCTAATTTTATGTTTTTGAATTGTTGAAAATAAAATTGATGAATTGCATTAAAATTGTATTTTCTGGAATGAAGGTTTTCTGCTCGGTCGGCATGCCGAACCTCACAGTTCGGCAGGCCAAAGGTCACAGATCGGCAGGTCGGACGTGTGGTCCGGCAGCCCGTCAGTGGGGCAGAAATTTTGGTGCTGTACCGGCAGGCCAAACTTTCAATTCGACAGGCCGAACCTCCATGATCGGTAGGCCGATCACCCTGATCGGTAGGCCGATCACCCAGATCGGCCTGCCGACCGAGAGCTGCCGGGTGTCCAGAAAATGTGCAATTTTTTGGTGTAGTTTTAATTTTATTTTTGGGACGATTATGAGAAACATTAAATTTGGATATGACCGGAAATATGAAGTATTCGATTCATACGGGATTGAAGACTTGAAGATGGATATTACATGAAGAAGGATACAGCTTGAGGATTCAAGGATGAAGAATCGATAAATGTCTCGATTATTCTCTTTTAATCTTAGTTTTCTATTCTCTAGGGTGGAACCATAATATTACGGTTATTATTATTTTGCTTGTAGCTTTGCTTGTCTGCATTATAATATGATTTACCATGTATATTGATAACATGTCATATAGAATAGGGAGTGCCTCTCATATTAAAATTGTTCATGCACGATTATAAAATAAAACCTTGACTTCAAAAGATTGAGTGGGAGAAGGTTATCGAAGAGAGGACCTAAGGCCTCCATCGTTGGCCCATAGGAAGAACATAGTGGTCCCGACCCCTAGGAAGGGATTTCTATCATGTACCAGATTGGATCTCTGAAAGGATAAGGTATTTTAGTATGATTTATGGTTGCACACCCCTAGGTGGTGATTATAAATCATGGATAAAATATTGAAACGGTGGTTATGTTAAACATGTATGCCCTAAGGAGTAAAACTGTAATACATTTTTGGAGACATTTTTATCAATAAATAATTTATTCATTTATATATACCAAATCTTGTCCTCTTTACGTTCATATTTGTTGAATGTATGATAAGCATAGAGTAGTCTGAGACTGTCAGTCTAAACCTTAAGAATTGGGCATATGACGGACTGATTATGCGAAAAACATGATTCTTAAGGTGACGGTCTAAAACATATGATCCGCAATCGAGGGAATAAAGTTGGGCGCTTTATTCATGCAAAGATTGTTATGTTGTCTATATCCCTTTTGGGAGATGGTTTGTCTTGACCATCGGAGTTGGACTCCTTGAATAGAAACATTGGCGCATTGTCATAGGTGACGACGTGTTGGATCGGGACATAAAGTGAATTGATTTGGATTAATAATTCTGTCTTGGCAAATCGATTCACTTTAGACAGTCATTTGTATTGTTATCTTAATCCTGAGATGAATAGTGGGCCCGTTGTCTCGACTTGTGTCTTTTGATGTGCCAAAGGGTGACACCCACATCTCAATAGTGGTATGCATACTGGTACGTTGGAGGCATGACTCTTGATAGCATAGACTTGTTATTCATAGATATGGAATCCATAGCTCCTCTTTAGGAGTAATGATATCCTCTTATATGCGTTGTCCTGTAATTGGAAAACTGGAGCGCTCAACCATTTGGATACATAAGTGTAACCGAATGGTATACTATCTTTGGATGGTAAGTTTTCTAATGGTGAGACAAGGGAACATAAGATAAAAATAATCGAAAAAAGTAAGACAGAACTTGTCCTTAAGCCTATTATGGATGATCATATGGGGATGCGATACACTATGATATGTCATGGAGACTTAGCTGCACGAGCTTCGTAATTCTATAAAGTTTGAGAGTGCAGCTCCAAGCTTTTAGTGGAGTAGTGTTGGAGTTGATAATTTTGAAATGTATATCTGGGATATTGGGTTTCATAATTATCATGAGCTTGAACTTTATAGGTCCATTTTGGTCCCCTTTGCTAGCTCACAAAGTCCTGTAACGACACGGCATGCTTTTCCAATAATTGGTGACTTATGTCGGATTTATCAGATTGGTTTAAAATTTGTAAGAATCAAATAATTAATGCCTGTTTATCGGTTGAATTAATTTTGTAAGAAATTAATTCAAGATAAACTTGTTGAATTATTGCGATCAGATAATTCTTGTCTGTTTATCGGTTGTTTTAATTTTGGACAAATTAGAACAAGATAAACTTGTAGAATTATTGTGAATTGATTTATTTTCTTAGAGATTATCTTGATAATGTTTGTTTTGATCAGATAACTTTTCTATTGGGTTATTTGAATCAAAACTGAGACTTTATCCTTTAGAATCTTGGGTGGAAAATAAAAGATTCATGGAGATTTTTTCTCAATAGTTTGGCCTGTCAAATGACGTGGTTAGCCTGCCGAACTGGCCTGTTCGGCCTGCCGATCAGCGGGAGATAAGATTACGTGTTTTCATACGGATCTTATCAGATATTTATCCAAACTTGATTCTGTTCTGAGTTTTTGAGACCTAATCTGATATGGACTGACCCTAGGACCAATAGCTATAAAAAGGGAGTGAGTCTTATGATTTACTAAGATCAATAGAGATTAATTTGAGAGATTAAGAGTGATACTCTTCTTGTGAGCATTTGAAAACTCCCTGAGAGCTTTTGTTCACAAATCACGAACACTAGCTTTGGGTTCTCTCTATTGGTTGGAAGGAGAGTCACCGGTGGAAGAGCTGTACGTGTGACCCTACACTCACTCCGGTTGTGGATAAACAATAGTAAAGAAGACCAGTTGGTTGAGGCTCTTCTGGAACGTTACTTCTCTACGCAAGTTGCGGATGTTCTTCGGCACACTGAGGTTAGTAAGATCTGTTTAATTTATATATATAACATGTCAAACTTGTGTTTTGGAAATTACTCTGATGAAAAAATTTTTAAAATTCCGCTGCACGCTTTGTTTCCAATAATTGGTATCAGAGCCTGAGGTTTTTACATAAATTTGCAAGTTTGTGATCATGTTATATGCATAAATTTTGTGATCTTAATCTCTTCTATGCTTGAATTGAATTTTATAGAGAGTTGGCACTCTAGGTTTCTATATAATATATATGTTGTCATAGATTATGTGGTGAATGTTTATTAATTAATTATGGTTGATTAAATCGTTGTTTAATTATTTATTAATTAATTAATACCAGTTATGGTTCCTTAGAGGTTAGAATGTGTATCTAGGTTTTTCATGTAATTAGATGGCGGACTATCATCTCTGTCTAGGAATTGTTATTTAATTTTAATTTGGAAGAATTTTGTAATTAAATAATTATTCGGAGAAGACAGAACGAGAAGTCGGATCTTAAAGATTGATGATGGCGCCTCTAGGTATTTGCTGAGTCTCTAATTTTATGTTTTTGAATTGTTGAAAATAAAATTGATGAATTGCATTAAAATTGTATTTTCTGGAATGAAGGTTTTCTGCTCGGTCGGCATGCGGAATCTCACTGTTCGGAAAGCCGAAGGTCATAGATCGACAGGCCAAACGTGTGGTCCGGCTGGCCGACAGTGCTGGCAGGCCGAACCTTCATGTTCGGCTGGCCTAACCTCCATGATCGGCAGGCCGATCACCCAGATTGGCCTGCCGACCGAGAGCTGCCGGGTGTCCAGAAAAGGTGCAATTTTTTCGGTGCAGTTTTAATTTTATTTTTTGGACGATTCTAAGAAACATTAAATTTGGATATGACCGGAAATATGAAGTATTCGATTCATACGGGATTGAAGACTTGAAGATGGATATTACATGAAGAAGGATACAGCTTGAGGATTCAAGGATGAAGAATCGATAAATGTCTCGATTATTCTCTTGTAATCTTAGTTTTCTATTCTCTAGGGTGGAACCATAATATTACGGTTATTATTATTTTGCTTGTAGCTTTGCTTGTCTGCATTATAATATGATTTACCATGTATATTGATAACATGTCATATAGAATAGGGAGTGCCGCTCATATTATAATTTTTCATACATGATTTTAAAATAAAACCTTGACTTCAAAAGATTGAGTGGGTGAAGGTTTTCGAAGAGAGGACCTAAGGCCTCCATCGTTGGTCCATAGGAAGAACATGGTGGTCCCGACCTCTAGGAAGGGATTTCTATCATGTACCAGATTGGATCTCTGAAAGGATAAGGTATTTTAGTATGATTTATGGTTGCACACCCCTAGGTGGTGATTATAAATCATGGATAAAATATTAAAATGGTGGTTATACACTCACGTTAATTTTATTATTAACCTCCCCTAGGAGCTCTGTTAATAAAATTAATGGCCAAAGAAACGATTATTAATATATGTTGGATCATACGGGTCCTGGATGGCATATATTAATCAGGAGGGGATCCGTGTTCCTAATTGAATTTGGCATGACTCCCCTAGGAGCTTGTTGAATTCTGAGTTGGGAATTATCGTTGTAAGGTTGTGAAATTTTCAAGGTTTTGACACATAAACACATTTGTATGATTTTACATGATTGTGTTATCTTACTAAATTATTATATATGTTTGCTTATGTTTGGTATATGATTCTTTATTGTAGTTTGAAAATGTCAAAAAATGCTTTATCATCGATACTTGACAAAAACCAATTAACCGGTGAGAATTATAACGATTGGAAATGGAACCTGGACATCGTCCTATCCTTTGAGAAACTGAATATGTACTGACAACCCCTTATCCTCCCGAGCCTATGGGAGACTCAAGTAATGAGCAATTCCAAGCGTATGACCGTTGGAAAGATGCTAATGATCAAGCCTGCTGCTATGTTATGGCTAGCATGAACAACGTGCTGCAGGCTCAACATCAGGATTATGAGACTGCGAAGCAGATCTTGGATAATCTTGAGGACATGTTTGGAGGCCAGGCCATAACAAAGCAGCAAGGGGCGCTTCGAAAACTCTTAAACTGTAGACAGAGACTGGGGACATCTATAAAGGAGCACATGATGCTGGTCATGGGTTACCTCACTGAGGCTCAAACCAATGGAGCCGACATCGATGCTGAAACTTAGATGACTATGGTCTTTGAGACTCTATCTAACGAATTATTCCGTTTAGAGCTACTTTTAATTTAAGCAATAGACGGGATATGACCTTGACAGAACTGATGAAACAGTTACAGGAGTTTGAACTGCTGATCAGGGAGTCTCCTGCTGGTGGTGAGGCCAACATGGTAGCTGCTTCTGGTTCCAATCCTAACTCTGGGAATGGAAAGAAGCAACGGGCCAAGAGTGGGAAGTCTTCTATTCCTGCTGCTACCAAGAGCAAGAAGAAGAAGAAGAAGAACCCAAAGAAGCTTAAGTGCTTCTTCTGTGGTAAGGTCGGGCATATAAAGAAGCATTGTAAAGACTTCCTTTCAAAAGGAGGTAGGCGTGATCTTCTATATTTAGAAACTTGTATGGTTGAGGAATCCAGTGACATCTGGGTCATAGATTCTGGTGCAACTAATCATGTTTGTTTTTCTCTACAGGGATTCAAAGAAACGAGAAGTCTACTACGTGAAGACTTAACGCTTCGGATGGGCGATGGATCCCTGGTCTCAGCGGAAGTAGTGGGAGATGTCCATCTTTACTTTGATAATTATAGGAATTTAATTTTGCAAAATTGTTTTTATGTTCCTAAATTTAAAAGGAATTTAATTTCTATCTTCTTTATTTAAAGACTCCTACGTGGTATCTTTTAATGAAAAAGTGGTGATTCGTAAAAACAAATCTTTTATCTATTCTGGATGGATGCAAAAAAATCTATATTTTATCAAACCTAAGATGGACTTATTGCTTAATGCTGAGATAAATGATTAGGTCCAAGATGAGTTATTCATCATTGCCTTTATCCTTTTGGGGATATGCACTACAAACCGCATGTTATCTTTTGACCAATGTGCATGAGGACTGCGGCCAAGGTACTTCAATTTGTGGACAACTTTGTTTAGTGATGCCCATTCATTCATTGTTGCTTGTGATTGCTACTAAAGGACTGGGAACATTTCTCAAAGGAATGAGATGCCCCTCAACAACATTTTTGAAGTTGAAATTTTTGATGTGTGGGGTATAGATTTCATGGATCCATTTCCATTGTTGTACAATAACAAATACAATTTGGTGGTTGTGGACTATATTTCTAAATCAGTAGAAGCCATTGCTTTACTAACAAATGATGCCAAGTTTGTGCTTAATTTCCTTTAGAAGAACATCTTCACTAGATTTGGCACACTTAAAGCAATCATCAGCGATGAAGATAAGCACTTCAATAACCGTCAATTTGAAACTTATTGGCCAAATGTGGGGTTTGACATAAGGTTGCTACAGCCTATCATCCCCAAACCAGTGGTCAAGTGGAACTATCAAATAAACTAGTAAAGCGAGTATTGGAGAAAACAGTGAGATTTTCATGTAAGGATTAGGCAAAAAAGCTTGATGAAGCACTATGGGCCTATCGCATGTCCCGTAAAACACCCATTGGGATATTGCCTAATCTTTGGAAAGGCTTGTCATCTACCTGTTGAACTTCAGCACAAAGCATTTGTGGCTGTCAAGAAGTTGAATTCTAATCTTGAAGTTGCTAGAGAGAGGAGGCTATTACAACTTAATGAGATGGAAGAATTTCAAAATAAAGCTTATGAAAATGCATGAAAATGCTAGGATTTACAAGGAACGAACAAAATAGTGGCACGATAAGCACATCTTAAAGTGTGATTTCGAACCTAGTTAAAAGGTTCTCCTATACAATTTGTTCCTCTATCTCTTTCTAAGGAAATTGAGATCTCGTTAGTCAGGCCCCTTCACTGTTACAAAGGTCTTTCCATATGGAGTCATTAAGGTCCATGATGACACAAAAGAAACATTCAAAGTTAATGGACAATGACTAAAGCATTACGTGGGGGATGAATTTGAAAGACTAAAGATCTCCATCACTGTCACTAACCCTACCTAAACTAAAATTGAAAGTCATGCTAAAGATTTTAATTTAAGAACTTCCTGGGAGGCAACCCAAGTCCATTTACTGTATTTTTGTGTGTTTCTGTTTAAGTTTGTTTGAGTAATTTAAGCCTTTTTTTTGTTTGTGTTTGTTTTATTTTTGTGCTTTTTAGATGTAAATAAATAATGAAGAAACTACTCCCGAGTCCAACAACACTAGGCTACAAAATCACGGGAGTATTTTCATTCCTTTTCTTTTCTTACATTTTTAGTACACATTGAGGACAATGTGAGTTTAAGTATGGGTGAGGGAAATCATAAATTTGTGTTGTGTGTCTTTTTTTTTTTTTGTAAAAAATTTTTTTAAGAAAAATATATAAAACAAAATTAAAAAATTAAAAAAAAACTTAAAAAAAGTTAGAGATATTTTGTACTTCAACTAGTGATTTTTCTTGAAAAATTCATAAAGTTTGCTTAATTTACTTAACTTTTTTGAAAAATGTAAATATTTTCTAATTCTGTGATTAATTTTTGAGTTATTTCCATTTTACAATGTGATATTCCAAAACTTGAACACTAAATCTTAATCTTTGAAGTTGAATACATATTTAGAGAATGTTTATGTAAATATGAATTTTTTAAAAAACAAAATCCTAGAATTTGTTTAATTTTCTCTTGAGGTAAAATCCTAGTCAACATTTAATCAATGGCATAATTTAAGCCATCTTTGGAGCATTTAAGCCTTTCTGTATTTACCTTTTATATCCATTTATCCTTAGTCACTCCGTTGAGCCTTATTTTTCCTTTTCTTTATCACCCATAATTATAATTTAGCTATAATTTTCTTGTTTTATCTGTTCCTCAAAAAGCATGTTAGATACTCCATGACACATTTTGAGCATTGCTTGTATGTGGGAGGAAGGATGGTGTTGTGATAGTTTGTTTTGAATTTTTATGTTTAAAAAGAAAGAGAAAAATATATATAATAAAAATATAAAATAAAATAAAATAAAAAAGGTGGATGACAAAAGAAAGCAAAATTCAAGTTTAGGGGTGTTATGCAATCGGGATTTTTACGTTTGCTCTTAAAAAGGTCTATAAATAAATGCACGAGTTTATGGGTGATTTGGACCACATCTGTATCCAAATATCATATCTATTACCCTAGCCATACATTACAAGCCTAATGAAGTCCTAATGGTCATTGATTGTGTGATTGTTTACATTAGAGGAGAGAGAAATAAAAAACAAACCTATGAGAATTGTTCATCACTAAAGATCTTTCACTTACCCATTATTTGTATAAACTAATCTAGATTACATTCAATCAAACGAGAAAAGATTTTTCACACATACAGAATATCCAATTTTAAAGGGACTAATTCTTGAATTAACTGCAATACTTAATTAATATTTGTTTTTTTCTCTAAGATATGTTCATTTATCATTCTTTGTAAAGTTTCATGTAAATCACCAGTTTAGTACAATTTATTTCTAATTTGTTTTTGTGTGTTTTTCTATCTTTTGCTTGAGGACTAGCAAAATCTTAAGTTTGAGGGTGTGATAACTCTATAAAATATAGTAATTTTACCACATTTTTATGGGTAAAATTGGCTTTGTCCTTGAGATTTTTAATTTATTTTGTTTTGTTTTAATTAACTTTGTGTTTATTTTAGTTTCTAATTTATTTTGTTGTATTTTGAAGTAATTTGTAAATAATTTTAATGTGTTTCAAATATTTTTCTCTCCTTTTATATTCAATTTCCTTGAGTGTGTCTTTAATTAGGTAAGATTTCAAAAAATATATATAGTAAAAATTTTATTAGGTACAGATTTGGAAAAGAAAAGAAAAAGAAAATAAATGAAAAAAAAAAAAAAACTCAGACTTCCTTTAGCCGTCAGATGAAGCTCTTGGACGGTATAGATCTAACGCATCAGCTACATACGCTGAGGAGTGGAGTGTAGCCGACAGGGACTAAAGTAGCACAGTGAATGTTGGTCCCATTTGGTCAGCCATGCATTAGCCTCCCAACCAATCAGCGTGGTGCATGCATTACACGCCCATGTTTTGACGCATCCAATGAGAAAGATACGGGTCCTAGGTAGATTGTGGGTCTACTTACCCTAATTTTGGCACCCCTCTTTTGTGTAATCAGCAATTAAATTTTCATAAGCTAAAATAATAATAATAATAAAGAAGATCCAGCTGAAAAGTGACACCTGGTAAGCATTCTAAAAAGCTGAAGCAAAATTTATTTTCTCTCCAATTACATTCATTTGTATTGCAATCTTTGTTGAACTACTCAGCAAGCACCTATCTTTGTGAAATGATATAATAGTGTGCCATTTATGGTTTAACTTTAATCTAAGTATTTTGTAATGATTTTTCTAATCAAATAAATTTTAAATCATTTTTAGTTATTTTTATTTCTATTTTGAATATTTGGAACAAAACAATTTGTCATATGCCAAAAATATCCGTTTTACAAAACCGTAGGCGGCATATGGTTTTCACACAGTGAAACCGTCCATCTTTCCCTCTATTTATTCTCCCTCACTCTTCCCTCTTTCCCTCACACGTTCATTCTCTCTCTCACTCTTTCTCTCTCGCTCGTCTCTCTCTCTCTTCTCTCTATCTCTCTTTCTCTCTTGATTCTTCTCTAAATGTTTGAATCAATAATCAAGCTCAAGCTTTGGATTTCAATGGATTGGAGGCTCGGGAACTTGATTGAGCAACAAATAAACACGATTTAAAGCTTAAATCTAAGGTTAGTTTTCAAATTTCAAAACTTTTTCAATTCCTCAATTTTCCTTATATTTTGAAATCTAAGTTCATTCAAGCTTAGAAAACTCTTAATCCAAGTTAGATAAACTTAAAACAACTAGAATCTAAGCTTAGTTTGAAGAAAAATTGATTCGAATCGAGATTTTTTATTTTTCTCCATTTTCTTTATTTTTGGAATTTTTGACAATGTTTGTGTAAATCTTGTTTAATTCAGTTTAAAAGTGTTCTATAATGTTTTTCTATCATCTATGATTGTTTTCCATGCCTGAGAACTGAGAAAAACAGGTTAAAATGAGGATTTGGGCTTGGGGAGGCCGAGAACCCGTGATTGGAAAATTCTAGAATTTTTCAGTTCAGCAAGCCGGATTCATGAGTTTGGCAAGCTAGATTCATACGTTTGGCAGGCCGAACCTGGAAAAGTTTAGTCGACCGGACCTGGTCTTCCGGTAGGCTGAACTGTGCAGTTCGGTAGGTCGATCAGGCATAGTGAAATTTTGTTATTTTTCACCCGTTTTCACTGTTTGAATCCCGATTGAGATTTTAACATTATAATATAATTTTATAACTGCAAATGGCACACTAGGATACCATGAGATAGCTTAGTGATGTAGAATAACTTAAGCTAGAAACTAATAGACCTAGTTCATATTTAAGGTGTTTGAGGATCCACGGACCTAACGTATAGCATACCAGGATTTGCGGTGTGGGACACCAACACAAGTATTGAGGTAGGACTTCTTGTTGGATTAAAATATGAAACACAGCGGAAGGAACAGATCGTTGACAAACAAAAATTTTCTGAAAACTTTATTCATCAGGAATAGATATATAATTTTAATTAATAATAGAAAGCTTTGGGAATTTTACTAACCTTTTGAAGACTGTCATGGTATCCTAGCTTTCCTCTTTGACACCACGATCTTTCAATCTAGGCCTTTGCACAAATAGAAAGACGAGTGGGCATCAAACTGCAAGAATGAATTTTCCTCACACTTTTTTGAATCTGCAATGTACACAACACATGAGATAGCATACTTTTTTTTCAGAGAAGAAACTCTCAGTTTTTCTCTTTGAGTGTTTTTCAAAAGCTACATGAATGAAAAATCTATTGAGATAACTGTTATCTCTCCCTTTTTATATCTAAGCTATTAGTAATTTTTCAATTAATTTCAAATTTGAAATAACCACCGTATCATATATATAGGAAAATGATCTATTTTACATGATTCTTACCTCTTTTTTTTTCTTTCCCCCTTTTTTTAGATATAAATATATATATATATATATGAATTATAAACGTAAACTTAGATTTACGGCACGGTGTTTTTTTTTTTTTTAACAAATCATTAACCCATTGATTCAACATTTATATATATATGTTAAAAGTTTTTTAAAAGAGAACGTAAAAGAGAGAATGAATTCAATTCGAATTCGTTAACTAATATATATATATATATATATATATTAATATAAAATCTTATATATATATATTAAATTTAAAAATAAATCACATTTATTTAAGAATAGATTTTAAAATTATATTTAAATAATCACATTATTTAAATATTATCAATTAATTTATTAACTAATGCTCAGTTAAATGTGACAACATTTATCATATTACATTATGTGTCACAGAGAACATTTTTCTATGTCACATTAATAACTCAAGTCTGAAATAATTAATTCAGAATTCAATAATTTCAAATCAAATATCTGTAATTCATTCTATGTATAAATCCAATATAGTGTTACAGAGGTGGCATTAGGGACTTATAGACCTATAACCCAGCCTCCAATAAATTTGACAATTAATTAAACTCTTTGATTAATGTGCCAAATTTATTAGTTTCAGTGTTATTCCACTGAAAATTTAAAACTAAACTCTTGAGATTATAGTGAAATTACTCAAAAAAAAATAAGCGAGTTGTCCATTGATATAATCATTACATATAAGTCAGTACTCCATAAATAGTTCATAATAAGAGCTATGTTCAATTTCTGTTTACCTCTCTTATTATATCTTATCCTCGAGTTTCAATAATTCTCTAATGAATAGTTAATTCATAATCTTATTATGAACGGGCACTCTACTATTCAAACATTGAATTATCACTCAAGAGAACTATTTTTCTAACTTCCACAAGGAAGGAATGGATTCCATATCTGTATAATATTATTCCCAGCCATTTATTATATTATGTTCTCAAGATGATTAAGTTATGATTTGTGCTTAGACAAATCTTACCATACAAGTCAAAAAACATAATGTCATAAATAAGAGTCTAATAAATACTCATGATTAAGACTGTCAAATATATGCTCATCATAGTGATAAATTTGAATACTCTATTTGTAATGGATGATTATTAGAGATTCATAATTTATCTGATCTAGTCCTATATAATCCCACTCATATTAAAATTATTTATTCATGTTCTTAAAATAAAACCTTGATTTCAAAAGATTGAATGGGAGAAGGTCTTCAAAGAGAGGACCTACGGCCTCCATCGTTGGTCCATAGGAAGAACATGCTGGTCTCGACTCCTAGGAAGGGATTTTTATCATGTTCTAGATTGGATCTCTGAGAGGATAAGGTATTTTAGCATGATAAATGGTTGCACATCCCTAGGTGGTGATTATAAATCATGGATAAAATATTGAAACGATGGTTATACACTCGCGTTAATTTTATTATTAACCTACCCTAGGAGCTCTGTTAATAAAATTAATGCCCAAAGAAACAATTATTAATATATGCTGGATTATACGGATCCTGGATAGCATATATTATTCAGGAGTGGATCCGTGTTCCTGATTGAATTTGGCATGACTCCCCTAGGAGCTTGTTGAATTCTGAGTTGGGAATTATCGTTGTAAGGTTGTGACATTTTTAAGGTTTTTACACATAAACACATTTGTATGTTTTTACATGATTATGTTATCTTACTAAATTATTATTATATGTCTGCTTATGTTTTATATATGATTCTTTATTGTAGATTAAAATTGTCTAAAAACGTTTTATCTTCGATACTTGACAAAAACTTATTAACCGGAGAGAATTATAATGATGTGAAACGAAACCTATATATCATCCTCTCCTTTAAGAAACTAAAATTTATGCTGACAACCCCTTGTCCTCCCGAGCCTACAGGAGACTCCACTAATGAGCAATTCCAAGCGTACGAACGTTGGAAAGATGCAAATGATCAGGCCCGCTACTATATTATGGCTAGCATGAATAATGTGTTGTAGGCTCAACATGAATATTATGAGACTATGAAGCAGATCTTGGATAATCTTGAAGATATGTTTGGAGGCCAAGCCATAACAAAGCGAAAGGGGCGCTTTGGAAACTCTTGAACTATAAATAGAGACTAGGGACATTTATAAAGGAGCACATGATGTTGGTCATTGGTTACCTCACTGAGGCTCAAACCAATAGAGCCGATAGTAATGTTGAAACTCAGGTGACTATGGTCTTTGAGACTTTGTCAAAGGAATTTATTCTATTTAGAGCTACATTTAATTTGAGGAACAGGCGATATATAACCTTAACAGAATTGATCAAACAGTTACAGGAGTTTGAACTGCTAATCAGGGAGTCTCCTACGGGTGGAGAGGCCAATTTGGTAGCTGCTTTTGGTTCCAATCCCAACTCTGGGAATGGAAAGGAGCAACGGGCCAAAAATGGGAACTCTTTTATTCCTGCTAGCACCAAGAGTAAGAAAAAGAAGAAGTAAGCTTCTTCTGTGGCAAGGTCGGACACATAAAGAAGCATTGCAAGGACTTCCTTTCCAAAGGAGGTAGTTGTGATCTTTTGTATTTAGAAACTTGTTTGGTTGAGGAATCTATGATATTTGGGTCATAGATTCCGGTGCAAGTAATCATGTTTGTGTTTCTTTGCAAGGGTTCAAAGAAACAAGAAGTCTACTACATGAAGACTTCACGCTTCGGATGGACGATGGATCCTTGGTCTTAGCGAAAGCAGTGGGAGGCATCCATCTTTACATTCATAATTATAGGAATTTAATTTTGCGCGATTGTTTTTATGTTCTTAAATTTAAAACGAATTTAATTTCTGTAGCTTTTTTATTTAAAGACTCCTATTTGGTTTCTTTTAATGATAAAGTGGTGATTTGTAAAAATAAATCTTTTATCTATTCTGGATGGATGCAAAATAATCTATATTTTATCAAACCTAAGATGGACTTACTGCTTAATGTTGAGATGAATGATAATAACTCTAAAAAACTTAAAACTTCTCACTCTAATATGACTTATCTTTGGCATTTGCGCCTTGGTCATATTAACCTAAACAAGATTCAAAGGTTGGTAAGGGATGGACCTTTAAGTCACTTCAAGGTGGAATCTATACCTCAATGTGAATCTTGTTTGGAGGGTAAAATGACCAAAAGACCATGCAAGTCTAAAGGCAATAGGACCGAAGGGGTTCTAGAACTTGTGCATAGTGATGTTTGTGGACCGATGAACATCCGGGGACGAGGAAGGTATGAGTACTTCGTCACTTTTATTGATGATTACTCAAGATATGGGTATGTGTACTTGATGCACCACAAAAGCAAAACTTTTGACAAGTTCAGGGAGTTTAGAGCTGAAGTGGAAAAGCAATTGGGTAGACCCATAAAGGCATTTCGATCCGATCGAGGTGGAGAATACCTTTTTGATGAGTTCTTGGGACACTTATTAGAGAATGAGATTTTATCCCATTTGACTGCGTCGAGCACTCCACAGCAGAATGGTGTAGTGGAGAGAAGGAATAGGACTATATTGGACATGGTAATGTCGATGATGAGTTATTCATCCTTGTCTTTCTCCTTTTGGGGATATGCACTATAAACTGCCTGTTATCTTTTGAACAATGTACCTTCAAAATCTGTCCCTAAAACTCCCCATGAGTTGTAGACGGGCAGGAAGACATCCTTAAACCATATTCACATATGGGGATGTCTGGCTCATGTCCTATTTAAGAATGCGAATAAGTTGGAATCACGTTTGAAAGTTTGCTTGTTTGTAAGATATCAAAAAGGGACTAAAGGGGCTTATTTCTATAATCCAAAGGAAAATAAAGTCGTGGTTTCCACTAATGCAACTTTTCTTGAGGAGAGTTACATATATGACTTTAAACCTCAAAGCAAAGTGGTGCTTGAGGAGTTAAGGAGTGATCCAATCACTCTGAAGGTTCTAAATGAAACCGTTCCAATCAGTGTAGAAAAACCAAATGAACCTGAACAATAACTTAAGGGGCTTCGGCGTAGTGGGAGGATCGGGCATCAACCTGAGAGGTATATGTTCAATGGAGGTCTTCTTGGCTAACATCATATGGATCCTTATACTTACGCAAAGGCTATGGAGGATATTGATTCAAAACTCTGGACAGAGGCCATGAACACAGAGATGAAGTCTATGGAGACTAATCAGGTCTAGGAGCTTGTGGATCTTCCCGAAGGGGTAAAACCCATAGGGTTTAAGTCAAGCAGAAAAGAGGAGTGGATGGAAAGGTCAAAACCTTTAAGGCTAGACTGGTAGCTAAAGTTTATACGCAAAAGGAAGGAATCGATTATGAGGAAACCTTTTCGCCTATAGCCATGCTTAAGTCCATCCGGATTCTCTTGTCCATAGCTATCGCTCTCGACTACGAGATTTGGCAGATGGATGTCAAGATGGCTTTTCTAAATAGCATGAGTCCATTTATATGGAACAACCAAACAGGTTCAAGGTCAAGGGTCAAGAGGGTGAGGTTTGTAAGCTACTAAAGTCAATTTATGGACTGAAGCAGGCTTTTCATTCTTGGAACATAAGATTTGATCAGATGATCAAACTTATAGGTTCTCACAAAATGTGGATGAGCCATGTGTTTACAAACACATTAATGATGGGAATGTGGTTTTTCAACTACTCTATATAGATGACATTCTGCTAATTGGCAATGACATTGGGGCATTATCGTCGGTCAAATTATGGTTGACCAAGCAGTTTAACGTGAAGGACTTGGGTGAAGCTAATTTTGTTCTTGGTATTAAGATCTTTCGAGATATGAAGAACAAAATATAGCTTTATCCCAAGGAGGCTACATAGATAAAATTTTCAAGAGGTTTGCAATGTAGGATTCCAAGAAAGGTGGGCAACCATCTAGGTCTGGAATTGCTATTTCTAAGAAAGACTCTCCAAAGTTTGATAAAGAAAGATAATACATGATGAAGGTGCCTAATGCTTCGGCAGTGGGTAGTCTCATGTATGCCATGCTTTACACAAGATCGGATATTTGTTATACGGCCGGGATTGTAAGTCAATTTCAGGAGGATCCAGAACTGAACCACTAGGCTGTGGTTAAGCATATTTTCAAGTTCTTAAGAAGGACTCAAGGGTATATGCTTATGTATTCGGGTGAGGACTTGACTCCTTTAGGATATACTGACTCAGATTTTCAATCCTATCTAGATTCTAGGAAATTGACTTCAGGTTTTGTGTTTACTCTAGGTGGTGGTGCCATCAGTTAGAGAAGTGTCAAGCAAGATTGCATTTTGGATTCAACGATGAAGGCCAAGTATGTGGCAAGTAGTGATGCTTCGAAAGAAGCAGTGTGGCTCTACAAGTTCCTTGGGGATCTTGAGGTAGTTTCTAGTACGGATAAGGTGGTATCATTATACTGTGATAACAATGCAAAGGTAGGTAATTCTATAAAACCAAGATTTCACAAGAAGAGTAAGCATATTGATCGGAAGTATCATGTGATAAAGGACTTTGCGGAGGGTAGGCATGTCATAGTATGCAAGATCGCGTTAAAGGACAATTTAGCTGATCCATTTACGAAGACACTTATTAGGAGAGTCTTCGAGAGGCATGTGGAAGCTATGGGGATGCGAGATTTGTCATATTTACTCACTTAGTGCAAGTGAGAGATTGTTAGACATGTATGCCTTAAGGAGTAAAAATGTAATAAGTTTTAGAGACATTTTTTATCAATAAAGAATTTATTTATTGTTTATATACCAAATCTTGTCCTCTTCACATTCATATTTGTTGAATGTATGTTAAGCAAAAAAAAGTCTAAGACTGTCGGTCTAAACCTTTAAGAATTGGGCATATGATGGACAGATTATGCGAAAGACAAGATTCTTAAGGTGACGGTCTAAATCATAAGATTCGCAATTGAGGGAATAAAGTTGAGGCTTTATTCATGTAAAGATTGTTATGTTTTCTATATCCCAACTGGGAAATGGTTTGTCTTGACCATCGGAGGTGGACTCCATGAATAGAAACATTGATACGTTGTCATAGGTGACAATGTGTTGGATCAAGACATAAAGTGAATTGATTTGGATTAATAATTTTGTCCCGGTAAATCGGTTCACTTTAGACAATCATTTGTATTGTATCTTAATCCTGAGATGAATAGGGGGCCCGTTGTCTTGACTTGTGTCTTTTGATGTACCAAAGGGTGACACCTACATGTTAATAGTGGTATACATGCTGGTACGTTAGAGGCATGACTCTTGATAGCGTAGACCTATTATTCATAGATATAGAATCCATAGCTCCTCTTTAGGAGTAGTGATATCCTCTTATATGCGTTATCCTGTGATTGAAAAACTGGAGTGCTCAACCATTTGGATACATAGGTGTAACCGAATGGTATACTATCTTTGGATGGTAAGTTTTTCGATGGTGAGATAATGGAATGTAAGATAAAAATAATTGGGAAGGTAAGACAGAGCCTGTCCTTAAACCGGTTATAGATAATCCTATGGGGATACGATACACTATGATATGTCATGGAGACTTAGCTATACGGGCTTCGTAATTCTATGTACTTCGAGAGTGCAACTCCAAGCTTTTAGTGGAGTAGCGTTGGAGTTGATAATTATGAAATGTGTATCTGGGATATTGGGTTTCGTAATTATCAGGAGCTTGAACTATATAGGTCCATTTGATCCCCTTTGCTAGCTCACAAAATCCTGTAACGATACAACATGTTTTACTAATAATTGGTGACTTATGTCAGATTTATTAGATTGGTTGAAATTTGGAAGAATCAAATAATTCGTGTCTATTTATCGATTAAATTAATTTTGTGATAAAATTAATTCAAGATAAACTTGATGAATTATTGGGATCGGATAATTCTTGTTTGTTTCTCGGTTGGTTTAATTTTTGTATAAATTAGATCAAGATAAACTTGTAGAATTATTAGGAATTCATTTATTTTCCTAGAGATTATCTAGATAAAGTTATTTTAATTAGATAACTTCTCTATTGTGTTATATGAATTAAAACTGAGACTTTATCCTATAAAATCTTGGGTAGAAAAAAAAAGATTTGCTGAGATTTTTTTTGGCAATTCAGCATGCTGATCCTCAAGTTCGGCCTGCCAATGGGGTAAGTTTGGCCTGCCGATGCGTGATTAAAAGATCATGCATTTTTACACAGATTTCATCCTATATTGATCCAAATTTAATTCTGATTCAAATTTTTGAAACCTTATCTGATAAGGACTAACCCTAGATCCAACCTCTATAAATAGGGAGTGAGTCTCATAAGTTATTCAGATCAATCAAGATATTAAGAGTGATACTCTGTTGGTGATAATTTGAAACTCCCTGAGAGCCTCTCTTCACAAATCACAAACATTAGCTTTGGGTTCTCTCAATTGGTTGGAAGGAGAGTCACCTGGAGGAAGAGCTGTACGTGTGAGTCCATACTCACTCCAATCGTAGATAGAGAATAGCAAAGAAGACCAGTTGGTTGAGACTCTTCTCGAACGTTATTTCTCTTCACGAATTGTGGGAGTTCTTTGGCATTAAAAGGTTAGTAAGATCTGGTTAATTTATGCATATAGCATGTCAAACTTGTGTTTTGAAAAAATACTACGATATAAAATTTTTAAAATTCCACTGCGTACTATTTTTCTATACCCCCTTAGTTTTTACTGTAGTAAAGATATCCGAGTATCAAAAGTTTAAGGGGGATGAGAACTCTAAAAACTTGGATTCTTGATACTTGAATGATTCAAATTTTTAAGGAAATAAATACGTATCCGAAGAATTCTTGATACTCAAATCTAAATTTGAATCCATTGAGTTCAAAGAATGCATGAAACAAGCATAGCCTTAATCTCTCAATTGATCTAAATAATAATGAGATTCACTCCCTTTTTATAGAGGTTGGGCCCAAAGTTAGTCCTTATCAGATAAGGCCTCAAAAATTTGAATCAAAATAAAATTCGAATCAATATTTGATGAAATCCGTGTCTAAAACATGTGATACAAAATCCCACAGTCGGCAAGCTAAACTAGCAGATCGGCCTGCTAAACATGTCCCATCGGCAAGCTGAAGTTTAAGATTGACCTGCCGAACATACAATTTTTTATCCCTATGAATCTTTATTTTCCACCTGAGATTCTTGGGATAGAGCCTCAGTTTCAATTCAAATAACCTAATAGAATAGTTATTTGATTAAAACAGTCATATCTAGATAATCTCTAGGAAAATAAATATTCCTGATAATTCAATAAGTTTACCTTGAATTAATTTAAAATTAATCCAATCGATAAACAGACATGAATTATCTGTTCTCGATAATTCAACAATTTTATTTTGAATTAATTTTATCACAAAATTAATTCAACCGATAAACAGACATGAATTATCTAATTTTACCAAATTTTAGCTAATCTAATAAATTTGACATAAGTCACCAATTATTGAAAAAGCATACCGTATCGTTACAGGATTTTCATGAGCTACCAAAGGGAACCTGATGGACCTATATAGTTCAAGCTCCCGATAATTATGAAACCCAATATCCCATAAATATATTGCATAATTATCAACTCCAACTTAACTCTAATAAAAGCTTGGAGCTACACCCTTGAACTATATAGAATTATAAAGCCCGTATAGCTAAGTTTTCATGACATATCATAGTGTATCGTATACCCATAGGATTATCTATAATCGGCTTAAGAACAAGTTCTGTCTTACCTTCCTAATTATTTTTATCTTACGTTCCATTATCTTACCATCGAAAAACTTACCATCCATAAGACAGTATACCATTCAGTTACACCTATATATCCAACTGGTTGAGTGCTCCAGTTTTTCATGAACAAAATAATGCATATAAGAGGGTATCACTACTCCTAAAGAGGAGCTATGGATTCCAAATCTGTGAATAATAGGTCTACGCTATCAAGAGTCATGCCTTCAACATACCAGCATGTGTACCACTGTTAAAATGTGGGTGTCGCCCTTTGGTACATCAAAAGACATAAGTCAAGACAACGCACCTACTATTCATCTCAAGATTCAGGTACAATACAAATGATTGTCTAAAGTGAATCGATTTGTCAAGATAGCACTATTAATCCAAATTAATTCACTTTTTGTCTTGATGCAACACATCATCACCTATGACAATGTGTCAATGTTTCTATTCATGGAGTCCACCCCGATGGCCAAGACAAACTATCTCCCGATAGGGATATAGACAACATAACAATCTTTACATGAATAAAGTGCCCAACTTTATTCCCTCGATTACAGATCTAATAATTTAGACTGTCACCTTAAGAATCGTGTCTTCCGTATAATCTGACCATCATATGCTCAATTCTTAAAGGTTTAGATTGACAATCTCAAACAATTGTTTGCTTAATATACATTCAACAAATATAAATATAAAGAGGACAAGAATTTGGTATATAAATAATAAATAAATTCTTTATTGATAAAAATGTCTCCAAAAACATATTACATTTTTACTCCTTAGGGCATACACGTCTTACACCCCCTGGTCGCCCAAGGATGGTTAAAGACAATTGAAGCCACTCTGAAGCTCATGGGTTTAATAGAAAATGAGAAGGTCCTTTGTACCTCGTACTGCCTCACTATGGAGACCAGAATCTAGTGGGACAGAATCGAACAAAGTAGGAATGTAGATGAGATGACATGGACTGATTTTGTTCATGAATTCAACACGAAGTTCTTCCGCATGAACATTACTTGAACGCATTACGATGAGTTTGAGAACCTGCATTAAAGAGACATGTCAATTACCGATGTAGCAGCTAAATTCGACTAGTTGGCATGCTTTTGCCCAAGGATGGTTAGCAATGATAGTGAGAAGGTCAAAGGATTGATCAGAGTCCTCAGGCCAGAGATTACTACAATTTTGATGGGGCAAGTCCACCCAAAACCCAAGAACAAGTTGTCTTGAGGGCCCAACAAGCTGATTTCCACTGTCAAAACTAAGAAGAAACCAACCTCAACTAGGCCAACTAGTGAACAATGCAAACACTCAGAACCAACCTCAAAATAGAAACAACAACAGCAACAACTAGAACTGGAGGAACAATAAAAGGAAGGGCAACTTCTAGAACCAACAAGCCCAAGGTAATAAGAAGCAGAATGGTGGACAGTACAACAAAATAACAGACAGATACAACCATGCACCAAATGTGGGAAGAAGCATCCAGGTGAATGTCGATTACAGACAAATTAGTGTTTCATCTATGGACAACCAAACTAATGTTCAAGCTTAGTAGAGAGCTCATCATGCTCAACTCCATCGAATGCAAGCTATATTAGAAGGACCGTTGATTAATTAGGGAAGACTTGAAGCCACACCTACTAATGCCCACATCTATGCAATGACAAAAGAACAAGTGGCTACTGAAGGCTCAAATGTTGTCATAGTCAGATTTTAAGTCTTTCTTTTAATGCACATGCTTTCTTTGACACGGGTGCCACACATTCATTTGTATCGTCATCCTTTGCTAAGAAGTTAAGAGTACATTTAAAACCTATGAGATAGGGGTTCACTACGACACTACCCTTTGGGGAAGTGATGATGTCTATGCACTATTTGTATACAGTTCCTTTATAGATTTCTGAAAAGGAACTCTTTGTCGATCTTATTGTGATTGATATGTATGATTATGACATAATTCTCGAGATGGATTTTCTGAGTAAGTACAATGCTTCTATCGAATGCTGAAAACAAAAGGTGACTTTTCATCCAGAGGGTAAGCAAAGGTTTGTGTTTGTGGGTGAGTCTAGAAAAAAGCCAAATATGTTTTTGTCAGCGATGAAAGTATGGAAGTTGTTAGCAAGCAACTGCGTGGGTTATTTGGCAAACATTATAAACAAAAGTCACAAAGAGAAAGCAAAGATTGACGATGTTGTGATAGTTCAAGAATTCCTAGAAGTATTCCCAGATGATCTGTCAAGCTTAACCCAGATAGAGAGATCAAATTTGAGATCGAGCTCGCTTTAGGCACCAACCTAATTTCCAAGGCACCATATAGAATGGCTCCAGTAGAATTGAAAAAGCTTCACTCTCAATCAAAGGAGCTTCTTGATAAAGGCTTTATCTGACCTAGTCACTCACCATGGAGAGCATTAGTCTTATTTGTCTAGAAGAAGGATGGGTCTATGAGACTTTGCATCAACTACAAAAGTTTAACATGGTAACGATTAAGAACAAGTACCCACTGCCTTGAATTGATGATTTGTTTGATCAACTTAAAGGAGCATCGATGTCTTCAAAGATTGATTTGTGGTCGGGATATCATCAGTTGAAGATAAAAGAAGGAGACATCCCTAAAACAACCTTTAGATCGACGTATGGTCACTACAAATTTGTGGTTATGCCTCGGTCTAACGAATGCACCTATAGCATTTGTATACTTGATGAATTGGGCATTCAAGGATTTCCTCGATAAATTTGTTATTGTGTTTATCGATGGTATTCTTGTTTATTCAAAGAGTCAGGAAGACCACGCTGAGCATCCGAGGATCGTGTTAGAGACTCTGGAGAGGCATGAGTTGTATGCAAAGTTCTCGAAGTGTGAGTTTTGGCTTGACAGTGTATCTTTCTTGGGCCATGTTGTATCGAAGGAAGGAATAATGATGGATCCTGCCAAAGTTTAAGTTTTTCTTAACTGGAAACAACTAAAGAGTGCAAGTGAGATAAGGAGCTTCTTGGGTCTAGCTGGTTATTACCGAAATTTGTAGATAATTTCTCCAAGAGAGCAGCGCCTCTCATAAATCTAACTCGCTAAGGAAAGAAGTTTGAATGGTCAGATGCGTGCAAGAAGAATTTTCAAGAATTGAAGAAAAGGTTGACTATAGCTTCAATCTTGGCTATTCTGGAAGGGAACAATGGATTTGTAATTTACAGTGGTACTTCTAAGATAGGCCTTGGCATAGTTTTGATGCAAAATGATAGGATAATCACCTACGCATCGAGACAATTGAAAGACTATGAGAAGAACTATCCTACTTGTTGGAAACAAAGTGTGCAGCGAAATTTTTTTAAAAAAATTTTCAACAGAGTAATTTCCAAAACACAAGTTTGACATGTTATATGTATAAATTAAACAGATCTTACTAACCTCAGTGTGCCGAAGAACCTCCGCAACCTATGTAGAGAAGTAACATTCCAAAAGAGCCTCAACCAATTGGTCTTCTTTGTTATTCTCTATCCACAACCGGAGTGAGTGTGGGCTCACACGTATAGCTTTTCCACCGGTGACTCTCCTTCCAACCAATAGAGAGAACCCAAAGCTAGTGTTTGTGATTTGTGAACTAAAGCTCTCAGGGAGTTTTCAAATGCTCACTAGAAGAGTATCACTCTTAATCTCTCAAATTGATATGAGTAAATCATGAGACTCACTCCTTTTTTATAGCTATTGGTCCTAGAGTTAGTCCATATCAGATTAGGTCTCAAACACTCGAAACAGAATCAAGTTTGGATCAATATCTGATAAGATCCACGTGAAAACGCGTAATCTTATCTGCCGCTGATCGGTAGGCCGAACAGGACAGTTTGGCAGGCCGAACTCCTGAGAAAAAATCTCCGCAAATCTTTTATTTTCCACTTGAGATTCTAAAGGATAAAGTCTCAGTTATGATTCAAATAACCCAATAGAGAAGTTATCTGATCAAAACAAACTTTATCAAGATAATCTCTAAGAAAATAAATCAATTCACAATAATTCTACAAGTTTATCTTGTTCTAATTTGTCCAAAATTAAAACAACCGATAAACAGACAAGAATTATCTGATCGCAATAATTGAACAAGTTTATCTTGAACTAATTTCTTACAAAATTAATTCAACCGATAAACAGACATGAATTATTTGCTTCTTACAAATATTAATCCAATCTGATAAATCCGACATAAGTCACCAATTATTGGAAAAGCACGCCGTGTCGTTACAGGACTTTGTGAGCTAGCAAAGGGGACCAAAATGGACCTATAAAGTTCAAGCTCATGATAATTATGAAACCCAATATCCCAGATATATATTTCACAATTATCAACTCCAACACTACCCCACTAAAAGCTTGGAGTTGTACTCTCAAACTTTATAGAATTATGAAGCTCGTGTAGCTAAGTCTCCATGACATATCATAGTGTATCGCATCCCCATATGATCATTCATAATCGGCTTAAGGACAAGTTCTGTCTTACCTTCCCGATTATTTTTATCTTACGTTCCATTGTCTCACCATTAGAAAACTTACTATCCAAAGATAGTACCATTCGGTTACACCTATGTATCCAAATGGTTGAGCGCTCTAGATTTTCAATTATAGGACAACGCATATAAGAGGATATCATTACTCCTAGAGAGGAGCTATGGATTCCATAACTATGAATAACAAGTCTACGCTATCAAGAGTCATGCCTCCAACGTACCAGTATGCATACCACTATTGAGTTGTGGGTGTCACCCTTTGGCACATCAAAAGACATAAGTTGAGACAACGGGCCCACTATTCATCTCAGGATTAAGATACAATACAAATGACTATCTAAAGTGAGTCGATTTGCCAAGACAGAATTATTAATGCAAATCAATTCACTTTATGTCCCGATCCAACACATCATCACCTATGACAACGTGCCAATGTTTCTATTCACGGAGTCCAACTCCGATGGTCAAGACAAACCATCTCCCAAAAGGGATATAGACAACATAACAATCTTTACATGAATAAAGCGCCCAACTTTATTCCCTCTATTGTGGATCATATGTTTTAGACCGTCACCTTAAGAATCGTGTCTTCCGCATAATCAGTCCATCATATGCCCAATTCTTAAGGTTTAGACTGACAGTCTCAGACTACTGTTTGCTTATCATACATTCAACAAATATGAACGTAAAGAGGACAAGATTCGGTTTATATAAAAGAATAAATTCTTTATTGACAAAAATGTCTACAAAAACGTATTACATTTTTACTCCTTAGGGCATACATGTCTAACAATCTCCCACTAGCACTAAGTGAGTAAATACAACAAATTTTGCATCCCCATAGCTTCCACATGCCTTTTGAAGACTCTCCCAGTAAGTGTCTTCGTAAATGGATCAGCTAAATTGTCCTCTGACGTGATCTTACACACCGTGACATGCCCGCCCTCAATGAAGTCCTTTATCACGTGATACTTCCGATCAATATGCTTACTCTTCTTGTGAAATCTTAGTTCCTTAGCATTAGCTACCGTCGCATTGTTATCACAATACAGTGATACCGCTTTATCCATACCAAGAACTACCTCAAGATCCCCAAGGAACTTGTGGAGCCACACTGCTTCTTTCGAAGCATCACTAGCCGCCACATAATCGGCCTCCATCGTTGAATCTGAAGTGCAATCTTGCTTTGCACTTCTCCAACTAATGGCACCGCCACCTAGAGTAAACACAAACCTCGAAGTCGATTTCCTAGAATCCAGACAGGATTGAAAATCCAAATCAGTGTATCCTAGAGGAGTTAAATCCTCACCTGAATACACAAGCATATACCCTCAAGTCCTTCTCAGGTACTTGAAAATATGCTTTACCGCAACCCAATGGTTCGGCCCTGGATCTGCCTGAAATCGACTCACAATCCCGACCGCATAGCTAATATCCGGTCGTGTGCAAAGCATGGCATACATGAGACTACCCACTACTGAAGCATAAGGCACCTTCTTTATGTATTCTCTTTCTTCATAAGACTTTGGAGAGTCTTTCTTAGAAAGAGTAATTCCAGACCTAGATGGTTGCTCACCTTTCTTGGAATCTAGCATTGCGAACCTCCTGAGAATTTTATCTATGTAGCCGGCCTGAGACAAAGCTATCATTTTGTTCTTCCTATCCCGAAAGATTTTGGATACAGAGAACAAAATTAGCTTCACCTAAGTCCTTCATGTCAAACTGCTTGGTCAACCATAATTTGACCGATGACAACGCCCTAACGTCATTGCCAATTAGCAGAATGTCATCTACATAGAGCAGTAGAAAAACCACCTTCCCATCCTCAATGTGTTTGTAAACACATGGTTCATCCATATTTTGTGAGAACCCATAAGTCTTGATCACTTGATCAAATCTTATGTTCCAAGAACGAGAAGCTTGCTTAAGTCCATAAATAGACTTTAGCAGCTTACAAATCTTACCCTCTTGACCCGCGACCTTGAACCCGTCTGGTTGTTCCATATAAATGGACTCATCAAGATAGCCATTCAGAAAAGCCGTCTTGACATCCATCTGGCAAATCTCGTAGTCGAGAGCGGCAGCTATGGACAAGAGAATCCAGATGGACTTAAGCATGGCTACAGGCGAAAAGGTTTCCTCATAATCGATTCCTTCCTTTTGCATATAACCCTTAGCTACCAGTCTAGCCTTAAAGGTTTTGACCTTTCCATCCACTCCTCTTTTCCTCTTGTAGATCCACTTACACCCTATGGGTTTTACCCCTTCGGGAAGATCCATAAGCTCCCAGACCCGATTAGTCTCCATGGACTTCATCTCTATGTTCATGGCCTCTGTCCAGAGTCTTGAATCAACATCCTCCATAGCTTCTGTGTAAGTATAAGGATCCCTGTCATGTTCATCCAGTTCAGCCAAGAAGACCTACCCATTGAACATATACCTCTCAGGTTGACGCCCGATCCTCCCACAACGCCGAAGCCACTGAGGTGGTTGTTTAGGTTTGTTTGATTTTTCTACACCGATCAGAACCTCCGGAGTGAACAAACCATCCCTTAACTCCTCAAGCACCACTTTGCTTCGAGGTTTAAAGTTGTCCATATAACTCTCCTAAAGGAAAGTTGCATTAGTTGAAACCACGACTTTATTTTCCTTTGGGTTATAAAAATAACCCCCTTTAGTCCCTTTTGGATATCCTACAAACACGCAAACTTCTGAACGTGCTTCCAACTTATTCGGATCCTTAAACAAGACATGAGCTGGACATCCCCATATGTGAATATGGTTTAAGGATGTCTTCCGTCTTGTCCACAACTTGTGAGGAGTTTTAGGGACCGATTTTGAAGGCACATTGTTCAAAAGATAACATGCGGTTTGTAGTGCGTATCCCCAAAAGGATAAAGGCAATGATGAATAACTCATCTTGGACCTAATCATGTCCAACAAAGTCCTATTCCTTCTCTCTGCTACGCCATTCTGCTGCGAAGTGCCCGGTGCAGTCAAATGGGATAAAATCCCATTCTCTAACAAGTGTCCCAAGAACTCATCAGAAAGGTATTCCCCACCTCGATCAAATCGAAGTGCCTTTATGGGTCTACCCAATTGCTTTTCCACTTCAGCCCGAAACTCCCTGAACTTATCATAAGTTTCACTTTTGTGGTGCATTAATTAGACATACCCATATCTTGAGTAATCGTCAATAAAAGTAACGAAGTACTCATACCCTCCTCGTGCCCGAATGTTCATCGGTCTGCAAACATCACTATGCACAAGTTCTAGAACCCCTTCGGCCCTATTGCCCTTAGACCCGTATGGTCTTTTGGTCATTTTACCCTCCAAACAAGACTCACATTGAGGTATAGATTCCACCTTTAAGTGACTTAAAGGTCCATCCCTTACTAACCTTTGAATCCTATTCAGGTTAATATGGCCAAGGCGCAAATGCCAAAGATAAGCCTTATTAGAGTGAGAAGTTTTAAGTCTTTTTGAGTTATTATCATTTAGCTCAACATTAAGCAATAAGTCCATCTTAGGTTTGATAAAGTATAGATTATTTTGCATCCATCCAGAATAGATAAAAGATTTGTTTTTATGAATCAACACTTTTTCATTAAAAGATACCACGTAGGAGTCTTTAAATAAAGAAGATACATAAATTAAATTCCTTTTAAATTTAGGAACATAAAAACAATCTCGCAAAATTAAATTCCTATAATTATCAGAGTAAAGATGGACATCTCCCACTGCTTCCGCTGAGACCAAGGATCCATCGCCCATCTGAACCGTTAAGTCTTCACGTAGTAGACTTCTCGTTTCTTTGAATCCCTGCAGAGAAACACAAACATGATTAGTTGCACCACAATCTATGACCCAGATGTCACTGGATTCCTCAACCGAACAAGTTTCTAAATATAGAAGATCACACCTACCTTCCTTGGAAAGGAAGTCCTTGCAATGCTTCTTTATATGCCCGACCTTACCACAGAAGAAGCACTTAAGCTTCTTTGGGTTCTTCTTCTTCTTCTTCTTGCTCTTGGTAGCAGCAGGAATAGAAGACTTCCCACTCTTGGCCCGTTGCTTCTTTCCATTCCCAGAGTTAGGATTGGAACAAGAAGCAGCTACCACGTTGGCCTCACCACCAGCAGGAGACTCCCTGATCAGCAGTTCAAACTCCTGTAACTGTTACATCAGTTCTGTCAAGGTCATATCCCGTCTATTGCTTAAATTAAAAGTAGCTCTAAACGGAATAAATTCCTTAGATAGAGTCTCAAAGACCATAGTCATTTGAGTTGCAGCATCGATGTCGGCTCCATTGGTTTGAGCCTCAGCGAGGTAACCCATGACTGATGGAAACAAAGTGCGCAGCGGAATTTTAAAATTTTTCATCAGAGTATTTTGTAAAACACAAGTTTGACATGTTATATGTATAAATTAAACAGATCTTACTAACCTCAGTGTGCCGAAGAACCTCCACGACCTGTGTAGAGAAGTAACGTTCCAGAAGAGCCTCAACCAACTGGTCTTCTTTGCTATTCTCTATCCACAACCGGAGTGAGTGTGGGCTCACACGTACAGCTCTTCCACCGGTGACTCTCCTTCCAACCAATAGAGAGAACCCAAAGCTAGTGTTCGTGATTTGTGAACAAAAGCTCTCAGGGAGTTTTCAGATGCTCACTAGAAGAGTATCACTCTTAATCTCTCAAATTGATCTTAGTAAATCATTAGACTCACTCCTTTTTATACCTATTGGTCCTTGGGGTCAGTCCATATCAGATTAGGTCTCAAAAATCGAAACAGAATCAAGTTCGGATCAATATCTGATAAGATACGCGTGAAAAACGCGTAATCTTAACTGTCGCGGTCGGCATGCCGAACTATGTGATAGGCAGGCCGAACTGGCCAGTTCGGCAGGCCGAACTTTCTGATAGGCAGGCCGAACTGCTGAGAAAAAATCTCCGCGAATCTTTTATTTTCCACCCGAGATTCTAAAGGATAAAGTCTCAGTTTTGATTCAAATAGCCCAATAGAAAAGATATCTGATCAAAACAAACTTTATCAAGATAATCTCTAAGAAAATAAATCAATTCACAATAATTCTACAAGTTTATCTTGTTCTAATTGTCCAAAATTAAAACAACCGATAAACAGACAAGAATTATCCGAACGCCATAATTCAACAAGTTCATCTTGAACTAATTTCTTACATAATTAATTCAACCGATAAACAAACATGAATTATTTGATTCTTATAAATTTTAAACCAATCTGATAAATCTGACATAAGTCACCAATTATTGGAAAAGCACGCCGTGTTGTTACAGGATTTTGTGAGCTAGCAAAGGGGACCAAAATGGACCTATAAAGTTCAAGCTCATGATAATTATGAAACCCAATATCCCAGATATACATTTCACAATTATCAACTCCAACGCTACTCCACTAAAAGCTTGGAGCTACACTCTCGAACTTTATAGAATTACGAAGCTCGTGTAGCTAAGTCTCCATGACATATCATAGTGTATCGCATCCCCATATGATCATCCATAATCGGCTTAAGGACAAGTTCTGTCTTACCTTCCCGATTATTTTTATCTTACGTTCCATTGTCTCACCATTAGAAAACTTACCATCCAAAGATAGTATACCATTCGGTTACACCTATGTATCCAAATGGTTGAGCGCTCCAGTTTTCCAATTACAGGACAACGCATATAAGAGGATATCATTACTCCAAAAGAGGAGCTATGGATTCCATATCTATGAATAACAAGTCTACGCTACCAAGAGTCATGCCTCCAACGTACCAACATGTATGCCACTATAGAGATGTGGGAGTCACCCATTGGTACATCAAAATACACATGTCGAGACAACGGGCCCATTATTCATCTCAAGATTAAGATACAATACAAATGATTGTCTAAAGTGAATTGATTTGCCAAGACAGAATTATTAATCCAAATCAATTCACTTTATGTCCCGATCCAACACATCGTCACCTATGACAACGCGCCAATGTTTCTATTCACGGAGTCCAACTCCGATGGCCAAGACAAACCATCTCCCAAAAGGGATATAGACAACATAACAATCTTTACATGAATAAAGCGCCCAACTTTATTCCCTCGATTGCGGATCATATATTTTAGACCATCACCTTAAGAGTCGTGTCTACCGCATAATCATCCCATCATATGCCCAACTCTTAAGGATTAGACTGACAGTCTCAGACTACTGTTTGCTTATCATACATTCAACAAATATGAACGTAAAGAGAACAATATTTGGTATATATAAATGAATAAATTCTTTATTGATAAAAATGTCTCCAAAAACGTATTACATTTTTACTCCTTAGAGCATACATGTCTAACAATCTCCCACTTGCACTAAGTGAGTAAATACTGCAAATTTCGCATCCCCATAGCTTCCACATGCCTTTCGAAGACTCTCCCAGAAAGTGTCTTCGTGAATGGATCAGCTAAATTGTCCTCTGACGCGATCTTGCATACCGTGACATGCCCGCTCTCAACGAAGTCCTTTATCACATGATACTTCCGATCAATATGCTTACTCTTCTTGTGAAATCTTGGTTCCTTAGCATTAGCTACCGCCGCACTGTTATCACAGTACAGTGATACCGCTTTATCCATACCAGGAACTACCTCAAGATCCCCAAGGAACTTGCGGAGCCACACTGCTTCTTTCGAAGCATCACTAGCCGCCACATACTCGGCCTCCATCGTTGAATCCGAAGTGCAATCTTGCTTCGCACTTCTCCAACTGATGGCACCGCCACCCAGAGTAAACACAAACCCCGATGTCGATTTCCTAGAATCCAGGCAGGATTGAAAATCCGAATCAGTGTATCCTAGAGGAGTTAAATCCTCACCTGAATACACAAGCATATACCCTCGAGTCCTTCTCAGGTACTTGAAAATATGCTTTACCGCAACCCAATGGTTCGGTCCTGGATCCGCCTGAAATCGACTCACTATCCCGACCGCATAGCTAATATCTGGTCGAGTGCAAAGCATGGCATACATGAGACTACCCACTGCCGAAGCATAAGGCACCTTCTTCATGTATTCTCTTTCTTCATAAGACTTTGGAGAGTCTTTCTTAGAAAGAGTAATTCCAGACCTAGATGGTTGCCCACCTTTCTTGGAATCCTGCATTGCAAACCTCCTGAGAATTTTATCTATGTAGCCGGCCTGTGACAAAGCTATCATTTTGTTCTTCCTATCCTGAAAGATCTGGATACCGAGAACAAAGTTAGCCTCACCTATGTCCTTCATGTCAAACTGCTTGGTCAACCATAATTTGACCGATGACAATGCCCCAACGTCATTGCCAATTAGCAGAATGTCATCTACATAGAGTAGTAGAAAAACCACCTTCCCATTCTTAATGTGTTTGTAAACACATGGTTCATCCACATTTTGTGAGAACCCATAAGTCTTGATCACTTGATCAAATCTTATGTTCCAAGAACGAGAAGCCTGCTTAAGTCCATAAATTGACTTTAGCAGCTTACAAACCTTACCCACTTGACCCGTGACCTTGAACCCGTCTGGTTGTTCCATATAAATGGACTCATCAAGATAGCCATTCAGAAAAGCCGTCTTGACATCCATCTGCCAAATCTCGTAGTCGAGAGCGGCAGCTATGGACAAGAGAATCCGGATGGACTTAAGCATGGCTACAGGCGAAAAGGTTTCCTCATAATCGATTCCTTCCTTTTGCGTATAACCCTTAGCTACCAGTCTAGCCTTAAAGGTTTCGACCTTTCCATCCACTCCTCTTTTCCTCTTGTAGATCCACTTACTCCCTATGGGTTTTACCCCTTCGGGAAGATCCACAAGCTCCCAGACCCGATTAGTCTCCATAGACTTCATCTCAATGTTCATGGCCTCTGTCCAGAGTCTTGAATCAACATCCTCCATAGCTTCTGCGTAAGTATAAGGATCCCTGTCATGTTCATCCGGTTCAGCCAAAAAGACCTCCCCATTGAACATATACCTCTCAGGTTGACGCCCGATCCTCCCACTACGCCGAAGCCCCTGAGGTTGTTGTTCAGGTTTGTTTGGTTTTTCTACACCGATCGAAATGGTTTCGTTCAGAACCTCCGGAGTAAACGGATTACCCCTCAACTCCTCAAGCACCACTTTGCTTTGAGGTTTAAAGTCGTTCATGTAACTCTCCTCAAGGAAAGTTGCATTAGTTGAAACCACGACTTTATTTTCCTTTGGGTTATAAAAATAACCCCCTTTAGTCCCTTTTGGATATCCTACAAACACGCAAACTTCTGAACGTGCTTCCAACTTATTCGGATCCTTAAACAGGACATGAGCTGGACATCCCCATATGCGAATATGGTTTAAGAATGTCTTCCGTCTTGTCCACAACTCGTGAGGAGTTTTAGGGACCGATTTTGAAGGCACATTGTTCAAAAGATAACATGCGGTTTGTAGTGCATATCCCCAAAAGGATAAAGGCAATGATGAATAACTCATCATGGACCGAATCATGTCCAACAAAGTCCTATTCCTTCTCTCTGCTACGCCATTCTGCTGCGGAGTACCCGGCGCAGTCAAATGGGATAAAATCCCATTCTCTAACAAGTGTCCCAAGAACTCATCAGAAAGGTATTCCCCACCTCGATCAGATCGAAGTGCCTTTATGGGTCTACCCAATTGCTTTTCCACTTCAACCCGAAACTCCCTGAACTTATCATAAGTTTCGCTTTTGTGGTGCATTAGGTACACATACCCATATCTTGAGTAATCGTCAATAAAAGTAACGAAGTACTCATACCCTCCTCGTGCCCGGATGTTCATCGGTCCGCAAACATCACTATGCACAAGTTCTAGAACCCCTTCGGCCCTATTGCCCTTAGACCCATATGGTCTTTTGGTCATTTTACCCTCCAAACAAGACTCACATTGAGGTATAGATTCCACCTTTAAGTGACTTAAAGGTCCATCCCTTACCAACCTTTGAATCCTATTTAGGTTAATATGGCCAAGGCGCAAATGCCAAAGATAAGTCTTATTAGAGTGAGAAGTTTTAAGTCTTTTTGAGTCATTATCATTTATCTCAGCATTAAGCAATAGGTCCATCTTAGGCTTGATAAAATATAGATTATTTTGCATCCATCCAGAACAGATAAAAGATTTGTTTTTACGAATCACCACTTTTTTATTAAAAGATACCACGTAGGAGTCTTTAAATAAAGAAGATACAGAAATTAAATTCCTTTTAAATTTAGGAACATAAAAACAATCTCGCAAAATTAAACTCCTATAATTATCAAAATAAAGATGGACATCTCCCACTGCTTCCGCTGAGACCAAGGATCCATCGCCCATCCGAAGCGTTAAGTCTTCACGAAGTAGACTTCTCGTTTCTTTGAATCCCTGCAGAGAAACACAAACACAATTAGTTGCACCGAAATCTATGACCCAAATGTCACTGGATTCCTCAACCAAACAAGTTTCTAAATATAGAAGATCACACCTACCTCCCTTGGAAAGGAAGTCCTTGCAATGCTTCTTTATATGCCCGACCTTACCACAAAAGAAGCACTTAAGCTTCTTTGGGTTCTTCTTCTTCTTCTTCTTGCTCTTGGTGGCAATAGGAATAGAAGACTTCCCACTTTTGGCCCGTTGCTTCTTTCCATTCCCAAAGTTAGGATTGGAACCAGAAGCAGCTACCATATTGGCCTCTCCACCAGCAGGAGACTCCCTGATCAGCAGTTCAAACTCTTGTAACTGTTTCATCAGTTCTGTCAAGGTCATATCCCGTCTATTGCTTAGATTAAAAGTAGCTCTAAACGGAATAAATTCCTTAGACAGAGTCTCAAAGACCATAGTCATCTGAGTTTCAGCATCGATGTCGGCTCCATTGGTTTGAGCCTCAGCGAGGTAACCCATGACCAACATCATGTTCTCCTTTACAGATGTCCCCAGTCTCTGTCTACAGTTTAAGAGTTTCTGAAGCGCCCCTTGCCGCTTTGTTCTGCCTGGCCTCCAAACATGTCCTCAAGATTATCCAAGATCTGCTTCGCAGTCTCATAATCCTGATGTTGAGCCTGCAGCACGTTATTCATGCTAGCCATAACATAGCAGCGGGCCTGATCATTAGCATCTTTCCAGTGGTCGTACGCTTGGAATTGCTCATTACTTGAGTCTCCCGTAGGCTCGGGAGGACAAGGAGTTGTCAGAACATATTTCAGTTTCTCAAAGGAAAGGACGATGTCCAGGTTCCATTTCCAATCATTATAGTTCTCACCGGTTAATTGGTTTTTGTCAAGTATCGATGATAAAGCGTTTTTAGACATTTTCAATCTACAATAAAGAATCATATACCAAACATAAGCAAACATATATAATAATTTAGTAAGATAACACAATCATGTAAAATCATACAAATGTGTTTATGTGTCAAAACCTTGAAAATATCACAACCTTACAACGATAATTCCCAACTCAGAATTCAACAAGCTCCTAGGGGAGTCATGCCAAATTCAATCAGGAACACGGATCCCCTCCTGATTAATATATGCCATCCAGGACCCGTATGATCCAGCATATACTAATAATCATTTCTTTGGCCATTAATTTTATTAACAGAGCTCCTAGGGGAGGTTAATAATAAAATTAACGTGAGTGTATAACCACCGTTTTAATATTTTATCCATGATTTATAATCACCACCTAGGGGTGTGCAACCATAAATCATACTAAAATACCTTATCCTTTCAGAGATCCAATCTGGTACATGATAGAAATCCCTTCCTAGGGGTTGGGACCATCATGTTCTTCCTATGGACCAACGATGGAGGCCTTAGGTTCTCTCTTCGAAAACCTTCTCCCACTCAATCTTTTGAAGTCAAGGTTTTATTTTGAAATTATGCATGAACAAATTTAATATGAGCGGCACTCCCTATTCTATATGACATGTTATCAATATACATGGTAAATCATATTATAATGCAGACAAGCAAAGCAATCAAGCAAAGCTACAAGCATAATAATAATAATAACCGTAATATTATGGTTCCACCCTAGAGAATAGAAAAACTAAGATTACAAGAGAATAATCGAGACATTTATCAATTCTTCATCCTTGAATCCTCAAGCTGTATCCTTCTTCATGTAATATCCATCTTCAAGTCCTCAATCCCGTATGAATCGAACACTTCATATTTCCGATCATATCCAAATTTAATGTTTCTCAGAATCGTCCCAAAAATAAAATTAAAACTGCACCAAAAAATTGCACCTTTTCTGGACACCTGGCTGCTCTCGGTCGGCAGGCCGATCTGGGTGATCGGTCCGCCGATCATGGTGGTTCGGCCTGCCGAACATGAAGGTTCGGCCTGCCGGCAGAGCACCAAAATTTTTGCCCCACTGTCGGCCTGCCGGACCGTACGTCCGGCCTGTCGATCTGTGACCTTCGGCCTGCCGAACTGTGAGGTCCGGCATGCCGACCGAGCAGAAAACCCTCAATCCAGAAAATACAATTTTAATGCAATTCATCAATTTTATTTTCAACAATTCAAAAACATAAAATTAGAGACTCAGGAAATACCTGGAGGCGCCATCATCTATCTTTAAGTTCCGACTTCTCGTTCCGTCTTCTCTGAATAATTATTTAATTACAAAATTCTTACAAATTAAAAATTAAATAATAATTCCTAGACGGAGATGATAGTCCGCCATCTAATTACATGAAAAACCTAGATACACATTCTAACCTCTAAGGAACCATAACCGGTGTTAATTAATTAATAAATAATTAAACAACAATTTAATCAACCATAATTAATTAATAAACATTCACCATATAATCCATGACAAGATATATATTATATAGAAACCTAGAGTGCCATCTCTCTATAAAATTTAATTCAAGCATTGGAGAGATTAAGATCACAAAATTTATGCATATAACATGATCACAAACTTGCAAATTTATGTAAAAACCTCAGCTCTGATACCAATTGTTGGAAACAAAGTGCGCAGCGGAATTTTAAAATTTTTCATCAGAGTATTTTGCAAAACACAAGTTTGACATGTTATATGTATAAATTAAACAGATCTTACTAACCTCAGTGTGCCGAAGAACCTCCGCGACCTGTGTAGAGAAGTAACGTTCCAGAAGAGCCTCAACCAACTGGTCTTCTTTGCTATTCTCTATCCACAACCGGAGTGAGTGTGGGCTCACACGTACAGCTCTTCCACCGGTGACTCTCCTTCCAACCAATAGAGAGAACCCAAAGCTAGTGTTCGTGATTTGTGAACAAAAGCTCTCAGGGAGTTTTCAGATGCTCACTAGAAGAGTATCACTCTTAATCTCTCAAATTGATCTTAGTAAATCATTAGACTCACTCCCTTTTTATACCTATTGGTCCTTGGGGTCAATCCACATCAGATTAGGTCTCAAAAATCGAAACAGAATCAAGTTTGGATCAATATCTGATAAGATACGCGTGAAAAACGCGTAATCTTAACTATCGCGGTCGGCATGCCGAACTGTGTGATAGGCAGGCCGAACTGGCTAGTTCGGCAGGCCGAACTTTCTGATAGGCAGGCCGAACTGCCGAGAAAAAATCTTCGCGAATCTTTTATTTTCCACCCGAGATTCTAAAGGATAAAGTCTCAGTTTTGATTCAAATAGCCCAATAGAAAAGATATCTGATCAAAACAAACTTTATCAAGATAATCTCTAAGAAAATAAATCAATTCACAATTATTCTACAAGTTTATCTTGTTCTAATTGTCCAAAATTAAAACAACCGATAAACAGACAAGAATTATCCGAACGCCATAATTCAACAAGTTCATCTTGAACTAATTTCTTACATAATTAATTCAACCGATAAACAAACATGAATTATTTGATTCTTATAAATTTTAAACCAATCTGATAAATCCGACATAAGTCACCAATTATTGGAAAAGCACGCCGTGTCGTTACAGGATTTTGTGAGCTAGCAAAGGGGACCAAAATGGACCTATAAAGTTCAAGCTCATGATAATTATGAAGCCTAATATCCCAGACATACATTTCACAATTATCAACTCCGACGCTACTCCACTAAAAGCTTGGAGCTGCACTCTCGAACTTTATAGAATTACGAAGCTTGTGTAGCTAAGTCTCCATGACATATCATAGTGTATCGCATCCCCATATGATCATCCATAATCGGCTTAAGGACAAGTTCTGTCTTACCTTCCCGATTATTTTTATCTTACGTTCCATTGTCTCACCATTAGAAAACTTACCATCCAAAGATAGTATACCATTCGGTTACACCTATGTATCCAAATGGTTGAGCGCTCCAGTTTTCCAATTACAGGACAACGCATATAAGAGGATATCATTACTCCTAAAGAGGAGCTATGGATTCCATATCTATGAATAACAAGTCTACGCTACCAAGAGTCATGCCTCCAATGTACCGGCATGCATGCCACTATAGAGATGTGGGAGTCACCCATTGGTACATCAAAAGATACAAGTCGAGACAACCGGCCCATTATTCATCTCAGGATTAAGATACAACACAAATGATTGTCTAAAGTGAATCGATTTGCCAAGACAGAATTATTAATCCAAATCAATTCACTTTATGTCCCGATCCAACACATCGTCACCTATGACAACGCGCCAATGTTTCTATTCACAGAGTCCAACTTCGATGGCCAAGACAAACCATCTCCCAAAAGGGATATAGACAACATAACAATCTTTACATGAATAAAGCGCCCAACTTTATTCCCTCGATTGCGGATCATATATTTTAGACCATCACCTTAAGAGTCGTGTCTACTGCATAATCATCCCATCATATGCCCAACTCTTAAGGTTTAGACTGACAGTCTCAGACTATTGTTTGCTTATCATACATTCAACAAATATGAACGTAGAGGACAATATTTGCTATATATAAATGAATAAATTCTTTATTGATAAAAATGTCTCCAAAAACGTATTATATTTTTACTCCTTAGAGCATACATGTCTAACAATGACTAACATCATGTGCTCCTTTACAGATGTCCCCGGTCTCTGTCTACAGTTTAAGAGTTTCCGAAGCGCCCCTTGCCGCTTTGTTATGGCCTGGCCTCCAAACATGTCCTCAAGATTATCCAAGATCTGCTTCGCAGTCTCATAATCCTGATGTTGAGCCTGCAGCACGTTGTTCATGCTAGCCATAACACAGCAGCGGGCCTGATCATTAGCATCTTTCCAACGTCGTACGCTTGGAATTGCTCATTACTTGAGTCTCCTATAGGCTCAGGAGGACAAGGGGTTGTCAGTACATATTTCAGTTTCTCAAAGGATAGGACGATGCCCAGGTTCTGTTTCCAATCATTATAATTCTCCCCGGTTAATTGGTTTTTGTCAAGTATCGATGATGAAGCATTTTTAGACATTTTCAATCTACAATAAAGAATCATATACCAAACATAAGCAAACATATATAATAATTTAGTAAGATAACACAATCATGTAAAATCATACAAATGTGTTTATGTGTCAAAACCTTGAAAATATCACAACCTTACAACGATAATTCCCAACTCATAATTCAACAAGCTCCTAGGGGAGTCATGCCAAATTCAATCAGGAACACAGATCCCCTCCTGATTAATATATGCCATCCAGGACCCGTATGATCCAGCATATATTAATAATCGTTTCTTTGGCCATTAATTTTATTAACAGAGCTCCTAGGGGAGGTTAATAATAAAATTAACCTGAGTGTATAACCACCGTTTCAATATTTTATCCATGATTTATAATCACCACCTAGGGATGTACAACCATAAATCTGTTAGACATGTATGCTCTAAGGAGTAAAAATGCAATACGTTTTTGGAGACATTTTTATCAATAAAGAATTTATTCATTTATATATACCAAATATTGTCCTCTTTACGTTCATATTTGTTGAATGTATGATAAGCAAACAGTAGTCTGAGACTGTCGGTCTAAACCTTAAGAGTTGGGCATATGATGGGATAATTATGCGGTGGACACAACTCTTAAGGTGATGGTCTAAAATATATGATCCGCAATCGAGGGAATAAAGTTGGGCGCTTTATTCATGTAAAGATTGTTATGTTGTCTATATCCCTTTTGGGAGATGGTTTGTCTTGGCCATCGAAGTTGGACTCTGTGAATAGAAACATTGGCGCGTTGTCATAGGTGACGATGTGTTGGATCGGGACATAAAGTGAATTGATTTGGATTAATAATTCTGTCTTGGCAAATCGATTCACTTTAGACAATCATTTGTGTTGTATCTTAATCCTGAGATGAATAATGGGCCGGTTGTCTCGACTTGTATCTTTTGATGTACCAATGGGTGACTCCCACATCTCTATAGTGGCATGCATGCCGGTACATTGGAGGCATGACTCTTGGTAGCGTAGACTTGTTATTCATAGATATGGAATCCATAGCTCCTCTTTAGGAGTAATGATATCCTCTTATATGCGTTGTCCTGTAATTGGAAAACTGGAGCGCTCAACCATTTGGATACATAGGTGTAACCGAATGGTATACTATCTTTGGATGGTAAGTTTTCTAATGGTGAGACAATGGAACGTAAGATAAAAATAATCGGGAAGGTAAGATAGAACTTGTCCTTAAGCCGGTTATGGATTATCATATGGGGATGCGATACACTATGATATGTCATGGAGACTTAGCTACACGAGCTTCGTAATTCTATAAAGTTCGAGAGTGCAGCTCCAAGCTTTTAGTGGAGTAGCGTTGGAGTTGATAATTGTGAAATGTATATCTAGGATATTGGGTTTCATAATTATCATGAGCTTGAACTTTATAGGTCCATTTTGGTCCCCTTTGCTAGCTCACAAAATCCTGTAACGACACGGCGTGCTTTTCCAATAATTGGTGACTTATGTCGGATTTATCGGATTGGTTTAAAATTTTTAAGAATCAAATAATTCATGTCTGTTTATCGGTTGAATTAATTTTGTAAGAAATTAGTTCAAGATAAACTTGTTGAATTATTGCGATCAGATAATTCTTGTCTGTTTATCGATTGTTTTAATTTTGGACAAATTAGAACAAGATAAACTTGTAGAATTATTGTGAATTGATTTATTTTCTTAGAGTTATCTTGATAAAGTTTGTTTTGATCAGATAACTTCTCTATTGGGTTATTTGAATCAAAATTGAGACTTTATCCTTTAGAATCTCGGGTGGAAAATAAAAGATTCGTGGAGATTTTTTCTTGGGAGTTCGGCCTGCCGAATGACGTGGTCGGCCTGCCGAACTGGCCTATTCGGCCTACCGATCAGAATGTTTGGCCTGCCAATCAGCGGGAGATAATATTACGCCTTTTATGCGGATCTTATTTGATATTGATCCGAACTTGATTCTGTTTCGAGTTTTTGAGACCTAATCTAATATGGACTGACCCCAGGACCAATAGCTATAACAAAAGAGTGAGTCTCATGATTTACTCAGATCAATTTGAGAGATTAAGAGTGATACTCTTCTAGTGAGCATCTGAAAACTCCCTGAGAGCTTTTGTTTACAAATCACGAACATTAGCTTTGGGTTCTCTCTATTGGTTGGAAGGAGAGTCACCGGTGGAAGAGTTGTACGTGTGAGCCCACACTCACTCCGGTTGTGGATAGAGAATAGCAAAGAAGACCAGTTGGTTGAGGCTCTTCTGGAACGTTACTTCTCTACACAGGTTAGGGAGGTTCTTCGACACACTGAGGTTAGTAAGATCTGTTTAATTTATACATATAACATGTCAAACTTGTGTTTTGGAAAATACTCTGATGAAAAATTTTAAAATTCCGCTGCGCACTTTGTTTCCAACAAAATCATACTAAAATACCTTATCTTTCCAGAGATCCAATCTGGTACATGATAGAAATCCCTTCCTAGGGGTCGGGACCACCATGTTCTTCCTATGGACCAACGATGGAGGCCTTAGGTCCGCTCTTCGAAAACCTTCTCCCACTCAATCTTTTGAAGTCAAGGTTTTATTTTAAAATTATGCATGAACAATTTTAATATGAGCGGCACACCCTATTCTATATGGCATGTTATCAATATACATGGTAAATCATATTATAATGTAGACAAGCAAAGCAATCAAGCAAAGCTACAAGCAAAATAATAATAACCGTAATATTATGGTTCCACCCTAGAGAATAGAAAACTAAGATTACAAGAGAATAATCGAGACATTTATCGATTCTTCATCCTTGAATCCTCAAGATGTATCCTTCTTCATGTAATATACATCTTCAAGTCTTCAATCCCGTATGAATCAAATACTTCATATTTCCGGTCATATCCAAATTTAATGTTTCTCAAAATCGTCCCAAAAATAAAATTAAAACTGCACCGAAAAAATTGCACCTTTTTTGGACACTTGGCAGCTCTCGGTTGACAGGCCGATCTAGGTGATGGCCTGCCGATCATGAAGGTTCGGTCTACCGGCAGAGCGCCAAAATTTCTACCCCACTGTCGGCCTGCCGGACCACACGTCTGGCTTGCCGATCTGTGACCTTCGGCCTGCCGAACTGTGAGGTCTGGCATGCCGACCGAGCAGAAAACCCTCATTCTAGAAAATACAATTTTAATGCAATTCATCAATTTTATTTCTAACAATTCAAAAACATAAAATTAGAGACTCAGGAAATACCTGGTGGCGCCATCATCAATCTTTAAGATCTGACTTCTTATTCCGTCTTCTCCGAATAATTATTTAATTACAAAATTCTTGCAAATGAAAAATTAAATAACAATTCCTAGACAGAGATGATAGTCCGCCATCTAATTACATGAAAAATCTAGATACACATTCTAACCTCTAAGGAACCATAACCGGTATTAATTAATTAATAAATAATTAAACAACGATTTAATCAACCATAATTAATTAATAAACATTCACCACATAATCCAAGACAACATATATATTATATAGAAACCTAGAGTGCCATCTCTCTATAAAATTCAATTCAAGCATAGGAGAGATTAAGATCACAAAATTTATGTATATAACATGATCACAAACTTGCAAATTTATGTAAAAACCTCAACTCTGATACTAATTGTTGGAAACAAAGTACGCAGCGGAATCTTTTTAAAAAAAATTTCATTAGAGTAATTTCCAAAACACAAGTTTGACATGTTATATGTATAAATTAAACAGATCTTACTAACCTCAGTGTGTCGAAGAACCTCCCTAACCTGTGTAGAGAAGTAACGTTCCAGAAGAGCCTCAACCAACTGGTCTTCTTTGCTATTCTCTATCCACAACCGGAGTGAGTGTGGGCTCACACGTACAACTCTTCCACCGGTGACTCTCCTTCCAACCAATAGAGAGAACCCAAAGCTAGTGTTCGTGATTTGTAAACAAAAGCTCTCAGGGAGTTTTCAGATGCTCACTAGAAGAGTATCACTCTTAATCTCTCAAATTGATCTGAGTAAATCATGAGACTCACTCTTTTTTTATAGCTATTGGTCCTGGGGTCAGTCCATATTAGATTAGGTCTCAAAAACTCGAAACAGAATCAAGCTCGGATCAATATCAAATAAGATCCGCATAAAAGGCATAATATTATCTCCCGTTGATTGGCAGGCCAAACATTCTGATCGGTAGGCCGAATAGGCCAGTTCGGCAGGCCGACCACGTCATTCGGCAGGCCGAACTCCCAAGAAAAAATCTCCACGAATCTTTTATTTTCCACCCGAGATTCTAAAGGATAAAGTCTCAATTTTGATTCAAATAACCCAATAGAGAAGTTATCTGATCAAAACAAACTTTATCAAGATAACTCTAAGAAAATAAATCAATTCACAATAATTCTACAAGTTTATCTTGTTCTAATTTGTCCAAAATTAAAACAATCGATAAACAGACAAGAATTATCTGATCGCAATAATTCAACAAGTTTATCTTGAACTAATTTCTTACAAAATTAATTCAACCGATAAACAGACATGAATTATTTGATTCTTAAAAATTTTAAACCAATCCGATAAATCCGACATAAGTCACCAATTATTGGAAAAGCACGCCGTGTCGTTACAGGACTTTGTGAGCTAGCAAAGGGGACCAAAATGGATTTATAAAGTTCAAGCTCATGATAATTATGAAACCCAATATCCCAGATATATATTTCACAATTATCAACTCCAACGCTACTCCACTAAAAGCTTGGAGCTGCACTCTCAAACTTTATAAAATTACGAAGCTCGTGTAGCTATGTCTCCATGACATATCATAGTGTATCGCATCTCCATATGATCATCCATATTCGGTTTAAGGACAAGTTCTGTCTTACCTTCCCGACTATTTTTATCTTACGTTCCATTATCTCACCATTAGAAAACTTACTATCCAAAGATAGTACCATTCGGTTACACCTATGTATCCAAATGGTTGAGCGCTCCAGTTTTCCAATTACAAGACAACGCATATAAGAGGATATCATTACTCCTAAAGAGGAGCTATGGATTTCATATCTATGAATAACAAGTCTACGCCATCAAGAGTCATGCCTCCAACGTACCGGTATGCATACCACTATTGAGATGTGGGTGTCACCCTTTGGCACATCAAATGACATAAGTCGAGACAACGGACCCACTATTCATCTCAGGATTAAGATACAATACAAATGACTATCTAAAGTGAGTCGATTTGCCAAGACAGAATTATTAATGCAAATCAATTCACTTTATGTCCATATCCAACACATCGTCACTTATGACAACGTGCCAATGTTTCTATTCATGGAGTCCAACTCCGATGGTCAAGACAAACCATCTCTCAAAAGGGATATAAACAACATAACAATCTTTACATGAATAAAGCTCCCAACTTTATTCCCTCGATTACGGATCATATGTTTTAGATCGTCACCTTAAGAATCGTGTCTTCCGCATAATCAGTCCATCATATGCCCAATTCTTAAGGTTTAGACTGACAGTCTTAGACTACTGTTTACTTATTATACATTCAACAAATATGAACGCAAAGAGGACAAGATTTGGTATATATAAAAGAATAAATTCTTTATTGATAAAAATGTCTCCAAAAACGTATTACATTTTTACTCCTTAGGGCACACATGTCTAACACTACTCATGACCTCGAATTAGCAGCCGTAGTTTTTGCAATGAAGATTTAGAGGCATTACTTGTATGGAGTTCAATGTAAGATCTTCACTAATCATCAAAGTTTAAAGTACTTCTTTACTCAGAAGGACTTTAATATGAGATAGTGGATATGGCTAGAGCTGGTCAAGGATTACAATTGTGAAATCCTTTATCATCCAGGAAAGGCTAATCGAGTGGCTGATGCTTTGAGTAGGAAGACGGTCGCAACGTTGATGTCATTACATGCAATGTCTCAGCCTTTGAGGAAAGAAATTCTAGACTTCAGTTTAGAAATCATAACAGGACAACTTTCAGCTCTGACTCTTACTCCATCATTGTTTGATGAGATTAGGAGTAAGCAAGATGAAGAGGTAAGCCTTGCAAGGATTAAGCAAGAAATCAAGGAAGGGAAATGTGAAGATTTTGGTATTGTAGATGATGGAACTTTATATCACAAGAACCGCTTATGTGTTCTCAATGTTGATGGTTTAAGGGAAAGAATCTTAGCAGAAATTCACGATACTCCTTACTCAATTCATCCAGGTGCAATAAAGATGTACAACAATCTAAGGGACAGTTTTTGGTGGTTTAGAATAAACTATGACGTTGCAATGTATATGAAAAAGTGTTTGACATGTTAGCAAGTCAAAGTTGAACACCAAAGACCTAACAGAATGGGAATGGGAAGAAATTACGATGGATTTCATTACTGGTTTGCCCAAGACTATAAATGGATATGACGCTATTTAGGTCGTTGTCGATCGACTGACAAAGACGACACATTTCATCCTTGTTAAGATTACTTACTCTATAGAGCGATTAGCAGAACTTTATGTTAAGGAGATAATATGACTTCATGGAATTCCAAAGTTTATCATCTCTAATCGTGATGGCCGATTCACATCCAAATTCTAGAAAAGTGTACAAACTGCAATGAGAACTAAGTTACACTTCAACATGGCTTTTCACCCTTAGACTGATGGCCAGACAGAAAGGATGAATTTGATCTTAAAAGATATGCTTTAGGCCTATACTCTCAACTACAAGACCAATTGGTGTAAAGTGTTACCATTAGCAAAATTTGCTTATAACAACAACCACCAGGCGACAATTGGAATGGCACCTTATGAGGCATTATGTGGGCAGAAATGTAGGTCGCCTATATGTTGGCATGAAGCTAGTGAAAAGAAGATGATGGAAAGGGTTGACGATGACGAGATTGACTTTGTCAATGAAACTTCTGAGATGATAAAGTTGATAAGGAAGAGAATTGAGTTCACTCAAAGCTGTTAGAAGTGCTAAGCTGATAAGAGAAGAAGGCCCTTAGAATTTGTTGTAGGAGATTCTATGTTCTTAAAGATTATGCCAATGAAAGGAGTTATAAGGTTCGGAAGGAAAGGAAAGCTGAGCCCAAGATTCATCGGACCCTACGAAATTGTGAAGTGGATAGGTAAGGTGGCTTATCTGTTGGAAAAATAGTACACAGTGGAATTTTAAAAATTTTATATCAAAGTATTTTCTAAAACAAAAGTTTGACATGCTATATGCATAAATTAACTAGATCTTACTAACCTTTGAATGCCGAAGAACTCCCACAATCTATGAAGAGAAGTAACATTCCAGAAGAGCCTCAACCGACTGGTCTTCTTTGCTATTCTCTATCCACGATTGGAGTGCGTGTGGGCTCACACGTACAGCTCTTCCTCTAGGTGACTCTCCTTCCAACCAATTGAGAGAACCCGAAGCTAGTGTTCGTGATTTGTAAACTAGAGCTCTCAGGGAGTTTCAGATTCTCACCAGCAAAGTATCTCTCTTAATCTCTCAATTGATCTAATTAACTTATGAGACTTATTCCCTATTTATAGATGTTGGGTCTAGGTTCAGTCCTTATCAGATAGGGTCTCAAAAATTTGAATCAGAATCAAATTCGGATCAATATTTAATGAAATCTGCATAAAAACGCGTGATCCTTTTATCGCACATTGGTAGGCCGAACTTGCCCCATCAACAGGCCAAACTTGAGGATCGGCATGCCAAACAGCCAAAAAAAGATCTCAGCAAATCTTGTATTTTTCACCCGAGATTCTATAGAATAAAGTCTTAGTTTTAATTTAAATAACCCAATGGATAAGTTACCTAATTAAAACAACATTATCTAGATAATCTCTAGGAAAATAAATGAATTCCTAATAATTCTACAAGTTTATCTTGATTTAATTTATTGAAAATTAAATCAACCGATAAACAAACAAGAATTATCCGATCCCAATAATTCAACAAGTTTATCTTGAATTAATTTTATCACAAAATTAATTCAACCAATAAATAGACATGAATTATTTGATTCTTCTAAATTTCAACCAATCTAATAAATCTGACATAAGTCACCAATTATTGAAAAAACACGCCGTATCGTTACATGATGTTGTGAGCTAGCAAAGGGGACCAAATGGCCTTATATAGTTTAAGCTCTCGATAATTACGAAACCCAATATCCTAGATATACATTTCATAATTATCAACTCTAACGCTACTCCACTAAAAGCTTAGAGCTGCACTCTCAAACTACATAGAATTACGAAGCCCGTAGTCCACATGACATATCATAGTGTATTGTATCCCCATAAGATTATCTATAACCGGCTTAAGGACAAGTTTTGTCTTACCTTCCCAATTATTTTTTTTTATCTTGCGTTCCATTATCTCACCATCGGAAAACTTACCATCCAAAGATAGTATACCATTCAGTTACACCTATGTATCCAAATGGTTGAGCGCTCTAGTTTTCCAATTATAGGATAACACATATAAGAGGATATCACTACTCCTAAAAAGGAGTTATGGATTCCATATCTATGAATAACGGGTCTACACCACCAAGAGTCATGCCTCCAACGTACCGGCATACATACCACTATTAAGATGTGGGTGTCACCCTTTGGTATATCAAAAGACACAAGTCATGACAACGGGCCCACTATTCATCTAAGGATTAAGATACAAAACAAATGATTGTTTAAAGTGAATCGATTTGCTGAGATAGAATTATTAATCTAAATCAATTCACTTTATGCCCTAATCCAACACATTGTCACCTATGACAACGTGCCAATGTTTCTATTCATGGAGTCCACCTCCGATGGCCAAGACAAACTATCTCACAATAGGGATATAGACAACATAACAATCTTTACATGAATAAAGTGCCCAACTTTATTCCCTCGATTGCGGATCTTATGTTTTAGACTGTCACCTTAAGAATCGTGTCTTCCGCATAATCTATCCATCATATGCCTAATTCTTAAAGGTTTAGACCGATAGTCTTAGACTTTTATTTGCTTAACATACATTCAACAAATATAAACGTAAAGAGGACAAAATTTGGCATATAAACAATACATAAATTCTTTATTGATAAAAATGTCTCCAAAAACTTATTACATTTTTACTCCTTAGGGCATACATGTCTAACATTCTCCCACTTGTACTAAGTGAGTAAATATGACAAATCTCGCATCCTTATAGCTTCCATATGACTCTCGAAGACTCTCCCAATAAGTGTCTTCGTAAATGGGTCAGCTAAATTATCCTTTGACACGATCTTGCACACCGTGACATGCCCTCCCTCAATGAAGTCCTTTATCACATGATACTTCCAATCAATATGCTTACTCTTCTTAGGAAATCTTGGTTCCTTAGCATTAGCTACCGCCGTACTGTTATTACAGGACAGTGATACCACCTTATCCATGCCAGGATCTATCTCAAGATCCCCAAGGAACTTGCGGAGCCTACACTACTTCTTTCAAAGCATCACTAGTTGCCACATACTCAGCCTCCATCGTTAAATCTAAAGTGCAATCTTGCTTCACACTTCTCCAACTGATGGCACTGTCGCCTAGAATAAACACAAAGCCCGAAGTCAATTTCCTAGAATCTAGACAGGATTGAAAATCTGAGTCAGTATATCTTAGAGGAGTCAAGTCCTCACCTGAATATACAAGCATCTACCCTTGAGTCCTTCTTAGGTACTTGAAAATATGCTTTACTGCAACCCAATGGTTCAGTCCTGGATCCGCCTGAAATCGACTTACAATCCTGACTGCATAACAAATATCCGGTCGTGTGCAAAGCATGGCATACATGAGACTGCCCACTTTCAAAGCATAAGGCACCTTTTTCATGTATTCTATTTCTTCCTCAGACTTTGGAGAGTCTTTCTTAGAAAGAGTAATTTCAGACCTAGATGGTTGCCCACCTTTCTTGGAATCCTGCATTGCAAACCTCTTGAGAATTTTATCTATGTAGCCGGCCTAGGACAAAGCAATCATTTTGTTCTTCTTATCTCGAAAGATCTAGATACCGAGAACAAAATTAGCCTCACCCAAGTCTTTCATGTCAAACTGCTTGGTCAACAATAATTTGACTGATGACAATGCCCCAACATCATTGCCTATTAGTAGAATGTCGTCTACATAGAGCAGTAGAAAAACCACCTTCCCATCCTTAATGTGTTTGTAAACACATGGCTCATCCACATTTTGTGAGAACTCATGAGTCTTGATCACTTAATCAATTCTTATGTTCCAAGAACAAGAAGCCTGCTTAAGTCCATAAATTGACTTTAGGAGCTTACAAACCTTACTCTCTTGACCCTTGACCTTGAACCCGTCTGGTTGTTCCATATAAATGGACTCATCAAGATAGCCATTTAGAAAAGCTGTCTTGACATCCATCTGTCAAATCTAAAAGTCAAGAGCGGCAGCTATAGACAAGAGAATCTGAATGGACTTAAGCATGGCCACAAGCGAAAAGGTTTCCTCATAATCGATTCCTTCCTTTTGCATATAATGCTTAGCTACTAGTCTAGCCTTAAAGGTTTTGACCTTTCCATCCACTCCTCTTTTCCTCTTGTAGATCCACTTACACCCTATGGGTTTTATCCCTTTAGGAAGATCCATAAGTTCCCAGACCTGATTAGTCTCCATAAACTTCATCTCTATGTTCATGGCCTCTGTCTAGAGTTTTGAATCAACATCCTCCATAATCTCAGCATAAGTATAAGGATCCCTATCATGTTCATCCGGTTCAGCCAAAAAGACCTCCCCATTGAACATATACCTCTCAGGTTGACGCCCGATCCTCCCACTACGCCAAAGCCCCTTAGGTTGTTATTCAGGTTCATTTGGTTTTTCTACACTAATCGGAACAGTTTCATTCGGAACCTTTGGAGTGATCGGATCACTCATTAACTCCTCAAGCACCACTTTGTTTTGTGGCTTAAATTCGTCCATGTAACTCTCCTCAAGGAAAGTTGCATTAGTTGAAACCACGACTTTATTTTCCTTTGGGTTATGGAAATAACCCCCTTTATTCCCTTTTGGATATCCTACAAACACGCAAACTTCCGAATGTGTTTTCAACTTATTTGCATCCTTAAACAGGACATGAGCCGGACATCCCCATATGTGAATATGGTTTAAGGATGTCTTCCTGCCATCCACAACTTGTGAGGAGTTTTAGGGACTAATTTTGAAGGCAGATTGTTGAAAAGATAACTTGCAGTTTGTAGTGCATATCCCCAAAAGGACAAAGGTAATGATGAATAACTCATCATGGACCTTATCATGTCTAATAAAGTCCTATTCCTTCTCTTCGCTACGCCATTCTGCTGCGGCATGCCTAGCATAGTCAAATGGGATAAAATCCCATTATCTAATAAGTGTCCCAAGAACTCATCGGAAAGGTATTCTCCACCTCGATCGAATTGAAGTGCCTTTATGGGTCTACCCAATTGCTTTTCTACTTCAGCCTGAAACTCCTTGAACTTATCAAAAGTTTTGCTTTTGTGATGCATCAGGTACACATACCCACACCTTGAGTAATTGTCAATAAAAGTGACGAAGTACTCATACCCTCCTCAGTGCCCAAATGTTCATTAGTCTGCAAACATCACTGTGCACAAGTTCTAGAACCCCTTCAGCCCTATTGCCCTTAGACTCGTATGGTCTTTTGGTCATTTTACCCTCCAAATAAGATTCACAATGAGGTATAGATTCCACCTTTAAATGATTTAAAGGTCCATCCCTTACCAACCTTTGAATCCTATTCAGATTAATATAAACAAGGTGCAAATGCCAAAGATAAGTCTTATTAGAGTAAGAAGTTTTAAGTCTTTTAGAGTTATTATCATTTATCTCAGCATTAATCAGTAAGTCCATCTTAGGTTTGATAAAATATAGATTATTGTGCATCCATCCAGAATAGATAAAAGATTTATTTTTACGAATCACCACTTTATCATTAAAAGAAACCAAATAGGAGTCTTTAAATAAATAAGCTATAGAAATTAAATTCCTTTTAAATTTAGGAACATAAAAACAATCTTGCAAAATTAAATTCCTATAATTATCAAAATAAAGATGGACATCTCCCACTGCTTCCGCTAAGACCAAGGATCCATCACTCATCCAAAGCGTGAAGTCTTCATGTAGTTGACTTCTCGTTTCTTTGAACCCCTACAGAGAAATACAAACATGATTAGTTGCACTGGAATCTATGACCCAAATGTCATTGGATTCCTCAACCAAACAAGTTTCTAAATACAGAAGATCACACCTACCTCCTTTGGAAAGGAAGTCCTTACATTGCTTTTTGATGTGCCCGACCTTCCCACAGAAGAAGCACTTAAGCTTCTTCGGGTTCTTCTTCTTCTTCTTCTTCTTGCTCTTGTTGTTAGCAGGAATAGAAGACTTCCCATTTTTGGGCCATTGCTTCTTTTGATTCCTAGAATTGGGGTTGGAACCAAAAGCAGCTACCATATTGGCCTTTCCACCAGCAGGAGACTCCCTGATCAGCAGTTCAAACTCCTGTAACTATTTCATTAATTCCGTTAAGGTCATATCCTATCTATTGCTTAAATTAAAAGTAGCTCTAAACAGAATAAATTCCTCTGACAAAGTCTCAAAGACCATAGTCATCTGACTTTCAGCATCTATGTCGGCTCCATTAGTTTGAGCCTCAGCGAGGTAACCCATGACCAACATCATGTACTCCTTTATAGATGTCCCTGGCCTCTACTTACAATTAAGAAGTTTTTGAAGCGGCCCTTGCCGCTTTGTTATGGCTGGCCTCCAAACATATCTTCAAGATTATCCAAGATCTACTTCAGAGTCTCATAATCTTCGTGTTGAGCCTGCAGCACGTTATTTATGCTAGCCATAACACATTAGCGGGCCTGATCGTTTGCATCTTTCTAGCGATCATACAATTGGAATTGTTCATTAGTGGAATCTCCTATAGGCTCGGGAGGACAAGGGGTTGTTAGGACAACTTTCAGTTTCTCAAAGGAGAGGACGATATCCAGGTTTCGTTTCCAATCATTATAATTCTCTTCGTTTAATACATTTTTGTCAAGTATCGAAGATAACGCGTTTTTAGACATTTTTAATCTACAATAAAGAAACATATACCAAACATAAGCAAATATATCATAATAATTTAGTAAGATAACACAATCATGTAAAAACATACAAATGTGTTTATTTGTTAAAACTTTGAAAATATCACAATCTTACAACGATAATTCCCAACTCAGAATTCAACAAGCTCCTAGGGAAGTTAGGCCGAATTCAATCAGGAACACGGATCCCCTCTTGATTAATATATGCCATCCAGGACCTGTATGATCCAGCATATATTAATAATCGTTTCTTTGGCCATTAATTCTATTAACAGAGCTCCTACGGGAGGTTAATAATAAAATTAACGTGAGTGTATAACTATTATTTCAATATTTTATCTATGATTTATAATCACCACCTAGGGGTGTGCAACCATAAATCATGCTAAAATACCTTATTCTCTCAGAGATCTAATCTGGTACATGATAGAAATCCCTTTCTACGGCTTGGGACCACCATGTTCTTCCTATGGACCAATGATAGAGGCCGTAGGTCCTCTCTTCTAAAACCTTCTCCCACTCAATCTTTTGAAATCAAGGTTTTATTTTAAAAACATGCATGACCAATTTTAATATGAGCGGCACTCCCTATTCTATATGACATGTTATCAATATACATGGAAAATCATATTATAATGCAGACAAGCAAAGCAATCAAGCAAAGCTACAAGCATAATAATAATAACTATAATATTATGGTTCCACCCTAGAGAATAGAAAAAAAATTCACAAGAGAAGAATCGAAAGATATTATCGATTCTTCATTCTTGAATCCTCAAGTTGTATCATTCTTCATGTAATGTCCATCTTCAAGTGTTCAATCCCGTATGAATCGAATACTTCATATTTCTGGTCTTTTCCAAATTCAATGTTTTTCAGAATTGTCCCAAAAATAAAATTAAAACTGCATTGAAAAACTACACCTTTTTGGAGAATTTTCAGCTCTCTACCAACAAGCTGCCGGTCTTGACCATCAGCCTGCCAAACTTCATAGATCGGCTTGCCAATTCAAGACAGATCGGCCTGCCGAATAGAAGTTCGGCCTGCCGCCAGAGCCACCTGATTTCTACCCCATTGTCGGCCTACTGAACCTTACATCTGGCCTGTCGATTTGCGACCATTAGCTTGGCGAACTAGATGGTTCGACATGCCGATAGCACAAAAAACACCCTTTTTAGAAAATACAATTTTTAATGCAATTCATCATTTTTTTTCAACAATTCAAAAACATAAAATTAGAGACTCAGGAATACCTGGGAGCGCCATCATCTATCTTCTAGATACATCTTCTTCGAATGGTTATTTTATTACAAAATTCTTACAAATTGAAAAACAAATAATAATTTCTAGATAGAGATGATAGTCCGTCATCTAATTACATAAAAAACCTAGATACACATTCTAACCTCTAAGGAACCAAAACCGGTATAAATTAATTAATTAATAATTAATTAAATAACCATTTAATCAACCATAATTAATTAATGAACATTCACCACATAATACATGACAACATAAAAATATATAAAAACCTAGAGTGCCAACTCTCTATAAAATTAAATTCAAGCATAGGAGAGATTAAGATCACAAAATTTATACATAGAGTATGATCACAAACTCATAAATTTATGTAAAAACTATGGGTCTGATACCAATTGTTAGAAAAATAGTACGCAGTAGAATTTTAAAAATTTTATATCAAATTATTTTCTAAAACACAAGTTTGACATGCTGTATGCATAAATTAACCAGACCTTACTAACCTTTGAATGTCGATGAACTCCCGCAATCTATGAAGAAAAGTAACATTCCAGAAAAGCCTCAACCTACTAGTCTTCTTTGCTATTCTCTATCCATGATCAGAGTGAGTGTGGGCTCACATGTACAGCTCTTCCTCTAGGTGACTCTCCTTCCAATCAATTGAGAGAGCCCAAAGCTAGTGCTCATGATTCATGAACAAGAGCTCTCAGGGAGTTTTAGATTCTCACTAGCAAAGTATCTCTCTTAATCTCTTAATTGATCTAAATAACTTATATAACTTACTCCCTATTTATAGAGGTTGGGTCTAGGGTCAGTCCTTATCTGATTAGGTCTCAAAAATTTGAATCAGAATCAAATTTGGATCAATATATGATAAAATTCACTTGAAAACGTGTAATCTTTTTTTTCACTCATTGGCAGGCCAATTTGCCTAATCGACAGGCAGAACTTGCCCCATCGGCATGCCAAACTGCCGAAAAAAGTTCTCAGCGAATCTTTTATTTTCCACCTGAGATTCTATACGATAAAGTCTCAATTTTAATTCAAATAGCCCAATAAAAAAGTTATCTAATTAAAACAAATAATCTCCTAGGAAAATAAATGAATTCTTAATAATTCTACAAGTTTATCTTGATTTAATTTATTGAAAATTAAATCAACTGATAAACAGATAAGAATTATCCGATCTTAATAATTCAACAAGTTTATCTTGAATTAATTTTATCACAAAATTAATTCAACCGATAAACAGACATGAATTAGTTGATTCTTCCAAATTTCAACCAATCTAATAAATCTGACATAAGTCACCAATTATTGAAAAAACACGTTATATCGTTATAGGATGTTGTGAGCTAGCAATGGGGACCAAATGGACTTATATAGTTCAAGCTCTCGATAATTATGAAACCCAATATCCTAGATATACATTTCATAATTATCAACTCCAATGCTACTCCACTAAAAGCTTAGAGCTGCACTCTCAAACTATATAGAATTAGGAAACCCATATAGTTAAGTCTCCATGACATATCATAGTGTATTGTATCCACATTAGATTATCCATAACCGACTTACGGGCAAGTTCTATCTTCCCTTTTCGATTATTTTTTTTATGTTACATTCCATTATCTCACCATCGAAAAACTTACCATCCAAAGATAGTATACCATTTAGTTACACCTATGTATCCAAATGGTTGAGCGCTCTAGTTTTTCAATTACAGGATAACGTATATAAGAGGATATCACTACTCTTAATGAGGAGCTATGGATTCCATATCTATGAATATAGGTCTACACCATCAAGAGTCATGCCTCCAATGTACCGACATGCATACCACTATTAAGATGTGGGTGTCACCCTTTGGTACATCAAAAGATGCAAGTCAAGACAACGGGCCCACTATTCATCTTAGGATTAAGATACAATACAAATGATTGTCTAAAGTGAATCGATTTGTTGAGACAGAATTATTAATCCAAATCAATTTACTTTATGTCCTGATCTAACACATCGTCATCTATGACAACATGCCAATGTTTCTATTCATGGAGTCCACCTCCGATGGCCAAGACAAACCATCTCCTAACAGGGATATTGACAACATAACAATCTTTACATGAATAAAGTGCCCAACTTTATTCTCTCGATTGCGGATCTTATGATTTAGACCGTCACCGTAAGAATCGTGTCTTTTGCATGATCTGTCCATCATATGCCCAATTCTTAAAGGTTTAGACCAACAGTCTTAGACTTTTGTTTGCTTAACATACATTCAACAAATATGAACGTAAAGAGGACAAAATTTGGTATATAACAATAAATAAATTCTTTATTGATAAAAATATCTCCAAAAACTTATTACATTTTTACTCCTTAGGGCATACATGTCTAACATTATCTGTTGAGTTTGCCATCGGCAATGTCAGCTATTCATGTGTGTTTCACGCTTCAACACTCAAAAAGTATGTTCTAGTTCCTACACTTGTGATTAAGCCACAGGTAATTGAAATACGAGAAGACCTTAGTTACGAAGAAAAGCCTATGGAGATTTTGGATTAGAAAACCAATATCTTGAGGAATAAAGAGATTCCTTTAGCCAAGGTCTTATGGCAGAATCACCAAGTAGAAGAAGCTACGTAGGAACGGAAAGATGAAATGAGAGCCAAGTATCTGTAATTGTTCTGAGTTTTGAGGATGAAACTCTTATAAGGTGAGCAGAATTGTAATACCTGCTATTTTCATGTAATGATTAATGATAGATATTTAACAATATTAAGTGTTTTCTTCATGAAATAATGTTGCTGACCACTTGATTTTCAGTATGATGGCAGGTGACAGTTATGTGGAATTGATGTGCTCAAGGTGTTCATGTCATTTATAATGTATGCATAATAAATATCAAATGTTGTATTTGTGTGTGCTAATATATATGGTACTACGGCAGGCCAAATTGTTTTTCCAGAACAGCAGGCCAAACCCCTTAACTTTGGCAAGCTAAATTGAGCCATTGGCAGGCCGACTGCTGACGAAAAATCAGCAAATAATTCTCAAAATTTTGTGGCATTAATGATTAATTTGATTTGTTGTGAAAAATTCTAAATAATGAATATATTTTTTATCTTTTTCCTTATCCATGTTAGGGAAGGTTTGACTTTTTTAAAAGATAATTTGATTTTGTGATGAGGTTTCCTAATTTGAAAAGATGAGATTTGGTAGTTAGAGCAAACCTTGGACTTTTTCCTTATTCCTCCTCATCATACACGCATACTCCCTTATTTTTAAAGAAAATCTGTTTCAAATATAGAGAATTTTTGACACACCTTATAACATTTTCATACACGCATATCACTCTCTCTTTCTCAAAATCATTTTCTCTTCTCCCTCTCTCTAAAATTTTCTCAGACACTTTCCTTCTCTCTCTACGTTTTTCTTCCCTTTCTCTCCCTTATTTTTCCTACAAATATTTGAATGAAATATTGGGTTTTCTCTTCTATGAATTCAAGGAAAGCTTGAGAAGAATTGTTTTGAGGTAAGAAACTCATTTTAGGTTATTTCTAAAATTTTATTCACCCTTTAATCCGACCCCCATAACTTTGTCTATGGATGTCCGTTTGCTATGAAATTTTTTTATGATATTTATGTATGTGTTATGTGTTGTTCCTCAAAGTTTCATGCCATTTGGAATTTTCTATGTCTATTTTAATGTTTATGATGTCCAAAGTTGGATTTGTCATGTTTGGTTTAGGATTAGCTATCCCTCTCCTTTCATGACGGTGCACCTATGATGATGATAATAGTACAACACTTGGGCCTCAAAGATAAAATGAATGAAGTTTTAATATAGATAATGTAATGAAAAATATGCTCCGTATGAAATGGTGCCAAGTGCACTACTATGTTGATGATGATTATGACTATGATGTTGTATAAAGATGTTCATAAAATGTTTTAAGTTGTGAGATAGGATGGTGTACTTACTAAACTTTTGCTTACTTAGTTTATGATCATGTTGCAGATAAAGGTAAGAGGATCATGGAATAGGTGGAGGACAAGGATGGGCATGTGAGTAAGAAATGATGGATTGAAAATGAAAGAACGCCAAGAAAGAACTTTAAAGTTTATGAACTGTATTTCTATTTCTTTATATGTTTATTTTTTGCACTTTGATGTAATAAAACTTGTTTTACGTTATTCTTGATTTTGTAGAAGATCGCCCTTTCGATCATTATGGATTGGACTGTCGATGTTGGTTTCAGCATACCGATCCAAGTGATTTAAAACTTTGATTTTGTATAACCCTAGACGACTTGTTGATGGTTGAAGTTCGGACTGCCAGCCATGTTCGGCCTGTCGGTGTCTGAAGTTTGGCCTACCAAACTATGAAAATAGAATTTAAAGGTTGTTTTAATTTTTATTTAAATTATGGTCTCATTATTTTGGTGTTGATAGACTATTTAAGAAGTATATATATATATATATATATAAGTAGTTTAATAAATTTTTTAAAAAAAAAAGAAAAAAAATTGTATGGATCTTGGGGATATGTGTTTGTTTTTTAATTTGAATAGTTTATCTGAAATAACTGTAACAAGGATAAATGTAATGACATCTGTGACGTCTATAAGGAGGGTTACAATCTTTGTCCTTTTGGGGATGCACTACATACCACATGTTATCTTTTCAATAATATGCCTTCAAAATTGGTTCCTAAAACTCCTCACAAGTTGTGGATGGGTAGGAAGACATTCTTAAACCATATTCGCATATAGGGATGTCCGACTCAAGTCCTGTACAATGAAGCGAATAAGTTGGACACACGTTTAGAAGTTTACAAGTTTGTAGGATATCCAAAAAGGACAAAAAGGGGTTATTTCTATAATCCAAAAGAAAATAAAGTCGTGGTTTCAACGAATGCAACATTCCTTAAGGAAAATTACATGAACAACTTTAAGCCTCAAAGTAAAGTAGTACACGAGGAATTGGCGAATGATTCGATTACTTCAAGGGTTTTAGTTGAAACCAATCAAATCAATGTAGAAAAACTGGCCAAACAACAACCTAGGGAGCTTCAGCGTAGTGGGAAGATCAAGCATGGACCTAAGAGGTATATGTTCAATGGTGAAGCTTGCATGGCTAAACTAGTTGAACATGACAGGGATCCTTGCACTTACACAAAGGCTATGGAAGATGTTGATTCAAAGCTTTGGACCGAAGCTATAAACACTGAGATGAAGTCTATGGAGACTAATCAAGTCTAAGAACTTATGGATTTTCCTAAAAGGGTAAAACCTATAAGGTGTAATTAGATTTACAAGAGAAAGAAATGAGCAGATGGGAAAGTCAAAACCTATAAGGATAGACTAGTACTGAAGGGATACATGCAAAAGGAAGGAATTGATTACGAGGAAACCTTCTCGCCTGTAGCTATGCTTATGTCCATCTGTATTCTCTTGTCCATAACTGCCATTCTTAACTATAAGATTTGAAAAATGGATGTCAAGATGGCTTTCTTAAATGGCTATCTTGATGAGTCCGTATATATGATATAGCCAGACGGGTTCAAGGTTAAGGGTCAAGAGAGAAAGGTCTATAAGCTACTAAAATCTATTTATGGACTTAAGCAGGCTTCCCATTCTTGGAACATAAAATTTGATTAGGTGATCAAGACTTTGTTGAAAAAATAGTGCGTAGTAGAATTTAAAAAATTTTACATCAAAGTATTTTGTAAAACATAAGTTTGACATGCTAAATGCATAAATTAACTAGATCTTACTAACCTTTGAATGCCAAAGAACTCCAGCAATCTGTGAAGAGAAGTAACATTCCAAAAGAGCCTCAACCAACTAGTCTTCTTTGTTATTCTCTATCCACAATCGGAGTGAGTATGGGCTCACATGTATAGCTCTTCCTCTAGATGACTCTCCTTCCAACCGATTAAGAGAACCCAAAGCTAATGCTCTTGATTTGTGAACAAGAGCTCTTAGGGAGTTACAGATTCTCACCAGCAGAGTATCTCTCTTAATCTCTCAATTGATCTAATTAACTTATGAGACTTATTCCCTATTTATAGAGGTTGGGTCTAGGTTCAGTCCTTATTAGATAGGGTCTTAAAAATTCGAATCAAAATCAAATTCAAATCAATATCTAATGAAATCTGCGTAAAAATGTGTGATCCTTTTATCACACATCGACAGGCCGATCTGCCTAATCGGCAGGCCGACCTTGCCCCATCAGGCAGGCCCAACTTGAGGATCGACATGCCGAACTGTCGAAAAAAAATCTCAATGAATCTTTTATTTTTCACCTGAGATTCTATAGGATAAAGTCTCATTTTTAATTCAAATAACCCAATGGATAAGTTATCTAATTAAAACAACTTTATCTAGATAATCTCTAGGAAAATAAATGAATTCCTAATAATTCTACAAATTTATCTTGATTTAATTTATTCTAAAATTAAATCAACCGATAAACAAACAAGAATTATCCGATCCCAATAATTCAACAAGTTTATCTTGAATTAATTTTATCACAAACTTAATTCAACTAATAAACAGACATGAATTATTTGATTCTTTCAAATTTCAACCAATCTAATAATTCTAACATAAGGTACCAATTATTGGAAAAGCACGCCTTATCGTTATAGGATGTTGTGAGCTAGCAATGGGGACCAAATGGACCTATATAGTTCAAGCTCCCGATAATTACGAAACCCAATATCCCATATATACATTTCATAATTATCAACTCCAATGCTACTCCACTAAAAGCTTAGAGCTACACTCTCGAACTACATAAAATTGCGAAGCCCGCATAGCTAAGTCTCCATGATATATCATAACGTAACGTATCCCTATAGGATTATCCATAACCGGCTTAAGGACAAGTTTTGTCTTACCTTCCTGATTATTTTTATCTTACGTTCCATTATCTCACCATCGAAAAACTTACCATCCACAGATAGTATACCATTCGGTTACACCTATGTATTCAAATGGTTGAGCGCTCTAGTTTTTCAATTACAAGATAATGCATATAAGAGGATATCATTACTCCTAAATAAGAGCTATGGATTCCATATTTATGAATGACTAGGTCTACACTGTCAAGAGTCATGCCTCCAACATACCGACATGCATATCACTATTAAGATGTGGGTATCACCCCTTGGTACATCAAAAGACACAAGTCAAGACAACGGGCCTACTATTCATCTCATGATTAAGATACAATACAAATGATTGCCTAAAATGAATCGATTTGCCAAGACAAAATTATTAGCCCAAATCAATTCAGTTTATGTCCCAATCTAACACATCGACACCTATGACAATGTGCCAATGTTTCTATTCATGGAGTACACCTCCGATGGCCAAGACAAACCATCTCCTAGTAGGGATATAGACAACATAACAATCTTTACATGAATAAAGCGTCCAACTTTATTCCCTCAATTGCGGACCTTATGATTTAGACCGTCACCTTAAAAATCATGTCTTACGCATAAGCTATCCATCATATGCCCAATTCTTAAAGGTTTAAACTGACAGTCTCAAACTTTTGTTTGCTTAACATACATTCAACAAATATGAACCCAAAGAGAACAAGATTTGTTATATAAACAATAAACAAATTCTTTATTGATAAAAAATGTCTCTAAAAACTTGTTACATTTTACTCCTTAGGACATACATGTCTAATAGACTTATGGGTTCGAACGAAACGTGGACGAACAATGTGTTTACAAACACATTAAGGATGGGAGGTGGTTTTTCTACAGCTCTATGTAGTTGACATTCTGCTTATTGGCAATGACGTTGGGGCATTATCATCTATCAAATTATGGTTGACCAAGCAGTTTGACATTAAGGACTTGGATGAAGCTAATTATGTTTTGGGTATCCAAATCTTTCAGGATAAAAACACAAAATCATAGCTTTATCCCACGCTGCATACATAGATAAAATTCTCGAGAAGTATGCAATGCAGAATTCTAAGAAAAGTGGCTAACCATCTAGGACTAGGATTACTCTATCTAGAAAAGACTCTCCAAATTTTGATGAAGAAAAAGAATACATGAAGAAGGTGACTTATGCTTCGATAGTAGGTAGTATTATGTATGCGATGCTTTGCACACAACTAGACATTTGTTATGCAGTAGGGATAGTAAGTTGATTTCAATCAGATCTAGGACCAAACCATTAGATTGCGGTGAACCATATTTTTAGTTACTTGAGAAGGACTAAAGGCTATATGCTAGTGTATTTGGGAAAGGAACTAACACCTCTTGGATACATTGATTCAGATTTCCAATACTAACTAGATTCGAGAAGATCGACTTCTGGTTTTGTGTTTACTCTAGGTGGAGGTGCCATAGTTTGGAGACGTGTTAAGCAAGATTGCACTTTGGATTCAACGATGGTGGTTGAATATGTGGCAGCTAGTGATGCTTCGAAGGAATAGTGTAGCTCTACAAGTTCCTTAGGGATCTTGAGGTAGTTTCTAATATAGATAAGGCAGTATCGCTGTATTGTGATAACACTACAATAATAGCTAATGCTAAAGAACCAAAGTTTCATAAGAGGAGTGAGTATATTCATCGGGCATATCATGTGATAAAGGACTTCACTGAGGTTGGGCATGTAGTAGTACATAAGATTGCATCTAAGGATGATATAGCTGATCCTTTCACAAAGACACTAACTACAAGAGCTTTCAAGAAGCATGTAGAGGCAATGAGGATACAAGATATGTCATATTTACTCACTTAGTGCAAGTGAGAGATTGTTAGACATAGTACCCTAAGGAGTAAAATGTTGTAATATCTTTTTGGAGACATTTTATCAATAAAGAATTTATTTATTATTCATATACCAAAAGTTGTCCTCTTTATGTTGATTTCTATTGAATGTATGATAAGCAAACAAAAGTATGAGACTATCAGTCTAAATCTTTAAGATCATGCATATGATGGATAAATTATAAGGAAGACATAAATTTAAATGTGATGATCTAAATGATAAGATCTGCAATCGAGGGAGTAAAGTTAGATGCTTTATTCATGCTAAGATTGTTATGTTGTCTACATCTCAAATGGGAGATGGCTTGTCTTGCCCATCAGAGTGGGAATCCACAAGTAGAAACATTGCTATATTGTCATAGGTGATGATGTGGTGGATCAGGACAAAAAGTAGAATTGATTTGGTTAATAATTTCATTTGTTCAAATTAATTCACTTTAAAAATCATATGTCTTAATCCTAAAATGATTAATGTGCCCGTATTCTTGACTCATGTCTTTTGATGTATCAAAAGGTGACATCCTGATTTAATGATTGTACATATACCAGTACATCAAAGATATGACTCTTGGTTCGCGTAGACTCATTATTCATAGATATGGGATCCATAGCTCTTTTATAAAGTTAATGATATTCTCTTATATGCATTATCTTTTAATTAGAAGACTAGAGCACTCAACTATTTGGATACATAGGTGTAACTGAATGGTATACTATTTATGAATAATAAGTATTCTAATAATGCAATAATGGAATGTAAGATAAAAATAATTAGAAAAGTAAAATAAAATTTATCCTTAAGCCAATTATGAATATCCTATAGGGATGTGACATATTATGATAATGTCATAGATGGCTAGGTTTTTAGAGCCTTGTAATTTTATATAGTTCAAGAGTATAGCTCTAAGCTTTTAATAGAGTAGCATTACAGTTGATAATAGGGGTGAGTTTTCTTTGTTAGTTAGGTCACCTCAGAAGCATAGAGTGAGTAATCTAGAGAGAGAGATTTGTAACTCCCTGAGTGCTATTGTTCAACATTAAGAACCTTAGCTCTAGGTTTTCTCAAGTATACGACATGTGACCACCCATACTCCGATCGTGGATAGAGATTAGCGAAGAAGACTGGTTAGTTGAGGCTCTTCTATAATCTTCTTCTCTTCACGGATTCTTGTTGCTTTAGGTATACAAAAGAGGTTATAAAATCAATCATTAATTTATATATTTTGCAAGTCAAACTTGTGTTTTGAAAAAGACTCTGATTTAAAATTTTAAAATTCTACTATGTACTTTTTTCCAATAAAGGTCTGCTTGCCAAGCTATAGAGTGGAACACTACGACAAGCAGCAAAATATCGAACTCATGATGGTGGAGCTTGATCTACTAGAAGAGAAGGAGGAGGCCACTTTCATCCGAATTGCAGCTCAGAATCAAGTTGTTGCTTGGTACTACAATGAGCGTGTGCAACCAAAAAGCTTTAAAGTTGGAGACTTGGTCTAATGAAGGTTACCGTTCAATAGGCTAGGCTCGGATCCTTTGGACCAAAATGGAATGGCCTGTTTAGAGTGGTCGGTATTGTTCGACCAGGCACCTGCAAGACTGATGACACTGAAGGAAATGTGCTTGCACTGTTGGAATTAAAACATGAAACGCAGCGGAAGGAACGGATCGTTGACAAACAGAAATTTTCTGAAAACTTTGTTCATCGGGAATAGATATATAATTTTAATTATAGAAAGCTTTAGGAATTTTTTACTAACCTTTTGAAAACTATCAGGGTATCCTAACTTTCCTCTTTGACACCACGATCTTCCAAACCAGGCCTCCACACCAATGGAAATGTGCTTGCACTGTTGGAATTAAAACATGAAACGCAGCGGAAGGAACGGATCGTTGACAAACACAAATTTTCTGAAAACTTTGTTCATCGGGAATAGATATATAATTTTAATTATAGAAAGCTTTAGGAATTTTTTACTAACCTTTTGAAAACTATCAGGGTATCCTAGCTTTCCTCTTTGACACCACGATCTTCCAAACCAGGCCTCCACACCAATGGAAAGACGAGTGGGCGTCAAACTGCAAGAATGAATTTTCCTCACACTTTTCTGAATCTGCTATGTACTCAACACATGAGATAGCAGACCTTTTTCTTTAGAGAAGAACTCTCAGTTTTTCTCTCTAAAAATTACGTGAATAAAAATTACTGAGATAACTGTTATCTCTCCCTTTTTATAACTGAGCCATTAGTAATTTTACTTTCCCCTTTCTTTTCCTTTTTCTTTGTTTCTCGAATCCTTACGTGTGAGATTCCTTATATATATATATATATATATATTCACGTTTACATTCCGTAAACGTTGCTTCCTTTTCTTTATTTATTTTTTTTTTGTTTTTTGGGAACCGAATCAGATTCGGTTCCTTATTTATATAAATATATATATATATATATAAAGGGGAAACGTGACTTTCACGTTTCCTTTCCTTTTTTTATATATTATATTAATATATATTAATATATTATAAAATCTTATATTTATATAAAAAGATTTGGTTCAAAACCATATATATATATATATATATCTAAATCTAAATTCAAAAATAAATCACATTTATTTAAGAATAGATTTTAACAATAATCAATTAATTAACTAATGCTCAGTTAAATGTGATAACATTTATCACATTACATTATGTGTCACAGAGAACATTTTTCTGTGTCACGTTAATAATTCAAGTGTGAAAAAAAATTAATTCAGAATTCAAAAATTCTGAATTAAACATGTATAATTCATTCTATGCAAAAATCCAGTATAGTGTTATAGAAGTGGTATTGGGGACCTATGGACCTATAACCCAAGCTCCAATAAATTTGACATTTAATCAAACTCTTTAATTAATGTGTCAAATTTATTAGTTTCAGTGTTACTCCACTAAAAACCTGAAACTGAACTCTTGAGATTATAGTGAAATTACTCAAAGAAAATTAGCGAGTAGTCCATTGATATAATCATTACATATAAGTCAGTCCTCCATAAATAGTTCATAATAAGAGCTAGGTTCAATTTCCGTTCATCTCTCTTATTACATCTTTATCCTTGAGCTCCAATAATTCTCTAATGAACAATTAATTCATAATCTTATTATGAACGAGCGCTCTACTGTTCAAACCTTGAATTATCACTCAAGAGAACTATTTTTCAAACTTCCATAGGGAAGGAATGGATTCCATATCTGTATAATATTATTCCCAACCATTTATTACTTTATGTTTCCAAGATGCTAAGTTATAATCTGTGCTTAGACAAATCTTACCATGCAAGTCAAAAAACATAATGTAATAAATAGGAGTCTAATAAATACTCAGGATTAAGACTGTCAAATATATGATCATCATAGTGATAAATTTGAATACTCTATTTGTAACGAATGATTATCAGAGATTCACAATTTATCTGGTCCAGTCCTATATAATCTCATTATATAAAGTACCTCCAATCCAATGTCTCTACATTAATAGTCCGGATAATGACTATTTCATTTTAGATGAGATTGGACCATACTTGTAATTTTTAATTAAAGATCTCAAACTTTAATTAATTATTACGGACTATTTAGATTATTATCTATAAATTTTATCCCTAAGCAAATAACACTTATATGCTAAATTTATAGTCACATAAATAATCATGGAATTTTCTTGATGTTTATAAATGTATTCATAATACATATAATCAACCAAAATAATAATAAATGTCATTTTATTTATTTATTAACAATATGTACAATGTCACAGCTTTTAGGGCACCAAGCCCAACATGCACACCCATGGAATGCCGTGCGCTTGAAAATGTTCTACTGCTAGCACAGGCAGATCACCTTTTTTGACTTCTAGCCCTACGTTCTTTTTCTAAAACTATAAAGATCAGCCGACCAGGGCAAAATACAAATGTACAAAAGAAAATGTCAATGAAAAATGAATTCAAAAATTCTTGAGTAAAACACGGGCCAAGACCACCACCCAGGTCGACCTCAGCCTACCTCTTTATAACTCTAAACCTCGAGGAAGTCCAACTAACTCCTGACAATATGAAGCCTCTTTAACTCCCTACAAGGGGATGGTTGGTATAAATCCCGACCATAAATGGACTTAAAACACTAGTCCACTAGTCCAATTGCACTGCAGATATCTGACCAATAGTTATGTTGAGCATTAGTAGAGACCTAGGGACAAAAATCCCAACCACAACCAAACTTGAAAAAATCTTAAAGGATTCAACAAATTTGGGGGGGTATAGGGGCACAACGGCACCATGATACCCCATAAACCCAAGCAAGAGACGTTCTTGCATGGCCAAAAACATAAGCAAAAAAAAAAAGCAAAAGCAAGAAAATTAAAAATATCAATAATCCAAGCATAAGATCTTAGAAAATCATTAGACTTTTATTAAAAATAAAGTCTGGGGGTTGTACAACAACTGGGCACCTCCTATACTTGAGTAGAAGGAAAGAAAATGAAAGAAGAAGAGGATGAGAATTGGAACCCCAAGTCAGGGCTAGGCATTATCTTCATCGTCCAAGTCGACGACATCCTGATCATCCTGCTTCGTCGATGCCAGAGTCTCCTCGTTTCTTGCCTCTTCCTCCCCCACCTTAGGCTCGACGATCAGCGACAATCCATGGCGGCGACCTTGGGATGCTTCTCCAGTAGGTGCTCTTGTAGATCCCTCATCCCGAGGTAGTATTAGTTGGCGAATTCACTGGATAGTTTGAATTCCTCCACCGCCTAGGTCAAACTAGCCAGCAACTCCTCTTGAAAAAACCTATCATATTCCTCCCTTGCCACTAGGTTGCTTCTCATTCTCGAAAGAGATCCATCTGAGCATGTTTGGCCTCCTCCCAAGCTTTCTAAGCTTCCTCCTAAGCCTATTCAACCTTTGCCTTGAGCCCCTCTTGGTCGACCTCGACTCGAGCTAATTTTCTCTTACTCTCCTTGAGCTTCTTCTTGACCTCCTTCTTATCCTCAATGGCCTTCTCGATCTTCTTTAGCTTAACGTTGGCCTAACGCTCGACCCTAAGGTCAGTAAGCTTCAGGGTCACATTGTTCTACAAGATAAAGGAGTTAGTGGAAGCAAAGACAACCCGAAAACGCTTAGAATCCCAAACAAAACTCACTTGGATGATTTACTAGAAAGCCATGTTGTTGTAGTCTTAGTAGGACTAGTTCTGATTGGAGAAGTAGTCCTCCTCAACATGGCCTCTCGAGGTACTCAACCATAAAGGGGTACATCAATTGGCACATCCTAGACAGCTCAGTCGGTAGAGGGACTATTGTGGGAGGCGATGGAGGAGGTAGAGCTGAATCACCTCAACTCATCGAGGCTTCATGGTTTGTTTGCACTAGCGATGGAATGCTCAAAAGGGTAGGTGTTGGGGCTTGCTCGACCCTCTTTCTCTTGGACCTGGCCATGGCCTTGGACTTACTCTGATGGTGGATATCTTTCATCTGCTTCTACCTTTCCTCCTTGGAAAGCTGCTAGGATGACATGTCGATTAAATTTAAAAAAAAAAAGCAAGTCAAATTGAGGTTAGGAATAATAAAAAAAAATTCCTAAGGTCGAGCCTTCGATCCAAAGCTAGCCTAGTGGGTAGAGCAACTTGACCTCGAGGTCTTCATCAGTATTGGGTGGCCCTAAACCAAAGGAGCCACTAGAAGAGTCCTTAGAGCTGGACGATGATGGCTCCCCCACTGGCCACCCAACATAGGAGGTGCTTGGCCCAGGGTCATCGGCGACATTGTGCCCTACAATTGTCACTTGCTCATTTGGCTGAGCAAATGGAACATCATCTCGACTGGGGTTGGTCAAACTAGACCCCCTAAACTAACCATAGTTAGCTAGATTGGTCCTTCGCAATAGAAACGCCTACTGCCAAATAGCCTCAGGCTTGATGTGTAGATCCTCTATTGATGCTAGAAGCCTACTCAGGGCCCACAGCCTCTTCGACCATACGTGCCCTTGCTCGAACCTAGTGGGCACAACTTGATCAACTTGGACTACTTCACCAGACTAGGATAACCAGTTTCCCCCGACATAAAACCAGTCAAACTTCCACAGCTTATCTAAGTCAGAGTTGTCAATGATAAAATCCTTCGTGAACCCAATGAAGTAATAGCATCCGGTCTACTGAAGAAGCTTCTTCATTTTAAACGACTACTTGAATCCCTCCCACGGCATCTCAATCGCGAAATAATACTTCCATAAGATGTACATGCCGATTAGGGAGTGATAGCAGTTTGAGTTAAGTTAAGTAGGGTACATATTTAGGTCGTTCAGTGTGTGGCGAAGAAAAGGGTGAAATGGAAGATAGAGCCCTACTTGAAAGAACTCCACATACAACATGATATACCCCTCTGGAAAATTCATGGGGGTATCCCCATCTCTCGGCAATACCAAAACGATGTCGTCGGGAATCTTATTCTCCTGATGAAGGGCTTCTATCCAGATCGGTGTCATCCCGATGTATATCTCATCACTAACGTCTAGCCGGGCCGGTGTACCCTGTGCGCCACCACACCTTATACTCTAGTTATAATGGCAGGTGGTGCTTCTTCCTCATCCTTAGCATTGCCTCCTTGGATATGTTGTCTCTCCTCGACAGTAGCCACATTGATGGTCAATTTTCCTATTATAGGGGCCTCTACTACGATGCCCAGGCTAGAGGAACTCAACACATTAGCAACTGCTTAGTGGGCGTACTCTTAAGTGGCAACTTGGGACATGCTTGCAGTGGCTGCCCTAATGTGGGGGTCTTGTCCCATGCAAGACCTCTACCCTTAAGCATGTCCAAAAATTCCCTCTCAAGGACCGTTCCTTGCCCCAAGATGAGGATCTCAACAACTGAGCCTCTCTTTCTGGCTTGGTTAGTGTCTCCATGATGTTTACATCTTTGAATGTTGCTCAGTCAATCTTGGTACTATCGCCTGACCAAGAAACGTTTCCTAACTGGCTTTGGGAATCATTCAAATAACTTATGTTTTTGTTTGGAAAATACCTTCTCAAGATTGGTTGTTCATGGAAGACGAGGAGATGCAATAATTGCACCCGTCAAGGAAATAGCTAATCATAGGCTAACACATGTCAGCCGGGCTTGATTAGTTGACCTTTTAAATTCTAAGGTCCCAAAGATAAACCTAAAGATCATTTTTAACCGAGCACCCTCTCCAGGCATAGGACAGAGGCCAAACACCGACTAGGTGCACTAGGGGGCTATTGTTGGGAGTGTGCTCAATGTGCTCTCCTAGAGACACTATCTCAATTTTTCGGCCACACTACTTGGCTAAAGCCTTTACAGACAAATCTATAACTCTCATGTGATTGGCACTTCCTCCCGAAGTGCTCCATAGGGCCCTCGCTAGCCACGACATAAGATGTTGTCTTCTCGAGAAAAACACGTGCTTGGGGTGGCCGAATGAAGCCTGTACCCAGGCATCTACTTGTTTACACAGATCAACACAGGGCCTCCTATCAACCCTTAGATAGAGAGCTGACCTTTTAGGGATTGTGACACTTGTCACCTGCTATTTGACACAACTTGATAAGACACACAAGTCGCAGGTCAAACCCACCTAACACATGGTCCAAGTGGTGGCCTATAAATTGAGTGCATTTACTGCACTTAAAGGTAATGTATTCTTTCCCGTTTAACTTTCCTCCTGAAATTGACTGAACAGGTACCTGACTTGAGTATCAGAGAGTCTTTAGCCGGCACCACACTTGTGTCCCCTTGATCTCTGAAGCATCCCTCTTCTTGTGTAGGTTCACCTTAGGAAGCTAGGGCCAGCTGGGAAGACCGTCTGATCACCGTGTGCAACCACACGTGTGATGTTGATCACCAACAATTTGAAGTAGAGCATCAACAAGGCTCACTAATCTTAAAATGAGCCAAACATACTAGATGGTTTGCCGACGACCCAAAAATCACAAAAGATGGGGGTGAGTGGGTCAACCCTATCAACCCTAGATTGAGGATGGCGATTGCAATTTTGTTGCAACCCCATGACTAAGAGGTCACAACTCCTTTGCTTAGGCAATATCTGTCGTGATGGAATCACGATGGCGATGGGTACAAAGTAGTCATGACCTTGTTGAAACGTGATTCCGTCGATGACAACAAGGGCAAATCTAGAGGTCCCAAGCCCCTTGGGTCGACATTTTGTTAAGGGCGTGATAGAAACCATCACATTCTATTGCCCCCTTGTGACCTTGGGTCAAGATCGTTGCCGCCACCCAAGGCTTGTCGGACTTTCTTGTCCGATTTTGTCTTTTCCTGTTAAATATTTTGAGTTTTATAAATTATATTTTTATGATTGTTACATTAAAAAATGATTAAACATTATTGTGTCTATTTTTGTTTATATAAAGATGTAATTTTACACCATTGATTTTTCATCCAAAGGCTACAAAAAAGGGAAATTGCAACAAAAAAAAACAATTGTTAAAACTTTTAGAAGCAAATATCACATTTGTAAAGATTAGAAATTGATAGACCATATTTAGTTTTAGATATTTAGGTTTCCAATTTTACCTTGCCCCTCTCTCTCTACAACCATTCTCTCCCACCTCTACATCTCTCCTTCCCTTTTCCTCCTCCTCTCTCCTCCTCTTTTGCTGCCTTTGATTTGCAAACAAAACCTGTCCCTATATTCGCCATTGATCCTCCTCAGTCCTCCATTGTCAATCATCCTTGGCTGTCAATCCCTACTCTCGTCGTCAAAGCGCTGTGATTCCGTCGACCTTGTCAGTTCAAAGTGAGACGAAATTCTCACCATTTTATCATGTTTTTGTTTTGAGTATCCGTGTTGGCTTAATCCAATTCCATATGATCATCTTGCGTATCTTATAAGAGTACTTAGGGCCTAGGGGCATGGACAAAAATTTCTCCAATATTTCCAAAATTTCCATAATTCAAAGGTCCCAAAATATCTTCCAAGTGTAAACAAATTTCTTTGATGTTTATCAAAATTTTTAAAAAATTTTAGAGAAGTTTTTATTTAATCCTAAAGGATGTTACGAGACTTTAGAAATTCTAGAATTTCAAAGAAAATTTTAAAAATATTGAAAAATTTTGATCCGAACACTGAAATTAAAAAAAATTTTGTTTAATATCAAGAAAAATTTTGTTTAATATCAAAAAAAATTAGTAAAGGTATCGTTTTTTGAAAGATTGTAAGGTATGGTTTTTTTACATAATCTTTATTTATATCAAAATTTTAATACAAAACAAATTTTTATAATTTTTATAATTTTTTTAATATTTTTATTGAGATTAATATTTTTTAAAAAAATTTTATAAGATTAAAGTATCGATATTTTTATCTTTCCTTGGAAATGAAGAGAGAAATGGGACGGGGTGTGTTTTGTAGAGGGAGAAAGAGGAGGAGCGTCAAAAGATGTTGGAGGCAAACCTTTGACGTTTGAGTAGTGAACGAAGACGGAAAAACGTCAAATAAAGGGCCTTTAATAATAAAAAGTTAAGGAAAAAAAAGGTACGAGAAAATGGAGGATCTGGGTTATTTTTGTAATTTTATGCTTAGCAAAGATTCAGATTGATACGGATTCCTATTTTTTTAAACCTTTTAAATCTTAGCCTATTAATTTTTATTCTTTAAATATTTTGGTCTATTTCTCTCTTTCCAAAAAAAGCTGCATATTCTAAAAATGGTCATTCCCCCATAATGAAATTGCATTTTGGTTGGTTTGTTGGGAGTTAAAAATCGAAGCGAGTTCTGAGAGTGACAGCAGCCATGGACTTCTCTGTGCTATCAGAAGCCCTGGAATCCAAATCCTACGGCAAGGTCGCCGATTTCTGCGACAACCTCATGCTTCAGGCAATTCATCTCTCTCTCTCTCGATTTTCGGTTTAACTCCTATTCTCTCAGCTCTCTTCTTCTCTCACTTCACGTTTTCCCCCGTCCGTACAGATCGCAGCGGAGGGCGTCCCTTTTCAGGATGAGTGGCCATATACGATTCATCTTCTGGGTCACATTTATTCTGAAGATATGAATGTTTACTTCTTACTTCCTTTTTTTTTTTTTTTTTACTTATTTTCAAATTAAAAAAAAAAACTAAAGTTTCAATGCTGAGAAAATGGTTTATTTTTTTGTGCTCTTAATTTTCTGAGTGATCAAGTTGTTACATTGTTTTAAGAAATTGTAAATATCAAACTTATTGTGCTATTTGATTTTGAGGCTTTTGAAATTGAATGTTATTGTACGGCCTAGGATTTTTAGTATTAGCATGTCTTAGCTGTTTGAGAATTTGGGAGTGAAGTCTGTGTGGATTTTCTGGCTTTGAGATTTAGGGTTTTGTGTTTGTTGTTGGGAATACTTGCAGTAACAGTGCGCGGTTTCTTTGGAAATCAATTCCTTTGGCAATCAAAGATAGCCAGCCGGAACTGATTGCTGCTTGGAAAATTGGTCAGAAATTATGGATTCGGGATTATGGAGGCGTCCACTAGGCTATTCGTGGGTTTGATTGGAGCCAGCAAGTTCAAGGCCTTGTTTCTGCATTTTCAGGCAAGTCTTTACAAGCCATATCCTACGTAACAATATACTATAGTTGAAAAATAAGAAGATAACATGGACACTTCAATGATCTATTCATGTTCTCTAATTCAAAGCAAATTGAGTTTTAGTTGACGATCAATGATTGTTAAACATCTAGACATTGACTTTTAAACCTGCAGAGTTTTGTTTTTTTTTTTTTGTTTAAGTTATAGATTTTGGAATTTTTTTTGTCATCTGTAATTATTTATGTGACATTATTTAGTTGTGTTATGCGTTCTTGGCATAGTATATTTTTCCTCTTCCCTTTCTGCTGCTGGTAAAAAGCTCTAGGAAATGCCAAGCTCTATGTGCTCAAGGATCTCTTTGGTAGAATGAAGCACACGGTTAAGTAATTATTAAACATCTATATTTGTCTGTTTTGAATTCCTATTGTATATATTTTATTCTAGGAGCACTCAGCTAAAACTAAGCTGAAGTGAATTTGGGAGTTCTATATAGCTTGGTCTTATAGGTTCTATAGGTCTTCTCTCATCAGGGGGCACCGTTGTATTTTACCCTCTTTTTTTTATGTGTTCTTATTGGGAAGGAAAAAAAGGAAAAAAACTTTGTGGGAATAGTAGCTAAATCTGTCCTTGGGCGAAAGGGTTTAGTTGAACTTTTACAATGCCTAAGGAAGTCATCGCACAGAGGACCTGACAAATATAAGCGGTAGCTTTGAGCTATTTTTTCTTTTAGTTAAAAAACAAACGCAGCTAGAAGTAAAGTTTGAATTAGCTTGCTGCTTACGTTGAAGATTGTTCCGAAGTTGATTTGAGTTGCAAGTTTGGTAACTAAATTTTAATCCTATCAAACTTGTAACCTCTTGGTGCATTTGAACTAGTGACTGTGCTTTCTTATGTCTCAGTTGTAAATACTTGCGAGCATGTGGATTAATATCAGGTAGCTTTAGGTTTATCTATAGGGGAGAGGCATTATGGGTTAGTGAAATACAAAATAGGTGAGGTAATGGAAGAGATGAGAAAAGTGTGGCTGTATTGCAGTGCACATGGCATCTCTCCCTGTAGAAGTTATTCTCCTAAACAGTATCAACCTTGTAGCTTTATTTATACTGATGGAGGCTACCTAAGATAAAGATGGAGACACTTCTTGTCATATTGATGCACTTGTGTAGAATCAGTTACGGTGCTTGACAGGTCACGACATAGTTATTGTTTTTTATGTTTTGCATCTTTTTGTATTGATTTGTTAGGGCATCACTTTAACACCATTTGACGACCAACCATTGTTTTTCTTACGGCTATAAAGTTTTTGAAGGTATCAGATCAAGATGAAAGTAGAAAGAATTATAAAAGTTCCTAAATTTGGGCTCATAACGTTTCATTTTCTTTTGGTAATGCAGAAGTGTTGGTGATGCATGATAGTAAAAAAGTGAGAAAATAGGAGAATAGGGGAGAGATAGAAAGAGAGGTGTGTCAAGAGTTCCGGAGGACAAAGAAAACGTTGTTTGATGATTACAATAATCCCAAACTTAATGCTGTCTACAGCAAGTAGACCAATTTAAACATAAGCGTATCCTATGTGAAATAGGAAATAATCATGAGTAAAACAAATTGTCGATTGAGATGATGAACCCCAATTCATATTAAAGTTCTAAGTGCCCAAATAATTTCATTATCCTAGATCTCATCGACCTAATGATGAGGAAAAAGATATAGATTATAGAAATTCAAAATATGTTTTTCTAATCGGATTAAAATGGTTCGCTTGAATTTATCTCATTGTTAGACTTTGTTTTATTTCTCTATGACTAGACTCTTGTAATTGTATTTTCAATTGAAATCTTGATTATTGGCAGTGATTATTCAGAATTTCCTTTCTATTGTTCTTTTCTCTCTAAATTTCGCTTCCCCTTTTCTCTATCACATTCCTTTCAAGTGGATTTTCTTGTGGATTATTTGAGTCCTCGAAGCGTTTTTAGAAAGCTGTGTCATTGCGATTTTGCAAACTAGATTATTGCTCCTGGTGTTTAGTCCATAACGTGTATGATAAAGCAAGATCGCCTTTCCTCAGCTTCAATGTCAGGGGCACAGGCCTCCAGATTATTACTAGAGGATTACCCTGAAAAATTTCTTGTAATTGATGCTAATGTTATAGCAAAAGCAAATATGTAGGATGGCAGCTAGGGTAATGAGTGAAATGCTCGGCAACGTAATATAATCACATAACAAAGTGGATAGGGAGAGTGTGTTTTTCATTAATTAAGAATAAGCGACATTTCAACAAAATGAGGTCCAGTAGATTTCGCAAGAAGAATAACAGTTAGAATCTGCTAGAGTATACACAAGCTCTGAAATCGCTGATATTGAATTCAGGGAGGTACCCTAGGCAGCGAGCTACCTTAGACAGGGAGCATGAACAACAGAATAGCTTGAGAGACAAAGATAGGTAAATGTGTATGACCCAAGACCCAGGGGAGTGACTAACGGGGATTATTTAAATTCAAATGCACATTTTTTTTAATTATAATGCTTAATGACTTGGCTTGAAGTAATGATACTAATCTTGATAAACAGTTAAACATGTTTCAATCTCCCTACTCATCAGAGAATGTTGTTGTTGTTGTCGTCTGTGCAGTAGTTTGAGTAGCCTAAGTACTCTTCTCAACTATTTATACTGAAAGTAGATGATTTTTTTTTCCTTCTTGGTGTCCCATTTATAGAAGGTAACACAATTTCTGTCATTCCATCACATTTTGGGGGCGTTTGGTATGCTCTAATCCTGAGGTGGGAATAGGAATCTTACAGATTCCTATGTTTGGTATGCAGTAATCTAAGTTTTGGATTCTTGGGAAACTCATTCCCATGGGATTCTCTGAATCCCACCCAACAAGGTGATATTCATATTCCTGTGAATCTTAAAACTATGAAATCTCACATTTTTTCCCACGATGATGATGATAATAATTATATTATTATTATTAAATAATAATAATAATAATAATAATTAATATTTCTATACAATATTAATATAAAAATTATATCAAATAAAATAATAATTTGATAATAAAGATAATAATAACATTAACAACAATAATAAAAATATATAATATATTGCATATACAATATCTAAATATAGTATATATTATTATTAATTAATATTAGAATATAATATATATAAATACTATAATAATAAAATAAAATAATTTTGTACTATTATTATTAATTAATATTAATATATGATATAGATATAAATATTATATCAATATAAAATTATAATTTAATAATAAGAATAATAATAACATTAATAATAAAAACATAATAATATAACATCAATATGAATAGTATAATATTAATATTCATAGTAATATCAATATTAAGTTATACAAATGCTATTATAATAATTATAAATATAAAATATAACTAAATATGTTTAATAATTTTTATAAAAATATTTTTTTTAATGTTAATATTAATATAAATACTAATATATTATTGAGAATTATATTTTTATTACTATTTATATTCATATCAATATATTATATATTATATACAACATTTTAATATTAATATATTGTTAAATAATAATTCGATGATTATTACAAATTAATATTTTTATATAATATAAAGAAAGTATTATATTAATATAAAATAATAATTTAATAATAATGATAACAATAACATTAATATTCATAGTAATATTATTGTTAAATTATATATAATATTATTTTATTATTTATATTTATATTATTATTATTATTTAACATTAGTACTAATATATTATATTGATACATTTAATGTTAATACTATAAATTATTTTGTCAATTATACAAGATTTCGATGTACAACCAAACACAGTAATGTATTATTCCTAGAAATCTAATAGAAGATTCCTATATGCAACCAAACGTGATAATCTTGGTTCCTGGGAATCATATTCCCTATAATAATTTTCTCAGGAATATGATTCCTATTGACTACTGCATACCAAACGCCGTGTTTGTTTTTGCCAGGATTGCTAATGTTAATGTTTGCTGCCATACTAAATTCAGTTTCATTCATAAGGGCACTCCACATGTGAAATTTCTAACCAGTCTTAATATTTCCTAGAGGACAAATAGACTAGTTCGTTTGTAAAGCTTGTTTAACAAAAAGGCGCTTTTTACATTTGATGGTGGTTCCATAACTCAATGTTAAGGCCATTTCTCCAACAAACGAATCAATGTCTTAAAGAAAAACTCTGCCAGTAACAACTTGCAACTTAACTGAGGATGTGGTTGGAATTCCTCTGTTACGTGACAGTCCAATTCACAGTGCTCATAAGCATAATATGACAACATCGTCCAAACTGTTTGTCATTTGTTACATGACAGTCCAATTCACAGTGCTCATAAGCATGGCATCAAACGATGATAACATCATCCAAAATGTTTATTTTTTGTTTTTTTTTTTAATTGTATATTTTCTGTTGTTATTTTGCCAATCCTGATTGGCAGGAATAACTCCTATTCCGATTCAGAGTTTTCTAAAGTAGCGCTTGCAGGAACCTATAACGTGACAATTTTTGTGTTATAGATATTATTATATTGTGCTTCATATCATCATTAGATATGGTCTGAGCTTCTTGCAGAACTTTACACAAAGAAGGTGTTTCAGTTGCTGCAATCTGCTTATTCTACAATAAGCATTCGAGATACTGCTCTGTTCCTTGGAATGAGCGAGGATAATGCCACAAATTGTAAGTCTTATCTTTCCATTTTTACATGGATAGGAATATCAGCCCTCTAAACTGATTCCGAAACTGCCTTTATTCTAGTGTTATGGGTTGACTATTTTTGTTTTCGATACACAATTAAGAAGTACAAAAAGAAAACATTTGCCCAACCACATAATAAAAGAACTCTACGTATCACTATGATGGAGGCCCATGTTTCTGTTGCTTGGACTGGGTTTGGGGTTCTAATATTCCTGCTGATTAAATTAAAAACACAAACATTTCGAAATTACGGTGCCTGTAGAAATCCTCTTGTTCTGGAATCAAAAAAAATATAAACTTAATATGTAAACTAGCAAAAGCATTAAACTTGGGATAATAAACTAATGAAGTAGGCACGGCTAATTTGACCAAGACTACTCGGGGATTTGTCATGTCCCACAAAGTTTGTGTTATTTCTTTGAGTTTTTCTAGTGAAACATATACCTTGGTTGCCTTATCTTCAATATTCTTATGTATTGCAGTGTTAACAGATGAGAATTTGTTCTTTAATGTAGATGTAGTACAACGAGGTTGGATTGTGGACCCTTCTTCTCAAATGTTTACCGTGAAGAAGCAGCGTATTGTTAAGGAGCAGAAACTAGATCCCAGGAAATTGCAGAACTTGACAGAATATGTGTTCTACCTAGAGCATTGACTATGGAGTTGAATGTGTTTTTGAATCAGCATGTTAGCTTAATTAATTAGTAAGAGACTGCTTTGAAAGTCGTCGCATGTGAATTTCTTCAAAAGTGTCGAAGTCGTATGATATATGTACAGCATAATTTACTTGATATTTTTCTTGTCATGTCTGATTAAAATTCCTGGGTTTTCAAATTGTTCAGTTTTTCACCGAGGAAAAAAAAAAAAAAAAGTAAAAAAGAAGAAGAAGAAGAAGAAGAAAAAGAAAAAGAAGCTTAATGTTTTTCACCAAGGAAAGCAATATTACCGAAAGTAAGCTTATAACAGTAAGTTCTAGTTGAATAACCTCATAAATGAAATTATAAGCATTAGCAGAAAATAGGAAGCTAATTCAAATTTGAAAGCGCTCGGAGATCTTCAATGTTTTATGTTCTCTGAGATCAAAATGATCTCATAGATCTCGGTTGTTTCAAGTTTTATGGGATCATGACCATCTATGTCTTTATACAAGGCCTTCTTCTTCACGATTTTCTTTTTTCTTTCTTAAATGCTTAATAATGTTTACAAGACTTGTATTCCCTGTCTAATTTTGGTACGTGAAATGTTGTTTGACCAATTACATTACATGTTTGAAAAATTCGATATGCTCTGCATTTTTTCCTAATTGATTTTAACGTGCTTTTCCGTCCGAGTCCATTAACACCGTTGATGATTTGTCAACTTGGCAATGGAAGAGCCAAGGCTGCATCAGTAAGGCTTAGCAGCCTTTGATCCCAATATTTGGCTTTGAGTTGCAGACTTTGGTCAATTATCAGAGCGTAAACCAAGTCAATGGTCTGGATTTCAATGCGGGAGAAAACAAGCTGAATGGTCTGGTCCTGATAGAGACACCACTATATATTTAATTCAACTGCAATGACTAATTTTATTGGCAATCACTTGGTTAAAAGATAGTATGATCATTGACCTTTTCAATTCCAACCAAGCATGCAAGGCTCGCACGAAACTTGGGCACCGTCATATGTTTTTGTGGATTTTTTTTTCTTTTTAATGTATGTTGAATTCATTCTTTGCGATTTAGCATTTTCTCTATATCATGAACTATTTTATGGGCTCCATAAAAATATACATATATACATATATATATATATTGAATTCGAGGGTGAACTTCTAACTTTACATGAAATCGAGTATGATTTTACCGTTAGTTATACTTGCAACCACTTAAAATTTTTATATTGCTGAGTCTAAATTTTATATTTATTATCTTATCTCTACTACAACCTTGCAATTCTGTTAAGCATTTTATTTTCTAATTTTACTAATTTGTGATTTACGTATACTATCACTGCCAAATTAAGGCAACATCATATTGGTATTCTATACCTTGTTATTTTTTTAATATATTGTCATGGTATTTGAGTCCGTGTTTTAGAACATAAATGACCAGTTTTATTGGTAATCAATTAGTTAAAATATGGTATGATTTACATTAAAACAGAACGTACCGTAGTAATAAAACCCAACTAATACTGCGTATCAGTTACGAGAAAAAAAAAAATTACTCATTCGTTGTAACATCTATTACAGTGCTAATTGAGTCTAGCTTAAGTAATTAAATGCGTGACGTCCACAATGATTCGAATCTAATGGTATTATTTTTTCTTCGTAAGATAGAAGTGCACACCATAATAATAATAATAATAATAATTAAACATTCAATTTTATCAAACACAATAACTATTTCTTTTTCCCTTCTAAGTTTCTAAATTCTTGCTCTTTTGTTGCTGAGATTAGCCCTGACTAATTTTCTTCACGTGAAAAACAAAGCGTTTAGCATAGTTTATCCTCAATAGCAAACTTCCGTAGCCGGAAACCTAAGTACAATCGTATAATTGGAAAACTCTACGTGTAAGTACTTTCCACAAGTACTCAATCTAAATTAATGTGTCCATTAAATTCCATCAACAAGAAGAACAAGGAAACCCGGGGAAAAAACCCCCACGTTTACAGATCAATAAATAAAGCCGTAACAAAGGTAAACCAGGGGAAAAAACCCCCACTTTTACAGATCAATAAATAAAGCCGTAACAGAGGTAAAACACTAATCACAAAAATTTCGTTTGATTATCCAGATAATGTCACGATATTATACATATATATACACAGACACACATACAAGTTACGTTTACATCTAATTTCCTCCACGAAACAATATTGACACTAGAAAAGTGGCTGATTAGTCAAGGTATAAATTTCAGATAAAGATTTAAACTTCTTCCTCCTTGGATCAAACCCATCGTCTTCCTCATCAAAGAAATTATCCTTGATCCAATTGGAAGTGATATCGATCATCAGATGGGTCGTATCGCCATCGCTGATCTCTTCATGGTTGTAAATGTTCTTGTCGTCTGATGAGTCGTCGCTGAGTTGGATGAGCTGCTCGGCAACGTCGATTTCGGACTCGGAGAACAATTCTAACTGCTTCTTGTTCTTCGTCGTCTTCTTGTCGTTGTTGTTAATGTTGTCGTTTCTTTTGCTTTTGCATAATGAATGTTTTGCTTTCGCCATGGTGTGTTTTTGACCGTTGAGAAAATAAAAGAGGAGATACGGAAATAGTAGCTTATGTACTTGTATATATATCCAATAAAATATTTATTTACGTCGGTTAGTGCAATAATATATAATTTCTTTTTTTTCCCTGCTAAATAATGTAATATTTAGGAAATTTTATATTTTTTTTTACTAATAAATTTTTCTCTTTATTATTTATTTTTGTTTGCTCCTTTTTCTTCCAGGCCACGTTTTCAACGATGCTTGGTGTACCCTTGACGACAATAATATTTTCCCCTAGGTAAGAAAATGTTTTCTTTATCCTAATTTTTGCCTTGTTTCATAACCTATGCTATAGTGTAAAGCTCTTACATGTTATATGGTTTTAATTTAAAATTATAGTTCCAACTGTGTTCTCAAATGCTCTGTTTATGAATATCTCCCGTTGCAACTCTACAACATTGGGTCCTTTACTAGTACCTTGTAGCATGTAAAAGTTTTACATTGTTTAGTTTTTTAGTACACTTTTGGCAAGTGCCATCTCAATGAAATATAAAGATAAGGGGAACATCAAGGAGCACATCATGGAGATGTCTCATCTGCTTCAAAGCTGAAAGCACTTAAGCTTGACCTCTCTAAGCACTTGCTCGTGCATTTGGTTATCATATCTCTTCCCACACAATTTAGTCAGTTCAATGTAAGCTACAACTGCCAAAAGGAGACTTGCTTTCTTAATGAGCTCATCTTACATTGTATGCAAGAAAAGGAAAGGCTGAAGCAAGAGAAGACAAAAAATGATCATTTGGCTAGTACTTCCAAGGACAAAGGAAAGAAAAGAAAGAAGATAAGCAAGCTGCAAATATGGCACCTTAAAAGAAACAACAAAAGAAACTGGATGACTCAAAAGGTACTAGTTGTTTTTTTTGTGGAGTAGAAGGGCATAAAAAGAAGCATTGCACCAACTACCATGCGTTGGCGTGCTAATAAAGGTATGCTTCTTAGTTTGGTTTGTTCTGAGGCTAATTTAACTTCGGTACTTAAACACACTTGGTCGACAAATTCTGGTGCAGCCACTCATATCAACATGTTTATGCATGGCTGCCTAAGAATTTGAGAGCCAAGTGATGGTGAAAGATACATCTTTGTGAGCTATGGCAAAAGGTCAAAGTCGAAGTAATAGGGACATTTAGATTATTGTTCAAGACTAGATTTTATTTGGATTTTAATGAGACATTTATTGTACTGCCTTTTAGGTGGAATTTGATTTATATTTTTGCTTTAGACAAATCGGGTTATTCTTGTTCATTTAGGAATAAAAAATTTAAGGGTTGTTTGTTTGGATAACTTTTTGGACTCTTTGGACTCAGAGTCCGTTAAGTCCAAAGAGTTCCCGTTTGGTGCTGTAATATCCCTATTGAAGTTGATCATGTTTTGAGACCTCCGAATGCATTTTTCGTAGTTCACCTCAGGCTGTTTTTTTAGAACTCAAATCCTATTGCTATAGTGCAGATTCGATTCTCCCTTTCTCCAAGAATTTTTTTTTAACAGTTGATGGATTCTCTTTGAAATCCATCTTCTCTCTGCCTATGGAAACCCTTTATCATCTCTTCCTTTCTCATTCACTCTCTCTCTCACCATAGTGACCATTGGTCCCACCGGTAAGCACAAGGCCCCTTGACTTTGTCATCTACTCATCCTAAATTTTCTTTCACTAAAATCCAGCCCTCAAGGCTGTAGTACATATTACATAGCCTGATATTGCATTGTCATTCAACAAGGCACACAAACAGAAGCTTTAGTAATCCATTTCATTAATTTCGTTATCCACTAATAGATTTGCAGATAGGCCTATGGACACACAGCGTTGTTTAGACCGTAACAGTTCTGGGGAGAGCTGAAGAGATTTATAGAAGGGAACTAGAGAGAGAAAAGGTGGAAAGATGGGTCTTTCATGAGAGAGAGGTTGGCATATTGGGTCTTTGTCAGATAGTTGAACATTAAAGAAAATGAAATAAATAAGAGAGTGGATTTTTCTATATTTTTTTTAATTTTTAATAAATGAGCATAAAAAATCCAAACACAAATTTATAACTCAACCAAATACTAACTCAAATCACAATTTAAATCACAATACTCCAATCATAATTCAAATACAATATTGAAATCAAAAGGATCCAAATCACCATAATTTGAATCCCTTTACCAAACAAACCCTTAGTTTGTTTCATGATTCAAAATTGGTTGGTTTCAATGATTTGTCAGGTTACGATAATCTTTATTTAATTAATACAATTGCTTCATTTAATGAATTTTTGCAATTAAGTACAGGAGGTATAAATAGAAAATTAACTTGTGAAAATTCGACTACATTATAGCACAAGAGATTAGGTCATATCTCCAGAAAGAAAATAAAGAAACTTGTGTCAGATGAAATTCTAGACCCCTTAGATTTTATAGATTTTGATTTTGTGTTAACTGTGTGAAGGGGAAACAAACCAATAAAAGGAGATTTGAAGCCAACAGGACCTTAGACGTCTTAGAACTTATACATACAGATATTTGTGGGTCATTCACTATAGTTTCTTAGAATGGTCAATAATATTTTATAACATCATAGATGATTTTTCTAGATATGGCTACATATATCTCATTCACAGTCGCTAGATGTGTTAAAAAATTATAAGGCTGAAGTTGAAAATCAACTTACCAAAAGGATCAAAAGCATCAAATCTAACTGTGGTGGTGATTACTATGGCAAATATGATGGTTCAGATGAGTAACATCCAGGATCGTTTGTTAAATTCCTAGAGGAATGTGGTATCGTCCTACAGTACACTATGCCAAGTTCACCCACTGTGTATGGCATTGCTGAAAGATGAAATATGATGCTTAAAGACATGGTAAGGAGTATGATATCTCATTCTACCTTACCAAAATCGCTCTAGAGAGAAGCGCTTAAGACTATAGCATATATTTTTAATAGGGTTCTAACTAAAGTGACTATCAAAACCCCTTACAAACTTTGGACAGTCAAAAAGCCTAGTTTAAAGCACTTGCATGTTTAGGGATGTCCAGCAAAGGCAAGGCCTTATAGGCCTAATGAAAAGAAACTCGACTCAAGGACAGTGAGTTATTATTTTATTAGATACTCTGAAAGATTCAAGAGTGCAATTTTCATGATTTCACGATTAAGTCGATTTTTGAGACGGGAAACCCTCGATTCTTTAAGGATGCCGAGTTTACAGGGGAAGATAAGGTTGACTTTGTCTTTGAAGAGGAATATGTTGATATTCCCATAACTGTTATTGAAATTGACAGACTCTTATTCTTGACATTGTTCAAGAAGTAGATCTAAATCAAGACAATATTGGAGAACCTCCTTTTCAAGAAATTGTTCCAGAAGAACAAACTCTATTACTTCAAGAACCTATGTCATTAAGGAGATCCACTAAAAAGAGGAGAAGTACAGTGCCATATGATTACATTGTATTTCTCTAACAACATTGGTCTGACATTGGTGTGGTAGAATATAATTCAGTCAACTTTCATCAAGCGATGGAAAATTCTAAATCTCAAGAATGGATTGATGCCATGAATGAGGAGATAAAGTCCATGAAGGACAATGACATTTGGGATCTTGTTCCATTGCTTGAAGGAGCCAAATCTATTGGTTGCAAATGGATATTTAAGACCAAGAGGGATTCAAAAAGCAATGTGGAGAGCTACAAGGCTTATCTTGTCGCAAAAGACTTTACACAAAAAGAAGGCATCGATTATAAAGTGGCTTTTTCTCCGGTTTCATTGAAAGACTTTTTAAGACAATAATGGCACTTATGGCATATTTTGCCTTGAGTTTCATTAGATAGATGTAAAGAATGAGTTTCTCAATGGCAACATTAATGAAACAACCTATATGGTGCAACCAAAAAATTTGTGTCGGGAGAAGCAAATAAGATGGTTTGCAAGTTGAAGAAATCCATCTATAGGCTTAAGCAAGCTTCTCATCAATGGTATTACAAATTTCATCGGGTTATCATCTCGTTCAGTTTTGAGATGGATGTGGTCGATGATTGTATATATCACAAGTTCAGTAGGAGTAAGTATATTTTTCTGGTTTTATATGTTGATGACATTTTGCTTACCAACAATGATATAGGTTTATTGAATAAAACCAAGAGATTTCTATCAAAGAAATTTTAGATGAAGGATCTTAATGATGCCTCTTTCATGTTGGGTATACAGATACACCAAAATTGCTCCCGAGGTATTCTTGGATTATAACAAAAGGGGATATCAAAAAGGTCCTCAAGAGATATGGCATGTAGGATTACAAACTAGGTAATACCCTTGTGGCTAGGGGAGACAAATTTAGTCTTAATCAATACCCTAAGAATGATTTTGAGAATCAAGAAATATAGAAGATTCCTTATGCGTCAGCAGTAGGGAGTTTGATGTATGCTCAGGTTTATATGCATCTGGATATTGCGTACATTACTGGGATATTGAGTATGTGACGACCTGCCTTTTCGGGCAGTCACTTAACTTTCTTAAACATTATTACTTAAACATTAATCTTACTTACTTAATAAGATAAATACTAAATTAAATTTTTTTCTTTAAACATTCTTTACAACATACTTAAAAACTATTGCGACCTCTATCGCCATTCAAGTTGAGACCTCACTCAACACTTGACTTTAAAACCATTTCAAATCGTTTCTTCAAACTTAATAAGATGCATTAACTGAACCTAACTTAAAACTTATTTTTATTATTAAGTTAAACTTTTTGTAAAATACATATCTTAAAACTTTGAAAACATATCTTAAAACTATGATTTTATTAATACTATGAAAACACAATATTAAATAGTGGAAAACCTTTTCTTTGTGTAGTGGAAGAAAACTGTGGTAGTATCTATACCTAAATCCTCACATCTATCTTCCACAGCACCAAGCTCTTCTAACCGGTCCTACTGGTTATCTGTAAGACCACCTACAGCATGAAGAAACTTTTAATGAGCTTTCGCTTAGTAAGTTCAAACAAAATCTCACAAAGCATTTAAACATGCTTGAAACACTTTTCTTATTAAAAGCTTTCTCTTAAAACACTTTTCATAAACATTTCTAAAAACCTTTTTCATAAACATTTTTCATAAAACATTTTTGAAATGTTTTCATAAACATTCTTCATAAACTTTTTCTTGAAAACATAAAAAGGTTTTTCATAAACACTTAACATAAAACATTTCTCAAAATGTTTTCCATAAGCATTTAATGTAAATACTTTATAATAAGGAATACAAGCAAATTCATAATGCATGATTATACTTATACTCAATTATGAACTTTAATTATGAGCATTTCTTTTCTTACTTTAACTTTCTACCTTTGTTCTTTAACTTTCCTTATCTTATAACCTTTAGTGTTCGTACCAACATCTTTAGTCATGAGATCATAAACATGATGTTTCTTTTGTGGAAGACATGAGATCATCGAGCAACGAGGTCATGTACCTCATATCTAGGAGGTCAAACTTTAACTTTACTTGTGTACCTTACATCTAGGAGGTCACAACTTTAACTTTACTTTCAGTACCTCACAACAAGGAGGCTGGTATGACACTTTTCTTTTTATTATCTTTACTTTACCTTCTTTTTAACATTGGTAAGCATATCAAATGCTAACACATTATATGCAAACACATTTGCAAATCATAACTTGTACTGTAAAACTTATTGCATAACAAATGTAGCATAAAACTTTTAACTTAAAATGTAAAACATTATGCATTATCAAAATGCAAAACATACTTTATACATAATTATTTAATTACATTGCAAACTTTTACTTGATCTTCAAAAACTTTATGCATATTAAATATAATCATGCTTTAAAAAAATACAGTGCAAATCATGATTTAAAATTTAAAGCCTTTTGCATAACAAATGCAAACATTCTTTCAAATCAACTTGCTTAACAAGTGCAAACACATTACGAACATATACATAAATATTTAAAAATCATTTACTTCATGCTGTAGGTGAGATTTGAAACTTACCTGGACTTAGCTCTAACGTTCTTTATTCCGTTCTTGTCTCATTCCTTTTCCTTCCATTAGTCATCTGTGTCCTGATCAAATGACAGCCGACTCATTAATTAACTTTCTTTTTATTAATCTACTCGATTGATAATAAAACGTAAACATTAAACATTCATTCCTTTTTTTCATAACTTGGTATACTATCAGTCTACCATTCTCTTTACTTAATTTTGTAACCATTTGGGGTTACCTTTCCCTTTGCTTAATTATATAACCACTGGGTTACCATTCTTTCTGCTTAGCTTGGTAACCTTACCTCTTTCTTTACTTGACTTCGTAACCTACCGGGTTACCCTTGTTTTACTAGAATATCTCTTATTAAATTTCTCGTCTCATGTGACAGTTTCGTTACTTAACGTATTATGAAATATTTTCCATCTAAGAGCATTATGCTAAATCGGAGTGTCCGACTCCGTTTAGCCGTTCTCTCAAAAATGACGTTTTACCCTTAATGCGTTTTTCATCAACTTCGTAACTCTATAAAACACATTGCTTAACTTTAACATTTCATTACTTATATATTATGGAAAAATTCCCGCTAAGGAGCATCTTTTCGATATCGAGCGTTTCGGGTCCGTTTTGGCCATTTTTATAAAATAACCATTTTGCCCTTAATCTCTTTTTCTTTCATTCTTTCCTTGCCTAAGCTTTAAATTCTTTAATACTTAGCATCTATAATTATTTACTGCCTACAGCAGTGTAGGAAATCAATGTTCCCTAGTAAAAACCCAGTTTTCACACAATTTTATGGTTTGGGCCAGAAATACAAAAATAATTACTTTTTTACCCTTGGAACCAAAAACAATCACTTTATACCAAAACGCTCAGTTTCTCACGTGGAATAAAACTTACAAAAGTACCATGGTCAAATTCTAAACTTTTCATAATGTTTTCATTTCTTGAAATTTTATGCCCAAAATTTCGTAAAATTCATAACTTCTAAATCGGGCAGAATTTTGAAAAACTATTCACATTGTTCTAATAGTTTCGACGAGTTCTACAACTTTCATATTGTAACTTTTTCAAAACTCCATCGTTTAGGGGGACTTTTTAGTTGATTTTCAAATCTACCGAGAATTCATTTTCTTTTCAATTTAGTCCCTTATGAAATTTCACCAAAACCCTTACTTTCTTCTTTCCATCATCATCACCATCAACATATAACATAAAATAACCATGCCATAATGCCCATATTATATGCCATGGCTAAAACATTTAATCAAACACTTTGTATACATAAAAAAAAACATAAACTTTCCAAATATAGAGTTTAGAATTTACCTAAACTTTGTCAATCCTTTTGATCCTCCACTTGTGCAATTAAACTTGCTTAGATTCCTTTGTCATAAACCATGACAAAATTCTATCAAAAACCCATCCATAACTTTGAATAAAAATCACTAAAACCCTTAGAAAAAGTTTAGAAATTTACCTCAAAAGTTGCAAAACTTTGCACTAAAACATTTAAGCTTGCTTTAATCATGATTTGGAGGTTTGTATCCATCAAACTTTGATAGAAAAATTGCCCAAAGGGCTGCCGTGCCCATGGGGGAAAAATGAGAATTTTTTTCCTTTCTTTTCTTTCTTTCTTTCCTTCCTTCCTTCCTTCCTTTGCACATTTTGCCCCCTTTTTTTTCATCTTGCACATTGGAGACCCAAAATAATGGTCTCTTATATCATGACTTGATTCACCTTTTTTCTTTTCTTTTATTTTCTTTTTTTTTTTTAAATAAAAAGGTGATGAGTCACTTAGTAATCAATTAGGTTCCTTTGGGTGGCCAAATGTGATTGGGCTATATTAGTTGATGTGGTGGCCCAATCAAAACTTTCAAGGTGTCCCACTAAACTTTTACGCAGTCTAAGTTTACACTGACAGTATCTTTCTTATACTACTAGTATTCTTTTCTATATAATTCATGAGGTCCTATAACCTCCAATACTTATTTTCATCCATTACATAATGAAATTCCAATATTATCTAACTTTGTATAGTCTAAATTTATACTGATAGTATTTTTTTATACTGTCGATATATTTTCTATACTGCTACAACATTCCTTATTATCCATATTCTCTAAACAGTATTACTCCTACACTGATTTAACTTAAACAATCCAATTTATGTACTGCTTGACATTAAATAGTCTAATTCCTACACTGGATTACTTTTGTAGTGTAATTTTCATATTGTATAACTTTATCAGTGTACTTTTTTACACTGCATTATTCTAATACTGTCTAATTTTTTTGTATTATTATATGGTATTTTTTCTTAAAATGTATTTTTGTCTTAAGATAATCCTTAAATTATTACATTTTTAATGTACTAAAAATGCTCAGGTGTTATAGAGTAAATACTTAAGTAATCTTAGAAAGGATCTCTGGATAACAGCTAAATAAGTCTTGAGGTATTTTCAGAGAACAAAGGACTACATGCTTACGTATCGGAGGTCGAATCAGCTTGAGATCATTGGGTATACTGACTTTGATTATGCTGGATGCCAAAATAATATGAAATCTATGTCGAGCTATGTGTACCTTCTAGCTAGAGGTGCTATCTCGTAGAAGAGTGCTAAACAGTCTCTTATAACCTCTTCTACCATGGCGATAGAGATCATAGCTTGTTGTGAGGCGTCTAATCATGCAATATGGCTACGAAATTTTATCACGGGGTTGTATATAGTAGACAGTATTAAAAGACCACTCAAGTTATTTTGTGACAATAAGTTGACAGTTCTACATTCTAACAACAATAGGAGCTCGACGAAGTCGAAGAATATGGACATCAAGTTCCTAGTTGTGAAAGAAAGAGTTTAGAGTGGATAGTTATCTATAGAGCATATCGGTACAAACTCTATGATAGTAGATCCACTTACTAAGGGATTTCTACTCAAAACTATTTCATGGGCACACTGCTCGTATGGGTGTCATATCTTATAAGGATGTTTAGTTTTAGTGAGAGTTTGTAATTTTAGATTTTTTTTGGTATAGACACGTTTTCAGTTATTTTAGTTTATGGATATTTGAGGTTATTTTCTACAGAAATAAAGTTTTGTTTATTCACACTCTGATTTTGGTATGGTTTGATCTCAGTAAGGTTAAGATGGACCAGTTGGAAACAGGCATGTTAAGATCACATTGCATGAAATTTCTATGCTACAATCCATGCTTGTTCTTTATCATTAATTGTATTGGTGTATGTGATCATTGATGGGTCTAATCACGATATATGTAGCAAAGATTGCTTTGGTCCTATATTGTTATGGTTAATGGACAAGATTGTTAAGATGCATACAGCATTGATAGTAGAATTCATGAGCTCATAAGGTATAATGCACATTTATAAAGTTGCATATATAGTCCAAATGGGAGATTGTTGGAATTAAATCCAATTATGAGTTAATATATTAAATAAATATGTATTATACGCTATCAAATAAGGTTAGCCCAATTAAAGTGATCAATTTAGGTTATGGGTTTTTAATGTATCATTAAGTGTAGGCCTCTTATATTTAGAGACCAAAATATAATTACTGATTTTATGATGGCCTAAATTGATAATTAAGTATAACTGACAGTGTTTGTAGTTATATAAAAAGGTTGTGGCCTCCAAGTCAGTATATACATTTGTTGGAAACATGGTGCGCAGCGGAATTTTAAAAATTTTCATCAGAGTAATTTCCAAAACACAAGTTTGACATGTTTTATGTATAAATTAGACAGATCTTACTAACCTTTGTCTGAAGAACCTCCGCAGCCTGTGAAGAGAAGTAACGTTCCAGAAGAGCCTCAACAAATTGGTCTTCTTTGCTATTCTCTATCCACAACTGGAGTGAGTGTGGGCTCACACGTACAGCTCTTCCACCGGTGACTCTCCTTCCAACCAAGAGAGAGAACCCAAAGCTAGTGTTCGTGATTTGTGAACAAAAGCTCTCAGGGAGTTTTTCAGATGCTCACTAGAAGAGTATCACTCTTAATCTCTCAATTGATCTGAGTAAATCATGAGGCTCACTCCCTTTATTTAGCCCTTGGTCCTGGGGTCAGTCCTTATCAGATTAGGTCTCAAAAACTCGAAACAGAATCTAGTTCGGATCAATATCTGATAAGATCCGCGTGAAAATGTGTAATCTTATATCCCACTGATCGACAAGCTGAACATTCTGATAAGCAGGCCGAACAAGCCAGTTCGACAGGCCGACCACGTCATTCGGCAGGCCAAACTCCCGAGAAAAAATCTCCGTGAATCTTTTATTTTCCACCCGAGATTCTAAAGGATAAAGTCTCAGTTTTGATTCAAATAACCCAATAGAGAAGATATCTAATCAAAACAAACTTTATCAAGATAATCTCTAAGAAAATAAATCAATTACAATAATTCTACAAGTTTATCTTGATCTAATTTATCCAAAATTAAATCAACCAATAAACAGACAAGAATTATCTGATCCAATAATTCAACAAGTTTATCTTAAATTAATTTTATTACAAAATTAATTCAACCAATAAACAGACATGAATTATTTGATTCTTACAAATTTTAAACCAATTCGATAAATCCGACATAAGTCACCGACTATTGGAAAAGCACGCCGTGTCGTTACAGGATTTTGTGAGCTAGCAAAGGGGACCAAAATGGACCTATAAAGTTCAAGCTCATGATAATTATGAAACCCAATATCCCAGATATACATTTCACAATTATCAACTCCAACGCTACTCCACTAAAAGCTTGGAGCTGCACTCTTGAACTTTATAGAATTACGAAGCTCGTGTAGCTAAGTCTCCATGACATATCAAAGTGTATCATATCCCCATATGATAATCCATAATCGGCTTAAGGACAAGTTTTGTCTTACCTTCCCGATTATTGTTATCTCACGTTCCATTGTCTCACCATTAGAAAACTTACCATCCAAAGATAGTATACCATTCGGTTACACCTATGTATCCAAATGGTTGAGCGCTCCAATTTTCCAATTACAGGACAACACATATAAGAGGATATCATTACTCCTAAAGAGGAGCTATGGATTCCATATCTATGAATAACAAGTCTACGCTATCAAGAGTCATGCCTCCAACGTACCGGCATGCATACCACTATAGAGATGTGGGAGTCACCCATTGGTACATCAAAAGACACAAGTCGAGACAACGGGCCCACTATTCATCTCAGGATTAAGATACAATACAAGTGATTGTCTAAAGTGAATCAATTTGCCAAGATAGAATTATTAATCCAAATCAATTCACTTTATGTCCTGATCCAACACATCGTCAGCTATGACAACGCGCCAATGTTTCTATTCAAGGAGTCCAACTCCGATGGCCAAGACAAACCATCTCCCAAAGGGGATATAGACAACATAACAATCTTTACATGAATAAAGCGCCCAACTTTATTCCCTCGATTGCGGATCATATGTTTTAGACCATCACCTTAAGAATCGTGTCTTCCGCATAATCATCCCATCATATGCCCAATTCTTAAGGTTTAGACCGACAGTCTCAGACTACTGTTTGCTTAACATACATTCAACAAATATGAACGTAAAGAGGACAAGATTTGGTATATATAAATGAATAAATTCTTTATTGATAAAAATGTTTCCAAAAACGTATTACATTTTTACTCCTTAGGGCATACATGTCTAACAACGTTTTCTTTTGGCCACCCATCTATAGAGAAATTATAGAGATATTCTCTAAAGAAGAACTTACATACCAGACTTAGAAGATCTTTAACCTATAGACCTAGGAATCCTATCCTAATATATGGATTCAGGTTAGCTTCTGCATCTTGTTAATTTTCTCAGTGATTTGAGCTGAACGATCCTGGTTGATGATGGTTTTCATCATAAAATCATCTTCTAACAACTTGTTCTTTGGATAAAATCTATTATCTTGGTAATCCAAGAAGCAAAACATTGTTTCTTGATCATCCGCCGAGGCTGAGTACAGGAGTTAGGAAAGCTTAGTGGTTGAAATCAACTAGTTACAGTCCTTGTTGTCTAAGATCAATGTTGTTACTTTAAAGTGTCAATTGTTTGGTGTGAAAAACTAGAGGACAATCTAGTTAGCAACAAATCTAGTGTTACATGCCAGAACTAAGCACATAGAATTAGATTTATACTTTGTGAGAGAACAAGTACAATAGAAGAAAGTGGACATTCAGCATGTGCCTTATGTAGATCAATTGGCAGACATCTTTACAAAGGCTATTTCTAGTTCTAGCTTTAGTACTATATACATAGAGTTCTAAACTTTAGAACGCTAAGTTTGTCGGGGATATTAAGTGTAGTTAGTTTTGTATTTTGTACAATTATTGTAGTCTGCTAAGTTTGTTACAAATATTGACGCGTGTAAGTGTGCCACTGGTTAGCTTGTAAACAGTTAAAATTCACAGAGTTAGTTAGGAGATGGATTGTATTTAACCAAGCAATATTACATAGTTCATCAATAGAGAGATTCATTTGTCTTTACACAAAATTCGTTAAGAGTTTCTACCTTTCTCTTTGTCTCTCTTAGTTTATTAATCTCAATAGTTACACACTAAGTGGCAGCTTACTCTTGAAGATTGACAGTAGTATCTAATAAACAGTCACTCAACGGGTAACTTATAAGGGTGCCAATAGATAATTGATGGTCACCTAGTGACTCAGCGTGATAGTACAAATGACAACTAGTGGTCACCTGTCGACTCTAGCTACTAATGTCAACAGATGACAAATGGTCACAACTTAATGAATATTGACTTCGAGCATTAGTGATGTCCTAACTTAGATATATAGGGGCCGTTTGGTAGTGTTTTTATTTTTTTTTGTTTTAGAAAAAGTTGAAAATGAGAATATTTTGAAAAATATACTGGGACTATTTTTGAAATTTTGTTTGGTTGTATATAGTGGTATGTTTTTAAAAACAATTATTTTTTAATAAAAATATTATTAATATAAATAAAACCTAAATTAATTTTTAAAAAAACTAATTATTAACATCAACAAAAGGACTCTTTCGTCTTCCTCTCCTCCAGTGGGGAGAGATGCGAGTGACCGGCCCACATGACACCGACCAACCCCACTCCTGATGGAGTCCCACCCCCTGGCGTCAACCAGCCAAGCCTCGTGCCTCCCCTCCTAATACTGAGGGAGTCCCACCCACGTCGACCAGCCAAACCCCTCACCTCCCCTCTTAACGCCAATGGGCCCACCCACGCTGACCAACTAAGCCCCGTGCCCCCCTCCTGACGTCGATGGGCCCACCCATGCCAAGTAGCCAAGCCCCTTGCCTCCCCATCTCGATGCTGACCGGCCCACCCACACCGACCAGCCAAGCCCGTAACCCCCCCTCCACCGACGAACCTAGTTTCACCCTCGATAGACCGCTGCCCCTACTCTTAAGGAACCTAATTCCACCCCCGATAGAGTGCCCATCCCCAACAAACCCTTGCCCTCACTCCTGCCAGTGGGGTGGGCGGAGGAGGAGGATGAAGAGGGGGCAACGTTTTGTTGAGGGTAGAGAGAGAGATAGATAGATAGAGAAAGAGAGAGATTGGAAAAATAAAAACAAGTTTTTTTGGTTTTCATTTTTGCTCTTTTTTTCTCAATTTTCAAAATCATTTTCAAAAAATTTTGAGCCTAAAACACTACCAAACATAGTTTGGAAATCATTTTTATTTTTACAATTTTTGAAAATGGGAAAAACCTTTTTGAAAAGGGAACCAAACACCACCATAGTAACCAGGGCCAAAAGGAGGCATGCCCCCTTGCATATTTTATTATTTTTTAATGTGTCTATGTATACATACACACACACATACTTATATGAACTTTATGTGAGTATATATCTATATATGTATATGTCCCCTATTTACATATTTCAAAGGTTCTTCAAAACCCTCATTTCAATGCATATTTTTGGGTGGTTCTTTTATTTTTGTTTTTTCCTTATTTAATCCTAAGTGCTTGAAATATTTTTATCCAATTTGCTCCTATTAAAATATTCTGTTTTTCAATTTTCTTTCTCCTTCCAAAATATTTTTTCATGTAGTCTTTTTACATCAATAATAACTCAATTTTTAAAAATGACATTAATATAATTTTTTCCAAAATGTGTTCTTATTTAAGCATATTTTCTTTTTCCGTGCAACCATCTTTGTTACTATCTTCTTATAAAGATCTTTCCCTAATTTACCCTTGTCATTAAGTAATTTTTCCTTTCAAATGTGTTTCTACTTACCAAAAATATGGTAGTTATTGAGTATAATGATGAGCAAGTATCATTCCTATTGTGACCTATCATCTTTCGGGCCGTATCTTAACACTTTTCTTACTTACATAGCTATGGAAATCTAGGAATATATATTTTTTTAAAATAAGACACACATGCATATACAAACCTCATTTATATACATATGTATACTCAACATAACATTACTCAAAAGAGTTTTGTGTTACTTGTACCACACTATAACTTATATTTAATACTTACTTTACAACAAGTTCCAAATTTATTTAATATACATATATAGTGAAACTGTTTCAGTGGTGGTATCTATACCTTTGTCTACACTTTCCTCATGTACCGTCGCTAGCTCATTAGTGAATCTTCTTTGACCTTTTAGCTGAATTACTTACAGCATGAAATAGCTAGGTGTGCTAATGCTCAGTAAGTCCAAACATAGCCCACATTTATAACCTACTTGTATGCATGATCCATTTATGCTTGTTTATGAACATTCATTACTCTCTTCCTATTTCAATCTTAACTAGGGCCTAAGTGTTCGTACCATATGCACATATGGGTCATTGTAACACCAAGGCCAAAGCATAAGTTAGAACTCCCCTTGAGTTGGGAGCTGGTATGGCACTTTTCTCTTTGTCTGGTGATTCAATTACCAGCCTGTTAATTTAGGTTGTCATACCATGCCTGATGATTTATTTATTTATAATAAATGCACATCATGCACATTTCTATAAATGTGTTAAATACATAAATACATTTGTATATATACTTTTCTCAAAAACCCTTTATCCTATACTGTATGTGGGGTTTGAACTTATTTGGGTATGCTATAGCGTTAACCAACTTTCGATTCCTCTGCTAACCATCTAAGTGTCCTGTATGAACAGTTTATCATCGTTAACTAACTTCTACTATTGATCTATATATGTTAATTACTGAGTCAGGTTATTGCTCGGTTCAAAAACCCGATCACTATGGATTTTATTCCTCTTAGTTCACGATGACTTATCGTCACTAATGAAGGTGTAAAATTCTTTGCTAAGGATATCTTTCCTATTTCGGATGTTTCAGGGTCCGTTTGGGTCGTTTTGTGAAAAAGTGATGTTTTTGCCCTCGATGAGCCTTTTTAAACTTCTTTGGCCTGATTTTTTGCTAACTCAACACAAAATGTTGCTTATTAGTAGTGGGACATAAATTCAAGGTATTGGTTCTCTTATTTTGCAATGAAAACTAGATTTAGCAAAACTTTACAATTTTATACCGGATATTGAAAATATCGATGATTTTGGCCCCATGACCAAAAATGATCTTTTTTATACCGTTAGCCTCAATTTTTCACAAGGATTAAATTCTTCCAAAGTTTCTTACCCAAATTCCTTTTATTTAAAAACATTTTTGTCCTTTTACTTTTATTAAAATTTTGTGATAAAAAATTGTAAAATTCATATTTCATAAATCGTTGCGAATTTTGATAAACCGTCTGCCATTTCTTATAGTTTTGTCGAGATCTACAACTTTCGTGTTTTAACTATTATGAAATTCCCATTGTGTAGTGGAGTTTTCTGCCATTTTTCAAAACTGTTGAATTTGTGTAACTCTTTACAATTTAGTCCTTTTTTATTTCACAATAATTTGTTCTTAACATTGTGCATCCCACTATTTTAAGTAGGTTCTAAGTCTTCTTTAGCAAATGTTCATGTTTAAGCATGTCAAAGTTTCTTATCCTTCAAAATCACTTGAACTTTGCAAAAAGTATTTAGTTTGTAAACCAAATCAAATTCCAAGCATACAACCCCTAGTTTCTAACCATAACATACCATAAAATTATTTAAACACACCATAACCCAACTTAGATTATTACATGCCATACTTGAAAAAAAAATCAAAACAAACCATGCAAAACAACTGTAAACTTAGAAAATATGAAGTTAGACTTTACCCAAAAAAATTTGGTGAGCTTGTGTCCTTCCAACAAGCTTGATTTTCAACCTTTCTAGGCATGGTTCATGGAAAGAAAACTCTTATCAACATCCCCCTCCAATTCCCAAAGAAAAACCCCAGAAAACTTAGAAAAAGTTTAGATTTTACCTTGAAAATTGAGAGGTCTTGAACTTGGTTCTTGGTCTTAACTTAGAACTAGCTTGGAAGGTGTTTCTTTGTAGAGAATTTACTTTGAAAGAAATTTTGGGAGAATGGAAGTAGGGGCTGCCATGTATGGAAGAAGAGAAATGACAAAATTTTGGTTTTCTAGTTATTTAGGCTTATCAAAATAGAAAGTTAGATTTTTACCTAAAAGGCATGGTGACTCACCATGCTTACTTACCCTTAATGATCATTAAGGCTGAAAATTAGGCTTATTCTTGGCATAGCCACATCAAGGGATAAGGTGGCTTAATCTCCACCCTTAAAGTGTCCCTTGGTGGGCCATGACTTTACACAGTGTACTTACATTGCATTATGCCACTTTTCACAGCGTTTTGATTTTTCTACTTTGTTTAGCACTTTTATCATTTATTAATTTATACCACAACACTATAATTAATTGTGATATAAAGTTCATTTTAAGGATATTATTCACAAATTTTCAACATTTAAGCTCACAAAATTTGTTTTTAACAATATCTAAATTGCACAAAATTCACAGTCAAATTTCCTAGTAATATTGTTCATATATACGTTTTCGTAATTTAAAAAAATATGATTTATAAAGATAAATTAATTAATTAAATCCAAACAAGTACTAGATTTAATAATGAATTTTCCTTGAGCATTACAGTTCCCATAGAGAATTGGTTCTAATTAATTACGTATCGACTCCATTAAAACACAAGACACATTAAAATTTAACAAAAATTGGGGTTTTTGAATATTAACTAAATAACTAAATTAGTAAAAACACAAGAAAATAAATAAAAACAAAACAATAATAATAAAATTGGTTAAAGGATCATTCTCTACTCCTAGACAATATAATTATAAGGAACGCATATTGTCTATAATTTCCTATAAAAACCATCAACCGTAGATAACAATAAGCTCTATTATTCTAATCTCTCCTTACTTAGTCGTTAAGTAAGACAAGCTCTTCACTTAATCCCTTTCCCTTAAATAATCTAGAATAAGCTCTCTAGAGTAAATTTAATGTAAGCCTTAAGCTAAGAGAGATAGATTGTTCTAAGCAATAAATACACAAGCTCGGATTATTCAACTTAAGTTATGTTCCACATTGCAATCACACAAAAGCCTCTCACAATTATCACACAATTTGCTACTAATAATTAAGAAATCGAGACAATTAAGGATCAAGAATTCCTAATCTAGCAATAAAAAATTTTCATGCATAAATGATTGCGTACCCAATTAAATCAAGAAAATAATCATGAACAACTAAATTGGATGAACATAAACGATTTCTATTAAGAAATTGGAAAATAATATGCAAACATTCAATCACAAATACATTTTTATGGTTTTGAAATCACCCTTAACCAAAAATAAAATAAAGCTAAAAATATGGAAAAAGAAAAGAAGAAGAAAGACAAAAAAGAACGATTATGGCGTCGAAGAATCCTCAACGTAGATGATATTCTTTGGGCCACTACCAAGCCTCACCTTCATCTCTCTTCTTGGTCTCCTATACTATTAAAAAGTGATAAAAAGACTCACTAATCAACCTAAATTCATCTATTTAGAGATTCTCAAAGTTGGGATCAAACAGGTAATTTTGGGATCAAATGGGAAGCTAAAACTCGGAATTTTTGTGATGTAGCACTAGGCGCCCATAAACCAGAGCCTAGGCACTTTGTGCTCAGGTTTTTGGCCTAATTAGCTTACTTTATAGGCTGTAGCACCTAGAACTCAAGCGGCGACACCCAGCTACCTTCCAAATGCATAAATGTGTTTCTTAAAGTTTCTAAATCCTCCTTTTTTAGCCGCTTTTTGTTCTATTGCCTTAAAATACCTACAAGACAAAAAAACTAGAAAACTAAAAAAACTAGCAAAATAAATACAAGAAAGAATGATGGAAAATTATGTGAAATTAAACACTTATCACCACTTTAACCACTTCTTGTGCTTGGAATATTTTTATCCAATTGGTTCTTATTAAAGCATTATGTTTTTCAATTTTTCTTTTTCCTTCTAAAATATTTTTCCATGTAATCTTTTTCATATCAATAAACAATTTTTTTAAAATGACCAATTAAATTGTGAAGTTAGGTACTTCTTAGTATCGTTTACCCCTTTCATGTTTGTTCACAACATATAATCATACCAATATCATTTGTAAATCTAAAATATATGCATTTATCCATATTATTAAGCTAAAAAACATGAGACAAATAACGAAATCAAATTTCTCATTCCATTGTTTTGATGCTTGTTTTAATCCATAAAGCGACTTGACTAACTTGCAAATATTTTTATGATTTTTAGGCAATACCAACCTTTCAGATTGTTCCATATAGACTTTCTCATTAAGATCATCATTTAGAAAAACTGCCTTCGTATGCATTTGGTGCACATGCAAATTATATATAGAAGCAATTATAAATAGCACTCTAATAGATGTTAATTTAGCTGCTAGAGCATATGTGTCAAAGAATTATATACCATGCTTTTGTTTAAAACCTGTGGCTACCAATCTAGCCTTGAAAGTTTGTATTGACCCATCGAGGTTGTACTTTCTTCTAAACACCTACTTATTACTTATCAGTTCTGATCCTGGAGGGAGATTAACCAAGACCGATTTTGACTAGACATTATTAGATTTATTTTATCATTTATTGTCTCTCTCCAAAAGGAAGCATCCCTAGATGACAGGGTTTCACTAAATGTCTTTGGATCTTTCTCAACATTTAGCAACAAGTGGTATTTTATAAGGTTCACCATTTCTATCTCCTTCAATCAAGAAAGCTAAAGCTTGAGATGAAATAAAATCCGATGCTAAACACTTTTCTTTCCTTTCACATTGACTTCTCCTTGATATAAAAGATGTTATAGACTCTTTCCTATGTTATTAATAAAGGTACCAGGAGTTAAGTAATATGGTTGATCAACACAAGGCTCCAAATCAGTGGTAGAATGAATACATTACACTCAACATCTCTTAATTCTATAATAATATTAGAATCTAAAAACAATAATCTATATGCCTTGGAATCATATCCTATAAAAACACATTTAATTCTTTTTGCATCTAACTTTGATGATTTAGAGTTATAATACTCTATAGATAGCTAAACAACTCTACACCATTGAATACATCAAGTTTGCTTTTCTTCCTTTCCATATTTCATTTGGAGAAACATAAGTTTTGATAGAATTAATCCTATTTTCACCCTGACATGCGATAAGTAATGATAATTTAGCATTTAGAAGCATAGAGTTAATCATATCTGCAAAGATTCTATTTTTCCTTTTAGCTAAATCATTTTTTCGAGGAGTAAAAGGGGCTGAGTTTTGGTGAATAATACCATGCTCTTTACAAAAGGTAGCAAGCTTATTTGAAAAATATTCACCACCTCTATCACTTTAAACCATTTTGATCTTTCCAACTTTTTGGTTCTCAGCTTCAGCTTTGAAAGGTTTAAACTTATCTAAGGCGTCAACCTTTGTTCTAATTAAGTATACATATGCGTATCTAGAGCAATCATCAATAAAAGTGATAAAGTATCGTCTTCTTTCTCTTGTCAAAATTCCATTATGATCATAAATATTGGCATGAATTAAATCTAACAGTTGAGTATTTTATTAGGTTTTAACAAACGATTTCTTAGTTCTTTTTGCTTGTATGCAAATTTTACACTTATCTTGCTTTTCATTTGTGTAATTGATCAGACCATGTTTAGACATGTATTTTAAACATCTAAAATTTAAGTGTGCTAAACGAGCATGCCAAACATTAAAAGAGTCAACAATATGAACATAATTTAGGATCTTATTATCACTAATACTAAGTTCATACATGCCATCACATCAGTAACTGTGATGCCCTAGGGAGGAGGTCAGTAAGTTTTAGGTAAAGAAGATAAAAATAAGGTGAATAAGATGAATTAAGCGAGATAAATAAATAAAATAAAATAAATATATGCAGACAGTAAATAAATATCATCGAAAATAAATAATATCATCAGCGGTCACCATCACGTGAATGCCTCGAAGGTGGGGCCGGGATCTTATTCTCATTCACCATCACGTGGATGCTTACCACGAAGGTGAGTAGGTAGATAAATAGTAAATCATAATATTAATAATACAAAATCATTGAAAATCATCGTAAATCATCATCTTTGAAATTAAGCAAGTGATGGGACTCACAAAGATGAAAATGACATCATAAAATATGGATTATAATAATAATAGCAAAATCACTATAAATCATCACTTACATAATATATTAGAATATGTATTTAATATAAACGACGACATCAGGACTCATCATACAGTACATGTATCATACCACAGTTTTGAGAAAATACCATTTCAATCCCAAGAAGTTTCAATCATGGGACCTTCCTTCCTCTTCAAACTTGGAAGAGGGATTTTAAAAACAAGAAAAACGTGAGCAAAAGGCTCAGTAGGATAATTAGTTAAAACAAGTTATTTAAAAATAATTATCACATATAAAAATATTATTCACAACCAAATCTCAGGATCTTGACAAAAATCAATAAACACTTACTTGTAAGAAATTTGATAAGGAATCACCGTACGGGTTTTGAATTGGAAAGAATATCAAAATACAATTCTTCAAAATCAAAAACAGAAATTATTTTCATCAATCATTCAAAAGGTTAAGCATTTGGTCAAAATAGTTTAAAAAGGGTAGCCAAAGAAAGGGATAGGAATACCCTACCTCATTTAAATCCAATAACATAAGCTCCAAATAAAATTCAATGTATGCTCTATATATGTTCAAAACTTTGAAAACTACATTTAAAATTAGAAATCATATTTAACAAATATCATTATGTCAGTTTAATTATCAATGTGCCTTTTGACTCAAAATAATCACAATACAAAATCATAATCCTTTTTGAAACATTTTGGAATCATTAAACATTGAAAACTAGAAGAAAAATATAATTTTTCAAGTCCACCGTCGGCCGGCCGAACATTCTGATTCGGCCTACCGAGCCTGCACAGTTTGGCCTACCAAACTGCTACAATTCTGCTTGCTGAAGATATGAGTCTGGCTTGTTGAACTTCTTGAATCTGGCATGCCAAAGATCAAGTTTGGCCTACCGAACTGGCAAAATCTTGAGACCTAAGACTTCGAGTCTCGACCTCCCTAAGCTCAAAAATTCAAATTAAAACCTGTTTTCTCAATTCCTAAATAATAAAAATCATACCGAAAGCTTAGAAAATCATACTAGAACAGATTTAAACCATTTTCCTCAAATTTAAACTCAATTTCACAATGGATTTGAAAATCTAAGAAAAATATCAAAACTTGATTAAATCAATTTTGTTCAAATAAAGCTTAGATTCATTGTAAGACAAGCACTACAAACTCAAATTGAACATTATTTAAGCGCATCAAAGTTTGGATCGCAAAATGCATAAAATTCAAAGCGAAAATCAAAATTTTGGAGAGAAAAAGGGCTAACCTCAAGTCAACGTTTTTGAAGAGGATTTTTGGCTTGAATCTCCATCTTTTAGCTTCAAATTAAAAGGTTTAAAGCTTGGGAATGAAATTTTATAGAGAAAAATGGGAGAGAGGAAGAGAGACAGGAAAAAGAGAAAGAGAGAGATGGGAGAGAGGGCTGAGAGAAAAAGAGAGAGAGCGTGAAAGAAAAGAAAAAGGAAAGGGAAAAGGAAAAAAAAGCCCAAGGGTGTTTTAGTAAATATGGGGGAAATGTGGAATAAAAAATGTCATTTGGCATTTTAAGAACTAAAAATCAAATTTTTAAATATAACAAATGCAATAAAATCTTTAAATGACTAAGATTAGCAACAAAAAATTACACTAGCATACTAAATGATTAAACGTAGCATAACTAGCCTTACTTTAAAATTTAGAGCCGTTATAGTAACCCTTTCCGACAAAGGCCAAATTCCTTGATACAATACAAGCATTGCCTTTAAGTACAATCTTAAACCCATTCTTACATATAAGATGAACAAATACAAGATTCTTCCTAATTTCAGAACATGGAAGACATTGTTCAAGGTCATATTCTAGTTGGAAGTAAAGTTAATCTCCACCACTCCTTGCCTGGAATCCACTGTTGTGTCATGATTTCCCCATGAGAACTGTTTGTCATTCTTATTCCATTGCATATGACAAGAACAAGTTACAACCATGAATGGTGATACCAAAGTCAAGATACCAATTGAAGAACTTAGTTGCAACCATATTGGCTTCTGTAATTGATGAGACTGTAAAAGTGTAAAATTTCTAAGGCTTAAATCATTTATTTACGCTTTTATTTCTCATTAAATCCTCTAATTAATAGCATTTTGTGTTAATAAGTATTTTTGTGTCTTAGTATGAAAATGTGTTTAAAAATATGTTTTTAGTGTGTTTTTATGTTCAATAATATTTTTAGTAATTTTTAGAGTTATTTCGGTGTGTTAAATGTGTGTTTAGTTTATAAATAGTTAAAACCGTAAAAGTAATGCGGTTATTTTATTTTGAGTTTGAGTGTGTTTGATAGTGTGTTTTCAGTTTATAAATATGACTTATTATATTTTTAGTAATTTTTAAAAATATTTTCAAGTCATAAAAATTATATCTGTGCTAAACCGTAAGAGACTGGAAATTTTAGGAGTTTTTATTTAATTTTGGGTATTTTAATGTAAAATAAATATTTTTAATATTTTTGTAAATATTATGTTTGTAAAATAATTAATATTAGTGTTTTTGTAATTTTTAGATTTGAAATCTGGAGGAGAAACGGAGCAAAACGACACCAAAACGGATAAAATCAGACATCAAATGCATAAAAAAATTCTTAAAATATTTAGATTCATATAGAAGGGACACGTGGCGTCATGGGAGCCGTCGGATTCACTGCCAAATTAATCTCAGCCGTCCGAGGAAGAGACGCATGTCAACGCGTCATTTGGTGCGTTAACGGAATCTCGTAGTACGGTCCACATGTCGAGATATGATTGGCGCGTGCATCACATGCGCTGACAAAGCTGCAGCGTGTCTCAGAGGGTGCAGCAGGCGTGTCCGATGATGTTCGGTCGTGTCCACATGCATCCGTTCTCTGAACCGTCAATTCTAAATACTTTGACTCATCCATCGGCCTAAAATCTCGGTCCCACCTGGCCCAATTTGAGAGCGTCTGACAACCGTTGGATCTGGCATTTGACAGTCAAGATCAGCCCATTCTAATACGGTCAGCTGCCACATCACACAGGATCTCAAAGACAAATTCACATTCTCACCAACGCGGATCAGCGTGAAAGAAGAAGAAAATAACTCAAATTGGTCAACTTTCAACAGGAAAAAGCATTAATTATAAATGGACGTTAGTAAATCCAATACCTTAAAGCATTAATTATAAATGGACGTTAGTAAATCCAATACCTTATAAATACCGAGGCATTTGCCTCAGTTTTGCATCCCCTCTCACAGTATAAAAATACTATTGTATTAGTTATAGTCCAGTTTTTATTCCAGTTTTTAGTCTAGTTTGTTGTAAAATATTTTCTAGTTTATGTTGTAAAAATTATGCTCAATAATATTAGTAGTATTTTATTAATTATGTCTTTTTAAATTTCTTTTTAGTTGAGAGGAGAGGGGGAAATTCTGGCAAAATTATCTTAAATATTTTTTGGTTTTTCTTAGTTTTCTAAGCTATTGTAATGCCAAAATATTTTCTTAGAAAACTTAGAATTTCAATATTTTCTTAGCTAGAACTCTGTCAAAATTACGGTTCTGATTTATCGACGACATAGACTGGCACGGATAATGCTTGGGAGGAGCTTGATTACTCGTAGACAGAGAATGGCTCGGTAAATGCTTAACTTACTATCTTGGTTGTTATTTTAGTTAAGTTATGTTGAAATGCTACCTATTTATTAAGTTGTGTTTTTGCTACATTATAGACATGGAATGGCACAGTAAATGCTTGGTAAATCTTGATTTATTGTCGACATAGGATGGCATAGTGTACACTTAAATCAACTAATAAATAAATAGCGAAACTAAAATATATTGAAGAGAATTGTCAGAATAGAACCTTTGAACCTCAGTCCTGTTATTATTATTGTTTTACTTCTTTAAATTGTTGTTATTAATGTTACTCTGCTTAAGTTATTATTTGCATTTCTTGTTATTAAAGTTCCAAATTATCAAAATTAAAAAATAAAAATTACAAAAATGTGTAAATATTGTAAATACATTATGTGAATAATAAATATTAATCCTCAAATTTTTCAGCTTAAATAAAAAGAAAAAGTTAATATAATACATGTACTGGCACTGAATAAATCCTTCCCTGTGGGTTCGACCTCAGATTCACCGAGTAAATATTACTTGAGACAACCTTTTACTTGATGTTAGTTTAAAATGCGTAAATAGACGCGAGACCAAGTTTTTGGCACCGTTGCCGGGGACGGTATTGTTTTCAGTGCAGTATAATATTGTGTAATATATTTTCTTTTTCTTTTTCTTTTTCTTTTATATATTACTAACTCTTCTTTTCTTTTGTTAATATCTTCTGTTTTGTAGGAATTAAGTACTGTTCACATAGGAATCTGCATGCATTTTCTGTAAGTTACTATTTATAATAGTTACTATTCATGTCACTATTTTAATATTAAAAAAATTAAAATATATATATAAATAAAAAAATCAAAAAAATAAAAAATAATAAAAAATCAAAAATAAAATTTTCTCTCATTTCTTCTGTAAAATATTTATTTTGCTAGTTTTAGGTTTTTGCCTTAGAAATAAAACTTCATAAAATTTTAGATTAGGTTTTGCATAATACTTAATAAACAAATTGTGTTTTTGTGAAAAATATTTTTTTGAGAAAGTTTTGTTTAGGGACTGGTACTGGTTTAGAATTCTTTCCCATAACCAGTTCACTTTTGGAGATTCTTCCAACACCAGTCATTCCTGAAACGTTGTTTTGTCAAGAAAATTGGTTCTTAAGGAGCCTTAGCACCACCAATCTTTCCTGGGAACATGCTTGAAAAATATAATTCGCAACTTCACAAAATCAATTAAGCATATACTTTTCATTCACTACTCTACTCTCCCTGAGTAGAGAAAAGCTTAGTATTTGTCTATAAAATGTTGTAAATATTTAAATAATTTGTATGCCAGTTTGGTTTCATGAGCCTAATAGTCGTAGGTTAGTTAGGAAAAGTTTAGAATCACATTTCGTCTCTGTTGTGTCTTCAAATTTACCAAAAATGGCTGATGATGAAAGTGTTCATAATGAAAATATTGTTAATCAACTAATCATCAATCCTGTTGTTCGCTCAATGAGAGATTATTTGCAACCACCCCATGAATCCACTTCATCATGTTTGATTTTTCCTCTCAATGCTCATCACTTTAGGTTTAAACCTGGAATGATCAACTTGCTTCCCAATTTTCATGGCTTAGAATATGAAAATCCATATCTACACCTTAGAGAGTTTGAAGATGTTTGTGCTACCTTCACTGACCAAGAAGTTTTAAATGAAATTGTTAAGCTTAAGCTTTTTCCTTTTTCTTTAAAAGACAAAGCTAAAACTTGGCTTACTTCTTTAAAACCTAGGTCAATAGGTACATGGCAAGAAATGCAAACTGAGTTTCTGAAAAAATTCTTTCCAACACATAAGACTAATGCTTTGAAAAAACAAATTCAAAATTTTTCCCAAAATGCAAAAGAAGTTTATTTCCAATGTTGGGAAATATTTAAAGATTTGTTGAATTCTTGCCCACATCATGGTTTTGAAAAATGGCGTTACAATAGTTTTTTTTTTATGAAGGCTTAACTCCTGAAACCCGTCAATTTGTTAAAACAATGTGTAATGGAGAATTCCTTGATAAAGAACCTGATGAAGCATTAGATTTCCTTGATAATTTGGCTGATAACTCTCAATACTGGCAACATAGTAATACTGGCAACATGATCTAAGTGTTAGAATTGCATGTTTGACTAAAAAGATTGAAGCCACGGAACGAAGGAATGTCCAAGAACCTAAAATTGAAATTTTGTGTAGTGTTTGCCAAACTCTAGGACACTCAACTTATGAATGCCCAATTTTTAAGGAAGAGTCCCATGAACAGGTGAATTACACAAATCAATTGGACCCACCTAGAAAGCCATTTCCATCCCCACATTCTGACACATAAAATTAACAATGGAAAAACCATCCCAATTTCAGTTGGAGGAATGATCAACCACAATAGCAATATCAACCACCACCACCATTTCCACCACAAAACTCTCAAGGCTGTCTACCATTTCCATCAAATTCTTAAAATTTTCAAAGGCCTCCACAAAATTTTTCTGAAAATCTCTAATCTCGAGTCAAAACTCTTGAAGACACTTTGCAAACTTTCATTCAGGCTCAAAAATCATTCATTCAAAAATAGGAAGTTCATAACACTCGCACTTCTCAAGATATTCATGAAATTAAAGAATCCATTTCTAAACTCACTTCTTCCCTTCGCATTCAAGAAAAAGGCAAATTTCCTACTCAACCTGTACATTATCCATCTGCAAATGAAATTGCCTCTTCTAGTTCACAGTCACAACAAGAAACTGGTAATTTTGTTACAACTCTTCGAAGTGGAAAAACTACTGATAAAACTAATCTTTTAAAAGATCAGAAAGTTAATTCAACTTTGAAAAGTGGTGATCAAATTAATAGTGATAAGGAAAATTCTGAAAAAGAAAAGAGTGTTTCAAAAGAGAAATTTGTTCCAAAGATTCCATTTCCTCGAGCTTTGCTTTCAAAAGAGAAGTTTGACAAAAACGCTGAAATTTTTGAACTGTTCAAACAAGTCAAAATTAACATTCCACTTTTAGATGCAATTAAACAAGTCCTATCTTATGCTAAATGTTTGAAAGATTGTTGTACAATTAAAAGAAAGCATAATGTGACTAAAACTGCATTTTTAGCTGAGAATGTTAGTTCCATCATTCAACATGATTCATCATTGAAATACAAAGATCCTGGTTGTCCCACAATTTCTTGCATCATCGGAAATACTCAAATTGAACATGCTTTATTAGACCTTGGTGCTAGTGCCAACCTCTTACCTTATTCTGTTTATTAGCAATTAGGTCTAGGTGAACTAAACCCAACTTCTGTCACACTTCAACTAGCTGATCGATCTGTAAAAATTCTAAGAGGTGTTGTCGAGGATGTGTTAGTCCAAATTGATAAATTTTACTACCCAGTAGATTTCATTGTTTTGGATACACAACCTGTCACAAATTCAAATGTTCAAATTCCTGCCATTTTAGGTCGTCCATTTCTTGCAACTTCTAATGCTTTGATTAATTGTAGAAATGGAATACTAAAATTTTCTTTTGAAAATATGACCTCAGAGTTCAACGTTTTTATCATGGCACAATCACCATCTGGAAAATGTGAAGTGAACTTTGTTGAGAGCAATACTTCTGGAACGTTTGTTGATCCCTTGGCTGATTTGGCTAATTCTTTTGATTCGAATGTTCCACCCAAAGTTGATAACCATCTTATGAATATTTTTGACAAATCTCCTGAAGCTAAAAATTCAAATTTTGAAGCTGAATGTGAAAATGAAGTTTTTGGAGAAGAACCTGAGGATGAGGTGATGGGTGACACTATGGATGACCTCATATATGATCTCATGGATGAAGAAGAATTTCAGCAAAGATTCTCTGCAGCTGCTGGCAACTTAACTTTTTGGGAGTGCTATCTTTTGGGAAGGTTTAGAGTAACTCTTCCAACAGTCATCAACATTGACGATTCTGACTCCGAACCAAAAACTGAAATCATAGTTATAGATTAATGTTTGTATTCTGTTTATGTTTTTGTATTTGTTTGTTGTATCTTTATTTTCTTTGTTTTTCCTAAAAATCAAAAAAATAATTTCAAAAATTCATTAAAATGGCAGAAATTATGGAGGTTATAATCAGTACGATTAGTTGGTATTTTTGTATCAACAGCCTCTAGAAACGCATTTTAATCAAATAATTTTTGATGAATTCTTCTGAATTTTAGATCTTTATTAAAAAATAAAAAAATAAAAAAAATAAAAAAATTTTGAAAAAAATAAAAAAAAAACACAAAAATATTTTCATTTCTGAGTAATCTGTTAGGTTACCTTTTTTTAGCCCATTTTAGTTCAGCCCATTACTCTCGCATGCGTCTAAATAGTCTTCCCCGTGTCTGAACAAAAGTCTACCGCTTGTCTATAAAATCTGTTACTGTGCATCTAAGCTCAAAAATCTTTGTTCTTTCTCTCTCTAAATTTCTTGTTCTCTCTCTCAAATTCTCTTTGTCTTCTCACTAAAATTCCAAGAAATTCTTCAAAACTCTTTCAAAGTTCTTCAATCTTTCAAACACTTTTTCCAGAAAATCTTCAATCTCCTTTTCTTCTGCTTCCACAAAAATCTTCACAATTCTCTCTCGAACTTTCTCTTAAAGCTTTCAATTCACTCTCAAGAATCTCAATTCCTCAATCATGGATCTGAAATATGAGCACTTAAAGAAATATTTCCCTTCACTTTCTCAAAGAGAAATCAGAAAGAAGTACAAAACTAGAGTCACTTGTCTTTAGGTACTTTCACGTTTTAAGCTTCCTACTGATATTAAGATGTACATAGAAGGTCTTGCTCGTTCAAGTGATGTAAATAATGTAGGTTTGCCTGGTATGGGTACAAGTCTGTATGCTAGAAAAAGAAGATCTGGTCGTATGGAGTCAAAATGTCATAAATGTTCTCGTCAAACTTGTTCTAGAAAATGTCCCTTACCTGGTTTCGTATCTAGAAATAGGGAAGATAAAATTCAGTTCTATAAAAATGGTCTTAGGAATGAAAACTTAAAAGATCTCTGAGTTTCTCTTGAGTCCCATCCAAGTGGATACGTTTGGGGGGCTATGAAACAACTCTGGCCTCAATTTCATGAAGAAAAAGAACGTCTTGGGAATCTGACGCTAAAAGACCAAACTGTTCAGTTTGTGAGAATGTTAGATGGAAAACAGACTCAAGATCCTTCTACTTCAGAACAAGGTCTGTAAAGTATCTTTCTTTGTTTCTTTGTGTGTTTGTCTTAAAAAAAATAATAAAATAAAAAAAATTTGAAAATTTATTCGAGGTATGATCACGGTTTTAATGAAAAAAATCATCAAAACGGCTGAGTAATGGAATTTCTGGAAACACGTTTTCATGAACAAAAGTTTTCTTCAACTCATTCTCGAATAAAATTTCATCAACAAAAAGATTTTTATTTTTGTGATCTATACAGTTGTTGTTTAATAATTGTGATCGTACCGTTTATCTTATAATAATAATATCTTGACTTTTCTTCTTTTGTCAGATGCATAATTTTCTTCGGTAGGTATCTTGTATGTCATGTAAGATAAGCTTTGCTTGGAATTTTAAAATTTAGTCCCATTTGTCAAAAGTTGTATAGTAAAGTCTAGTTTGTCAAAAGGTTAATAGTGTTGTCAGGTACAAGTTGTCTGCAGGGGTGTCACATTTATCTATCCTTGTCTGTCATCACAGCTGTCTATATTTAATTTTACCCAACGTTCTCTTTAGGTGTCTATAAATACTTTTAGTTCTTAAGTTTTTCTCAGAGCGAATTTGTAAGATAGAGTCAGTCAAAAAAAAAAAAAAAAGAGTCTTAGTCTTAGTAATTGTCATGGATTCCTCGTCCCAGTCATCTTTAAAGTTCAATAATATCTGTGCATTTTGTGGTTCTAAATTAGGAAAAGGCATTGATTACATAGAAACTGCATTTCATTTAGGCTATGTCTTGGCTAAGAAAAAGATAAACCTTGTCTATGGAGGAGGTAGTCTAGGTTTAATGGGTACTGTCTCTGCTGGAAGACGTTCTGGAGGTACTGGAGCTTTAGGTATTATTCTAGGTGTCCTCGCTCAAAGTCGTTTATGTGGTCCTACCATTGGTGTTGAAAAAATAATTACAGGTATGCTTGAGCAAATAAGAGACATGGAGCTTGCTTCTGATGCTTTCATTGTTTTACCTGGAGGTTTAGGAACTCTAGAAGAATTCTTTGCCATTGCTAGTTGGAAATTGTTAGGACTACACTCTAAACCTGTTGGTTTGTTAAATATAAATGGTTACTTTGACAGTCTGCTTAGTTTTTTAGATCATGTTGTGGAACAAAAGTTTCTTGAGGAGTCAGGAAGAAAGATTTTTATCTCTACCACTACTGTAGAGGAATTGCTTGAAAAAATGCACATCATTGATCCTGAAACAGACACTGCAACATCAAAGTTCTGCAGAAAATGCAAAGGAGATTGAGATCTTTCTCTCTAAACTCTACCTCTTTTAGTTTTACTTACAACATTATTGTTTTTGTCTTTGTTTATGCGCTTGTCTTTGAATAACCACCCTTGTAAGTATATGTTGTTAGTCTTCTTACTTAATCTTGTTAAACATTGGGAACAGTGTTCAATTTACGTTGGGGGAGAGAAGGTTGTGTCAATTTTTTCTTTTGTGATTAAATCTAGGACTAGTTTTAAAAACCAAGTGAAAAAAAAATGTGTGCTGTTTGTAAGACTTTAAGATTCATGTGTTCATAGGTCGAGATGGCTGAGTAAAGGTTTAGTCCTAAAACGCGTCTCGATAATGGTCCAAAAATGAAGTCCTTTGTGTTTGTAAAATTCTCATCTCTACATCTTTCTTTTGTAGCATAAAAGTTTGAAGATGGCTGAGGTAAGGAGTATTTATTATTCTTCAAATGCATCTTCACCTTAGTAGAAATAGCTGAGTAATGGAGTGACTAGCATTCTTGAAACGTGTTTCTACATGATTGTAAAAAAAACTATGTTTGCATTGCATTTATTAATTTAAAAAACAAAAAAAAAATTTAAAATCTAAAAATATTTTGGTGCTCCTGTCCAATGACGATATCAAGATTATATCATTTTCATGACTTAAGGTAAATTTTAAATACTATTTAAGTTTATGTCAGTTTCTTTAGTTTGCCATATGTTTAGGATGAAATTTTCCCAAAGTTTGAACACTTAATCTTGCACTATGATTTGTTATATTAATTTAGAGACTGTTTATGTTAGTATAATCTGGTTTATTTTTATAAAATCTTATAACTTGTTTAAATCCCTCTTGAGACGAAATCCTAGATAACACTAAGTTATAGATATAATTTAGGCCATCTTTGGATCGCTTGAGCCTTTGAAGCTAACCTTTTTACATTCGATATCCCTAGTTACCTCGTTGTGCTTAATGTTCTATTTTCTTTGTTACCCATATATTTAGCCTAGCCTTTTTAATAAATTCATAATCCTTTTCTTGTACCTTTCACTCATAAGGCATTTGTTCTTTCAAGTGAATTCAGATTTATGAGGTTAGGATGAGTTAGGAATATCTGCTACCTCTGTAAAATATGTACGTAACTCTTCAGTTATTTTATAAAAAAAAAACAAAAAAAAACAAAAAAACAAAAGAAGAAGAAGAAGAAGAAGAAGAAGAAAGTTAATTAAAAAGTGGTTGACAAAGGAAATTTCATTTCGAGTTCGGGATTGTAAACTTTGGGAATTGGATTGTACATTTTAAAGGTTCAGGATTTTTGTAAGTGTCTTATGGGTAAACTAAGCCTCAAATATATCTTCTATCATGCCTTTAACCCAAGCCTTATATTACAAGCCGAATAAAGTCCTAAAAGATCTTTAACAAGGTGTTATTCTACATTAGTGGAGAGAGGGATCAAAAACAAGTTTATAAGAATTTATTTAAATAAATTAAGATATATTAATATAAATTTATCTGGTTAATATGCATTGATTAGTAATAGAAATTCACATACACAAAAAGGAAAATTCATCTTATATAATTGACGAACTCTAGAAATGAATCATAACTTAATTAGTGTTTACATCTTTACTTTGAGGCATGAATATGAGATAAACCCTGAGGCAAATTAGTGAGGAATCGCAAGTTAAAAAAAAAATCTATTATCTGTTTTAAGTTTTATCGCTTTAGTTGCTAGAGACTAGCAATAAGCTGGTTGGGGGGTATGATGAGACTGTAAAAGTATACATTTTCTAATGCTTAAATCATTTATTTACGCTTATATTTCTCATTAAATCCTCTAATTAATAGCATTTTGTGTTAATAAGTGTTTTTGTGTCTTAGTATGAAAATGTGTTTAAAAATGTGTTTTTATGTTCAATAATATTTTTAGTAATTTTTAGAGTCATTTCGGTGTATTAAATGTGTATTTAGTTTGTAAATAATTAAAACGATAAAAGTAATGCGGTTATTTTATTTTGAGTTTTAGTGTGTTTGATAGTATGTTTTAAGTTTATAAATATGTCTTATTATATTTTTAGTAATTTTTAAAAATATTTCCAAGTCATAAAAATTATATCTGTGTTAAACCGTAAGAAACTGGAAATTTTAGGAGTTTTTATTTAATTTTGTGTGTTTTAATGTAAAATAAATATTTTTAATATTTTTGTAAATATTATGTTTGTAAAATAATTAATATTAGTGTGCTTGTAATTTTTAGATTTGAAATATGGAGGAGAAACGGAGCAAAACGACACCAAAACGGATAAAATCAGACATCAAATGCATAAAAAATCCTTAAAATATTCGGATTCATATAGAAGGGACACGTGGCATCATGGGAGCCATCAGATTCACTGCCAAATTAATCTCAGTCGTCCGAGGAAGAGACGCGTGTCAACGCGTCATCCGGTGCTTCAGCGGAATCTCGCAGTGCGGTCCACGTGTCGAGATATGATGCACGCGCTGACAAAGCTGCAGCGTGTCTCAAAGGGTGCAGCAGGCGTTTCCGATCGTGTGCGGTCATGTCCACATGCATCCGTTCTCTGAACGATCAAATCTGAATACGTTAAATTATCCATCGGCCTTAAATCTCGGTCCCACCTGGCCCAATTTGAGAGCGTCTGACAACCGTTGGATCTGGCATTTGACGGTCAAGATCAGCCCATTCCAATACGGTCAGCTGCCGCATCACACAGGATCTCAATGACAAATTCGCATTCTCACCAACGCAGATTAGCGTGAAAGAAGAAGAAAATAATTCAAATTGGTCAACTTTCAACAAGAAAAAGCATTAATTATAAATGGACGTTAGTAAATCTAATTCCCTATAAATATCGATGCATTTGCCTCAGTTTTGCATCCCCTCTCACAGTTTGAAAATACTGTTGTATTAGTTATAGTCCAGTTTTTATTCCAGTTTTTAGTCTAGTTTGTTGTAAAATATTTTCTAGTTTATGTTATAAAAATTATGCTCAATAATATTAGTAGTATTTTATTAATTATGTCTTTTTAAATTTCTTTTTAGTTGAGGGGAGAGGGGGAAATTCTGGCAAAATTATCTTAAATATTTTTTTGTCTTTCTTAGTTTTCTAAGCTGTTGTAATGCCAAAATATTTTCATAGAAAACTTAGAATTTCAATATTTTCTTAGCTAGAACTCTGCCAAAATTACGGTTCTGATTTATCGATGACATACACTGGCACGGATAATGCTTGGGAGGACCTTGATTACTCGTAGACAGAGAATGGCTCGGTAAATGCTTAACTTACTATCTTGGTTGTTATTTTAGTTAAGTTACGTTGAAATACTGTCTATTTATTAAGTTGTATTTTTGCTACATTATAGGCATGGAATGGCACAGTAAATGCTTGGTAAATCTCGATTTATTGTCGACATAGGATGGCATAGTGTACACTTAAATCAACTAATAAATAAATAGCGAAACTAAAATATATTGAAGAGAATTGTCAAAATAGAACCTTTGAACCTCAATCCTGTTTTTATTATTGTTTTACTTCTTTAAATTGTCGTTATTATTGTTACTCTGCTTAAGTTATTATTTGCATTTCTTGTTATTAAAGTTCCAAATTATCAAAATTAAAAAATAAAAAATGTTGCAAAAATGTGTAAATATTGTAAATACATTCTATGAATAATAAATATTAATCCTCAAATTTTTCAGCTTAAATAAAAAGAAAAAGTTAATATAATACATGTACTGTAACTGAATAAATCATTCCCTGTGGGTTTGACCTCAGATTCACCGAGTAAATATTACTTGAGACAACCTTATACTTGAGGTTAGTTTAAAATGCGTAAATAGATGCGGGACCAGTAATCATGACAATTTGCATCTCTGAGACTATTGCACAAATCCTTTTGGATTTCTCTTTGATGACATTGGCCTTATTGGAGCTAATTTTTTCTTTCATCTCCTTGTATCTATAGTCATTTCAACGATGACCTTTCTTTTTACAAAAGAAACAATTTCCAAAAAAACTTTTCGACCATTACTAGACTTCTTGAACTTTTTGTCATTATTGATTATAAAGTTCTTCCAAAATTTACTTGCTTCAACAATATTAACATTAGAGGAATCCATTATCTTGCCCTTGAGATCATTAGACTTGGTGTCTCTTTGATCCTCAATTGTTTTTACAATTCTTCAAGGTTATGTCATCCTTTTTATGAAGGAGTTTCTTTCTATAACCGTTCCAACTCTTAGGAAATTTAGCAGTGATAACCCCCACTTGGAATGATTTAGAAATTTCTACCTTTAGCTTATAAAGCTTATGTAAAATAACTTGCAATTCATGTATTTGATCAAGAATGGACTTTGAATGTACCATAGAGAATTCTAAATATTTTAGAATTAGAAATTTGTCAGTACCTTCTTTCTCAGTCTTGTTTATGTACTCGAGAACATTCTAATATCGAAGAATACATTGAATTGTAGAGATCGTAGAGCCTATCAGAGAGTGTCTTGAGAATGTGACCTAGCACATGGCTTTATCATGTTCGCGCTTCTTTCTTGTGGGCTTGACGTCATTAGAATCATTCTCCTTCAGCTCTAGGAGAGGCTTCAACTTCAGAACCAAGATATAGGTGATCTTGAGGACGGTGAGAAGGATGAACAATTTTCTCTTTCAACAAGTGAAATTGATTTTATCAAACCGATCAAGTTTTATATTGAGGAAAGAAGACATATTCTTCTCAACCTCCATTGTAGTAAATAAAACCTTTAAGATTGTTAGCGAATTTATGCATAGAACAAGAAATGAAAGCTGAAAATTGCTAGAAACTTGGAAGAGTTTAAGATGTAATATTTTCCTTAAAGATATTATTTGCTCTCACTACAAAGTTTGCTAACAAGATTTAATTGCAAATTACCCCCAAGATACAACAAACTTTTAAACATAATATCTAACAATAAAATAGGTTCTAAAACAAGATATAAAATCTGTAATCTTCTGGTTATTTAATAACACACAAGGGTGTCATTTCATGAATCATTGCAACCATATCAACTCGTATAACCTTTCACATATAAAGGTACCTTTTTATGTAAAGATATCTCTTCACGAAGCAACACATCTATTACAACAGATATGTTTGCTACTCATAGATATTCAGGTTTGTATGAAACATACAATCAAATAACATGATGGTTCAAAATTCTAGTTGCGATGCTATTTATGTTTTTCACATAAAAAACATAAGTTTCATTCAAATATAATATTTAACTTTAATATTTGAGAGATATATTAAAATCTCTCTTATACTTCCTCCATAGATAGGGATCACGATAGAGCATGTGCTTTGTGATTTTTTAGTAATGTCAACAGCAACATAATCTTTGCCTTTTTCTACATCTCGTCTTTTCTAAATTTTTAATGTCATCACCTAGGTCTGGCAATAGTGGCGGAGTGAGAGAGACGTAGACAAATAGAGGAAGAAAGAGGAAGTGGAGGACAGAAAAAGGCTTGAGAAATAATAAGGTAGGCCAAAGGATATCTCTAGATTTAATGGGCTTGTTGATTTGAGTAATGGGGATAAATGATGAGGAATAGAACAATGACAATGGAGTTCTTATTTAGGGATATTTTTACAATTGGACTCAAATAAATACATATTTCACACCTAATAGCCCATTATTAACTTTTTTATATACTTTAGCCTATTAATTTTTATTCCTCAATTTTTTGGCCTATTTTCCTTATTAATTAGCTTTCTATTTGTTAACTTGTCCCCATCAAATTCCTTCTTTTATAGTTGCTCTACTTAGTAATACACATATAAATTTTTATCGAGACATACATTTTAATTAAAATGTGTGTTTTGTAAACCCACTTTTTTTTTTTTAGTCATGTATCCTAAAATGTGCCTTTTTAAAATAATATTTTATGTATTATATCCTATTAAAATTACTATCCTCAAATATGTCCTCTACTTGATTTTCCCCCCTTTTATTAGCTGTCTATTTTTTTTTTCAAATATTACTTTTATAAATCAGGATCTGACTTTGATGTACCCTATTTAGTGTCCCCTTTTATACTTCTAATAACATCTTGTCACACCAATTAAAATGCCATATCAATTATAATATAATGACACATTATTTAAAATGTTACATAAATTAAAATACAGTTCTATATCAACTAAATAATACCATGTCATTTGAAATTTTGTCAATTAAAAAATTGTTGATAAACTTTTTTTTTTTTTTTCTGTTTCTCTTATCAAACAAAAACAAAATATTTAGGGTTAGATACTCTTTTGATTTCGCTGCCAGCCACACTACCCAACTCCACCAACAATCTGTTTTTTTTTTTTTGAGGTTTTTCAACATAATCTTAATGACAATTTATCTATTTTCGTATGACCTTCATAATTTATCTTTTTTCATATAGTTATGTACGACCTATTGTGAATTAGGAGCCCTAATTCTATCAAAAAAGAAAAATATACGAACAAAAAATAAATAAGAACACATGAAATTTTTAGTAGTTCACTCTCAATGTAAGAGCGACATCCACTTTCAACCATTGTAGTATAATTCACTATGATGATAAATAACTTACAAGAGAAAAATTGTACACTTTCTGTCAAGAATTTTCCTAGCCTCTCTTTCACTCAAAATTTTTGAGTTTCACTCTACAAACAAAAGAACACAACCTATCTATACATAGGTTCAACAAGAATGTACAACATACTACAAAAAAACATAAAAAACGAGCCCCTGGTTGTTGACATGCACGACCATGAGCTTTTCTTGCACGATTGCACGAGATTTCACCTTTCACTCAATTTCCATAATGCTTCGCGTGCGGCATGGATTCTATAGGTGTGACCATGCTGCAACCACGTGGAATTCTTATCCATGGGGGAACACTTTGGCTCAGCTCTTAGCTTGTTTTTTCTTCGATTTTGTCCTTCTTTTGCTCCAGGGTCGATCTCTAAAACCTTCTACATAGGGTGATATTCTGAAAGGTGTTAAATTTGGTATTAGAATTTTTAACATGATCTTTCTCCCCAACATGTTTTATGCAATTATATATAATTTGTTTGAATTTAGAAAAAATAAAGAATAAAGATTGCTATTACATTTTTTTCTATTATTTATATTTTTTTAAGGATGTTTTTATTATATATAATATATATATATATATATATTCGTAATTTATATATGCATATTTATTATATTAAGAACTTAGTTCCATAAAGTCAAAAAGGTATAAGGATATTTAGTAGTATTTTTAAAAGGTTTTTATTTTGAGAAAAATCTAAAAATGAGAATGTTTTAAAAAATATGCTAGAACTATTTTTAAAATGGTATTTGGTTATACATGGTGGTATGTTTTTTTAAAAAAACAAAACATTTTTTAGTAAAAAAATATTTATATAAACAAAACCAAATTTACTTCTAATAATACTAATTAGTTAATGTAATACTAATGAATAATATTAATTGGAACAAAAATCCAAGAGGATTTCATTCTCGGTCGCCCTTCTTAATATTATTTTGTTTGATGGGAGAAACAGAAAAAAAAAAAACATTTATTAACCAATAGTGTTTTAATTAACTATTTTAAATAACATGGCATTATTCAGTTAATATGGTATTTTATTTGATAAGGCATTTTTAATAAGGGGTCATGATATTTTAATTAACATTGAATTTTTAATTGGAAGGAAAAGATTATGATAAGACCCTCGAACAAGGTCTTATCAATAAAACTTTTTATATCCATAGGATATGATTTTGATGGTAGAAAATAATTAAAAAAAAGCCCACAATAAATAAAATGAGCCCACAAAAAACTAAAAATCCAAAATCTAAAAAAATATAGCTGAAAAAAGACAAAAAAATGGGCATATCTGCTGCTATTGAAAGTCGTCTCCGACGACTTCATAACGCAAAGTTTGATAGCAATCAACCTTTAGTTCAGAACGGAGATGGAGGTCCTAACCACTACTCCTCCTTCAGAAAGGAAATCCAACCTAGTTGTCATCAACGTGGGTAATTCGAGGAATAGATCTCACGAGATTTTAAGTCCAAATTTTTTTGAAATGAAAACGACCAAAATTTTACTTTCTTCAAATTCTTCATATTTCATTTTTCTCTTTTGCCTTCCTTTTCTCATTCATCGTATCCTTTTCTCTCAAGTCTTCTCCAATTCTATTCTTTTCAAATTTTTAATCTTTTTAATCATTTAATATTTTTACTTTTTCAAATGGATCTATCTTCAACATTCCTCCACATAATTGGCTTTAATTTCTATGTATACCCTATTTTGATTGTTTCTTTCTTAGGCTCCATGTTTATCTAAACAATCAAATATCCATTAAAGATCATAAGAGAATATTAGTATAAAAATGGAACAAATAAATTTTCTACAAATATGGCTATACATAAAATTGAGAAAAGAACATACAAAAAATTGATAAGGGCAAGACGCTGTAAGGAGGGGTATCGCACCACCATGGAAAGGAGTGGTGGAATCACACAGGTTAAGGAGCATGTGTGGGGAGATCGAATCATCTCGAGGGGTACTTGTTGGTGTTGGAAAAGGGGTGTTTGTGTTGTTGTCAGTTGGGTTTACATTGCCTATGGAGGAGGAGGGCTCAAAAATAGGTTGGCTTATTCGTACCCATCATGGTTTCGTAGTGATTCGACCGCCATTGCTTCACTGTCGACACATTCGCTGTTGAGCCCCCCTACCCATCCCCCTTACCCCTTCTTTGCTACCTATGCCAAGCCCCCTTGCAAGCAAAGGCAAACTTTTTTCTCTTTTCTTTTTTGAAAATTCTCTAAAATATTTTGTGTTTTCTATTAAATTTAAATTTATAATTGTTCTGTTAAAATAAAATGTTATAATCTGTTGGGGTCTTGTAGATTCTTAGGGTATGATTTATTGGGCTAGTGCATGCGTTGGTCTCCAATTCGCTAGTGTTGATGATCACGTGGTTGAAGCAATGGAGGAATCCATATGAGATGACTTCAAAAGGACCTCCAATGAGTGATGGGAACAGTAAAGTAAGGATTGAAATAAAAAAAGATGACTTCTAACACAAAAAATATAGTAATGGCAGAGCTATCGTAAGCGGTGACTTGGGAGGAGTAATCAATGATTGATGGAGGAACAGCTTTGAAGGGCAGAGGTAAAGTTGCCTCCGTTATTAGATCTGGGCTACTTTCGTGAGTCAGAGAGTTAATAAGCAAGGTTCCAGAGTTCTTCCAATTTTCTAAAAAATGTGCTTTAGAGGCAAATGCAGGTTGCCTCTGCTCATTGGATCTGGGCTACTTTCATAAGTTGAAGAGTTGATATGCGAGGTTCTAGATTTCTTTGAATCTTTTAGAAAATATGCTCTGGAGGCAAACATGGTTACTTTGGTGAGTCGGACAACTGATACGCGAGGTTTTGGGGTTCTTTAGATTTTTTGAAAAATATGCTCTAGAAGCAAATGTGGGTTGCCTCTATTGTTAGATCTGGGCTACTTTCAAGAGTTGGAGAGCTAATATACAAGGTTCTAAAATTCTTTGGATTTTGAAGAAAATGTGCCCCGGAGGCAAATATAGGTTGTAATGACAAAAAAAAAAGTTCATTAATAAAACCTAATATTTAATTGGGTTTAATTAATGAATTTACCCTTAAAATTGTAACTTTTATAAAATTATGATAATATGTAAATAAGCAGTATTAATTGAGTATTACACTGTGAATGTGATGTCATCATGGATATTTTTTAATACAGATTTTATGAGTTAAATTACTCAAAAATTTGTAAATAATATCCATAAAATGAATTTTTATATCATAATTAATTGCAAAATTGTGATACAAACAAATGAGTACTTAGAATAAGAGTAAGACATAGAGTCCACTGAAACCTAACCTAGTGTAAAAAGGAGGCCAACGCAGTAAAACTATACTGCTAAGTGAAAACGTAGATATGAAAAATGTTACGTTTGGCCTTCAAAAGTAGACTAAAGGCCAGTAAAATAGTTTACACAGTCTAAGGTTACGAGTTTGCACTAATTTGACCATTGCAGTGTAGAAAAAAATACTAAGTGGTGAAAAATTATACAGTGTAAAATTTTTGGAACACTAAGTGGACACCCAACAAAATCCTATTGGGCCACCACATCACAAAAAGTGGCCCAATCACAATTTGCCATCTAGCAAGCCCATTAATTGTTGATGAGACACCATAGTTGTGATAAGCTTGTATTAATTTTGAAATAAGCCAAATTTGCTCTCATTTTCTTCCCTCAACATCCGGCAGCCATTGGAGGACCATTCAACAAAAAAATTTCCAAACTCAAAATCTTGCACAAATTGACCCCAACCAAATTCAAGAAGCATAGGTTAAAGGATTTCTTCAAAATTAAGGTAAAACCTAAACTTTTTTTTAGTTTTCCTAAGGTTTTTTTATGGTTTAAGGAGGGATTTGATTTAAGGAGATTTTTACATGAAAAAATGCTTAGGAAAGAGCTTCAAAGAAGTCCTTGGAAGGCTTGAAGCACAAAATCTCTATTGGGTAAGTTTTAAACCCTTAAACTTGAATTTATGTAATTTTTGTTTTGATCTTTATTATTTCTAAAGCATGTGATGTTTTTAGGCAAAGTTTTGATTATATTCCATGAGTATGTGACTTATAGTATGATGGTATAGTCAAAATTATGGATTGTTGATGCAAAATGGTAGTTTATGCAAAGTATGTTATTTTTGTAATTTTAAGGTTAAGTTTTACAAAAATGGGGTGTAGATATGAAATAAGGAGATCCGAGCCATTAGGGTATTATTTTAAAATTAATACGTGACTATTTTCGTTAAAATAACAAAATCAAGCTCGGATAGGTTAGTAGGCTCACGGAGGGCAAAACCGTCATTTTTGGCCGTATAACCCGAACCGTGTCAAATGTTTCAAAAAGGGAAAAAGTATTGATTAGAAAGATTTCTGCCCTTCGTTAGAAATGGTAGGGTAGAGTTAGATAGAAATAAGAAAAACCAGTAGGTTTCTAGAGTTGTATATAATTATGCAACTCGGTCCATTAATTAACGATCACTGTGTGTTGAAACATAGTGAATATTGGCAAATGGCTTTGAAATTTGCCAACAAGATCCTAGAAGTTTAGGACAGAGCAAAATCGAGATTGAATTACCCGACATTCGAATCAAGTAAGTACCCATCCCACCGAGAGCATGGAATCGTAAGTATAGAGTGTGACATATGTATATGTATACCTGTGTGTATAACAAGGTGTATACCTATGTGTATGCTATGATATAAGTAAGTATCTTTAAGTATGTTGGTGTATACTTGTGCATATACATATACCTGTGTGTATATTATATGGTATATTTTAGAGTGTATGTTAACGTATACCTGTAAGTATAAAAGTATGTACCAGTATATACTATTTTGTACAAGAATATTTATGTATGGTCTATAACATGCATTTGTCACTTCATGCATGGTTTGTTAACCATAATAATTGGGCTGGTAATTATGTCACCAGAAATTAAGAAAGGTGTCGTACCGACTCCTGATTCAAGAAGAGTTCAAGGATATAGTATGGTCACGGTGTTACGTAGACCTAAGCACGCAATGGTACGAACACTTGGGCCGTAGTTAAAGATAAGAAATGAAAATGATAAAGAAGGTTTATAAGAAAGCATAAATGGTTCATGCATTTTATTGAATGAGCATGTGGGTTATATGGGACTTACTAGGCGTAAGCTCATTAAGTATTTCATGCTGTAGGTATTCCTACTAGAAGGTCAGAACCAAGTCACTGATGAGCTGGCGAAGGGTGATGAGTAATGAGCAGAAAGGGGTATGGATGCCGCCACAGTTATGTTTCTGCTACTGTATATTTTAAACTTGTTTTCTTTGAACGTGCTATGTAAGAACTGAACATATTTAGGTATATCAAAACCTCTCTTGAGAATATTTAGCAACAGTTTTGGAAAAGAGAATGTGTTATGTAAATATATGTATCTGTTTACACCTGATGAGTTGCTAAACTTCACATGAATGACTTGTCCTTAAAAAAAAAAGGAAAAAAATTCCTGAGTTTTACACCTATACGTAAGTATGTATATATAAAAGAAAAAGTCTTTCACAGTTTGGAAAAAAAGCGGGTTGTGACAGTTGGTATCAGAGCAGAAATCCTACCACCCTACTGCTGATTGCCTCATGCCTCACTGCCAGAGCTCAAGTAAGATAGTTTATTTTTAAATGTAAGAATGTCAAGATTTTATTTAATATAGAATTAATATATATTGAGATAAATGTAGTATATGGTGGCACCTCATAATGAAAATAATGCGGAGGTGGACCAGTAGGGTGAGTGCTGCTTTTCAGGACATGATGCCTCCTAGATACTACAGTAGTCGGCAACCTATGGTTTTAACTGAGTGGCTTCACGCCATGGAAGTGATTTTTGCTTCGTGCCATACACCACAACACCTCCAGGTTTTGTTAGCTTCGGGGCGGTTGTAGGGAGAGGCACTCGCGTGGTGGTTGAGTATTGGTCCCGAAGAATAGCATATGGATTGGCCAGGCTTCAGGGAGCAAATTTTAGCTAAATTTGTACCCTTACCACCTGTTGAAAATATGCAAGTCCAAGTACTTCCAATGCTCTGCGTGGATTGGTGGCGTCGGCTTTATTTGCGAGTAGAGCCAATATGGGGTAGGTATGTTGGGGAACCAGTAAGTTGTTATATTTTGAGGTTTCATCGAACTATGGCACCATTGATTCCACCAGGGTTGCCCTTGGGACGTATTTTTGATTTGATTTGGCGAGATCTGCCAGCAAAAATACAACAACAGATCCAATATCCTGGAAACTTCCCGAGCTTGGATGACTTTATTGCAGAAGTATTACACGCCGAACAAAACATGGCCGCACCTATAGAGGATCCCCCAGTGGAGATGGAAGAGGATGATGACAATGAAGATGATGACGATGATGAGCTCGAGTTTATTCCAGTACCTCCCAAACCCATCATAGCTAGTGATGACGAGTCTACTGATTCTAGCAAGTAGGAAGAGGAGGACCTCGAGGAGGATCTCGAAAATAGCGATATGTCAGGTGTAGAGTCAGACTAGAAAAAAAAAAGCTTATGAAAGGTCATGTGTATTAAAATGTATATAGATGTATGACTAGTATAGTTTTGATCTTCCTGTCCTTGTATATGAGTGTATCTCCGGCAAGTGGTATCCCTCTCGGCGATAGTGTACATGTTAGCCGAAAGAGATAAATACTCCTGGAAATGATATGAAATGTTTATGTAAGAAAGTAAAGACTATATACATGTTATTTCCTTATGTAATGTTTTGTTAATGAGAAATGGAAAAGAAAAGAAAGAAGTTAATGAAACGTATGAGATGAGATATAAAGTTCATGTTGCTGTTCATGTTGGCATGTATTCATATTATTTGATATATATGCATTTATTTGCTGAATACTATTAAGTTAATAGTATATGCTAATGCAATAATGACATTATGCGGTAGGCATATAAGATTATTATCGATGGCAGATGTACCTAGAGAACCTGCAAACCCAGATCTGATGGTCATGATCGTTGAGTTATAACAGAAGCTCCAGGCTTAAGAACAGGAAATGCAAGGACTAAGGGAGCAATTACCTAACCAGCATCCCGTACCTGCGGTACGTGTAGACTTTCCACCTCCCGTCCCACTACCCCAACAAGTAGAACCAGCTGCACTAGCTGTTTCGGTAGTACCTACTACTAAATTTTATGAAAGGTTCTGACGAATGAAGGCCCCAGAATTTGATGGATCAACAGACCCATTTGAAGCCGATGATTGGCTTACTAGCATAGAGAGGGTTCTGAAATTTATGGGACTCAGTGATAGTGAGAAAGTTTTATGCGCTTCATTTTCTCTCACTAAGGATGCTAGGAGATGGTGGGAATCAATGGAACACAGAAGAAATGTGGATGAAATGACTTGGCATGATTTCGTAGAGGAATTTGGAAGAGCTTATTTTAATGTGGAAACGATGGCGGCACAGCAAGAGGAATTTAACAATTTCTGGCAAGGCAATATGTCAGTAGCTGAAGCTGTGAGGAGGTTCAACCAATTGGCGCGTCTATGTCCCGAGTTGGTACCTACTGATTAAGAACGGATAAGAAGATTAATGCGGATGTTTCGAACTGATATTGCCCTTATAGTTGACAGTGGAAGGCAAGCCCCTAAACACGTGGAAGATTGTATTGAACGGGCCACGAAAGCGGAGTTCAGAATAACCCGTGATAAGGAGGAAAGGACAAGAATCTTTAAAGCCCAAAAGGAAGAAAAAGCTTTGGCCAAGCAGAGCCAAGTTGTGCAGGCGAAAGGACAAGGAAGCGTTCCGAGTCAAGGGCAGTCCCAAGGCTATCTAGTTGGACGCAATCGCAATACCAACAATAAGAGGAAATGGAATGTGAATAATTCAAAGAATTCAAAGGGACAACCCCCGAAAAGGATCAATGATGAAGGGAATAACAAACCTCTCTATGGTCAATGCGGAAAAAGACATGCAGGAGAATGTAAAGCTGGCACCAATAAGTGCTACATCTGCAACAAGGAAGGACATTATGCTAGGAATTGTTTCTCTAATCCCCAAAACCAGAATAATCAAGGTCAACAAAGAACCCAGGGAGCTCAGTTGCACGCAGTCCAAGCTCAGATTGAAGGCCCGAGCATCAATCAGGGACGTTTAGAGGCTCCATAACCTAGTGGACGGATATATGCTTACACAAAGAAAGAAGATGATGTGAGGACTTCAACTGTGGTGACGGGTCAGTTTTCTGTTGCTAACACTGATGCCTATGTTCTATTTGATTCTGGAGCAACGTATTCATTTGCATCATATAAGTTTGCTAAACGAATAGGAAAGGAAGGGGATAGGATAGAACAGAGTTTTAAAAATGCACTCCCCTCTGGGGAAATATTAAGTTTTGATTATTGGTTATGCCATATACCGATTATCATTTGTGGAAGGGAATTGTATATTGATTTGATAATAATCGATATACAAGATTATGACGTTATCTTGGGAATGGATTTCCTGGGGAAATATACCGCCAAGATTAATTACCGACACCACAAAATTACATTTCAACCTTTCGGAAGTGAAAAATTTGTGTACTCAGGAAAGATCCCAAAGGCTCCCAAGGCGCTAATTTTGGCATTAAAAGCAAGGAAGATGTTGGAAAGTGGGTGCACTGGTTATCTGTAAACTTAGTAAATGAAGACCAAGAAGCTCAGTTAAGACCGGAGAATGTTCCCATAGTAAAGGAATTCGTCGACGTGTTTCCCGACGAATTACCGGGCTTACCACCGGAGCGGGAGGTCTCGTTCGAGATTGACTTAATGCCAGGCACAGCTCCAATTTCAAACACACCATATCGTATGGTTCCGAGAGAACTCAAAGAGCTTCAAGTACAATTGCAAGAATTGCTAGAAAAAGGGTTTATACGACCAAGCCATTCTCCGTGGGGAGCGCCAGTGCTATTTGTCAAGAAGAAAGATGGAACCTTATGAATGTGCGTTGATTATCGAGAATTAAACAAGGTCACGATTAAAAATAAATACCCACTTCCAAGGATCGATGACTTATTTGATCAACTGAAGGGAGCGTCTATATTTTCGAAGATTGACCTACGCTCGGGGTATCATCAACTTCGAGTTAAAGAAAAAGATGTGTCAAAGACGGTGTTTCGAACGCGTTATGGGCATTACGAGTTCTGTGTCATGCCGTTTGGATTGACTAATGCCCCGACAGCTTTTATGGATCTTATGAATCGAATTTTCAAGGATTATCTCGATAAATTTGTCATTGTGTTCATCGATGATATCCTTATTTATTCAAGAACATCGGAGGAACATGAAGAGCATTTGAGGATTGCACTGCAGCAATTGAGGAAGCATTAGTTGTACGCCAAGTTCTCAAAATGTGAATTCTGGCTGGAGAAGGTTCATTTCCTAGGACATGTGGTGACATGAGATGGAGTCTCTGTGGATCCTTCCAAAGTCAAAGCAGTAAATAAGTGGCCTACACCGAAGAGTATTACCGAGATCAGGAGTTTCCTTGGTTTAGCAGGATATTATTGACATTTTGTAGAAGGATTCTCCAAACTTGCAGCATCACTCACAGCCCTTACAAGAAAAATAGCTAAATATGAATGGACCAAGAAGTACGAAGAGAGTTTCCAAGAACTAAAAAGATGACTTACAAGTGCCCCAGTACTAACCATATCGGATCCAAATCTAGGAAATTATGTGATCTACAGTGATGCATCAAAGACAGGCTTGGGAGCCGTACTTATGCAAAATGGAAAAGTAATTGCGTACGCATCCCGACAGCTAAAGGATCATGAGAGGAATTATCCCATGCATGACTTGGAGTTAGCAGCGGTCGTATTTGCACTGAAGATTTGGCGTCACTATTTGTATGGAGCTAAGTGTGAGATTTATACGGACCATCAAAGTCTGAAATATATCTTCACGTAGAAGGAACTCAACATGAGACAACGAAGATGGCTATAACTGGTTAAAGATTGTGACTGTGAAATCTTATATCACCCTAGAAAGGCTAATCGAGTGGCCGATGCCCTTAGTCGTAGAGCAACGTCTTCACTTGTAATGGTGCAATTAATGCCAAAGCCTCTTCAGAAAGACTTGCTAGAAGCGGGTATAGAGCTAATTACAAGAGGATTAGCCAATTTATCATTCCGACCTGCAATCCTGGAGAATTTAAAAGAGCAACAAGAAGCAGACCCATCACTGCTTAGATACAAATCTAAGGCCTTTGAGAACAAAGGAACAGAGTTTAGCATCTTGGAAGGTGGCATTCTCCATTATAAAGGCAGACTTTGCATTCCCAATGATGAGGAGTTAAAAAGACAGATCTTGAAAGAAGCTCATGAAACACCATATGTAGCTCATCCAGGAGCTACAAAAATGTACCAAGATTTGAAAAAGTACTACTGGTGGCATGGAATGAAGAATGACGTTGCGAGATTCGTCAGTAAGTGTCTCACGTGTCAAAAGGTGAAGGCTGAACACCAACGACCCGCATGTGAACTACAAAAGATAGATATCCTATAGTGGAAATGGGACCAGATAACAATGGACCTGGTGACAGGGCTACCTAGAACTACGGGTGGACATGATGCTATATGGGTAATCATGGATAGATTGACTAAATCATCACACTTTTTACCCATTAAACTCAGTAGTTCCATGGAACGACTAGCCGAATTATATGTGGCCCAGGTTGTTAGATACCATGGAGTTTCGAAGTCCATTATTTCTGATCGTGATGGCCGATTCACTTCCAAATTTTGGAGAAGCGTTCACCAAGCAATGGGGACAAAGCTAACCTTTAGTACAGCTTTCCACCGTCAAACGGATGGTCAGTCAGAAAGGACCATCCAGACTTTGGAAGATATGTTGAGAGCATGTGTGTTAGATTTCAAAGGAGGATGGGATAAAAAGCTTCCTTTGATCGAATTTGCGTACAATAATAGTTACCAAACCTCCATTGGTATGGCTCCATATGAAGCTCTATATGGAAGAAGATGTAGATCACCATTACATTGGTACGAAACCCGAGAAAAGGCATTGTCGACCACAGATTTTGTTCAAAGAACAACGGAAGATGTAAAGTTAATCCGTCAACGGATGGAAATGGCTTTCAGTCGACAAAAGAGTTATGTTGATCGACGACAAAGAACTTTAGAGTTCCAAGTAGGGGACTTAGTCTTTTTGAAGATAACACCAATGAAAGGAGTGGTAAGATTCGAAAAAAGGGGCAAACTCAGTCCAAGGTACGTTGGACCATATGAAATCTTAGAAAGAGTAGGTAACGTGGCTTACAAGTTAGCCCTACCCCCTGAAACGGCATCGGTACATAATGTATTCCATGTATCCATGCTAAAAAAGTATGTGCCTGATCCCTCGCATATACTTCAACATGAGCCTATTAAAGTGCAAGAGAACCTGTCTTATAAAGAGAAACCAATTCAAATCTTGGCTCGAGAAGAGAAGGAGTTAAGGAATAAAAAGGTACCACTAGTCAAAGTTTTATGGCGTAATCAACAAGTAGAAGAAGCAACCTGGGAACGAGAAGATGAAATAAAAAGAGTCTACCTAGAATTGTTTTAGTTTTCGAGGACGAAAATTTTTAAGGAGGGTAGATTGTAATGACAAAAAAAAAAGTTCATTAATAAAACCTAATATTTAATTGGGTTTAATTAATGAATTTACCCTTAAAATTGTAACTTTTGTAAAATTATGATAATATGTAAATAAGCAGTATTAATTGAGTATTACACTGTGAATGTGATGTCATCATGGATATTTTTTAATACAGATTTTATAACTTAAATTACTCAAAAATTTGTAAATAATATCCACAAAATGAATTTTTGTATCACAATTAATTGCAAAATTGTGATACAAACGAATAAGTACTTAGAATACGAGTAAGACAAAGAGTCCACTGAAACCCAACCTAGTGCAAAAAGGAGGCCGATGCAGTAAAAGTATACTGCTAAGTGAAAACATAGATATGAAAAATGTTACATTTGGCCTTCAAAAGTAGACTAAAGGCCAGTAAAATAGTTTACACAGTCTAAGGTTACGAGTTTGGACTAATTTGACCATTGTAGTGTAGCAAAAAAATAATAAGTGGTGAAAAATTATACAGTGTAAAATTTTTTGGCCACTAAGTGGACAGCCAACAAAATCCTATTAGGCCACCACATCACAAAAAGTGGCCCAATCACAATTTGCCATCTAGCAATCCCATTAATTGTTGATGAGTCACCATAGTTGCGATAAGCTTGTATTAATTTTGAAATAAGCCAAATTTGCTCTCATTTTCTTCCCTCAACATCTGGCAACCATTGGAGGACCATTCAACAAAAAATTTCCAAACTCAAAATCTTGCACAAATTGACCCCAACCAAATTCAAGAAGCATAGATTAAAGGATTACTTCAAAATTGAGGTAAAACCTAAACTTTTTTTTAGTTTTCTAAAGGTTTTTTTATGGGTTAAGGAGGGATTTAATTTTAAGAGATTTTTACATGAAAAAATACTTATGAAAGAGCTTTAAAGGAGTCATTGGAAGGCTTGAAGCACAAAATCTCTATTGGGTAAGTTTTAAACCCTTAAACTTGAATTTATGTAATTTTTGTTTTGATCTTTATTATTTCTAAAGCATGTGATGTTTTTAGGAAAATTTTTGATTATATTCCATGAGTATGTGACTTATAGTATGATGGTATAGTCAAAATTATGGATTGTTGATGCAAAATGGTAGTTTATGCAAAGTATATTATTTTTGTAATTTTAAGGTTAAGTTTTACAAAAATGGGGCGTAGATATGAAATAAGGAGATCCGAGCCATTAGGGTATTATTTTAAAATTAATACGTGACTATTTTCGTTAAAATAACGAAATCGAGCTCGGATAGGTTAGTAGGCTCACGGAGGGCAAAACCGTCATTTTTGCCCGTATAACCCGACCCATGTCAAATGTTTCAAAAAGGGAAAAATTATTGATTAGAAAGATTTTTGTCCTTTGTTAGAAACGGTAGGGTAGAGTTAGATAGAAATAAGAAAAACCAGTGGTTTCCAAAGTTGTATATAGTTATGCAACTCGGTCCACTAATTAACGATCACTGTGTGTTGAAACATAGTGAATATTGGCTAATGGCTTTGAAATTTGCCAACAGGATCCTAGAAGTTCAGGACGGAGCAAAATCGAGGTTGAATTACCTGACGTTCAAATCAAGTAAGTACCCATCCCACTTGCAGCATGGAATCGTATGTATAGAGTGTGACATATGTATATGTATACCTGTGTGTATAACAAGGTGTATACCTATGTGTATGCTATGATATAACTAAGTATCTTTAAGTATGTTGGTGTATACTTGTGCATATACATATACCTGTGTGTATATTATATGGTATACTGGTGTGTATGTTAACGTATACCTGTAAGTATAAAAGTATGTACCAGTATATACTATTTTGTACAAGAATATTTATGTATGGTGTATAACATGCATTTGTCACTTCATGCATGGTATGTTAACCATAATAATTGGGCTGGTAATTATGTCACCAGAAATTAAGAAAGGTGTCGTACTGACTCTTGATTCAAGAGGAGTTCAAGGATATAGTATGGTCACGGTGTTACGTAGACCTAAGCACGTAATGGTACAAACACTTGGGCCCTAGTTAAAGATAAGAAATGAGAATGATAAAGAAGGTTTATAAGAAAGCATAAATGGTTCATGCATTTTACTGAATGAGCATGTGGGTTATATGGGACTTACTGGGCGTAAGCTCATTAAGTATTTCATGCTGTAGGTATTCCTACTAGAAGGTCAGAACCAAGTCACTGATGAGCTGGCGGAGGGTGATGAGTAATGAGCAGAAAGGGGTATGGATGCCGCCACAGTTATGTTTCTGCTACTGTATATTTTAAACTTGTTTTCTTTGAACATGCTATGTATGAACTGAACATATTTAGGTATATCAAAACCTCTCTTGAGAATATTTAGCAACAGTTTTGTAAAAGAGAGTGTGTTATGTAAATATATATATCTGTTTGCACCTGATGAGTTGCTAAACTTCACATGAATGACTTGTCCTTAAAAAAAAAAAAGAAAAAATTCCCGAGTTTTACACCTATACATAAGTATATATATATAAAAGAAAAAGTCTTTCACAGCTTGGAAAAAAAGCGGGTTGTGACATAGGTTGTCTCCATTATTGGATCTAGGCAACTTTTGTGAGTTGGAGGGCTGATGTGCGAGGTTCTGGAGTTCTTCAAATTTTTTGAAAAATATACTTTGGAGGCAAACACAGATTATCTCCATCGTTGGGTTCAGAACGTTGAAGGATGGAGCTAGGAATCTGGAAGCTTCTAAAGATGTGGTAGACTTTGATAAAACAGTAAGTATTTCATTAGCAATTCTGTAAGATTTGAAAAGGACAAAGTGGCATTAGAGGAGGGATTCGATCTTAGATAGCAGGGATGACTGGCGGACTTTGATAAGACTTCAGTATTTTGGTAGCAATTTTGTAAGATTTGAAAGGGATAAAGTGGCATCGGAGGAGAGATTCGATCTCAGATAGCAGGGATGATGAGTTTTCTAGAAATTTTTTAGAAAATCTTCCAATTTCGAGGAGCACAAACTTGGAAGAAGTGATGTTTTTCTAAAGCTATAGAGGAAAAAGTGGTGTGAAAGGGATTAAGTCCCTCTGATGATGTTGTGTTGAATGGAGAAGATAGGGGTACTTATAGTGATGGTGGTTGACTTGCTCCGAAGCTAGTCTCCTAGTGCTCCAGTACACTTGTTGGCTCTGTTTCCCTTCGTAGCAAGCAGCATTAGGTTCTTTCGAAGCTTGATTTCTAGGTTGGTCCAAAATGGTATACATTTATGGTTACACTAGTGCTCTTCTAGGCCTAATGCTCCTAGATAGTTTGACTAAGTATGACCATCTATTTCCAAAGGGCTGACAAGCATACTTCCCCCTCCAAGGCTTAGTTTCTCTATTTTCGTCAAGTCTAAAACTTCTGGCGAGTTGTTAGAATTTTGTCAAAATTTTGGGTGGGAATTAGTGATGGAGGCACATGCGGAGCCCCCAACAGACTTTTGTCTTGGGAAAAGATTTTCTTGACCCAGATGGGGCCCCTTTAGAGGCGTGTTGGGTGCTCCTTAGGCGTGCTGGGCACTCAAGAGGTATGTTTGGTGCTCCATTGCTAGGTTTTTCTTGGCATTTTTGGTAAGAAAATGATTTTTGTACTTGGGCTTTGATTCCTTAGGTTGTAGTAAGGTAAAAATAGAGTTTTTTTGGCTATTTTAAAGGGCACAAAATAAGGCGTTTGGGTTATTTTTCCTCCATCACCTATTTATTTTAGTTCAATTAATTTTGAAATCCCCCAAGCTTGACTTGAAAATCGAATTGAACAAAGACAAACTAGCCCATTTGACTACTTATGGCCTGTCAAACCACGATCTATGATAGTTCTCCAAGCATGGCTTAGGTCCACGAAATAAGCATGTCGATGCCGTAGGACGAGTATGTTAGACTTGGACTATTGGAAGGGCCTGGTGTGAAATTGGTTATCAACATTAGCCCCGTTGGTCGTGGGGGCTTTACAGCGAAGCAAAATATTCCATGCGACCAATCATAGTAGCTCGGGTTACATGTGTCTCCTGGAGATGCCTAGTAATGGTTCATATTTTGCTCCAAGGCACCATCAGCTTATCCTATGTTCTTTGAACTTTTCTAAAACAAAATAGACAACACTTCCTTGGATGCACAGGATCTGGAAGAAAATTTGTTAATTGATGCCTCTGAATGTCATGATGCCTCCAAATGTCATCGGGATCCTCTAGAGGCATCAACTACCCATTTCACGATAAATCTCAAAAGTAACTACACATTTTGAAAATATTCATATAATAGTGATATTGCACGCACTCTTAGAAACCTCCCACACAAAACGTGTAAGAATGAGTGGTTTCCCTTTTTTATCTTATTTTTAAAAAAATGTGATGTTTGCTTCTAAAAGAAAACATCCCATCACTTCAAATTTGATGATGTAAGCGCTTTTTCTAAGGGGTAGTAAAAAGACTCCCATTAGACAAAAGGAGATTTTAACCCAAAACCATTTAAACAAGCAACTCTTCTAAAATAGTATAGAGAGAAAACACAAATAGAAAGAAAAAGTGAGGAAGGCACAATAAGGAAAAAAGGGAAAGAGCGAGAATCTAAAAACAAGTTACATGAGGTGGGGAAAATCAAGCAACAAGATCAAGATCGAACCTGATTTTTCCATTTTTTTGCCATAAAATCAGGCCTTTACACCCTTTATTGGCGACAAATTCTAGGTTGGGAGGAGAGAGAAAGCTTCAAAGATAGTGCTTAGAGAGAGAAAGCTCCATTCTTCTCTTCTTCAAGGTTAGTACCTTCTTCTTTGCTTCTATTCCTTTATTTTGATGATGATAATTATGACTTTGGGGTTTTCAAACTTTGATTCATATCCAACCATGGATGGAAAATGCATGCTTGAATGCTCTTTATGTCATAGCCGAAAATCCCCCTTTTTTTGGCTAGGACTAGAGAACTCCTCATGTTGTTGATGTTACAATCTTCTTGAAAATTTTTCCGCCCCTTTGTTGTTGGTTGTGCAATTCGAATTCTTGATCTCTATTTCGCTAAAAATCTATGAGGTGTGTGTCAAAATTTTCCAAAAAGTTTCTAGTTGTTCTTCGTGTTCTTCAAGCATTCATCATTGGAATTTTTTTACACTGGTTCTAGACAATGGTGTTATTTGTAAATAGAGGCTTTCTTGCATTGGAAGTAGCCTAGTCTTTCGGAGATACCGTTAAACTTGAATATTGAATGCATTGATAGGTTTGATGAACCATTTTGAGCTTCAAACATAAGTGCACAATTTTCATGTTTTCGAGAGGATAAAACTTCACCTCTCTTTTTTTACAAATTTCATGTTCTTTTGGATTCATGTTCAGTTAGCAATAGAGCGCCAACTCGTGCTCCATCGCTATGTTTCATCTTCAAAAAAGACCTTTATGCTGTCGGAGGTGTTTTAATTTTTTTTACTTGTGAGTTTTCTAGTGGAATTGAACAATTGGCACTCTAGTGTAAAATCTTTAACTTATCTTCATATTCTTCAAATTTCCTAAAACAAAGTGTCTCTTTAGACATGCAGGATCCTCCAAAGACAAAAGTTAGAAGCCACTTTTGAAGGCATTCAAAGTACCCCGAAAACAAGTATAAATACATAGAAACAAAGTAGAGTGCCGTATTGGTGCTTACTTATTCACATAAGCGCTAAAAGTAATAACCATAGATGAAAATAATAGGGTCAATCATGCACGGAAAAAGTTAACAAGACAAGGAAGGAGAAAGAACCTTTGGAGTGGTTGGCATCCGTTTTCTCTTTAGGTTAAGCTTTGAAGCCACTTCTGAAGGCATTCAAAGCACCCTAGAAACAAGTATAAAAACATAGAAACAAAATGGAGTGTCTTGTTTGTGCTTGCTTATTCACACAAGTACTAAGGGTAATAACCAATAGATGAAAGTAATAGGGTAAATCATTGCAGGGAAAAATTAAAAAGACAAGGAAGGAGAAAGAACCTTTAGAGTAGTTGGAAGTTGTTTTCTTTTTAGGTTCAACTTTGAAGCTTTATTACTGATTCCTCATTAGCCAATTCAAAGGAATTAGAAGCTTGGTGTCGCTTGTAAGATCTTTCTTAAGTCCCCTTAAATTTAGGTGGCAAGGAAGTCTTATCCTCCATGGTCATGGAGAAATATCGTTGGCGATTCTACCTTTGCCAAGCCCCTAGTAGTTCTATAACTTCTTTGACCAATGAAACGCTATAGCAAGTGCAAATAAACACTATTTTTGTTGGTCGATGGATAAGCACAATCTTTTTAATGTATGGGTAGGTTTCATCTTTTACGAGGGAATTTTAGTCAGAAGCAAGATATTGCTCAGAGATGATCTTCGAAACGTGGCTTGAAGATAAATTCTCTAGCGGTTTGTCGAGCCCAAAAGGTTTATCTCTATCATCACTTTAAGTTCCTTAGCTTTTTTTGTCTTGCATGAGCACTGAAATGAATCTTATAGCAGCTTATAAGTCATCACAAGTTTGATGTATTAATCAGGCTGTATGGTCAAGATCAAGTTTATCAACACTTAGGTTAGAAATCGAACCCAAAGAGTAAACTTATACAATCTTAAACTTAAAGTTTTCATCTCCATTAAGGTTATTTATTTTCCCCAAAATAAGTAAAAGATCATATCATCTAGTTCTTATCATAACTCTCTAGGATATTTCTCTTTCTTACATAAACATAAACCTTATCCTTAAAACATAATAAGTCTTTGACCTTGAATAAAAGAGAAATCTAAATCAAGCGATCACATCCAAACCTTACATTGCTCAGTCCGTGTAAAATCGAATTCCAAGTTACCCAAGGCTAGAGAATTTATTATGATGCTTAAACTATAAATCCTTTCACAATGATTCTTTATCTAGGATGCAATTTCAATCACAGGTGTTCAATCCTTAATCTCACAATTCTCGACGATAATCTCACTTTTTTCTTTTTTTCACTTTGTCAAATTTTCCAAACTACACAAGGCTTTAAATCCATGTATCATAAAAAAAGGTTAATCGGTTATTCTCCTAAATTCATCAAAATAGCATAACTCCCAAAATGTCATCAAGGCTTTCATGTTTATTGTAAGTTTCCATAACTCCATCAATTTTTTAGTCTCAAAGACTATAATATCTAGCATGATTCTTAGGAGAAGTACCTTAGAGGTAAAGATACTAAGCTAGATTACATTATAAAGGTTGTTATAGAACTTGTCTTAGGTGTAAGATCATTTAATTCACCAAGAATATAAGATTGTACATTGTATGGTCAAAATGATCGTAGAAGGCCACATACACATGGAAGCACTTTGCCATGCATAGCCACTTAGATATCGGAGCACTAAAGTGGTACCATACAAAGTTGGAGTGAGTGCCCATGTGCTACTTACACATTGGAGCGTTGAATGACAAAGTAGCACCATGTGTAGTCAGAGCGAACACATGTCCACCACTTACACATTGGAGTACTTTTTCATGCATAGCCACTCACGTATCGGAGCACTAAAGTGGTACCATACATAATTAGAGCAAGCACCCATGCACTACTTACGCATCAAAGCATTAAACAAAAAACAATGTCATGCATAGTCGGAGCAAGCGTAGGCTGCCACTTACACATCAGAGCATCATGCCATGTGTAGCCACTTACATATTGGAGCACTAAAGTGATACTAAATGTAGTCAGAGTGAGCACACATCTGCTATTTATGCATTGGAGAATCAAATTTTGACTTTTAATTAAGCACATTGTAGGACAACTCCTAGCTATGTAGACTGCAGCATGGATAGCTCCAAGTTATATAAATTGCATCATGGATTGCTCTAAGTCATGAAGGTTGGATCATGGATAGCTCCAAGTAACATGAATTGTGCCATGGATAGCTCCAAGTTATGTAGATTACATCATGGATAGCTCCAAGTAATATAGATTGCATCTTGGATAGCTCTAAGTCATGTGGATTGCATCATGAATAGCTCCAAATCATGTGGATTGCGTCATGGATAACTCCAAGTAATGTAGATTGCGTATGCACTTGTGAGCTTTGTGGGTAGAGCCTTGAGTTAAGACCATGGGAGCTCTTTCTTATGTATAAATTTTCATAGTTCATGTATATCCGATTTCCAATAAAATAGTGGTTTGAGCCGTTGTCAAGCGAGCTCCATCAATAGAAAGTGAAGTTCAGACTACGGTTAAAGCGAGCCCAGTAATCGCGAAGACTCCAAAGTTGTCAAAGTAGAAACTTGGCATAATATTCGTTTCAGCTTTCTTGAAAATATTCTAAACATAGATTTGGTTAATGCGATAGCTTCATGCCATATGTATGTCATAAATGTTCCTTTAAAGTATGTATGAACTTGTTAGTAGACTATGCAAGTCTTTGGAGAATCGGCCCCAAGTTTCTTAGATAAAAGTCACTCATAGTAGCCTTAAGCATCTCCTTAATTTCATTGCCATTGTGCGCAATTTCCTTAGAAAAAATGTTGACTATGCCTATAGCTTTCCCAATTGAAGATATCAGAGATTAGTAAAAGGAATTCGTAAAGGCGCACCTTCAAATCATGCATTTTACTAATTATCATAGTTAAGGCGGTGAAGTGTTGTGCATGTCTAAGTACTTTAAAAGCTTTATAGGTGAGAAATAAGGCTCTAATAGCAAGAGTTGTAGATTCGAAGGATAAGAGATAAGCCTTTGAAGGCGAGAGATAAAATTCAAGGAATGAAGAATAAGATAAGAGATGATTGATGATGTTATGGAGAGGACTGATAAGTTGTTAAAGTGGAACTCAACCAAGAATAGAGAAAGGCAGGATAGATCGCAACCAGTGAGTAGTAAATTTCACACAATTACGGTGTAATATTACTGGCCATGGAGAATTGATGTAAAGAGGTTGAAGTATTCATAACTTAATTAAATAGTCCTAGAGCATGGCAAACAAAATAGCCTTAGAGGATGCACCATATGGAATCGCTTTAGAGGTTGAGAAGATAGCTCAAAAATCAAATAACTCTAAAGATTAACTTTGAAGATCAAAGAAGGTAGGTTTGAAATAGACCAATGAAACAACTACAGAGACAAATTAACCCCAAAACGTATACAATGAAGCGAGAATAGAACAAGGTATCTCTAAAGCAGCTCAAATAAGAGAGCTTCGAAAATTAAAGAGAAGCATAGAACAAGGTAAGCATAGTCTCTCTAGAGGTCAAATAAAGTCATTTTGAAAAAAAAAAAAGCTCTGCGGCAAATCAAATAAAGTAGGTCTGGTGATTAAAGTAGGTAAGTTTGGAATAAATCAAATAAAGTTACTCTAAAGAGCAAATAGTATTGGAAATCAATTAAAGTATCTCCAAAGTGGACCATGTAAAGTAAACTTGGAGAAAAAATGAAGCAGATTCGGAGTGGATTAAATAGAGTGCCTCTAGAGATGGAATTGAATAGCTCCGAAGTAGACTATGGAGATCAAATAGAGTATCTACAGGGCTCGAATGAAGTAGCTACAGAGATAGGATAAATTGGCCAAGAGGATGGAACAAAGTGTTCACATAGATGGAAGGAAGGGACTCCAAAAACCAAAAGAAATAACTTTAAGGCAATTTAAGTGAACTTTCATTGGAAATCGATGAAATACCAAAGCAATCACAAGAATTAAAAAAAACTACAGCGTGAATTAAATTGAGCCACCTCAAAGATTAGATATAGTGATTCTAAAAATCAAACAAAGTAACCTTTGAGTGGATCAAATAAGGTAGCTTCAAAGATGGAAATAAGTGCTCCAAGACAAGTCAAACAAAGTAACTCTAAAAATAGTACAAAGTGCTTTGGAGCAGATTAAACAAAGCATCCTTAAAGGTGGAATAAGTGCTCTAGAACTGACCAAACAATGCAACCCTAGAAATGGAATAAGAGTTATGGAGTAGACCAAACAAAGTAAAAATGAAGGTGGAACAAAGTGCTCTAGAGTTGATTAAATGAAGGAGCCCTAGAGAAGGAACAAGCGCTTCATAGTAGATTAAACGAAGTAGCCCTAGAGATGGAACAAGTGCTCTAGAGCAGAGCCAATGAAGTAGCTCCGAATATGGAACAAGCACTCCAAAGTCGATTGAATGGATCAACTCTAGAGATGGAACAAGTACTTTGGAGCAGACTAAATGAAACAAGTTTAGAGACAGAATGAGTTCTTTAGAGCGGAGCAGCGAAGTATCTCTAGAGATGGAACAAGCGCTCCAAAGTGGAATGAATGGATCAGCTCTGGAGATGGAACAAGTGCTTCGAAGTAGACCAAACAAAACAACTTCAGAGATGGAATGAGTGTTCCAAAGTGAAGCAATAAAGTAGCACCAAAGATGGAACAAGTGCTCTAGAGTGGCTGAACAAAATAGCTCCAAAGACGAAATGAATGCTCTAAAGCAATGCAAAAAAGTAACTTCAGAGATGGAATAAGTGCTCTGGAGAAGTTTGAACAAAACAGCTTTGAACATAGAATAAGTGCTTTGGAGCGGAGCAAATAAGCAGCTCCGGAGATGGAATAAGTACTCGGGAGTGGACTGAATGAATCAACTCCAAAGATAGAGCAAGTTCTTTAGAGCAAACTGAATGAGACAGCTTCAGAGATAGAATAAGTGCTCTAGAGCGAAGCGATGAAGTAGCCCTAGAGCTAAAACAAGCGCTCTGGAGTGGACTGAACAAATCAGCTTTGGAGATGGAACAAGCGCTTCGAAGCAGACCGAACAAAACATCTTTTGAGATGGAATGAGTTTTTTAGAGCAAACTAAACAAAATAGCTCTAGAGGTGGAACAAAGTGCTCTGGAGTGAAATAGTCCTCGAATGGAATGAAATAATGTTGGAGATTTAACTAAGTACTCAACAAATCTACAAGATTATCCTTTATTTGTACATGGAGACCTCGATTCATGATGGAAAACATGTAAAGGATCTTGTGAAGATTGAAGGGTCGTCATTGTAGCATTTAAAGGGAATAGCATACATCGAATGGAGTTAGGGAGGCAAAGCATCCAATAGTATTAGGTTAATCACACACTATGCTATTCTTTAACGTGATCATCTCTAGTCACAAAGTCGTATAAGCACTAATAATAGGCAATCATGTGTTATTCATATGGGAGATAAACAATGTGAGAAAAATACGTGAGCATGATGAGATACCAAGTATAGTTGGATCTACATACTTGATGATAGATAAGATACCTACATGCCAAAGGTGACTAAGGCAATTAATAAAGCATATGAATGAAGTCAAAATAACCAAACGTCTTTAATGGAGGTTAGCCTTGAGTCATGATAATAAGATGGAGATAAAGTGCTAATATTCTATGTAAATTAATTGATAGTCAAAAGACTCTTTAAGGGATGATGTCAACCTACATGCATACTAAAGATAAGCATAGTAGTCAAGCGTATGTCATTTGTAAATTACTATTTATACTGTATATCAATATAGATGCTTGTGCAAGTGAAATATGATTATACTATGCTGACCTTTTTTTTATTGCTTTACTTTTCTCCTTGGCAAGAAGTGAAAAATGCAGTAACAACAAAGATGGTGAAAGCATCAGCCTCTCAAGCAATGAATAAGGTTCCAATGAAGGAGGACAAGACTTCAAAGGCAATGTAAAGGCTCTTGAAGAAGCACAAATGTTGTAGTGCTCGAGGAGAGAACAAGATGGTGACAGAGTCTAGCATACTTAATGAAGGATAACAATGCTATAGAGAAGAGTTAAGCCATGATGAAAACCAATTCATAGAGTAAAGACATTGTGGCACTCTCTAGAATGAAGAATAATAATAGTACATAGGAGTAGAGTTAAGGATTTATAGGAACTTTTCTATGGAGGGAGTTATCTTGAGCAATGTCAACTTCTATGAATTGGTCCATTATAGCTTCGGAGCTTTCTTGCATGATCTTAGGTGTCAATCATGACTCAACCACTCTTTTGGCTCCTTCAGAGAAGTTTGCTTCAAAGGTGTTTGCCCTAAGATCTTTGAAGGAATTTGCTATGGAGGCTCATACTCCGTGACCGCAAAAGTCATCTACTTTATGCGCTTCACTCGAATATGCTCTGAGACCACTAAAATCATTCACTTTGGAAACTTTGGTAGGTTGTGCTCTGATAGTGTCAGCTAAGGAGGCAATTATTTTAAGAACACTGACAAAATCTGCTCTAGAGGCTCCATCTCTGAGGTGATCATCTTTGATGGCACCACATGTGAGAATAATATTAGTTCAAGTGTTGTCTTCCAAGAGGATTCTAGCACTATTAAATCTTGCTCTTTTGGAATGTTAGTCGATCAGCGTTTTGCGGCAAGTTTTCCCCTTTTGGTGAACAATCCCTTCCATCATAAAGGAGAATAGTGAGCCTTATAGTAAGGATCATTGCTCCGATACAAAATTTATATGCCGATAAACTTCATATATGTGACTATTGGAACAAATGCAAAGAAATCTTTCCTCGAAATAAAATAGTTGTTATGTCGAAGACTGATTTAAGAAGGGTTAGTGCTCTAGAACATGAGCTGTTGCTTTTAAGCGAGGAGCTCTCTTTTTTCAGAAAACTCACTTCATCGTAGTTAGAAAAATCGTGATCACTACTCATTTTGAACTCATCAATGAATTCCTCCAATCTCACATTGTGCTCGTTCGCCTTCATTTTTTTTTTCAGGATTTTAGCTATGATGTTTTCATTTCTAGAGCATTCTTGTTTTTAGAAGACTGATCATTACTTTCCTACTTATAATGAAAATTATTTACAAAATAAAGTCCTTATATGATTAAGGAAATATTAACCTTGTAGAAGAAATAAATACCTTTGTTGATAAAATATATTGCCATTCCAAAATAAGGTAGGAAAATAAGAATGCCATAGGGTAGGAAAGTTTCAAATACTTTGTTCAACACATACAGACACACACACACACACACATATTTTCCAAAAGATTCTTACAATCCACCACCATTTTATATTAAAATCCCAAGAAAGAAAAGCTACGGCATTGGGAGTTCATTGCACGAACTATCTACGAAAACTTTAAGTAGGATTTCTAAAAATTTGTCATGACATCTTTACCTTGATAGCATATTGTAACGCCCCGAAATTTATTTAATATTAATGTAATGTAAATGATGAATTAGTGTGCCATAATTAACGTTTTAACATTAATTAGATTATTTGGTTGGATTTTGAATTTTTGGTTGTTTTGTTAAATTGATGTATTCAAATGATTTCTTATTGTTTTAAAATGATGTTTTGAGTTTTAAAACACAACAATTTGTAAAATGTTAAAAATACTCCGTTTTTCAAAACCGTGGGCGGCACATGGTTTTCGCACAGTAAAACCGCCCACCGATTTTCTCTATTTATTTCCTTCCCTTCTCTCTCTCTCCTCACTCTCCGGTTCTCTCTCTCTCTTCTCTCCTTCACCGTGAGCCATCTCCCTCTCTCTCAAATTCTCTCTCAAAAATTTGAAACCAAATTCGAATCCAAGCTTCGGGATAGCAAGGAGGAGGCTCGGGGACGTGATTCGGCAACCGAGGACGCGGATTGAAGCTTCGATTCGAGGTCAGTTTTGAAATTTCTAAACTTTTTACAAAATTTTCAATTTGGTGCATTTTTGAAATCTAGGGTTGTTTAAGCTTAGAAAACCATGGATTTGAGTTAAATGAACTTAGAACAACTAGAATCTAAACTTAGATTGAAGAAAAATGGATTGAATTCAAGATTTTTCATTTTTCTCCTCATTTTCCCATTTTCAAATTTTTGACGATTTCGAGTTTAAATCTTGTTTAAATGAGTTCAACCATGTTCTAGTATGTTTTTCTATCAACTATGATTGTTTTTCATGCCTGGGATTTGAGAAAAATAGGTTGGAATCAAGATTTGGATTTTGGCGATCGAGAAACCCGTGGCTGGGATTTCTGGATTTTCCCAGTTCGGCAGGCCGAACTGTGTGTTCTTCCGACCGGCAGGCCGAACCTGGGGAAGTGTTTGGCCGATCGAACTTTGCTTCCAGTAGGCCAAACTGTACAGTTCGGCAGACCGAAGCAGGGAGTCCGGCAGGCCGACCGAGGCATGGAAAATCTTGTGATTTTTCACCGTTTTCACTGTTTTGAACCCTGATTTAAATCCCAACCTTATAGAATGATTTTAAAGGTACAAATGGCACACTAGGACATCATGAAATGATTTAGTAACATAGAATGTCTCGAACTAGATATTGATCGACTTAGTTTGTATCTAGGATCATTCGTGGTTCCGTGGAGCTAACGTATAGCAGACTGGGATTACGGTGTGGGGTACCGGCACGAGTATTGAGGTAGGACTTCTATCCTATTTCCTTGGTAGCCTAGTTTTGAAATGATTTGGCTTTGAAAAGGATTTCTATCAAAATGTTTTCAACGGTTGTTTGAAAATGGTTTTATCGATTATATTTTAATATACCGTGATTATGAAATAAATTTCATAATGAACGTAATTGACAACACTCGGTAATTGGGTTTTGAATGATAATGATAATAAACACAAAGGCATGATGCCATATCAGAGATCGGGTCGTGTAGCGATCGACCTTGGGGGCAGGTCCCGAAACCCAGCTGGGCCACTACGGTGGTGATATCATGGTTTGCCTAGGTAAAAGGAAAATGGTGTTTTCGATTGTACGAGTAGACTATTCTGTGTCAGGACGGCTCTACCCAAATTATCTATTTATTTATTTATTTGTTTACTTATTTATTTGAAGTTTTTCTTTTGAGTACTCCTAACAATGATATGCTTCTTTGCATTAAATCATTTTATAAAACATAGTCCTACTGAGCCTTTCGCTCACGTTTTATCTGTTTTAAATTTCCCCCTCTAGGTGGTTTTCCATTTAGGTTTGGAGAGGATTCTTCGGACCGAACTCAGGAGCAATAGGAGGATTATTTTATATATTTTGTATTATTTAATCAAGGCATGTAAGATTTTTAACTTTATTTGTACTTGGACTGTAATTGTATTTATGATATTGTCAGAACCATGTGTGTGCACAAGTTGTGGGTTGTGGAACCCATACTTGCGGTTTTTATTTAATTTTTATTTTTGCCTAATATTTATAAATTTTTTATAAAATGTGGTGGAAAACTTCTTATTTCTCATTTAATTTGATTCTTAAACCATTGGTTTCAATTAAATTCTCTTTTAATTAATCTAACTAATCCGCCACGTCACCTCTCGTACTCCGGGGTGTGACAGAATGGTATCAGAGCTCAAGGTTATGAACCTTGGGAATTGTGCACACATAGGTTTGACAATGAAATACCTCTGACATTCCAAATTTTGTTTTCAGAAGTGAGAGAATGGCACCTAGACGTCGTTCGACTACTGACGCCAAGTTCGGGAATGATGAGAGCATGATGAGGTCTATGTTTGTGGCTTTTCGGCAGATGGCAGCCAGGGCTAGACCGGGAGATTCCGATGTTGGTAGTCGGCATGCGTACTTTAAGGAATTTTGGTGGGCGTCTATTCTGACTTTTGATGGCAATAGGGATCCGTAGTTAGCAGAATATTGGTTGGATTCGATCTTGAAGCATTTGGATACTCTTGGTGTGCCTGAGGAGTATCGTGTGGAGTTTGCTGCGTACAAGCTCGAGGGTGGCGCTAACACTTGGTGGAAACAGACTAAGCGTCTAGAGCGCGGTGGCGATATCAGTTGGGACAAGTTCGAGGAGCTATTCTATGATCGGTATTTTCCGCAGGGGTATAGAGACCAAAAGGCAGCTGAGTTCTACAGGTTGTAGCAGGGTGATCTGTCAGTCCGGGAGTATGAGGCAAAGTTTAATGAGTTGGCTAGGTTTGCTCCATCGGCGGTGGCATCGGAGCGTGAAAAGTGTATTAAGTTTCAGGAAGGGCTCAAGGCTCCTATTCGGCGGCAGTTGGTTGCTCTACGGCTTAGGAGTTTCGAAGAGCTTGTGTCGTCGGTGATCTCCATGGAGAATGACTATGTGCAGTATTGTGAGGACAGAGCCAAGGCTTCAGGAGGACCGTAGAGGAGTGGCAGGAAGAGCACCAGTAGTCGTCCAGCTCCAGGGAAAGGCAAGCAAGGCGGTGTAACCAGTGGTAGCAGCAGTTCATCTGGCAGCGGGCGCAGCAATCCTTACAGCTTCCATTATCATTTCTGTCAACAGCCCGGACATATCAAGAGGAATTGCCCGATCAGGAGTGCTCATCTTGGATCTCAGACCGGGGAGGATGCCAGTCGTTCGTCTCAGCCTCAGCCTCAGACCCTACCTCCACCTCTACAGTACCCGCAGTTGCAGTATCTGCAGTTCCCTCCTCAGCAATTCTTATATCTGGCACGGGGGCAGCAGCCGCAGCATTTTCAGCATAGTGTTCCTCAGTATCGAGCGCCGAGTACAGGTAGTGTACAGTCGTCTCCATCTCAGCAGCATCGGCCGAGTAATCCAGGACCCAGCAATGTCGGTAGAGGAAAAGGAAAGGCGCCAGTGCAGGTTCATGCAATGGCATCTGGAGGGTCAGATTCTCATACTGGTAACGCGGTTGTCGATGGTATGATCTTGGTTTCTAGATCTTTAGCTCGTGTTTTGTTCGATACCGGTGCCTCTCATTCTCTCATTTTGAGTTCTTTTGTACATGCCTTGGGATTAGAGGTAGAAGAGTTTAATGAACCCCTAGTTATAACTTCTCCCTTGGGGCGGGTGTGTGTAAATTGTATGTGTAAATCCTGTAAAATAAAGATTGGGGATGAGATTTTGAAAAGTGATTTGATTATACTCCCCATGAGTTCCTATGATGTGATTCTAGGGATGGACTGGTTGTCCAGGTATAGTGTAGTCGTGGACTGCCAACCTAGAAAAGTGACCCTAGTGTCTGATAGAGGGACGATGATCACGTACCAGGGTGGTGGTGATTGGTTAATGAGTGAGCGTCTCATGAAGTCGTGTCTAGGAGGGCGAAGGAATCTAGGTTGTTGTGCTTTTCTTGCCAACCTGGATTGCAAACCCTATGTTTTGAGTGGCAGTGTAGCGATTCCGGTGGTTGATGAGTTCGAGGATGTCTTCCCCGACGAGTTGCCAAGATTACCACCGTATCGGGAGATTGAGTTTGGTATCGAGTTGTTTCCAGGGACATCACCAATTTCTATGGCACCTTATCGGATGGCGCCGACAGAAATGAAGGAATTGAGGAAGCAACTTCAGAAGCTTGCTGATAAATGGTATATTTGGAATAGCACATCTCCATGGGGAGCACCAGTTTTGTTTGCTAAGAAGCACGATGGGACTCTTAGGTTATGTGTGGATTATCGACAACTGAATCGTGTTACTGTGAAGAACAAGTATCCCTTGCCTAGGATTGATGAGTTGTTTGATCAGTTGGGAGGTTCGCGATACTTCTCAAAGATTGATTTACGTTCAAGTTATCATCAGCTCAGGATCAAGGAAGAGGATATTCCTAAGACAGCTTTTAGGACTCGGTATGGGCACTTCGAGTTTTTGGTTATGTCGTTTGGGTTGACGAATGCTCCGGCAGCTTTCATGGATCTAATGAACAGGATATTCAGGCCGTATTTGGATCAGTTCGTGATCGTGTTCATCGATGATATTCTTGTGTATTCTAGGACTTGGGAGGAGCATGAGCAGCATCTTCGGATTGTGCTTCAGACTCTGCGGGAGCACCAGTTGTATGCTAAGAGGGAAAAGTGTGAGTTCTAGTTGACTGAGGTCAAGTTTCTGGGTCATGTCATCTCGGAGCATGGTATTTCGGTGGATCCGTCCAAGATTGAAGCTATATTGGTGTGGGAACGACTAAGGAATGTAGCGGAGATTCGTAGCTTCTTGGGTCTTGCTGGATATTATAGGAAATTTGTGAAGGATTTTTTGAAGATTACCGCTCCGTTGACGAGATTGATTAAGAAAAATGTCAGGTTTGAGTGGAATGAAGATTGTGAGCTTGCTTTTCAGGAATTGAAGAACCGGTTGACTTCAACTCCAGTGTTGGTTATTCCTAGTAGTGACGAGCCGTATGAGGTTTATGCGGATGCTTCAGGGCGCGGACTTGGATGCGTGTTGATGCAGCATGGACGTGTAGTTGCGTACGGATCGAGACAGCTACGACCTCAAGAGCGAAATTATCCTACTCATGATTTGGAGCTGGCAGCGGTGATCTACGCGCTGAAGATTTGGAGATGTTACTTGTATGGAGCGTCGTTTCAGGTCTTCTCCAATCACAAGAGTTTGAGGTATTTGTTCACTCAGAGGGATCTTAATCTGAGGCAGCGCAGATAGGCAGAGTATATGAAGGATTATGATTTCGCGTTGCAGTATCATCCTGGGAAAGCTAATATGGTCGCGGATGCGCTTAGCAGGAAGTCTTCAGGGATTCTCGCTTGTTTGATTTTTGAGGACTGGAGCAGGGATGTGACAGTGAGTGAGTATCGGCTACGGTATCATGAAGACTGTGATCGAGTTTCGGTGTATCACGTGGAAGCGACTCCAGCTCTTGTTCAGATGGTGAAGCAAAATCAGTGGCAGGATCGACATTTGCAGGGGATTTGGTCGCGGATTCAGAATGGGGAGCAGTTCAAGGAATGGAGCGTGCATGCAGATGGATCGTTGTACTTCCGGGAGTGCCTTGCAGTTCCAGTTATTGCTGAGTTGACGAAAGCCGTTCTAGACGAAGCCCATAGGTCTCAGTTCGCTATTCATCCGGGGAGCACCAAGATGTATCGTGATTTGAAGAGGCAGTATTGGTGGAGAGGCATGAAGAAAGACGTTCGAGAGTACATGGCCAAGTGTTCGACGTGTCTTCAGGTGAAAGCCGAGCATCAGAAACCTGCAGGTCAGCTTCAGCCGCTTCCTATTCCAGGGTGGAAATGGGAGCATGTGACGATGGATTTTCTCACAGGTTTGCCGAGGACGGAGCAGCGGCATGATGCAGTTTGGGTTGTGGTCGACAGGTTGACGAAATCGGCGCATTTCATTTCGTTTAGGTCGATGTGTTCGAGGAAGATTCTCGGGGAGTTGTATATGCAGAACATTGTGAGGTTGCATGGAGTTCCTTTGTCCATCACCTCTAATCGAGACACCAGGTTTAATGCTAAGTACTGGAGGAGTTTTCAGGAGGCTTTAGGTACGAATTTGAACTTCAATACGGCGTTTCATCCTCAGACTGATGGGTAGTCTGAGCGGGTTATTCAGGTTTTCGAGGATATGTTGCGTGCTTGTGCGTTGGACTTCGGCGAGAATTGGAAGCAATGTTTGCATTTGGCGGAGTTCGCATACAACAACAGTTATCAAGTAAGTATTGGTATGGCACCGTTTGAGGCGTTGTATGGGCGACCGTGTCAGTCACCTGTGTGTTGGGCCGAGCCAGAAGATAGAGTTATTCTTGGGCCGGATGAGATTCGTGATAGCAACGAGAAAGTCGCGGTGATCCGAGATCGGTTGAGGGCAGCTCAGAGTCAGCAAAAGAGCTACGCGGATAGGAGACGTAGACCTTTAGAGTTTGCGGTTGGAGATTTCGTTCTCTTGAGGGTATCACCTCGTAAGGGAACTATGCGGTTCGGAGTGAGTGGGAAGCTCACGCCGAGGTATATTAGGCCGTTCGAGATCACTCAGCGTGTTGGTGTGGTCGCTTATCGGCTTGATCTTCCGCCTGAACTTTCTCATGTTCACGATGTGTTTCATGTGTCGATGCTTAGGAAGTGTCCACCTGAGCAGGGTAAGATAGTTTCGTTTCGCGATGTGCAGGTTCAGGAAGATACGACGTACGAGGAAGTGCCGATTCAGATTATCGACCGAAAAGTGATTAGTTTGCGTCGTCGTGAGATACCGTTGGTAAAGGTCGTGTGGCAGCATCACGGGGTTGATGAAGCCACTTGGGAACTAGAGTCGAGTATGCGGGAATTGTATCCGCATTTGTTTTGTTTTTGAGATGAGTTGTAAATTTCGAGGGCGAAATTTCTTTTAGGGGTGGAGAGTTGTAACGCCCCAAAATTTATTTAATATTAATGTAATGTAAATGATGAATTAGTGTGCTATAATTAACGTTTTAACATTAATTAGATTATTTGGTTGGATTTTGAATTTTTGGTTGTTTTGTTAAAATGATGTATTCAAATGATTTCTTATTGTTTTAAAATGATGTTTTGAGTTTTAAAACACAACAATTTGTAAAATGTTAAAAATACTATGTTTTGCAAAACCGTGGGCGGCACATGGTTTTCGCACAGTAAAACCGCCCACCGATTTTCTCTATTTATTTCCTTCCCTTCTCTCTCTCTCCTCACTCTCTGGTTCTCTCTCTCTCTTCTCTCCTTCACTGTGAGCCATCTCCCTCTCTCTCAAATTCTCTCTCAAAAATTTGAAACCAAATTCGAATCCAAGCTTCGGGATAGCAAGGAGGAGGCTCGGGGACGTGATTCGGCAACCGAGGACGCGGATTGAAGCTTCGATTCAAGGTTAGTTTTAAAATTTCTAAACTTTTTACAAAATTTTCAATTTGGTGCATTTTGAAATCTAGGGTTGTTTAAGCTTAGAAAACCATGGATTTGAGTTAAATGAACTTAGAATAACTAGAATCTAAACTTAGATTGAAGAAAAAAGGATTGAATTCAAGATTTGTCATTTTTCTCCTCATTTTCTCATTTTCGGATTTTTGAGGATTTCGAGTTTAAATCTTGTTTAAATGAGTTCAAACATGTTCTAGTATGTTTTTCTATCAACTATGATTGTTTTTCATGCCTGGGATTTGAGAAAAACAGGTTGGAATCAAGATTTGGATTTTGGGGATCGAGAAACCCGTGGCTGGGATTTCTGGATTTTCCTAGTTCGGTAGGCCGGAGTGATGATCGGCAGGCCGGTGTTCTTTCGACCGGCAGGCCGAACCTGGGGAAGTTTTCGGCCGACCAAACTTTGCTTCCCGCAGGCCGAACTGTGCAGTTAGGCCGGCCGAAGCAGGGAGTCTGGTAGGCCGACCGAGGCATGAAAAATCTTGTGATTTTTCACCGTTTTCACTGTTTTGAACCCTGATTTAAATCCCAACCTTATAGAATGATTTTAAAGGTACAAATGGCACACTAGGACATCATGAAATGATTTAGTAACATAGAATGTCTCGAACTAGATATTGATCGACTTAGTTTGTATCTAGGATCATTCGTGGTTCCGTGGAGCTAACGTATAGCAGACTAGGATTACGGTGTGGGGTACTGGCACGAGTATTGAGGCAGGACTTCTATCCTATTTCTTTGGTAGCCTGGTTTTGAAATGATTTGGCTTTGAAAAGGATTTCTATCAAAATGTTTTCAACGGTTGTTTGAAAATGGTTTTATCGGTTATATTTTAATATACCGTGATTATGAAATGAATTTCATAATGAACGTAATTGACAACACTCGGTAATTGGGTTTTGAATGATAATGATAATAAACACAAAGGCATGATGCCATATCAAAGATCGGGTCGTGTAGCGATTGACCTTAGGAGCAGGTCCCGAAACCCAGTTGGGCCACTACGGTAGTGATATCATGGTTTGCCTAGGTAAAAGGAAAATGGTGTTTTCGATTGTACGAGTAGACTGTTCTGTGTCAGGACGGCTCTACCCAAATTATCTATTTATTTATTTATTTGTTTACTTATTTATTTAAAGTTTTTCTTTTGAGTACTCCTAACAATGATATGCTTCTTTGCATTAAATCATTTTATAAAACATAGTCCTACTGAGCCTTTCGCTCACGTTTTATCTGTTTTAAATTTCCCCCTCTAGGTGGTTTTCCATTTAGGTTTGGAGAGGATTCTTCGGACCGAACTCAGGAGCAATAGGAGGATTATTTTATATATTTTGTATTATTTAATCAAGGCATGTAAGATTTTTAACTTTATTTGTACTTGGACTGTAATTGTATTTATGATATTGTCAGAACCATGTGTGTGCACAAGTTGTGGGTTGTGGAACCCATACTCGCGGTTTTTATTTAATTTTTATTTTTGCCTAATATTTATAAATTTTTTTTATAAAATGTGGTGAAAAACTTCTTATTTCTCATTTAATTTGATTCTTAAACCATTGGTTTCAATTAAATTCTCTTTTAATTAATCTAAATAATCTGCCACGTCACCTCCCGTACTCCAGGGCGTGACACATATATAGCTCTAAAGTGAGATAGTTATGATATGGTGCAAGTTAATGAGCTGCTCATGCTCCTCGAAGGAAAGCTGGCCGCTAAATAGAGAGCTTTAGAGCATCTTTTTTGATTTTTTCAAGTAGCATTTTTTGGATAGCTTTGCACATGAAAGTAGGGTGGCCTACGTATTGATGGTAATGAAAAAACATTGGATGCTCTTGTTTACTTCAGACGGTGGTTGTCGTCTTGGTGTGAATGGAGGGATGACTTTATTTTGGATGAGTTGCTCCAACATCGTACAAAGTGCTTCGTCAGTTAGTGTTGGAGGAGGCAAAAGATCAAGTCTTGCTGATGAAACTTTAAAAGGCTCCTTTGAGGCATTCAAAGGTCGATGGGCATAGTTTTTCTTTGTCTTTGCTTTCTTCTTTATTTGAATGAATGGAGTTGTCTCTCAAATAACTTCAAGGAGACGTGTGAATGAGCGATTTTGTAATTTTCCAAGTGTACCCAGTACTTAGGTAAGATGATGTTGATGCAAATCTCGATGGGATCACCTTCGTTGCTTTCATTGTGACAATCAACCGCTACACTTCAGAATCTTTGGACAAAATTCGTAAGACTCTCGCCATGTCCCTAGAGCATGTTGCTAAATTGAGTGTAATTCATATTTCCCTCATTTTAGATGTATTTGCAACAAAAGTAAGTGACCATGTCTTCCTAAATCTTAAAGGATATAAGAGGCAAGGTGGCGTACCACGTGTAAGCTTTGTCCATAAACACTCAAGGAAGTGGTCGATGTGCTTTATCCGGTTGCCTTTATGTCCATCAAATGAAAAAAAGCGAGAGTTTGTTAGCTTGGAGGATGAGGCTTTCGGTAGAGCTTCGAAGAATAGAGTGATGAAGGCACATATGGCTCGACCTTCAGAGGGATGTTGGAGGTGCATTTTTGGAAGAGTGCTTCAACATCGTCTTGCGTGAGGAATTTGTTTTGAGCTGACTCCAAAAACTTTGAGTCTCCAATAGTATAGGTCCTTCGTGGTATCATGTCATTGAACGAGACCTGAAACTGGGTCCTTATAAAGGTACCCTCGAAGCTTATTAATTCCGTAAAGGACATCTTTATTAGATTTATGAAGGTTTTGGAGGGTAGTCATAATGTCGAGGACAATGGTTACTTCTCTGTCACCATGGTCTTCGATACCAAGAGTGCCACGAGCAAAGCGGACTCCTCCATCTCTTGAGAAGTTTCTTTATGAGTGAAGTAAGCTTTGTTGCATCGAGGTATCATGGTAGTTTGGCAACCTAACTTCCCCAATGGAGTCGCTTTACGATTGGGGTCTGGCGGATTCTTAGGGTATGACTTGTTGGGGTAGTACGCGCGTTGGCCTCCAATTCACTAGTGTTGATGATGATGTGGCTAGAGCGATGGATGAATCCGTATGTAGTGACTTTGGTAGGAAATCCAATGAGTGATAGGGATGGTTAAGTCTAGAGTGTGCTGAAGAAGATGACTTCTAGAACTCGCTCAGTTACCGAACAACCAAGAAAACCTATGATAAAGACTAAGAAAACATGAAAAATATAGCAATAGAAGAACAATCATAAGCGGTGATGATGGGGGGAGTAGTCAATGGTTGATAGAGGAATGACTTTTGAGGGTAGAGGTAAAGCTGCCTCTATCATTGGATTTGGGCAACTTTCGTGAGTCGGAGAGCTGATACACAAGGTTCCAAAGCTCTTCAGATTTCTTGATAAATGTGCTCCAAAGGCAAATATAGGTTGCCTTCGTAGTTGGGTTTGGACATTTGGAGGATATAGCTTGGAACCGATGAGCTTCTAAGGGGGTGGTGGACTTTGATAAAACTTAAGTATTTCGATAGCAATTTTGTAAGATTCGAAAAGGATGAAGTGGTGTCGAAGGAGGCATTTGATCCCTGACTATGGGGACGACAAGTTTTTCAAAAATTTTCTAAAAAATCTTCAAGTCTGAGGAGCACAAAACTTGGAAGAAGATGATGTCTTTTTAAAGCTATGGAGGATGAAAATGGTGTGAAAATATGGGCTTAAGTCCCTTTGATGATGTTGTGTTGAATGGAGAAGATATGGGGTATTTATAGTAAAAGTTGCTAACTTTCTCTAGAGCTGGTTCCCTACTGCCTTGACATGCCTGTTGGGTTCGTTTCCCTCCGGAGCAAGCGGCATCAGGTGCTTTCGAATGTTGATTTTTGGGTTGGCCCAATTTATGATTACTTTGGAGCTTTTCTAGGCCTGACTAAGTCTTGCCATCAATTTTCGGAGAGTTGACAAGCATGCTTCCCCCCCCGCATGCTCAGTTTCTCTATTTTTGTTAAGTTTGAAACTTCTGGAGAGTCATCAAAATTTCGTCAAAATTTTAGGCGAGAATTGGTGACGGAGGCATGCGTAGAGCCTTCGATGGTGGACTTTCGACTTCGGCAAAGATTATCTTGAGGCAGATGTTAGGTGATTCATAGGCGAGTGGGGCACTCTAGAGGTATGTTTGGTGCTCCGTTGTTGGGTTTTTCTTGGCATTTTTGCTATGAAAATGATTTATGGACTTGGTCTTTGATTCCTTGGGCTATGCTAAGGCAAAAATAGAGTTTTTTGACTATTTTAAAGGGCAAAAAGGAAGGCTTTTGAGCTATTTTTTCTCAATCGCCTATTTATTTTAGTTCAATTAATTTTGAAATTACCCAAGCAAGATCTGAAATCAAATCGAACCAAGACAAATAGGCCCATTTGACTCTTCATGGCCTACCAAACCACGGCGCACGATACTTCCCTAAGCGTGGCTTAGGTCCACGAAGCAAGCCAATTGATGCCATAGGACGAGGATGTTGGGCTTGGGCCATCGGAGGGTCCTTGTACAAAATTGGCCATCAACATAGTTAAATGTGGTTGTATCTATTCTTAGTTCTATAGGAGAGTGAGTTTTGACCTTTGATTTTCATCTAATAACTATACAAAAATAGTCTTATTGATGAGAACCTTCTCAAGGTGAAGGTCCTCATCAAACATTGCCCTTTAATTGAAATGACAAGATGTTTCTAGGGGACATAAAAGGAGACATAAGAGGTTGAATACATCATGCTTACCTTTTTTTCCAACTTTTTTGAATATCGTTTTCTCATTTGGACCGCTAATAGGGTGTTTAGGAAGTGTGATTGCAACTATGGTTAGATCCATAATTGTGGTTTAAAATAATGCAATATATGAGAGCTTTACGTTGAGGTAACTTATTGCTTTTTATTGTAGCATTTGAGAGCATTATATTATTTGGTAACTACAACCATAGTTCTAACCGAGATTGTTAAACAACCTATAAGTGATTTTCTCCCCAATTTTTATGTTATTTTAAAAAAGGAAAGGGAAGAAAATACAACACTCTTTGTCATATATTATAATATTTTGTTTAAGAAATAACTTTTTAAATCATATTATGAAAAGAATTAATAATATCTTTGGCATAGAGTTTCACACACTCAAACCGTTGCTTTTTATCTAACAGGCAATCGCTCTCTCACCTCTTCCTCAATGATTTAACAAAACACACCCAAAACATAAACACAAAACAATATAACAAAACGAACTTGTTTGGTTTTATTTTTAAAATTTTTAAAAATATTTTCACATAATTTTTGAGACAGATTTTAAAATACTTTTAGCATAATTTTTAAAATTTTTTTATTATTTTTTTAAAAAAATTTTCACATATTGTAAAAATAATACTTAAAGGTCAAAATATTGCTATAATTCTGCCCCAGATTTGGTTCGAAATTCTGTTCAAAACAAATGTGAAAACGGAGACTCGAAGAAGGAAGAAAAACATCGAAAAGAAGATAGAACTTATAAAAAAAAAAAAAAAGGGAGAAATCAGGGCAAGAGAAAAGGTATAATAGAGCCCTAGAAAGTCGGAGATGACGTCGTCCAACGTGGTGATAGCGTCTACTTCGACGACGACGAATTCGGAACTGCCTCGCCAGTCCTCTATATGTTCCCTCTCCACTTTCATCGCCGATCTCCATCACAACCACCACCAGACTGACGACGACGACGAAGAAGAAGCAGCTTCCAGAAGCCTCGCCTCCGTGGCCGCCATGGACGACATCCTCAAGAACATCTACTCCGAATCGCCACAACCACAGCAGTCGCCGCATCATCCGCCGGAGTCTCCATTTCCGGCCGCCGGAGTCGACGAGGTTTGGAAGAGGATCGTCGCCGGCGGGACCGATCGGAGGACGGAAGTCGTTGGTGGCTGCAGCGAAGATGGCGGTGCAATAACGCTGGAGGATTTCTTGACGAAGAATGGCACCGTGACGGAAGAGGACGTTAGGGTTCCGGTCGGAGGGTACGGCCAGTTCCAGGGTGCTCCCATGGTCGTTTACGGCAATGGAAGTGGAGCAGCGGCGCCGGCGTCGAGAGGAAAGAGGAGAGCCGTCGAGGAGCCGCTTGATAAGGCGACGCAGCAGAAGCAGAGGAGGATGATTAAGAACAGAGAGTCCGCGGCCAGGTCCAGGGAGCGCAAGCAGGTTTGCTTTCTTGGGGATTTTGTTTTGATTTTATTCGGACTCTGTTTGGATGCTGAGAAACTGAAACTGGAAAATGTTGCAGGAGCAATTACTGTCTTAGATGATCAAATTGCGAATGTCTTGTAAAAAATTTTTGCATGTCAGAAATTACTAAAGCATTATTCAGTCATTCGGATGAATTCTGGTTAGTTTCTCAGAAATGAAACCCCAGAAAAGAGAGGCAACAGTTTGTGCTTCTGGCTCAAGTCTTATACCAAGTGAAAGCATGCCAGTTTCATTAGGGATTTTCTTTTTGGATTTGTTCAAGCACCGTCCTAATTGCTTATGTGATCTTTTCCCCTTTTTGTTAACTTGATTCATGGACGAAGTCTGATTGGTTTCTGATGGAGTGAATCTGTACAAAATAGAGAAATATTTGCGTGCTTTTGGCTTATTTTCTCTACTACCTAGCGAAAGCATTTCAGTTTTTTGGGAAAATGGTTCTTCCTTGATCCTTTTATTTTTTAATAAGCGTAGGGAGAAAAGTAGAAAATCAAAATTCAACGGTTTCAGAAATTATTATTTTGTTAATTAAAGGTGAAATCTGGCTTCATCAGAAATGTGGGGTGTTTGTTTTCATTTTGATTCTTGAAGATACATTTGGATTGATTTCAAAAATGCATTGCACGTTCCATATACTTTTTTATCATTTACTCTATATTGTTGCCAGTAAGACGTGGTGAAAATAGATTTCAATTGTTGCTCCTTCTCAAAGAGTGTTTGGAATGAGGGAAAAGTGGAAGGAGTGAGAGGGGTGAGGGTATTAGTGAAAGGATTTTATGACCTGTGGTCATCTGATAGGAAAGAAAATAAAAGAGCGAATGGATTGGATGAGGGGTTTCAAATCCTTAAAAGAAGGTGTGGCTGCTATGATTGGAGTTTTGATATTAGCTATGGCATTAGGTGAATCGGCCTTGAAAAGAGGGAATTGTTGAGGCTACTGCTATTTATAGTTTATTGTCAACTTCTATGATAGAGGAAAGAAGGGTGAATTGATTGAATTAAGATGCATTGATAGTGTACAAAGAGTTATCAATATTAAGGGTTTTCTTATGTACGATAATTAGAATACAACATGTACTCAAAAAGAAAAGACATGAGAAACCTTACTAAGTCCCATTATTCGATTTTGCCATTGCAACAATAGGTTTAGCCAATTAGGAAAGGGGGATACTTTCTTTTAAGGGATTTGGCACCGACGTTCTTTGTTGACAATAAAGGGAGGTGTGGGTACTTTCACCGTTATCTTCGAGTTCCCGATGCTCTTTGGATGTCTTCCTTTAGATTGGAAATGGACTCCTGTGTTGGCACGATTGCACTGGTCATAAGGGGTGTTAGAGCATCTCTAATCCGCATTATTGTGCCAACCCCAAATTTTGGCCTTTGTTTAGGAAAACCACTTTGCAAGAAGTGTTGTCATCAGTGCTAACTTTAGCAGATGCTATATTTGGTGCTAAATTTAGCATTAAATATATCATATGTTTGCCAACACCAAATTTTGGCCTTGGTATAGGAAAATCCACTTTGCAAGAAGTGTTATTTTCAGTGCTAACTTTGGCATATGCTATATTTGGTGCCAAATTTAGTATTAAGTATATCATATGTCAAATTTTGATATTTGGTTGCTATGGGTTGATGCGATAACTTTTTCATCAATAATTACAATTTTACGATTTTCTAATTGTTTACAAATTAAGAGCGTACTTATAGAAGTTTCAAAGCTTAGACGTTATGACAAAAAGTAGATGTAGCATTTGAAATAGAAGTACGCATTAGAACTCAAAATGGAACAAGTTCAAAGCTTAAACTTTATGACAAAAAGTAGATGTAGCATTTGAAACAGCAGTATGCATTAGAGCTCAAAAGAGAACAAGATATCAAATTTAATTTTCACACTTTTTTTGTGGGAAATATAGCATCTTTGGAGATGGTCTTAGGTGTAGTAGCATGTGCATTTTTCAACCCCTTGAATCACAAGGGATGTACTATTTTGGATTAAATATCATATATCTTCTCTTTGTTACATGCTTTTGTCACAACCAAGTAATGATTTTCTGATGTACTTATAAATACTGTTTTCTCCCCTAACAAGATAAATTTTTGATATCATACATGAGTGAACATGATTGTTAATTGTATTGTCTTTCCATTTTCAGGCTTACACAGTTGAGCTCGAATCTCTAGTGACACAGCTGGAAGAGGAGAATTCACGATTATTGGGTGAAGAGGTATAAAATGTAACTTTTCCCTCTATTTTGTTTTATTTTGCTGTTTTGAGTTTTCTATTTTGTTTTGTTTTGATTTTTTGTTATTTATTTATTTATTTTTTGCTTTTTCTGTTCCCTGAGCGCTCCTTGCCCGCTTAACTTCGTATTTGATTCTAATCAATGTAATGTGTTTTTCCTTATAAAAAAATGCCAATTGTTTTCAGGATTACATGGCAATCTAGTTTTAAGTTTTAACTTATGGTTACAAATTTACAATTTTATTAACACCCATAGTCTGTTTTCCCTTTTCCTCTCCATTGTCATACTCATCCTCTTTGTTCTTCTTCTTTGTCTGTATGTAACTTGTTTGGTTTTAAGTTCAGATTGGGTAAAGTATATTTAAGTTGGTAAGCTAATGTAATTCGAAAAATTTTTCAATCTGTAAGGAAAAAATATATATGCAAATAAAAGAAGCTTGTGACTTACACACACACAACGAAAAGAAAGAAGAAAAAAAATGAAACTTGAGAATAAGATGGTGATCTAAGTATCTTTCTTCTGAGTACATATGCCTTGATTGAGCATATCAGGGACATTGTTTTGCATGCTGAAATTATCCTGTTCCGAGAAGAATATATTCTAAGTTGAAAATTTATGCAGGCGGAGCGGAAGAAGGAGAGGTTTAAACAGGTAAGCATTATGTGTTTTTTGTTTTCTTAACCTACATACTACAGTATTTTTTTCCATTTTTTATCCATTATATATTTGTCTTTTATTCTTCATCTGGATCTGCATGCATAAGTGTGCATGCGGTGTAAGCAACACAGAAAAATGAAATGCACCATTTACACTAAGGATGGGGAAAAAAAAGATTACAAGATAGACATGAATGGATGTTAAGAATCCCCAATGGTTACCAAGCGTTTTATCAGTGTCGGTATGATAGTAACTAGAAGTCCTCAGAATGGCCTAGGAAAATATAACTAAAACACCAGGTCAACGTGAATAGATGTTTAGAATCCCATGCACCAATGGCAAAGTAAGTGCATAAGCCATGCAGGTGGCTAAATTGGTATTGTTTTTAGCGTCCCCAAAAGTCTTTTGGACATAACATGATGCAAATAGTGTAGCCTTTTTGTGTTGAAGAAACCTTTTCCTCTTTCCATTGTACATATTATTTCATTAATATAAAGTTTCTTGTTAAAAAAAAAAATGATGCAAATAGTGTTTGGTAAAACCGCATACAAGTACTTTGCGCAAACATCAAAGTTAGATTTTATTTTAACTTTTGAATTTTTCTTCTACTTCTCCTTTTTGCTACAAGTAGAGCGTCTGCCAAAAGTATTGGTAGGGATGGTGCATTAAGAACTATTAATATTGGATGGTCTTGGGTTGAAGTAATGAAATTGAAATCTGATAGAAATGAAATCAAAATTGGACCTAAACTTGAATTTACTATGGTATCAGTTCAGGTATTGCTATGTTGAAAATTGGAATTTGGATTATCATGATCTTAGTGTGATGGTGGATGTGAATGGATATGCTGCAATTTAGTAAGGAATGCGATTCCACCAATTTGAGGGAATGAATAGTATATCTAACAGAATGGGAAGTCGATAGGAACTACCATTTCCTTCTATCTAGTGCTGTTCCCATTCAACTAAAGTCCCCTTAAAGTGGAGATGCAGGGACCAAATTTTATAAGCGTAATCTTAATTGAAAATCTGTTGTTTTACTAGCTCTTACTAGCTCTTTGAAATTTTATTTATGCTCTCTTTCATTCTCTTTTAGTGTATGTGTGCTAGTAACTGAACATTGTTGCTTTTAGGATATGTTCTTTTACTTAAATAAATGTGCATAATTCGTTTTGAACTTTCTCAAGTCTTACAACTCTAGAAATTCACTTTTAAACCTTGACATGCTGGTGTGGGGTTACCACTTATTTATCCAGATTCCAGTGTTCTGATAACTAATTTAGGATAAACAAAGTCACCAGGAATAATTTCTTCAGTTTTTTGATAAAATTGCCTCTGTTTGTCTTCCTTTTTGCTTTGGTGAAAAGAATTTCCTCACATACCCACTTTATCCGTGTATTGTCAATTAAAAGTATTGTCAATTAAACACTCCACTATAATAGATTTTTCCCCTCAAAATTGGAGGTGGGGAGACTCGAACTAGATCTCAACATTTAAACCTGCGACCACATCACACTGTTATAGTTATTTATTGTGTGAAAATAAATGCTGAAATGTATCGCAATCACAATGACAATCTACTCGGTTTCAACTTTGTAATTACAGTGAAATAGCTGACTTTATTTCCCTTTTTTGTATTTTTGTGAAAAGATGTCTTTTTGTCCCTTTTGCGATTTTTTTTTTCTTATGGGTTATTTCAATTGCAGCTCATGGAAACGCTTGTTCCGGTCGTGGAAAAGAAGGAAAAGGATGAAAAAATGGAAAAAGAAATCGTGGAAAACTTTCTTTTACATGTGGAAAAGAAAAGAACAAGAACACCAGGGGTTCTTCGGAAAGTTTATTCTGCCAAGTGGTAGATATTCGTTGCATCTGTTTATCAGGAAGACGAAAAAAGTTTTTATCTTCTGTTACATGCAATCAAAGATGTAGAAAGAAATTGAATCGTTCAAGACGACGGTCAAGCAAAAAAGGAAAATAAAAGGGGTTGGGGAACGGGGATGGACGATTTAATGATGGGTGAATCCTTGGCATTTTATCTGTAAAGAAAAATTGACTTCAGGGAATGACTGGAAAAGCTTTGGGGAGAAGTACTGATTAATGTGGCACATCTCCTGTTTATGCGCTTCATGTTGTTGGATTTGGTTAGTCTAGGTGCTTGTTTTTTATTGCTGGTTTATTTGTACAGGGGACTGAGCAATAGCGATGATAGGGTAAAATGATGGAAGTTTAACTGATTAATATTTGCATTAACATTATAATACCTAATAAAGATACATTTTTAAAGAGGAGCATGCTTTTTGATTTTAGTAGTTTACGGTCATCTATTTTTTATGTAACAAAGATCATGTATTTGTCCAGCAAAAAAAACATTTTTTTTGTATTTGTTACTTTTATAAGAAAACAACGTTACATTCTCATCTCATAATCTTTCATACTATGTTCTATGGAGTTGGAGTATCTTCCTGGGAAATTCCAAATTAGTGTCAATATTAAATTTTTTATAATTTAGTGTTAAACTTGGCACATATATAAATTTGAAATTCAATAGCGTGCATGTTAAATAGTTATAGGTTTTTTTTTGGTTATTTATCTTTGTATATCTTGAATTTTAGATGTATTCAAAAAGTATATTTTTGGTTTTTAAACTCATTAAATTAATATCTTTAGATTATATTTAATAACATATTTATATTTTTGACCGATCAATCTTCAATTTTGACTTAAGAAATTATCAAAATACTTTCAAAATAAAAAAATAAAATAACTTTAAAAACTTTTAAAAAAAATTTTTACTAAGGTTTTTGTCTTAAAAAATGTATAGAATATTTTCAAAAATAGGTATTTTGCGTGTTTTTATTTGTTTTGGAAGTTTTAGTTTATTATGATCTACTAAATGATAATTTGATCATTTTAGAGGTCAAAATTAATAATTGATTAAGGTAAAATATAGATTTGTACATTAAATCTAATATGAAGGTATACTTTTAATAAAATTAAAAACTGAAGATATGGTTTTTAAATTAATCTAAAACAGATGGTATAGAAAGATAAATATCTCTATTTTTTAACATTACATCATTGTTATTTTTAAATTATTTTAAAATTCAAAAGTTTACTTTTATAACATCTAAAATTTAATGATTCTCAAATAGGGGACTTTTCATAAATGTACTTCTAAAATCCACCTTTTATAAACGTATACATATTTTAGTGTGGCATAATTTAAAAATGCAAAGGGTGGTTTTATCATGTATAAGCACATTTTTTAAATGTGCGACAAAACAATTTTTTAAAAAAGTCATAACATTTGAAATAGCATTATACATAAAGTACAAATGAAAATAACTTATAAAATATGGTGTTTCCACACATTTAGGGGTCAAATATAACATTAATAGGGTTGTAAAAGTGGAACATGTTAAATGACCTGTGGCCCATCGAGTTGGATTGGTCTAGGTCTTCAGACTGACCCATATGGTCTTTTTATTTCTTTTAATATATCTTATACATGAAACATACAACTGGCTTAATCCGCATAAGCCCACCATACTAATGGATTAGGTTGAGTTCCATTTCTTCTCATTCGGGTTAGATTGGCCCGTGTCGCCAAGATATTTTTTGAGAGAGCAAAAGAGAAGATTTTCATTAAAACTTAGTAAATAATGTCATATGTTTTCAAAATATGTAATAAATAGCATATAATGAGATTGAAGAATATCTCATGAGAAATTGAGAACAAAAGTCTCAAAATACCCTTACCTTTTTCTCATCTTCATCTCTCACCCTAGTCCCTCATCGGCACTGGCAGAAATTAGAAATACTTGAAGTACATGGTAATACTATATCTCCAAATAATGAAAATATTTACTGACGACGTTGCCGATTACTATCGCTATTGGAAATATCACGTGACAACCATGAAATATTGTATTTACATGTAAATATAAAATTTACTAGCAAACTACCTTTTTCTCCTCTTCATCTCTTACCCTACTCCCTCATCGGCACCGTCAGTGATTGAGAAATACTTGAAGTACATGGTAATACTATATCTCCAAATAATGAAAATATTTACCGACGACGTTGTCGATTACTATCGCTATTGGAAATATCACGTGATAGCCGAGAAATATTGTATTTACATGTAAATATAAAAATTTACTGGCAAACTTGGTAGATCCTGAAAATTTCATATTAACATGTAAATACTGTATTTATATGTAAATATAAAAATTTACTGGTCCGACGATTGGGAAATATCGTATCAATATGTAAATACAAAAATTTACACTTTGCCGGACCACTAACTCTCAAAAAATACAGTATTTATAAGCAAATACTGTATTTACATATAAATACAAAAATTTATTGCTGACTTTACCAGACAATTAGTGGCCAGAAAATACAATATTTATAGGTAAATATGGTATTTACATGTAAATATAAAAATTTACCAGTGATATCGCCTAAAATCAACGACACCGAAAAATACAAAATTTCACAACACTAAAAAAAAAAAACCTCATACATTGAACCAAGACAGTCTCTGTCTTCTTTTTAAATGAAACATTGTTTTTTATTGTGATAATTCATAGCAAAAATGAAAAAAGATAAACAATACATAGTTTTTTTTTTTTTGTCAGAACAACAACTGCCACATTCCTCAGTACGCATGTCGTTGTGTAGTCACTTTGCCTACATGTTGCCGCCATTCAATAACGTCGCCTCTACAAAAAACCTTGTCAATGTCTGATCTACAAAGCTTAGCTATCGTCATATCAGATTTCCACCATTTCTAGCACCAAATAGCGCTACAAACTCACGATCTTAGTCGAAGATCAACATATCTGAGATATGAACTAGAAAACAAAAAAGAACTTGTCACGGATCTAAGATATGAGATTTTAAGATGACAAATTCGTTCTCCGACATGGGCTTGTAGATTTGCTCCGTGAAGTCGTTCTTCGTTGTGTCACACCCCGAAGTACGGGAGATGACGTGACGGATTAATTAAGATAATTAATGAAAATGTTTAAATAAAGCATGAGTTTAAGTTTTAAATTAATTATGAAATTGTGGAAATTTTTAAATCCTTTACAAGAAAAACATACATAATCATTTAACAGAAAGGAACTTTTCGGCAAACATTAAGTAAGAAACAAAACAATAAAAAGATGCGAGTATGGGTCCCATTGACCCACAACTTGTGCACACACATAGTACTGACAATATAATAATACAACCACAGTCCGAGTAAAAGGGAAAATTAAAACTTATATGCCTTGATTTAATAATTGAAATAATCTACTAAGTTCTTCTACTGCTCTTGAGTTCTGTCCTTTGAATCCTCTCTGAATCTAAACGGAAGTCCACCTAGAGGGCGAAAATATTTGAAAACAAATAAAATGTAAGTGAAAGGCTCAGTAGGACTATTTTGTAAGAAATTTGTTAAATTCAGAAGGAAATGTCATTATTCTAGAAATTACTTAAAAGAAAACTTGAATAAATAAGTTTAAACAAAACTATTCTTACCTAAACAGTTTATTGGTCGACCAGAGAGATCATCAATTTCTTTTCCTGGGCAAACTATATGTATAACACCACCGTAGTGGCCCAGCTGGGTTTTGGGACCTGCCCCCAAGGTCGCACGCTATACGACCCAATCTCTGTTATGGCATCATGCCCTTATATTCATTTATATTATTATTTAAACCCAATTACTAAGTATTTTCATTTACATTTATTATAGGGTTCATTATGAAGTTCACTTCAATCCACGGTTTATTAAAATAACCGATAAAATTTCCTTTTCAATCAACCGTCGAAAACATTTTGATAAAAACCATTTTTAAGGCCAAAATCATTTGAAGACTTGGTTACCAAAGAAAGGGGTAGAAGTCCTACATCGATAGTCATGCCAACGCCCCACACCGTAATCTCGGTCTGCTATACATTAGCTCCACGGAACCACGAACGACCCTAAATAAAACTAGGTCTATCGGTATCTAATTTTAGATATTCTACATTGCTAAACTATTTCATGGTGTCCTAATGTGCCATTTGTACCTTCAAAATCATTCTTTAAAGTTGAGATTTCAATCAGGGTTCAAAACATTGAAAACGGATGAAAAACCATAAATTTCTCCTTGTTTGGCCAGCCAAACTGTGCAGTTCGGCCTATCGGAGAACAGGTCCGGTTGGCCAAACATTTTCTAGGTTCGGCCTACTGGACGGATGAATCTGACCTACCGATCCCTTGAATCTGGCCTACCGAACTGGAAAATCCCAGAATTTCTATGGTCTCCTAATGTGCCATTGGTACCTTCAAAGTTTAGATATTCTACATTGCTAAACTATTTCATAGTGTCCTAATGTGCCATTTGTACCTTCAAAATCATTCTATAAAGTTGGGATTTCAATTGGGATTCAAAATAGTAAAAACGGATGAAAAATCACAAATTTCTCCTTGTTCGGTCGGCCTGCCGGTCCCTTGGTTCGGCTGGCCAAACTGTGCAGTTCGGCCTACAGGAGAACAGGTCCAGTTGGCCAAACATTTTTCAAGTTCGGTCTGCTGGACGGATGAATCCAGCCTGCCGATCCCTTGAATCCGGCCTGCCGAACACAAAGTTCAGCCTGTCGACCTGGAAAATCCTAGAATTTTCCAGCCATGGGTTTTGGGTCTCCCAAATCTCAAATCTTGATTTCAACCTATTTTTCTAAATTTTCAAGCATGGAAAACAATCATAGATGATAGAAAAACATAATAGGACACTTTTAAACTCATTTAAACAAGATTTGCACACAAAATCTAAGAAAATCCAAAAATGGAGAAAAATGAAAAATCTTGATTCGAATTCATTTTTCTGCAAACAAAGTTTAGATTCTAGTTGTTCTAAGTTCCTTTAACTAAAATCAAGGGTTTCCTAAGCTCAATCAAGCTTAAATTTTGAAATGCATGAAAAATTGATAAATTGAAAAAGTTTTGAAATTTGAAAACTAACCTCGAATCGAAGCTTTAAATCATGTTTTCGGTTGCTCAAACACGTTCCCGAGCTCCCAATCCACTAAACCAAAGCTTGGGACTTGATTAAATCTCAAAATTTTTGAGAGGAAATGAGAGAGAAAGAGAGAGGCAAAGTGGAGAGAGAGACGAGCGTGGGAGGGAGAAAGAGAGAGAGTGAGAGCTGAGAGTGAAGAGAGAGGAAGATGAGAGAGAATAAATAGGGGAAAAAGTGGGCAGTTTTACTGTGTGAAAACCGTATGCCACCCACGATTTTGTAAAACTAAATATTTTTGAAATTTGACAACTTGTTTTGTTTAGAAAAAAAACTCAAAATAACATTTTAAAACAATAAGAAATCATTAGAATTCATTAAAATAAGATAAACAACTTTAAACTCAAAATTTCACCAAATGATCAAATTAAGTTTAAATATTCATTATAGCACACTAATCTACCATCTTACATTCTAATATCATTTAATTAATTTCAAGGCGTTACACATTGCTCTGTGGTCGATTCATCACCTACGATCTTAGGCTACCTTTGTCGCCATCGAAAATGAAAATCCAGTCTACACTCATCAAACCCTTGGAGGTAACGGTTATTGCTAGTGACAGATAATTCCACATACCTATGCCATCAGAACTCTAGTTGAATGACAAATAGGTGATTAGACAGAGAAGAAAGACAGGGTATGATTTAGAGGGGAAAAAGAGGTGGTGAGTTGACAGAGAGATGAAAGAGCAAAAGCAAAAAGGAAAAGGAAAAAACACATCTAGGGTTTTTTGGATTTTTAATAACATATAAAATGCTGATATAACTTAAATATGCTCTTTACTCCACTTTTTCAAAGCATTTGACATAGTTTACTAATCACCTTTGAAAATCATCTGTTTGCTACAATTTCTCATATTTTTATTTTTCCTCTCTTTTGGCATGTACTAGATGGTCAAGTTGTTTTGTTTGACACCTCTAAACATTAGCATTATCATTTACATTAGAAATGGGTTTGAACTTGGTTTTAGCTGGCAGGATTTAGTGGGATCCTCATTATTGTATGAAGAACAAAGCGGTGATAATTATGTCGTTTAATCAGCCTTTGGCTTTCAGGTAAAAGCATTTTGCTACAAAAATATGGATAAAATTTTAAACAAGTAATGTATAATTTTGACTTGATTTTCAAGTTGCCCAAACTTCTATTTGTATGTTTTGTTTCGTTCAAGTTATGAGAATATCTCATGCAAATTTTCCCAATTAAATTTTGGACACTGAGTGACACAAGTTGGTCATCTAGGGGCAATTTATGAAGGAAAAGTAGTAAAAATCCTTTTTAGGTGTGAATTTAATTATTAATATCCCTAATCTGTTCCAAAGAACCCCGAGTGAAGAAGAGATTCTTTTGTTGTTCATCAAGTTAGGGATAAAGTGGCTGCGTTATGGTTGACCAAGTTGGCAGGATGAGGAAAATAGCGTCTCTTTCTCAACGAAGTATATGAAGAACTTAGCAAATTCTCTAATGTGATTGGTCTAATCTAATCAATTTTAATGAGGTATGGATATCCAAATTTGAATCCTCTAAACCTATGTATGAGAGTTGGATTGGATTATAAAATTGAAAATTCAATTAGATTAGGTTGAAATTGGTTTCGAGTATCAAAATCCACTTTTGATCCAATATGCACCAATGTACAATATATATCTATATATATTTAAATATTTTTTAATTCTATTTGTATAAGATCCTATACATCTCCAATAGCTATGTCTCTAACAGTTATGTCTCCAATTAATATAAATCAGATAGTTATAACGAAAAAGATAATTGACCAAAAAATTAAGTTGACTGTTGCAGGCAAAATCTTCATGAGAAAACCATCTGAAGTTGATACCCTCTTTAAACTAAGCACCCAACTAGGTTGGCCAAGAAGACCAATTCGAGAAGCCGTCGATTAGGCCAAAAAGGTCCAATCCAAAATGGACCAGGATCTATTCGACTAGGATCTGTCTAACCAGGACTAAGATCTATTCAACCAAGATCTGTCCGACTAGAATAAGATTAGTTTGACAAGGATCCGTTTGACCAGAGTACGTCCTACCAGGACCATGATTAGTCTGACTAGGATCCATCTGACTAGGATCAATTTGTCCAACCAAGATTCTATCCGACCAGAATCTATCCGACCAGGACCAATCGATCCAACCAAGATTTCATCTGACCAAGATCCGTTGATCAAGATCAGTATGATCAAGGCCGGGATCCATCCAACCAGGATCAGTCTGAAAATTAATCTGAACTAGCCAAAGCAAGCATGAAGAACAACCTCTATTGACAAGATGGTCAAAAACCGACTAGATCACATAGTAGTGGTTCATACCCAAAGACAACCATGTGGCACTATCTCAACCCTCCGTTGGGCAATTTTCCTTCTTCAGAGATCGTGACACTTATTATTGGACACCCGGGTCACGGGCTAAACTTGGTCCTATTGAAAAAATAGTACATAGTGGAATTTAAAATTTTTTCTATCAGAGTATTTTTCAAAATACAAGTTTGACACGCTATATGCATAAATTAACTAGATCTTACTAACCTCGTAAATCCAGAAAAGCTCCACAATTTGTGAAAAGAAGTAATGTTTCAGATGAGCTCCACAGGTGTGTATGAGGGCACACTCGTACTGCCCTTCCACTAGATGACTCTTCTTCCAATTAATTGAGAAATACCTAAAGCTATAGTTCATGATTTGTGAACAACAGCTCTCCAAGGAGCTGTAGAGTCTTACCAGCAAGTCTCACTTTAGATTTCTCAACTGATCTGAAAAACAATGAGTCTCACTCCCCTTTTTATAGAGTTAGGCCTAGGAGTCAGTCCTTATCAGATAGGGCCTCAAAAATTCAAATCAAAATCAAATCAGGATCAATATCTAATAAAATCCATGTGAAAACACGTGATCTTTTTATCGCTCAGTTGGCAGGCCGAATTGGCAGATCGGCCTACCGAACCTCCTCCATCGGCAAGCCGAACTAAAAGATTGGCTTGCAGAACTTTCAATAAATGATCCCACGAATATTTATTTCCCACCTAAGATTCTTGGGATAGAGCCTCAGTTTTAATTCAAATAATCCAATGAAGAAGTTATCTGATTAAAACAATCATATCTAGATAATCTCTAGGAAAATAAATATTCGTGTTAATTCAACAAGGTTATCTTGAATTAATTTATTCAAAATTAATCTAATCAATAAACAGACATGAACTATCTGATCTCGATAATTCAACAAGTTTATCTTGAATTAATTTATTGACAATATTAATTAAACCAATAAACAGACATGAATTGTCTGATCCTATCGAATTTCAGCCAATCTGATAATTTGACACAAGTCACAAATTATTGGAAAAGCACGCCAGATCATTACAGGATTTTTATGAGTTAACAAAGGAGACCTGATGGACCAATATAGTTAAAGCTCTTGATGATTATGATACCCAATATCCTAGATATACATTTCATAATTTAACAACTCTAACGCTACTCCACTAAAAGCTTAAAGCTGCACTCTCAAACTATATATAATTATCAAGCCCGTATAGCTAAGTCTCCATGATATATCTTAATGTATCATATCTCTATAAGATTATCTATAATTGGCTTACGGATAAATTATGTCTTACCTTCTTGATTATTTTTATCTTACGTTCTATTATCTAACCATTGGCAAACTTACCATTCACAGACAGTATACATTCGGTTACACCTATGTATCCAAATGGTTGCGCGCTGTAGTTTTTCAATTACAAGATAACACATATAAGAGGATATCAACTACCCCTAAAGAGGAGTTATGGATTCCATATCTATGAATAACAGGTCTACACTATCAAGAGTTATGCCTCCACTGTACTGGCATGTGTACCACTATTAAAATGTGGATGTCACCTCTTGGTACATCAAAAGACACAAGTCAAGACAACAGGCCCATTATTCATCTTAGGATTAAGAAACAATACATATGATTATCTAAAGTGAATCGATTTGCCGAGACAAAATTATTAATCCAAATCAATTCACTTTATGTCCTGATCGAATACATTATCACCTATGACAATATGCCAATGGTTTTATTCACGGAGTTCACTTCCGATGTTCAAGACAAACCATCTCCTATTAGGGATATCGACAACATAATAATCTTTGCATAAATAAAGTACCCAACTTTATTCCCTCGATTGCGGATCTTATGATTTAGACCGTCTCCTTAAGAATCGTGTTAATCTGTCCATCATATGCCCAATTCTTTAAGGTTTAGATTGGCAGTTTTAGACTTTGATTTGCTTAACATACATTCAATAAATATGGACATAAAGAGGACAAGATTTGGTATATTAATAATAAATAAATTCTTTATTGATAAAAATGTCTTCAAAAACCATATTACATTTTTACTCCTTAGGGCATGCATGTCCAACAATCTCCCACTTGCACTAAGTGAGTAAAAATGACAAATCTCACATCCCCATAGCTTCCACATGCCTCTCAAAGACTCTCCCGGTAAGTGTCTTCATGAATGGATCAGCTAAATTTTCCTCTGATGCGATTTTGCACATAGCGACATGCTTGCCTTCTACAAAGTCCTTTATCACATGATACTTTTGATCAATATGCTTACTTTTCTTGTGAAATCTTGGTTCCTTAGCATTAGCCACCGCCACACTATTATCACAGTATAGTGATACCACCTTATTCATACCAAGAGCTACCTCAAGATCTCCAAGGAACTTGTGGAGTCACACTGCTTCTTTCGAAGCATCACTAGTTGCCACATACTCAGCCTCCATCGTTGAATCCGAAGCCAACTGATGGCATCACTACCCTGAGTAAGCACAAAACCTGAAATCGATCTCCTAGAATCCAAACAGGATTGGAAATCTGAATCAGTGTATCCTAGAGGAATTAAGTTTATCCGAATACATAAGTATATACCCTCAAGTCCTTCTCAGGTACTTGAAAATATGCCTGATAGCAATCCAATGGTTTGGTCTCGGATCCTCCTGAAATTGACTTACAATCTCGACTGCATAACAAATATCCGATCATGTACAAAGCATGGCATAAATGAGACTACCCACTACCGAAGCATAAGGCACCTACTTCATGTATTCTTTTTCTACCTCAAACTTTGGAGAGTCTTTCTTAGAAAGAGTAATTCCAGACCTAGATGGTTCCCAACCTTTCTTAGAATCTTGCATTGCAAACCTCTTGGAGAATCTTATCTATGTGGCCGGCCTAGGAAAAAGCTATCATTTTGTACTTTCTATCCTGAAAGATTTCGATACCAAGAAGAAAATTAGCCTTACCCAAGTTTTTCATGTCAAACTGCTTGGTCAACCATAGTTTGACCGATGACAATACCCCAATGTCATGGCCAATTAGCAGAATGTCATCTATATAGAGTAGTAGAAAAACCACTTTCCCATCCTTAGTATGTTTGTACACACATGGTTCATCCACATTTTGTGCGAACCCATAAGCCTTGATTACTTGATCAAATCTTATGTTCCAAGAACGGGAAGCTTGCTTAAGTCCATAAATTGACTTTAGCAGCTTAAAAACTTTACCCTCTTGACCCTTGACCTTGAACCCGTCTACTTATTCCATATAAATAAACTCATCAAGATAGCCATTTAGAAAGGCCGTCTTTACATCCGTCAGTCAAATCTCGTAGTCGAGTGCGGTAGGTAGGGACAAGAGAATCTGAATAGACTTAAGCATAGCTATAGGCGAAAGGGTTTCCTCATAATCGATTCCTTCCTTTTGCGTGTATCCCTTAGCTACCAATCTAGTCTTAAAGGTTTCAAACTTTCCATCCGCTCCTCTTTTGCTCTTGTAGATCCACTTACACCCTATGGGTTTTACCCTTCGAGAAGATCCACAAGCTTCTAGACCCGATTAGTCTCCATAGACTTCATTGCTTTGTTCATGGCCTCTGTCCAGAGTTTCGAATCAACATCCTCCATAGTCTCTACATAAATGTAAGGATCCCTATCATGTTTATCCAGTTTAGCCAAGAATGCCTCACAATTGAACATATACCTCTTGGGTTGACGCCTGATCCTCCCATTACGCCGAAGACCCTTAGGTTGTTGTTCGTGTTCATTTGGTTTTTCTACACCAATTGGAGTGGTTTCTACCAGAACCCCCGAAGTGATTGGATCACTCCTCAACTCCTCTAGCACCACTTTGCTTTGAGACATAAAGTCGTTCATATAACTCTCCTCAAGGAAAGTTGCAATAGTTGAAATCACGACTTTATTTTCCTTTGGGTTATAAAAATAACCCCCTTTAGTCCCTTTTGGATATACTACAAATGTACAAATATCCAAACGTACTTCCAACTTATTCGCATCCCTAAACAGGACGAGCCAGACATCCCTATATGCGAATATGGTTTAAGGATGTCTTCTTGCCCGTCCATAACTTGTGAGGAGTTTTAGGAACCGATTTTGAAGGCACATTGTTCAAAACATAACATGCGGTTTGTAGTACATATCCCCAAAAAGACAAAGGCAATGATGAATAACTCATCATGGACCGACCATGTCCAATAAAGTCCTATTTCTTCTCCCAGTTACGCCATTCTACTGCGGAGTGCTCGGTGTAGTCAAAAGGGATAAAATCCCATTCTCTAATAAGTGTCCCAAGAACTCATCAAAAAAGTATTCACCACCTTTGATCGAATCAAAGTGCCGTTATGGGTCTACCCAATTGCTTTTCCATTTTAACCCGAAACTCCCTGAACTTGTCATTAGTTTCACTTTTGTGGTGCATCAAGTACACATACCCATATCTTGAGTGATCGTCAATAAAAGTGACAAAGTACTCATACACTCCTCATGCCTGAATATTCATCGGTCTACAAACATCGCTATGCATAAGTTCTAAAACCCCTTCGGCCCTATTGCCCTTAGACCCGAATAATCTTTTGGTCATTTTACCCTCCAAACAAGATTCATATTGTGGTATAGATTCCACCTTTAAGTGACTTAAAGGTCCATCCCTTACCAACCTTTGAATCCTATTCAGGTTAATATGACCTAGTTGCAAATGCCAAAGATAAGTCTCATTAGAGTGAGAAGTTTTAAGTCTTTTAGAGTTATTATCATTCATCTCAGCATTGAGCAGTAAGTCCATCTTAGGTTTGATAAAATATAGATTATTTTGCATTTATCCAGAACAGATAAAAGATTTATTTTTACGAATCACCACTTTATTATTGAAAGAAACGAAATAGGAGTCTTTAAATAAACAAGCTACAGAAATTAAATTCCTCTTAAATTTAGGAACATAAAAACAATCTCACAAAATTAAATTCTTATAATTATCAAACTACAGATGGACGTCTCGCACTACTTTAGTTAAGACCAAGGACCCATCACCCATTTGAAGTGTGAAGTCTTCACGAAGCAGACTTCTCATTTCTTGGAACCCCTGTAGAGAAACACAAACATGATTAGTTGTTTTGGAATCTATGACCTAAATGTCATTGGATTCCTCAACCAAACAAGTTTCTAAATATAGAAGATCACACCTACCTCTTTGGGAAAGGAAGTTCTTGCAATTCTTCTTAATGTGTCCCGACCTTCCCACCGAAGAAGCACTTAAGCTTCTTGGGGTTCTTCTTCTTTTTCTTCTTGTTCTTGCTGTTTGCAGGACTAGAAGACTCTTTGTTCTTGTCCTGATTCTTCTTTTAATTTCCTGGGTTGCGATTGGAACCAGAGGCAGCTGCCAAGTTAGCCTCACCACCAGCAGGAGGCTCCCTGATTAGTAGTTCAAACTCTTGTAACTGTTTCATCAACTCCATCAAAGTCATATCCTGCCTATTGCTCAAATAAAATTTAGCTCTAAACGGAATGAATTCCTTAGATAGAGTCTCAAAGACCATAGTCATCTGAGTTTCAGCATCAATGTCGGCTCTATTGGTTTGAGCCTCAGCGAGGCAACCCATGACCAACATCATATGCTTCTTTGCAAATGTCCTCAGTATTTGTTTGCAGTTAAGAAGTTTTCAAAGCCCCGCTTGCCACGTTATTAAGGCCTGACCTCCAAACATGTCTTCTAGATTATCTAAGATTTGTCTTGCAGCCTCATAATCCACATGTTGAGCCTGCAGCACGTTACTCATGCTGGCCATAACATAGCAGTGGGTCTGATCATTAGCATCGTTCCAACGATCATATGTGTGGATTTGATCGTTGGTGGAATCTCTTGTAGGCTTAGGAGAACAAGGTGTCTTCAGCACAAATTTTAGTTTCTCAAAGGACAAAACGATGTTCAGGTTTCGTTTCCAATCATGTAGTTCTCATCAATTAATTGGTTTTTGTCAAGTCTTGATGATAAAGCATTTTTAGACATTTTTAATCTATAATAAAGAATCATATACTAAACATAAGCATACATATCATAATAATTTAGTAAGATAACACAATCATGTAAAACATACAAATGTGTTTGTGTCAAAACCTTGAAATATCACAATCTTACAACGTTAGATCACCTCCTGATTAACATATGCCATCTAGGACCCACATGATCCAGCATATATTAATAATCGTTTCTTTGGCCATAAATTTTATTAACAGAGCTCCGAGGGGAGGTTAATAATAAAATTAACATGAGTATATAACCATCATTTCAATATTTTATCCATGATTTATAATCGTCACCTAGGTGTGTGCAACCATAAATCACGCTAAAATACCTTATCCACTTAGAGATCCAACCTGGTACATGATGAAGTCCCTTCTTAGGGGTCAGAACTACTATGTGCTACCATGGACCAACGATGGAGGCCGTAGATCTTTTCTTCGAAAACCTTTTCCCACTCAATCTTTTGCAAAACAAGGTTTTATTTTATAAACATACATGAACAATTTTTAATGAGCAGCATTCCCTATTCTATATGACATGTTGTCAATATACATGGCAAATCATATTATAATGCAGACAAGCAAAGCAATCATGCAAAGCCACAAGCAAAATAATAATAAATAACTGTAATATTATGGTTCTACCCTAGAGAAAAAAAAACATATATTACAAGAGAATAATCGAAACATATTATCGATTCCTCATCATTGAATCTTCAAATTGTATCCATCTTCATGTAATGCCCATCTTCAAGTCTTCAATCCTACATAGATCGAATACTCCATATTTTCAGTCATATCCAAATTTAATGTTTCTCATAATTGTCCCAAAAATAAAATGAAAATTACATCAAAAAATGCACCTTTTTTGAAAAATTATAGCTCTTTATTGGTATGCTGATCTTTGTGATCAACCTGCCGATCATGATCCATCGGCCTACCGATTTTTTCAGGTTGGCCTATCGATCACAACTATTCAGCCTATCAAACTGAAAAGTTCGGTCGGTCGCCAAAGCCATCAGATTTTTGCCCGTCGACGGCCTGTCGATTCTACGACCATCGGCCTACCGAGCTAGAGGGATCGGCCTACCGAACTAGAGGGATCGGCATGCCGACCGAGCAAAAATCACATTTTTCAGAAAATACAGTTTTTAATACAATTTATCAGTTTTATTTTCAACAATTCAAAAATATAAAATTAGAGACTCAGGAAATACCTGAAAACGCTATCGTCGATCTTCTAGATCCGTTTTCTCCAAATGATTATTTAATTACAAAATTCTTATAAATTTAAAATTAAATAATAATTCCTAGACGGAATGATAGTCTACCATCTAAGTACATGAAAAACCTAGATACACATTCTAACCTCTAAGGAACCATAAACGGTATAAATTAATTAATTAATAAATAATTAAATAATAATTTAATCAACTATAATTAATTAATAAACATGCACCATATAATCCATGACAACATATAAATATATAGAAACTCTAGAGTGCCACTCTATAAAAAAAATTAAATTCAAACATAGGAGTGATCAAGATTACATAATTTATACATATAGCATGATCTCAAACTTGCAAATTTATGCAAAAACCTAGGCTCTAATACCAATTGTTAGATAAATAAAACGCAACAGAACTTAAAAATTTTTATATCAGAGTATTTTTTAAAACACAAGTTTGACACGCTATATGCATAAATTAACCAGAACTTACTAACCTTGTAAATGCAAAAAAGCTCCGCAATCCGTGAAGAGAAGAAACGTTTCAGAAGAGCTTCAACCAACAAGTCTTCTTTGCTATTCTCTATCTACGACCGGTGTATGTGTGGGCACACTCGTACAGCTCTTCCATAAGGCAACTCTCCTTCCAAGCAATTAAGAAATACCCAAAGTTATAGTTCATGATTTGTGAACAACAGCTCTCCAGGGAGTTGCAGAGTCTTACTAATAGTGTTTCACTCTAGATTTCTCAATTGATCTAAAAAACAATGAGTCTCACTCCCTTTTTTATAGAGGTTGGGCCTAGGAGTCAGTCCTTATCAGATAAGGCCTCGAAAATTTGAATCAAAATCAAATCAAGATCAATATCTGATAAAATGTATATGAAAATAAGTGATCTTTTTACCGCTCGGTTGGCATGCCAAACTAGTAGATCGGCCTACCGAACATCCTCCTGAACTTTCGATAAATGATCCTACGATTCTTTATTTCCCTCTCAAGATTCCTAGAATAAAGCCTCAGTTTTAATTCAAATCACCCAATAGAGAAGTTATCTAATTAAAACAATCATATCTAGATGATCTCTAGGAAAATAAATATTTCTGATAATTCAACAAGTTTATCTTGAATTGATTTATTCAAAATTAATCCAACCGATAAACAAATATGAATTATTTGATCCCGATAATTCAACAAGTTTATCATGAATTAATTTATTCATAAAATTAATTTAACTAATAAGCAAACATGAATTATATGACCCTATCAAATTTTAACCAATTTGATAATTTGGCACAAATCACCAATTATTGAAAAAGCACACCATATCGTTACAGGATTTTTATGAGCTAGCAAAGGGGACCTGATGGACTTATATAGTTCAGGCTTTCAATAATTATGATAGTTTAGGCTTTTGATAATTATGAAAGCCAATATACCAGATATACATTTCATAATTTATCAACTCTAACGCTACTCCACTAAAAACTTAGAGCTGCATTCTCAAACTATATAGAATTACGAAGCCCATTTAGCTAAGTCTCTATAACATATCATATTGTATCGTATCCCCATAGGATTGTCCATAATCGGCTTAAGGATAAATTCTGTCTTACCTTCCCGTTTATTTTTATCTTACGTTCCATTATCTCACCATCGAAAAACTTACCATCCACAGACGGTATACCATTTGGTTACACCTATGTATCCAAATGGTTGAGTGCTCTAGTTTTTAATTATAGGATAACACATATAAGAGGATATCAACTACTCCTAAAGAGGAGCTATAGATTCTATATTTATGAATAACTGGTCTACGCTATCAAGGGCCTGTTGGAAAAATAGTACACAGTAGAATTTTAAAAATTTTATATCAGAATATTTTTCAAAACAAAAGTTTGACATACTATATGCATAAATTAACCGGATCTTGCTAACCTTTGAATGCCAAAGAACTCCCGCAATCCGTGAAGCGAGGTTAGTGATAAAATTAATCTTGAGTGTTTAACCATCGTTTCAACTACTTTAACCATAGTTTATAATTGACACCTACGGTGAACAATGATGAAACATGTTAAAGTAAATTATCCTCTCGAAGACCCAACTTAATATATGATGCATCCCTTCCTAGGGATCGTAATCATCATGTGTTACCAATGGACCAATGATGGAGGCCTTAGGTCCTCTCTTCGAAAAAATTTCTTCCACTCAATATTTTAGAAATCAAGGTTTTATATTAACATGAATGACATTCCTTATTCTACATGACATTATCAACATACATGGAAAAACACATTATAAACAAACAAGCAACGTAATAAACAAAGCTATAAGCAATATAATAGCCGATCGTAATTTACAGTCCCATCCTAGAGAAAAAAAATAAAGAGTACAAAAAGATCAGTCGAAACTGTTAGACATGTATGCCCTAAGGAGTAAAAATGTAATAAGTTTTTGGAGACATTTTTATCAATAAAGAATTTATTTATTGTTTATATACCAAATCTTGCCCTCTTTACATTCATATTTGTTGAATGTATGTTAAGCAAACAATAGTCTAAGACTGTCAGTCTAAGCCTTCAAGAATTGAGCATATGATGGACAGATTATGCAGAAGACACGATTCTTAAGGTGACGGTCTAAATCATAAGATCTGCAATTGAAGGAATAAAGTTGGGCGCTTTATTCATGTAAAGATTGTTATGTTATCTACATCCCTTTTGGGAAATGGTTTGTCTTGACCATCGGAGGTGGACTCCATGAATAAAAACATTGGCACGTTGTCATAGGTGACGATATGTTGGATCGAGACATAAAGTGAATAGATTTGGATTAATAATTCTATCTCGGTAAATAAATTCATTTTAGATAATCATTTGTATTGTATCTTAATCTTGAGATGAATAGTGGGCCTGTTGTCTTGACTTGTGTCTTTTGATGTACCAAAGGGTGACACCCACATCTTAATAGTGGTATGCATGCTGGTACGTTGGAGGTGTGACTCTTGATAGCGTAGACCTATTATTCATAGATATGGAATCCATAGCTCCTCTTTAGCAGTAGTGATATCCTCTTATATGCGTTATCCTGTAATTGAAAAACTGGAGCGCTCAACCATTTGGATACATAGGTGTAACTGAATGGTATACTATCTTTGGATGGTAAGTTTTTTGATGGTGAGATAATGGAACGTAAGATGAAAATAATCAAGAAGGTAAGACAGAACTTGTCCTTAAGTCGATTATGGATAATCCTATGGGGATATGCTACATCATGATATGTCATGGAAATTTAGCTATACAGGCTTCGTAATTCTATGTAGTTTGAGAGTGCAGCTCCAAACTTTTAGTGGAGTAGCATTGGAGTTGATAATTATGAAATGTATATCTAGGATATTGGGTTTCGTAATTATCAAAAGCTTGAACTATATAGGTCCATTTGGTCCCTTTTGCTAGCTCACAACATCCTATAACGATACGGCGTACTTTTTTCAATAATTGGTGACTTATGTCAGATTTATTAGATTGGTTGAAATTTGAAAGAATCAAATAATTCATGTCTGTTTATCGATTGAATTAATTTTGTGATAAAATTAATTCAAGATAAACTTGTTGAATTATTTGGATCGGATAATTCTTGTCTGTTTATCGGTTGATTTAATTCTGAATAAATTAAATCAAGATAAACCTGTAGAATTATTAGGAATTCATTTATTTTCTTAGAGATTATGTAGATAAAGTTGTTTTAATTAGATAACTTTTCTATTGGGTTATTTGAATTAAAACTGAGACTTTATCTTATAGAATCTCAGGTGGAAAATAAAAGATTCGCTCAAATATTTTTCAGCAATTTGGCATACCGATCCTCAAGTTCAGCTTGCCGATGGGCAAGTTCGGCCTGTCGATGTGCGAAGGATAAGATTACGTATTTTCACATAGATTTTATCAGATATTGATCCAAATTTGATTCTGATTCGAATTTTTGAGACCTAATCTGATAAGGACTGACCCTAGACCCAACCTCTATAAATAGGGAGTAAGTCACATAAGTTAATTAGATCAATTGAGAGATTAAGAGTGATACTCTACTGGTGAGAATCTGAAACTCCTTGAGAGCTCTTGTTCACAAATCACGAACATTAGCTTTGGGTACTCTCAATTGGTTGGAAGGAGAGTCACCTAGAGGAAGAGCTGTACGTGTGAGTCACATAGAGGAAGAGCTGTACGTGTGAGCCCACACTCACTCCGATCGTGGATAGAAAATAGCGAAGAAGACCAGTTGGTTGAGGCTTTTCGGGAACGTTACTTCTCTTCACAGATTGAGGGAGTTCTTCAACATTCAAAGGCTAGTAAGATCTAGTTAATTTATGTATATAGCATGTCAAACTTGTGTTTTGAAAAATACTCTGATATAAAATTTTTAAAATTTACTGCGAGCTATTTTTTCAACAATTAGTATCAGAGCCATGGTTTTTACATAAATTTACAAATTTGTGATCATACTATATGTATAAATTTTATGATCTTAATCTCTCATATGCTTGAATTTAATTTTATAGAGAGTTGACACTCTAGGTTTCTATATATTTTATATGTTGCCATGGATTATGTGGTGAATGTTCATTAATTAATTATGGTTGATTAAATGGTTATTTAATTATTTATTAATTAATTAATTTATGTTGGTTATGGTTCCTTAGAGGTTAGAATATATATTTAGGTTTTTTATGTAATTAGAAGGCGGACTATCATTAAATTTGTAAGAATTTTGTAATTAAATAATTATTCAGAGAAAATGGATCTAGAAGGCGGATCTAGAAGATTGATGATGGCGCTCCTAGGTATTTCCTAAGTATCTAATTTTATGTTTTTGAATTGTTGAAAATAAAATTGATGAATTGCATTAAAAATTTTATTTTCTGGAATGGGTAATTTTTGGTCGGTCGGCATGCCGAACCTTCCAGTTCGATAGGCCGATGGTCGTAGATCGGCAGGCCTGAACATGAGGTTCGGCAGGCCGATAGGGGGGCAAAAATCAAGAGGCTCTGGCAGTAGGCCGAACTTCTTGTTCGGCAGGTCGATCTGTCGTGCATCGGCAAGCCGATCTAAAGATCGACAGGCTGATGGGTCATGATCGGCAGGTCGATCGCCCAGATCGGATTGTCGACAGAAAGCTGGAAATTTCTCCAAAAAAGGTGTAGTTTTTCAATGCAGTTTTAATTTTATTTTTGGGACAATTTTGAGAGGCAATAAATTTGGAAATGACTAGAAATATGAAGTATTGGATTCATACAGGATTGAAGACTTGAAGATGGACATTACATGATGAGAGATACAACTTGAGAATTCAAGAATGAAGAATCAATAATATGTTTCGATTATTCTCTTGTAATCTTTGTTTTCTATTCTCTAGGGTGGAACCATAATATAACAGTTATTATTATTTTGCTTGTAGCTTTACTTGATTACTTTGCTTGTCTGCATTATAATATGATTTGCCATGTATATTGATAACATGTCATATAGAATAAGGAGTGCTGCTCATATTAAAATTGTTCATGCATATTTTTAAAATAAAACCTTGATTTCAAAAGATTGAGTGGGAGAAGGTTTTCGAAGAGAGGACCTACGGCCTCCATCGTTGGTCCATAGGAAGAACATGGTGGTCTTGACCCCTAGAAAGAGATTTCTATCATGTACCAGATTGGATCTCTAAGAGGATAAGGTATTTTAGCATGATTTATGGTTGCACACCCCTAGGTGGTGATTATAAATCATGGATAAAATATTGAAACGATGGTTATACACTCACTTTAATTTTATTATTAACCTCGCCTAGGAGCTCTGTTAATAAAATTAATGGCCAAAGAAACAATTATTAATATATGTTGGATCATACGAGTCTTGGATGGCATATATTAATCAGGAGGAGATCCGTGTTCCGGATTGAATTTGGCATGACTCCCCTAGGAGCTTGTTGAATTCTGAGTTGGGAATTATCGTTGTAAGGTTGTGATATTTTCAAGGTTTTGATACATAAACACATTTATATGTTTTTACATGATTGTGTTATCTTACTAAATTATTGTTGTATTTTTGCTTATGTTTGGTATATGATTCTTTATTGTAAATTTAAAATGTCTAAAAATGCTTTATCTTTGATACTTGACAAAAACCTATTGACTGGAGAGAATTATAACGATTGGAAACGGAACCTAGATATCACCCTCTTCTTTGAGAAACTGAAATTTGTGCTAACAACCCCTTGTCCTCCCGAGCCTACGGGAGACTCCACTAATGAGCAATTCCAAACGTATGATCATTGGAAAGATACAAATAATCTGGCCCACTGCTATGTTATGGCTAGCATGAATAATGTGCTGAAGGCTCAACATTAGGATTATGAGACTGCAAAGCAGATCTTGGATAATCTTAAAGACATGTTTGGAGGCCAGGCCATAACAAAGTGGCAAGGGGCACTTTAGAAACTTCTTAACTGTAAGCAGAGGTCGGGGACATCTGTAAAGGGGCACATGATGTTGGTCATGGGTTACCTCATTGAGGCTTAAACTAATGGAGCCGACATCGATGCTGAAACTCAGATGACTAAGGTCTTTGAGACTCTGTCAAAGGAATTTATTCTATTTAGAGCTACTTTTAATTTAAGAAATAGGCAGGATATGACCTTAATAGAATTAATGAAACAGTTACAGGAGTTCGAACTGCTGATCAAGGAGACTCCTGCAGTTGGAAAGGCCAATTTGGTAGCTGCTTCTGGTTCCAATCTCAATTCTGGGAATGGAAAGAAGCAACGGGCCAAGAACAGGAAGTCTTCTATTCCTGCTAGCACCAAGAGCAAGAAAAAGAAGAAGAAGAACTGGAAAAAACTTAGGCGCTTCTTTTGTAGGAAGGTCAGGCACATCAAGAAGCATTGCAAGGACTTCCTTTCCAAAGGAGGTAGGTATGATCTTCTGTATTTAGAAACTTGTTTGGTTGAGGAATCAAGTGACATTTGGGTCATAGATTCTAGTGCAACTAATCATGTTTGTGTTTCTCTGTAGGGGTTTAAAGAAATGAGAAGTCTGCTACATGAAGACTTTACACTTTGGATGGGCAATGCATCCTTGGTCTTAGCGGAAGCAGTGGAAGACATCCATCTTCATTTTTATAATTATAGAAATTTAATTTTGCAAGATTGTTTTTATGTTCCTAAATTTAAAGGGAATTTAATTTCTATAGCTTGTTTATTTAAAGACTCCTATTTGGTTTCTTTTATTGATAAAGTGGTGATTCGTAAAAACAAATCTTTTATCTGTCCTAGATGGATGCAAAATAATCTATATTTTATCAAACCTAAGATGGACTTACTACTTAATGCTGAGATGAATGATAATAACTCTAAAAGACTTAAAACTTCTCGCTCTAATAAGACTTCTCTTTGGCATTTGCGCCTTGGTCATATTTGTAACACCCACCAATTTTGATGTAACGGATCATGTTAAGTTAGTAACGATGTTAAGGAAATTTTAATAATAATTTATGTTATATGTTAAAATTTATGATCTTAATGTTACTAACTATTTATTTCAAGTTCTATGACAGGTGACGACCGCATGGAATCGTTGTGCTCAAGTGTTCATGTTAATTTTAATGTATGTTTAATTATGATGCAATGATGATTTGAATGTTATAATGTATGGTATTTTAAGGACAGTTCGATAGGCCAGACTTTCAAGTTCGGCAGGCCGAAAAGACTGCAAAGAATCGACAGGCCAAACTTTGTGGAATCGGCAGGCCGATGAGGTGAACCAGCAGGCCGATGACAGCTAACGAGCAGTCAGCAGAAATCTCTCCAAATTTATGGTTGAGATGATTACATTAAATGGGTGGTTTAATGAGATTAATTGGCATATATATGGATTAATTTCCTCAATTAAGGAAAGGAAATGTTTGACTTTGCATTGATTGGTGTTGATTGATATGGTTTCCCTTTTTAAAATGGTGAAGTATGGTAAGTTTATCTATATGATTTTGACTTTCCCCAATTTCCACTCCATTTACACGTAAATTTGCCTCAACTTTAGTCAGGAAATTTCTGACTTAATAGAGAGTATTGAATTCATTTTTATGTTATCCTCAATTACGTTAATTCAAATTCTCTCTCTCTCACATCTTCTGAGACGTGTCTTTTGTCTTTCTCTCTTTTTCTTCACGCTTTCTTCTTGTCTTCTTTTCAATTTTTATCTGCTAATTATTTGAAAGAAAAATTGAAATTTCGTTGGACGAATTTGAAGGAATTTGAGAAGAATCGTTTTGAGGTAAGAGTTGGTTTTCGGTTAAAAATTTTGAAGTGAAATCCTTCTTGTCATGTGATTGCCATATATCTCTCTACAAAATTCCGTTTACTTTGAATTTTTTATATGTTATCCATGTATGTGTTATGCAATGTTCCTCCAAGTTTTAAGTCATTTTGATTTTTCTAAATTAAGTTATGAATTTTCTATCCTCTACCACTCACAGTAAAATATTGCTTTTTGGCTATGATGCATGAAAATGTAATTTTTGTTCAAGGAGTAAATGTGTTTTGTTTGCTACAAAATTTAGCAAGAATGTTCATGTATATGTTATGTTATGAACTGCAAAGTTTGGTAATGTTTTGATGGATGAATTATGTGTTATGAAATTTCTATGAGATTAGGTCAAGAAAACTGTTTTAACAATGTTAATTTTGGACTTTAATTTTATGTAATGTTTTATATGTTTAAATGATTTTATTGATGATGAAATAATTTTATAATATGGAAATGTATGATAATAAGATGTTAGTATGAATGTTAAAATTAAAATATATGTATTGTAATTATTAGAAAATGTTTTCAAAATATTACTCACTGCCTAGTTATTGCTGGCAGATTTTTGGGTATATGATGTATGACTTCTTTATGTGTTGACTTTATCCCTACCAGGTGTGGTACTCAAATTATGTGCAAATGTTTAATTATTAAGTCTTGAACTCATAGAGGTCAGTGATGTATTTTGTATTGATAGTTTTAGTTTAATGTTCTAATAGTGATGAATGTTTTATGAAATTGATATTTTCAAGAAATGGAAAGGATATATGATGAAACATGTTATTGGAAGAGATTATTAGGTGTTGATGATTTCATGGCTTCTTGAAAATATATGTTAATTGCTATTTTTATTAATGTATGACATGAACACAATATGAAGCGAGCACATCGAGACTACGGCATTGTCACCTACAATATTAAGGTTAAGTAAGCTAGCTTGTAAGGTAAGTACATTCTCACCTACAACATGATGTATTTTAAAAGGTTTGATGTTATGTTCATGATAATATTTATAACGATTGTATGATGATTTCCTTGAAGGATTTCTTACGAAAGATTTTCTTGATTTAAAGTTACGCATGTTTGATTATGGCAAATTTCAAATCATGAAAGTTATGTATATATGTATCACCTAATAAGTGTTGCACACCAATGTTATGATATGATATGTTATGATGTCGTGTTTGGTTTGGAATTAGCTACCCTTCTCCTCTCATGACGGCGCGCCAATGATGATGATTATGGTGCAACACTTGGGCCCTTAAGATAAAATGTAATAAGTTTGAATATGGACATGTAATGAAAGATATGTTTCTATGAAATTGTGCTTAATGCACTATTATGATATGATGATGATGATGTTTAAGAAATGTTTTTTTTTTTTTTAAATTGTGAGAATTATATGTACTTACTAAGCTTTAGCTTATTCAAGTTTATGTCATGTTGCAGATAAGGGTAAGAAAGTTATGGATTAGGCAGAGGACAAGGGAAGGCGTGTGAGCATAAAGAAAATGAATTCTAACCGGAAGAACGCCATTGAAGCAAATTTTATGATTTTAGTTATAGTTTATTATTTGAACATATTGATTTGATAAGTTTTAAGAACACAAGAACTATGTTTTAATATTTATTTATTTTATCATTTTAAGAATTTGATCTTTCGCATTTTGAAAGTTGAATCTGTTTTACAAATTAAGTTTTCTAAAGATTTTTGGCTTTGTCGGCCTGCCAAACATCAATGGTCGACATGCCGATGTAAGAATGTTCGGCCTGCCGATCTCATTTTTGGCCTGTCAAACTTTGAAAGTTTTTAAGCCCAGATTAGCAGAGCCTCTACCGGCCTGTTGGTTGACGAATTCTAGCCTGTCGACCATGTTCGGCCTGCCGAAGTCCCAAGTTCAGCCTGCCAAACTGTGGGAGTAAATAGCTTTTAAATGATGTGATGTTTTTATAAGTTATGATTTTACAATTTGGTTTATTTACTTTATTAAAGCAAGTTTATGATCAATATTAATGTGATATTAAATTATAGATTAAGTTAATGAATGTTGTTAAAAAAAAATGTATGTATGGATCCTGGTTATGTTTTCCTTAACTATGTTTATATTTAAAGTTCTAATAAGTATGTAATGTATGAATGTAATGACATATGTGACGTCCGTAAGGGGGGCGTTACAATATTAACCTGAAGAGGATTCAAAGGCTAGTAAGGAATGGACCTTTAAGTCAGTTAAAGGTGGAATCTATGCCTCAACATGAATCTTGTTTGGAGGGTAAAATGACCAAAAGACTATTCAGGTCAAAGGGTAATAGGGCCGAAAGGGTTCTAGAACTTGTGCATAGTGATGCATGCAGACCGATGAACATCCGGGAATGTGGAGGGTATAAGTACTTATACTTACGTAGAGGCTATGGAGGATGTTGATTCAAAACTCTGGACAGAGGCCATGAACATAGAGATGAAGTCTATGGAAACTAATCAGGTCTGGGAGCTTGTGGATCTTCCCGAAGGGGTAAAACCCATAGGGTGTAAGTGGATCTACAAGATAAAAAGAGGAGTGGATGGAAAGGTCGAAACCTTTGAGGCTAGACTGGTAGCTAAGGGTTATACGCAAAAGGAAGGAATCGATTATGAGGAAACCTTTTCGCCTGTAGCCATGCTTAAGTCCATCCGGATTCTCTTATCCATAGCTGTCGCTCTCGACTACGAGAAGAGGCTCAACCAACTGGTCTTCTTTGCTATTCTCTATCCATGATCGGAGTGAGTGTGGGCTCACATGTACAGCTCTTTCTTCAGGTGACTCTCCTTCCAACCAATTGAGAGAACCCAAAGCTAATGTTTGTGATTTGAGAACCAAAGCTCTCAGGGAGTTTTCAGATTCTAACAAGTAGAGTATCACTCTTAATCTCTCAATTGATCTAAATAACTTATGAGACTCACTCCTTATTTATAGAAGTTGGGTCTAGGGTCAGTCTTTATCAGATAAGGTCTCAAAAATTTGAATCAGAATTAAATTTGGATCAATATCTGATGAAATCCGTGTGAAAACGCGTGATTTTTTTCCGCGTATAGGCAGGCCAACTTACCCCATCGGCAGGCCAAATTAGCCTCACCTAAGTTCTTCTTGTCAAACTGCTTCGTCAACCATAATTTGACTGATGCCAATGCCGCAACGTCATTACCAATTAGCAGAATGTCATCTACATAGAGCAGTAGAAAAACCACCTTCCTATCCTTAATGTGTTTGTAAACACATGGCTCATCCACATTTTGTAAGAACCCATAAGTCTTGATCACCTAATCAAATCTTATGTTCCAAGAACGGGAAGCCTGCTTAAGTCGATAAATTGACTTTAGTAGCTTACAAACCTAACCCTCTTGACGCTTGACCTTGAACCTGTCTAGTTGCTCTATATAAATGGACTCATCAAGATTGCCATTTAGAAAAGCCATCTTGACATCTATTTGCCAAATCTCATAGTCGAGAGCGGTAGCTATGGACAAGAGAATCCGAATGTACTTAAGCATGGCTAGAGGCGAAAAGGTGTCCTCATAATCTATTCCTTCCTTTTGCGTGTAACCCTTAGCTACCAGTCTAACCTTAAAGGTTTCAACCTTTCCATCCACTCCTCTTTTTCTCTTGTAGATCCACTTACACCCTATGGATTTTACCCCTACAGGAAGATCCACAAGCTCCTAGACCTAATTAGTCTCCATAGACTTCATCTCTGTGTTCATGGCCTCTGTCCAGAGTTTTGAATCAACATCCTCTATAGCCTCTACGTAAGTATAAGGATCCTTGTTATGTTCATTTGGTTCAGCCAAGAAGGCCTCACCATTGAACATATACCTTTCGGGTTGACGCTAGATCCTCCCACTACGCCGAAGCCCCTTAGGTTGTTGTTCAGGTTCGTTTGGTTTTTCTACATTGATAGTAATGGTTTCATTTGGAACCTCTGGAGTGATTAGATCACTCCTTAACTCCTCAAGCATCACTTTACTTTGAGGCTTAAAGTCATCCATGTAACTCTTCTCAAGGAAAGTTGCATTAGTTGAAGCCACAACTTTATTTTCCTTTGGGTTATAAAAATAACCCCTTTTAGTCCCTAGTGGATATCCTACAAATGCACAAACTTCCGAACGTGCTTCCAACTTATTCACATCCTTAAATAGGACATGAACCAAACATCCCCATATGCGAATATGGTTTAAGGATATCTTCCTGCCCGTCCACAACTCATGAGGAGTTTTAGGGACTGATTTTGAAGGAGAATTGTTCAAAAGATAACATGCGGTTTGTAGTGCATATCCCCAAAAAGATAAAGGCAATGATGAATAACTCATCATAGACCTTACCATGTCTAATAAAGTCCTATTCTTTCTCTTCGCTGTGTCATTCTACTGAGGAGTGCCTGGTGCAGTCAAATGGGATAAAATCCTATTCTCTAATAAGTGTCCTAATAACTCATCAAAAAGGTATTCTCCACCTCCATCGGATCAAAGTGCCATTATGGGTCTACCCAATTGCTTTTCCACTTCAGCCTGAAACTCCCTGAACTTGTCAAAAGTTTTGCTTTTGTGGTGCATCAGGTACACATACCCATACCTTGAGTAATCATCAATAAAAGTGACAAAGTACTCATACCCTCCTCATGCCTGGATGTTCATCGGTCCACAAACATCACTATGCACAAGTTCTAGAACCCCTTCGGCCCTATTGCCCTTAGACCCGAATGGTCTTTTAGTCATTTTACCCTTCAAACTTGATCACATTGAGGCATAGATTCCACTTTTAAGTGACTTAAAGGTCCTTCTCTTACCAACCTTTGAATCCTATTCAGGTTAATATGACCAAGGCGCAAATGTCAAAGATAAGTCTTATTAGAGTAAGAAGTTTTAAGTCTTTTAGAGTTATTATCATTCAACTCAGCATTAAGCAGTAAGTCCATCTTGGGTTTGATAAAATATAGATTATTTTGCATCCATCTAGAACAGAAAAAAGATTTGTTTTTACGAATTACTACTTTATTATTAAAAGAAACCAAATAAGAGCCTTTAAATAAACAAGCTACAGAAGTTAAATTACTTTTAAATTTAGGAACATAAAAATAATCTCGCAAAATTAAATTCCTATAATTATTAAAATAAAGATGGACGTCTCCCCCTACTTCTGCTAAGACCAAGGATCCATCGCCCATCCGAAGCGTGAAGTCTTCATGTAGCACACTTCTCGTTTCTTTGAACCCCTACAGAGAAACAAAACATGATTAGTTGCACCAGAATCTATGACCCCAATGCCACTGGATTCCTCAACCAAACAAGTTTCTAAATACAAAAGATCACACCTACCTTTTTTGGAAAGGAAGTCCTTGCCATGCTTCTTGATGTGCCCGACCTTCTCATTCTTGGCCCGTTGTTTCTTTCCATTCCCAGAATTGGCATTGGAACTGGAAGCAGCCACCAAGTTGGCTCTCCACCAGCAGGAGGCTCCCTGATCAGCAGTTCAAATTCCTATAACTGTTTCATTAGTTCTGTTAAGGTCATATCCTGCCTATTGCTCAAATAAAAAGTAGCTCTAAAAGGAATAAATTCCTTTGAGAGAGTTTCAAAGACCATAGTCATTTGAGTTTCAGCATCGATGTTGGCTCCATTGGTTTGTGTCTTAGCGAGGTAACTCATGACCAACATCATGTGCTCCTTTATAGACGTCCTCGGTCTTTGTTTATAGTTCAAGAGTTTCTGAAGCGCCCCTTGTCGCTTTGTTATGGCCTAGCCTCCAAACATGTCCTCTAGATTATCTAAGATCTATTTCACAGTCTCATAATCTTCACGTTGAGCCTGTAGCATGTTATTCATGCGGCCATAACATAGCAACGGACCTGATCATTTGCATCTTTCCAGCGATCATATGCTTGGAATTGCTCATTAGTGGAGTCTCTCGTAGGCTTGGGAGGACAAGGGGTTGTTAGCACAAATTTTAGTTTCTCAAAGGAGAGGATGATATCTAGGTTCCATTTCTAATCGTTATAATTCTCTCCGGTCAATAGGTTTTTGTCAAGTATCGAAGATAAAGCGTTTTTAGACATTTTTAATCTACAATAAAGAATCATATACTAAACATAAGCAAACATATAATAATAATTTAGTAAGATAACACAATCATATAAAAAACATAGAAATGTGTTTATGTGTTAAAACCTTGAAAATATCACAACCTTACAACAATAACTCCTAACTCAAAATTCAACAAGCTCCTAGCAGAGTCATGCCAAATTCAATCAGGAACACGGATCCCCTCCTGATTAATATATGCAATCCAGGGCCCATATGATCTGGCATATATTAATAATCGTTTCTTTGGCCATTAATTTTATTAACAGAGCTCCTAAGGGAGGTTAATAGTAAAATTAACATGAGTGTATAACCATCATTTCAATATTTTATCCACGATTTATAATCAACACCTGGGGGTGTGCAACCATAAATCATGCTAAAATACTTTATCCTCTTAGAGATCCAATCTGGTACATGATAGAAATCCCTTCCTAGGGTCGAGACCACCATGTTCTTCCTGTGGACCAATGATGGAGGCTGTAGATTCTCTCTTCGGAAACCTTCTCCCACTCAATCTTTTGAAATCAAGGCTTTATTTTAAGAACATGCATGAACAATTTTAATATGAGTGGCACTCCCTATTCTATATGACATGTTATCAATATATATGGGAAATTATATGATAATGCAGACAAGCAAAGCTACAAGCAAATAATAAATAACCGTAATATTATGGTTTTATACTAGAGAATAGAGAATAAAGATTACAAGATAATAATCGAAACATATTATCGGTTCTTCATCATTGAATCTCCAAGCTGTATCCTTCTTCATGTAATGCCCATCTTCAAGACTTCAATCCCTCATAGATCGAATATCCATATTTTTGGTCATATCCAAATTTAATGTCTCTCAGAATTCTCCTAAAAATAAAATTAAAACTGCATTAAAACTATACCCTTTCTGGAAAAATTTTCAACTCTCTACCGGTAAGCCGATCTGGGTGATCGGCCTGCCGATCATGACCCATTGGCCTGCCGATCTTTTCAAGTCGGCCTGCCAAACTAGAAGTTCGGCCTGTCGCCAGAGCCACTTGATTTCTACCCCGCTGACGGCCTGCCAAACCTCACGTCCGGCCTGTCGATCTGCGACCATCGGCCTGTCAAACCGGAGAGTTCGGCATGCCGACCGAGCAGAAATCACCTTTTTCAAAAAATACAGTTTTTAATGCAATCCATCAATTTTATTTTCAACAATTCAAAAACATAAAATTAGAGACTCAGGAAATACCTGGGTGCAGCATCATCCATCTTCTAGATCCGCTTCTAGAGCCGTCTTCTCTAAATGATTATTTAATTACAAAATTCTTACAAATTTAAAATTAAATAATAATTACTAAATGGAGATGATAGTCCACCATCTAATTACATGAAAAACCTAGATACATATTCTAGCCTTTAATGAACCATAACTGGCATAAATTAATTAATTAGTAAATAATTAAATAACAATTTAATCAACCATAATTAATTAATAAACATTCACCATATAATCCATGACAAGATAAAATTATATAGAAACCTAGAGTGCCAACTCTCTATAAAATTAAATTCAAGCATATGACAGATCAAGATCATATAATTCATACATATAGCATTATCACAAACTCATAAATTTATGTAAAAACTATGGCATTGATACCGATTGTTGAAAAAATAGTCCGCAGCGGAATTTTAAAATTTTATATCAAAGTATTTACAAAACAAAAGTTTGACATGATATATGCATAAATTAACAGGATCTTACTAACCTTTGAATGCCGAAGAACTCCCGCAATCCGTGAAGAGAAGTAACGTTCCAGAAGAGCCTTAACAAACTGGTCTTCTTTGCTCTTCTCTATCCACAATCGAAGTGAGTGTGGGCTCACATGTACAACTCTTCCTTCAGGTGAATCTCCTTCCAACTAATTAAGAGAACCCAAAGCTAGTGTTTGTGATTTGTGAACCAAAGCTCTCATGGAGTTTTTCGATTCTAACAAGTAGAGTATCACTCTTAATCTCTCAATTGATCTAAATAACTTATGAGACTCACTCCTTATTTATAGAGGTTGGGTCTAGGGTCAGTCTTTATCAGATAAGGTCTCAAAAATTCGAATCAGAATCAAATTCGGATCAATATCTGATGAAATTCGCATGAAAACGCATGATTTTTTTTCCACGCATAGGCAGGCCGAACTTGCCTCATCGACAGGCCGAACTTGAGGATCGGCATGCCAAACTGCCAAAGAAAAATCTCAGCAAATCTTTTATTTTCCACCTAAGATTCTATAGCATAAAGTCTCAGTTTGAATTCAAATAACTCAATAGAGAAGTTATCTAATTAAAACAACTTTATCTAGATAATCTCTAGGAAAATAAATGAATTCCTAATGATTCTACAACTTTATCTTGATTTAACTTACTGAAAATTAAATCAACTGATAAACAGACAAGAATTATCCGATCCAATAATCTCTAGGGTCAGTCTTTAACAAGTTTATCTTGAATTAATTTTGTCACCAAATTAATACAACCGATAAACAAACATGAATTATTTGATTCTTTCGACTTTCAACCAATCTAATAAATTTGACATAAGTCACCAATTATTGGAAAAGTATGCTGTATCATTACAGGATGTTGTGAGCTAGCAAAGAGAACCAAATGGACCTATATAGTTCAAGCTCCCGATAATTATGAAACCCAATATCCTAGATATACATTTCATAATTATCAACTCCAACGCTACTCCACTAAAAGCATAGAGCTGTACTATCAAACTATATAGAATTACGAAGCCCATATAGCTAAGTCTTCATGACATATCATAGTGTATCGCATCCCCATAGGACTATCCATAACTGGCTTAAGGACAAGTTCTGTCTTACCTTCCCGATTATTTTTATCTCACGTGCCATTATCTCACCATCAAAAAATTTACCATCCAAAGATAGTATACCATTCAGTTACACCTATGTATCTAAATGGTTGAGCGCTCCAGTTTTTCAATTACAGGATAACGTATATAAGAGGATATCAATAATCTTAAAGAGGAGCTATGGATTCCAAATCTATTAATAACAGGTCTACACTATCAAGAGTCATGCCTCCAATGTACCGGCATGCATACCACTATTAAAATGTGGGTGTCACCCTTTGGTACATCAAAAGACACAAGTCAAGACAATGAGCCCACTATTCATCTCAAGATTAAGATACAATATAAATGATCATCTAAAGTGAATCGATTTACCGAGACAGAATTATTAATCCAAATCAATTCACTTTATGTCCCGATCCAACATATCATCACCTATGACAATGTGCCAATGTTTCTATTCACGGAGTCCGCCTCCGATGGTCAAGACAAACCATCTCCGAAAAAGGATATAGACAACATAACAATCTTTACATGAATAAAGCGCCCAACTTTATTCCCTCGATTGTGGATCTTATGATTTAGACCGTCACCTTAAGAATTGTGTCTTCCGTATAATCTGTCCCTCATATGCCCAATTCTTAAAGGTTTAGACCGATAGTCTCAGACTTTTGTTTGCTTAACATACATTCAACAAATATGAATGTAAAGAGGACAAGCTTTGGTATATTAATAATAAATAAATTCTTTATTGATAAAAATGTCTCCAAAAACATATTAGATTTTTACTCCTTAGGGTATACCTGTCTAACAGAGCCATGCCTCTAACGTACCAACATGCGTACCTACTATTAAAATGTGGATGTCACCCTTTGGTATATCAAAAGACACAAGTCAAGACAACAGGCCCATTATTCATCTCAGGATTAAGATATAATGCATATGATTGTCTAAAGTGAATCGATTTGCAAAGACAAAATTATTAATCCAAATCATTTCACTTTATATCCTGATCCAACACATTGTCACCTATGACAATGTGCCAATATTTTTATTCATAGAGTCCACCTCTGATGGTCAAGCCAAACCATCTCCTATTTGGGATATAGACAACAAAACAATCTTTGCATGAATAAAGTGCCCAATTTTATTCCCTCGATTGCGGATCTTGTGATTTAGACTGTCTCCTTAAGAATCATGCCTTCTACATAATTTGTCCATCATATGCCCAATTCTTAAAGGTTTAGACTGACAGTCTCAGACTTTTGTTTACTTAACATACATTCAATAAATATGAACGTAAAGAGGACTAGATTTGGTATATTAATAAGAAATAAATTCTTTATTAATAAAAATGTCTCCAAAAACCATATTACATTTTTATTCCTTAGGGCATACATGTGTAATAGGTCCACATCTGGATCCAAGCTACAGTCTATAAACAGAAGCATCAACTCTACCACAAAGGTACGGGTATTCTTCCCTTGCCTACTTTGCCTCTCCCTTTGCTCATTTCGGTCAGAACACTGGCTTGAGCATCAAAGTGCCCTTGGCAGAGACTACACAAGTGTCTCTTTACTTTAAGGCCTTCCCTTCTCTTATAGATCTGACCAAACTAGACAAAGTAGGGTAGAACAGGGAACTCGGCCACCATGTGCCCCGTATGCAGTGTTGTGCCGATCTCAAGCATCAACATCTGGTGCTAGAAGGAGGGCACTACACAAACAACCTCATCTCTCCCCCTATCCATTCTTGAGACGGCCAACAAAGAGAGTGTAGGTCCAAGATGAAGAGTCCAACCAGATCCAAGAAGGCTACGGTCGACTAGAAAAGACCAGGTCCAAGATCCATCTGACTAGGTCTAGGATTCGTCTGACCAAATGGACTATGGCCAACAAAGAAACCTTAAGTCTAGGATGAAGAGTTTGACTAGGTCCAAGAAGGCTGCGGCAAACAAAGAGACCTTAAATCCAAGATGAAGAGTTTGACTAGGGCCAAAAAGGCTATAGCCGACTAGAGAAGACCAAGTCCAAGATCTGTCTGACCAAGTCCAGGATGAAGAGTCTAAGAAGGCTACAACTAACAAAGAGACCTTAGGTCTAGGATGAAGAGTCTGACTAGGTCCAATAAGGTTACGACCGACTAGAAAAGAGCAAGTGCTGGCAACGGCCAACCAGGTCTAGGACAAAGAGTCCACAAAGGCTACAGCTAATAAAGAGACCTCAGGTCTAGGACGAAGAGTTCGACTAGGTCTAAGAAGTCTGCGGCCAACAAAGAGACTTCAGGTCTAGGACGAAGTGTTTGACCAGGTTCAAGAAGGCTACGGCCTACTAGAGAAAACCAAGTCTAAGATCTGTCTAACCAGGTCCAAGACAAAGAGTCCAAGAAAGCTACGAATGACAAAGAGACCTCAGGTTTAGGATGAAGAGTCTGATAATGCCCAAAAAGTTTATGGCCAACTAGAGAAGACCATGTCCCAACTACGGCCAACCAAGTCCAAGATGAAGAGTCCAAGAAGGCTACAACTGGCAAAGAGACCTTAAGTCTAGGACGAAGAGCCCGACCAAGTGCAAGAAGGCTACAGTTGACTAGAAAAGACCGGGTCCCCAACCAGGTTGAGGACAAAGAGTCAAAAAAGGCTACAGCCAACAAAAAGGCCTTAGGTCCGATGAAGAGTCCAACTAGGTCTAAGAAGGCTATGGCAGACTAAAGAAGACTGGGCCAACTAGGTCTAGGATGAAAAGTCCAAAAAAAACCCAACCATGCCTAAGACCAACTATCTAGATACACTCACAAAAAACATTTCCTATCCACATCAAGACTTCGATGCCGATGGCCTCCATCACTAAAGTCTAGGGGAATACTATTGGGGGTAAATCTTTATGAGAAAATAGTCTAAAGTCTATTCCCTCTTCAAACTAAGCACCCAACTAGGTTGGCTGAGAAGATCAATCCGAGAAGGCCATCGATTAGGCCAAAAAGGTTCAATCCGAAAAGGACCAGGATCCGTCTGACTAGGAACATGATCAGTCTGACCAGGATTCATTCGACTAGGATCAATTTGTCCAACTAGGATCTATCCGACCAAGACCAGGATCTATCCAATAAGGATCCATCTAACTAGGATTTTGTACGACCAAGATCCATTTGACCAGAACCAGGATCTATCTGATGAAGATCCAGCTAACCAGGATCAGTCCGACCAGGACCAGGATCTATCCGACCAGGATCAGTCTGACCAGATCAATCCGACCTGGTTAAAGTAACCATGAAGAAAAACCTCAACTGGTAAGATGGTCGGATCCAAACCAAATCATATAGTAGTGAATCATACCTAATGACCACCACATGGCTCTATCTTAGCCCTTCGTTGGACAATCCTCCTTCTCTAAAGATCGTGACACCTGTCGCTGGACACCTGGGTCATAGCCTAAACCCAGCCCATACTTGGATCTAAGTTAAACTCTATAAATAGGACATCAACTCCACCACAAAGGTACAGGCATTCTTCCCTTGCCTACTCTACCACTCCTTTTGCCTTTCCTGGTCAGAACACTGACTTGAGCATCAGAGTGCCCTTGGCAGAAACCACACTTGTTTCCCCTTACTCCGAGGCCTTCCCTCTTTTTGCAAATCCAACCAAACTAGGCAGAGCTAGTTAGAACAAGAAACTTGACCACTGTGCACCCTACACACGGTGTTGTGCTGATCTCAGGCATCAACATTGACAATTAATGAGCATTTCATTTAGCAATCTCTTTGAATGTAATTGATGTGGAAAACTTGTTTCTAACATGCTAATATGACCTTTTGTTTTCTTAGAAAAACTTAAAATGTAATTAAAAATTTATTACAGGATTCTTTAAAATTTGGTAAAATATATGCGATTAATTGAAGATTATCATATTTATAAATGATAATCAAATGATTAGATGTAGATGCTAGCCATTTCTATAATTAGTACAATACCAAAAGAATGGTGACTGCAACTTACATCTATTTTTAATGTTTTGAAAAAGTAAAAAAACGTTTATTATAAATCCATCAATCATTAATGATCTTTAATCGTGAACTGTAACACTTAGTTTTGTTTCAAAACTTATTTGCTTTTTTTTTTTTTTTTTTTTTTTTTTTTTTCCAACCCCTTACTCTTTATTTTTTTGTTTCTAAGTTTACTATTTATGTAAAGTATTATTTTTTAAAAAAAAATATATATAGAAGCTTTGCACTTACATAAGTGACTCATTTTGTCATCCCAAATTTCAACGCCTTCATAAATTTATTTTTTTACCTATAATTTTTTTCTTTGTGCTTTTTCTCTTCCATATAAATTGTTTGATTGAAAAAATAGATCGAGATATGAATTTTATCTAACTAAAAAATAACAAAAACAAATCTTAATGCATAAAAATATAAAATAAGGCTTTTGAAAAAATGTAAGATAAATTTTTGCATTTCATTATGTATAAGAGAGGTTTTTTCATTTGTTTTATTCAACCATGCCACAAAATTATTCGATCGATTAAAAAATAGGGTTTAATATATTTTTGCTGGTTTTTTTCTCTATTTTTTTTTTATTTTAGAGATGGGGCAATTGAACTTTATACCTGCAATCGTCTCAAAAAATTTTGGGAGCTTAGGAAAAAAAATTTAAAAGAGCTATTTAAAATTAATTATATTTATTTATACTTTTTTATTTAAACATATTTATTCTTAACTAATCATGTTAACAAACCAAATAACTCAATACGACAGAACAATAACAAATAAAATAAAATAAAATACCCAACGGTATTTTAAAATTTTGTGAGTTCTTCAAATATTTATGAACTTGTATAGACATATAAATAAGTAAGACTTGAAAGAACTAAGGAGAAGTGTATATATAATCTTGAAAAACTGATATTTTAAAAAGTTACACGTATCTTTAAGGCTCTATGCTTAAGGCTCAATATGTACCTTTAAGGCTTTATGTTTGTTCTTTAAAAAAATTATATAAATAACTCTATTGACGCTTGAATTTTTTATAAGAGACATTGATGCTTGATTTTAGGACATATAAAACTAAGTTTTTTATTTGTGGATGTACATAATACATTCATCAAAAAATATACATCTACACAATACAATGGAAATTTGGTGTAATATACCTGTGCTGAAGACTTATTTTCAAAAATTGAGCAAGAGGGCCTTCATGAATGAATGAATATGTATACCGGATTTTACTGTTGTATATAAAACATAGTAAATAAAAAAAAATAAGAATAATGTTTTAAGAAAAATATGAGCCAACATTATCTATACCTTCAGTTTTAATAAATAATTTAGTTTTAAATACATTTTTATCCTGCAAAGTTTTTCTATTGGATGAAAAAATATTATTGAAATATTTTTGAAATGGCTAAGTGAACGTTATAAAAGAACTAACAAAATCTGGTTAAGTGAATGTTATAAAAGCATTAACCAATTGTATGCCGTAAATCTGGTTATTATTATTAGTAATGTTAATTGTTGACATTTCTATTTAATTAGCTATTAAAAAATTGGGAGAAATAATTTTTTTAATCAATGTTTAAGGCTAACAAGTTGTTAAACCTACTATAGCAAGTCATATAAAACTATATCATCAAATATAATTAAGATATGTGCTTATTACTTTAATTAGATTAGTAACCACTGAGCAAAATGTAACTATTGGAAACTCATCTATATATACATATTATAATTTTTATATCCCCTATACTTGATTAATTTGAAAGTTGAAAACCCTATTTTCTAGTCACTTTAGTCATTGCATATTTTATGTTTCTTCAATTTTTTTTTTATTAGACATATTTATGTTAATATGTTCTCAAACTTGTATGTGTTGACTTGCACTTATATTAAATTTGTAGTTGATGTTTTGATGCTAATATTTTCTTGAAATAATTGGGAAATGATATGCTTTAAAACTTCCATATCGATGTCACTTACGTTTCTTTATTTAGCTTTTAAGAATTGAAAATTAGTAATTCATGTTATTAGAGTTTCTAGTTTATTTTTATTAATATCTATATTTAGTTTGAGTTTTGATTGGATTTATTATTATTCATTACTAGAATTAGGATGTTTATGTAATGAGACTTTCATTTTAGTTAGAATTTTTAAATAAATTAGGATTTATGAGCCTAGAAATAAGGCTCTATTTTGTTAATTTAGTTAAGTTTTCAATGTATTCATATCAATTTTACAGTTAGTTTAGGTTGTTTTTATTCTATTAAATCAAGTGTATAAGAGCAAAAGGTCCCAATTTTAAGTCTGCACATCCACTTGGGGTGGACGTGGCTTAAACATGAAAGAAGGGATTTGGATGTGCTTATAAATTTGTAGAGGACTTCTAGAGGTGAGGGCCTAAGCGAGTAGTTCTTGATATAAATTCTCGAGTGTAGTCCTGAGTGGTGTTCATAAGATGTTATTATGGTTCTCATATAAATTCCAATGTTTAGGAGTGTTAATCGCCGATTTTGTACAAGGCCCTTCCGAAGGCACAAGCCCATCATTCTCGTCCTGTAGCACCAAAGGGCTTAGTCTATGGACCCAAACCATGCTTGGAGAACTCATATGGGTCGTGATTTGGTAGGCCATGAGCAGTCAAATGGACCTATTTCTATCTACTCGATTTGATTTTAAATCCCCCTTAAGGGATTTTATAGTTAATTGAACTAGATTAAATGGGTGATAGAAAAAAATAACCCAAAAATCTACTTTTTTTCCTTTAGAAATAGTCAGAAAAACTTTCCCTTTCGTTGTAACAACATAAGAAATTGAAATCTAGGCCTATAAATCCTCTTTGTAGGTGAAAAATGTCAAAAAAAAAAAAAAACTAGCCATGAAGCACTAGGCTTGCCTCTGAAGCTACCAATGCATGCCTCTAGGAGTATGCCTCCGATAGAACTTTTTTCACATTGATACAACCTTTATGTAAGTTGCAAACTCACCATCGTAAGCGTCATACATATGCCTATGGGGGCCGAGTGACATATGTAATGCCTCAACCCCCTATGGGATCCTCCAAGCGAGACCTTAGCATGGTCAGGTCTTATACTTGCTACTCATATGTACAATCCCTTTTGGGCATCTAGTGGGCCTTAGGGATTTCTTCATGTCCCCCAACACTTAAACCTAGGACCTCTCTCCTTATAAGGTTCTCAAGTCAAGTGTTGACACTAATTAACCTTCAAGATCAATTGGTACCAACACTTGACTTGAGAACCTTATAAGCAGAGAAGTCTTGGGTTCAAGTGTTGGGGGATGCAAAGAAATCCCCGAGGACCGCTAGGTACCTAGAGGGCATAGTACGTATGAGTAACGAGTATAAGAACTGACTATGCCGGAGGTCTCGCTAGGTAAGCCTCATGGGGGGTTAAAGCATTAAAATATGTGCCTTGACCACTATATTCTTCAAAGATCCACCAAAAGCCAAAAGCCTTATTGCTTGGCTTATCGAACATTAACTTTTCCTCTCTTTGACGGACACACGGGCAACCTAATAGAGCACGTCAACTACTTCCTCAAGTGTTTAGGAAAGCATGCTAGAGACACATATCTTAGAAACTAGGAGTTCTTAAATCTTGCCTCTTGTATTTGTTCAGATTTTGGAAGACATGATCACTTGTTTTTGTCATAAATATTTCTAAAATGAGAAAAGGATGAACATCACCTAACTTAGCAATGTTCTCCAGAGATATGGTGAAAGTCTTATACAATTTGTCTGGAGATTCTGAAATATAACGTATCCAAATGAAAGTAGTGAAGGAGCTCTCATCAAGATTTTCCATCAACATCATACTTGAGTACAGAATGCACTTAGAAAATCTTGCAATCACTCATTTCTTACATCTTCTCAAAGTTGTTCAAGACACAAGTTCATTTGTTCAAATAGGAGAGGAAGCAAAAGAATGGAAGACGAAGAACAGTGGTGTCCATTGAACGTTGGCTACCTCAGAGGAGGCTTTTAAAGCTTCTCAAGCAAGACTTGATGTCACACCCTGGAGTACGGGAGGTGACGTGGCAGATTATTTACGTTAATTAATTAAAAGAGAAATTTAATTAAAATGAAGAATTTTAAGGGTTAAGTCAAATATACAAAAATGCAGAAGTTTCAAAACTACATTTTATAAAAGAATTCATAAACATTAAGCAGGTGAAATCATTAAGCGAATAATAAAATAATAAAGAACCGCGAGTATGGGTCCCACTGACCCACAACTTGTGCACACACATAGTACTGACAATATAATAATGCAACCATAGTCTAAGCATAAAGAAAATTTAAAACATTACATGCCCTGTTCAATTAATACAAATAATCTACTAGTCCTCCTACTGCTCCTGAGTTCTGTTTGTAGAGTCCTCTCTGAACCTAAGTTGGAATCCACCTTGAGGGGGAAATTTAGGAAAAACAAAGAAAATGTAAGCGAAAGGCTCAATAGGACTATATTTTAATAAATCATTTAATTTAAAGAAAAATCTCACTATTCAGGGAATTATTTTAAAGAAACCTTGAATAAATAATTTTAATAAAACTGTTCTTACCCAAAACAGTTTATTCGATAGACCAGAAATACATTATTTTCTTTTCCTAGGTAAACCACATGAATATCACCACCGTAGTGGCCCAGCTGGGTTTTGGGACCTGCCCCCAAGGACGATCGCTACAGGACCCGATCTCTGATATGGCATCATGCCCTTACATTTATTTCTAACATTATTCAAGACCCATTTACCAGATGTTTCTATTATCATTCATTATGAAGTTCATCTCAATTCATGGTTTACAAAAATACAACCGATAAATTTCATTTTCAATCAATAGTTGAAAACATTTTTATAGAAACCCTTTTCAAAGCCAAATCATTTTGAAACTGGGCTACCAAAGAGAGGGTAGAAGTCCTACCTTGATACTCATGCCGGTGCCCCACACCGTAATCCCGGTCCTCTATACGTTAGCTCCGCGGAACCACGAACGATCCTAGATACACACTAAGTCGATCAATATCTGGTTTGAGACATTCTATGTTACTAAACTATTTCATGATGTCCTAGTGTTCCATTTGTATCTTTAAAATCATTTTACAAGGTTAGAATTTCAATCGGGGTTCAAAACAGTGAAAACAGGTGAAAAATCACAAAATTTTCCCATGCCCTACCGGCCTGCTGGACGCCCTGCCTCGGTCGGCCGAACTGTGCAGTTCGGCTTGCCAAAAATCAAGTCCAGTCGACCGGACATTGCTCCAGGTTTGGCTTGCCGAACCGATGAGTCCAGCTGGCTGATTCTTTGAATCCGACCTGCCGAACTGGAAAAACCCAGAATTCTCAGCCATGGGTTTGGGTCTCCCAAAACCCAAATCTTGATTTTAACCTGTTTTTCTCAAATCTCAAGCCTGGAAAACATTCATAGATGGTAGAAAAACATAATAGAACACTTTTGAACTCATTTAAACAAGATTTAAACACAAAAATCCCAAAAATCCAAAAATGGGAGAAAATGAGGAAAAATGAAAAATCTTGAATCTAATCCATTTTTCTTCAATCCAAGCTTGGATTCTAGGTGTTCTAAGTTCCTTTAACTCAAATCAAGGGTTTTCTAAGCTCAAACAAACTTAGATTTCAAAAATGCACGAAAATTGAAAATTTTTAAAAAGTTTAGAAATTTCAAAACTAACCTCGAATCGAAGCTTTGAATCACGTTCTTGGTTACCAAATCACGTCCCCAAGCTTGGATTCAAATTTTGTTTCAAAAATTTGAGAGAGAAATGAGAGAGAATGAGAGAGACCGAGAGAGAGCGAGACCACGGGTGAGAGAGAGAGAACCAAAGAGAGGGAGATGAGAGAGAATAAATAGAGAGGAACGGCGGGCGGTTTAACTGTGTGAAAACTATGTGCCGCCCACGTTTTGTAAAACGGAATATTTTTAACATTTTACAAACTGTTGTGTTTTAAAACTCAAAACAACATTTTAAAATAATAAGGAATCATTAGGATTTATTAAATTAACAAAACAACCTAAAATTCAAAATTTAACCAATTGATCAAATTAACATTGAAACATTAATTATGGCACACTAATTCATCATTTGACATTACAATAACATTAAAATAATTTCAGGGCGTTACAACTGTCCACCCCTAAAAGAAATTTCGCCCTTGAATTACAACTCAATTTAGAAACAAAACAAATGCGGATACAACTCCCGCATACTCAACTCTAGTTCCCAAGTGGCTTCATCAACCTCATGATGCTGCCACGCGACCTTTACCAACGGTATCTCACGACGACGCAAACTAATCACTTTCCGATCGATGATCTGAATCGGCACTTCCTTGTACGTTGTGTCTTCCCGAACCTGCACATTGCGAAATGAAACTATCTTACCTTGCTCAGGCGAACACTTCCTAAGCATCAACACATGGAACACGTCGTGAACATAAGAGAGTTCGGGCAAAAGGTCAACCCGATAAGCAACCACACCAACATGCTGAGTGATCTCAAATGGTCCAATATACCTCGGTGCAAGCTTTCCACTCACTCTGAACTGCATGGTTCCTTTACGAGGTGATACCTTTAAGAGAATGAAATCTCCTATCGCAAACTCTAAGGGTCTATGTCTTCTATCCGCATAACTCTTCTGTCGACTCTGAGCTGCCCTCAATCGATCTCGAATCACAGCGACTTTCTCATTGCTATCACGGATCTCATCTGGCCCAAGAATAACCCTGTCTTCCGGCTCTGCCCAACACACCTGTGACTGACATGGTCGCCCATACAATGCCTCAAATGGTGCCATACCAATACTCGCTTGATAGCTATTGTTGTACGCGAACTCTGCCAGATGCAAATATTTCTTCCAATTCCCGCCGAAGTCTAATGCACAGGCACACAACATATCCTCGAGAATCTGAATAACCCGCTTAGACTGCCCATCAATCTGAGGATGAAACACCGTACTGAAGTTCAAATCTGTACCTAAAGCCTCCTGAAAACTCCTCCAGTACTTATCATTAAACCTGGTGTCTCGATCAGAAGTGATGGACAAAAGAACTCCATGCAACCTTACTATGTTCTGCAGATACAAATCCCCAAGAATCCTCCTCGAACATGTCGACCTGAACGAAATAAAATGCGCCAATTTCATCAACCTATCGACTACGACCCAAACTGCATTATGCCACTGCTCCATCCTCGGCAAACCTATGAGAAAATCCATCGTCACATGCTCCCATTTCCACCCTGGAATAGGAAGCGGCTGAAGCTAACCTGCAGGCTTTCGATGCTTGGCTTTCACCTAAATACACGTCGTACACTTGGCCACGTACTCTCGAACATCTTTCTTCATGCCTCTCCACCAATATTGCCTCTTCAAATCACGATACATCTTTGTGCTCCCTAGATGAATGGCGAACTGAGACCTATGGGCTTCGTCTAAAACGGCTTTCGTCACCTCGGCGATAGCTGGAACTGCAAGATACTCCTAGAAATATAACGATCCGTCTGCATGCACTCTCCATTCTTCAAACAGCTCTTCGTTCTGAATCCGCGTCCAAATCCCCTGCAAATGCTGATCTTGCCACTGATTTTGCTTCACCATCTAAACAAGAGCTGGGGTCGCCTCCACATGATATACCAAAACTCGATCATAGTCTTCATGATACCGTAGCCCATACTCACTCACTGTCACATCCCTGCTCCAGTCCTCATGAGCCAAACAAGCGAGAATCCCTGAAGACTCCTGCTAAGCGCATCCGCGACCACATTAGCTTTCCCGGGATGATATTGCAATGCAAAATCATAATCCTCCATATACTCTATCCATCTACGTTGCCTCAAATTAAGATCCCTCTGAGTGAACAGATACCTCAAACTCTTATGACCGGAGAAGACCTGAAATGTCGCTCCATACAAATAACACCTCCAAATCTTCAGCGCGTGAATCACTGCCGCGAGCTCCAAGTCATGAGTAGGATAATTCCGCTCATGAGGTCATAGTTGTCTCGATCCGTACGTAACCACGCGTCTATGCTACATCAACACGCATCCAAGTCTGCATCCTGAAGCATCTACATAAACCTCATACGGCTCGTCACTGCTAGGAATAACCAACACTGGGGCTGAAGTCAACCGGTTCTTCAATTCCTGAAAAGCAAGCTCACATTCTTCATCCCACTCAAACCTGACATTTTTCTTGATTAATCTCATCAACGGAGCTGCAATCTTTAAAAAATCCTTTACAAATTTCCTGTAATAACCAGCAAGACCCAAGAAGCTACGAATTTTTGCTACATCCCTTGGTCGATCCCATTCCACTATGGCTTCAATCTTGGACGGATCCACAGAAATACCACACTCAGAGATGACATGACCCAGAAACTTGACCTCAGTCAACCAAAACTCACACTTTTCCCTCTTAGCATTCAACTGGTGCTCCCCTAGAGTCTGAAGCATGATCTGAAGATGCTGCTCATGCTCCTCGCAAGTCTTAGAATACACTAGAATGCCATCGATGAACATGATCACAAACTGATCCAGATACGGCCTAAATATCCTGTTCATCAAATCCATGAAAGCTGCCGGAGCATTCGTCGACCCAAACGACATTATCAAGAACTCAAAGTGTCCATACCGGGTCCTAAAAGCTGTCTTGGGAATATCATTTTCCTTAATCCTAAGTTGATGGTAACCCAACCGTAAATCAATCTTTGAGAAGTATTGCGAACCTCCTAACTGATCAAACAACTCGTCAATCCTAGGCAAGGGATACTTATTCTTCACTATAACACGATTCAGCTGTCGATAATCTACACACAACTTGAGAGTCCCATCATGTTTCTTAGCAAATAAAACCGGTGCTCCCCATGGAGATGTGCTATTCTGAATATACTCTTTATCAGCAAGCTCCTGAAGTTGCTTCCTCAATTCTTTCATTTCTGCCGGTGCCATCCGATAAGGTGCTATAGAAATCGATGCTGTCCCTAGAAACAACTCAATACCAAACTCGATTTCCCGATGCGGTGGTAATCCTGGCAACTCGTAGGGGAATACATCCTCGAACTCATTAACCACCAGAATCACTACACTTCCTCTCAAAGCATAGGGCTCGCACTCTAGATTTGCAAGAAAAGCACAACAAACCAGATTTCTTCTCCCTCCTAGACACGACTTCATGAGGCGTTCACTCATTAACCAATCACCACCACCTTGGTAGGTGATCATCGTCCCCCTATTAGACACTAGGGTTACTTTTCTAAGTTGGCATTCTACAACTACGTTATACTTGGACAACCAGTCCATCCCTAGAATTACATTATATGAGCTCATGGGGAGTATAATCAAATCACTTTTCAAAATCTCATCCCCAATCTTTATTTTACAAGATTTACAAACATAATTCACACACACCCACCCCAAGGGAGAAGCTATGACTAGGGGTTCATTAAACTTTTCTATATCTAATCCCAAGGCATGTACAAAAGAACTCGAAATGAGAGAATGAGAGGCACTTGTATCAAATAAAACGCAAGCTAAAGATTGAGAAACTAAGATCGTACCATCGACAACTGCATTATTGGTTTGAGAATCTAAACCTCTAGATGCCATTACATGAACTTGCACTAGTGCCTTTCCTTTTCCTCTACCAACATTGCTGGGTCCTGGATTATTCTGTCGATACTGCTGAGATGGAGACGACTGCACACTAGCTGTACTCGGTGCTCGATACTGAGGGACGCTACGCTAGAAATGTTGCGGCTGCTGCCCTTGCGTCGGATATGAAAACTGCTGAGGAGAGAACTAAGGATACGGCAACTGCAGATACTGTTGAGGCTGAGGTAGGGTCTGAGGCTGAGACTGACGATTGGCATCTTCTCCGGTCTGAGATCCAAGACGGGCACTCCTGATCGGGGAATTCCTCTTGATGTGTCCTGGCTGCTGACAAAAATGACAATGGAAGCTGTAGGGATTGTTGTGCCCGCTACCAGATGAACTGCTGCTACCATTGTTCACGCCACCCTGCTTGTTCTTTCCTGGAGTCGGATGGCTATTGGTGCTCTTCCTACCGCTCCTCTGCGATCCTCCTGAAGCTTTTGCTCGATCCTCATAATACTGCGCATAATCATTTTTCACTGATATCGCTGACGACACAAGCTCTCCAAAACTCCTAAGTCGTAGAGCAACCACCTGTCGCCGAATAGGAGCCTTAAGTCCTTCTTGAAACTTAATGCACCTCTCGCGTTCCGATGGCACTGTTGATGGAGCAAACCTGGCCAACTCATTAAATCTTGCCTCATATTCCCAAACTGACAAATCACCCTGCTGCAACCTGTAGAACTCAGCTGCCTTCTGATCTCTATACCCCTGCGAAAAATAACAGTCATAGAACAGCTCCTTGAATCTGTCCCAACTGATATCACCACCGCATTCCAAACGCTTAGCTTGTTTCCACCAAGTATTAGCACCACCCTCGAACTTATATGTAGCAAATTTCACACGGTACTCATCAGGCACACCAAGGGTATCCAAATGCTTCACGATCGAGTCTAACCAATATTCTACCAACTGCAAATACCCATTACCATCAAAAGTCAAAATAGACGCACACTGGAATTTCTTAAAATATGTATGCCGACGACCAACATCAGAATCCTCCGGTCTAGCCCTGGCTGCCATCTGTCGAAAACCTGCAAACATAGACCTCATCATACCCTCATCATTTTCGAACTCGACATCAGCTGTCGAACGATGTCTAGGTGCCATCCTCTCACTTCTGAAAACAAAATTTTGGACTGTCAGAGGTATTTCATTGTCATACCTATGTGTACACAATTCCCAAGGTTCATAACCTTGAGCTCTGATACCATGCTGTCACACCCTAGAGTATGGGAGGTGACGTGACGGATTATTTATATTAATTAATTAAAAGAGGAATTTAATTAAAATCAAGAATTTTAAGGGTTAAGTCAAATATACAAAAATGCGGAAGTTTCAAAACTACATTTTATAAACGAATTCATAAACATTAAGCAGGTGAAATAATTAAGCGAATAATAAAATAATAAAGAACCGCGAGTATAGGTCCCACTGACCCACAACTTGTGCACACACATAGTACTGACAATATAATAATACAACCATAGTCCAAGCATAAAGAAAATTAAAAAATTACATGCCTTATTCAATTAATACAAATAATCTACTAGTCCTCCTACTGCTCCTGAGTTCTGTCTGTAAAGTCCTCTCTGAACCTAAGTGGGAATCCACCTAGAGGGGGAAATTTAGGAAAACAAAGAAAATGTGAGCGAAAGGCTCAATAGGATTATATTTTAATAAATCATTTAATTTAAAGAAAAATCTCACTATTCAGGGAATTATTTAAAAGAAACCTTGAATAAATAATTTTAATAAAACCGTTCTTGCCCAAAACAGTTTATTCGGTCGATCAGAAATACATTATTTTCTTTTTCTAGGTAAACCACATGAATATCACCACCGTAGTGGCCCAGCTGGGTTTCGGGACCTGCCCTCAAGGTCGATCGCTACACGACCCGATCTCTGATATAGCATCATGCCCTTACATTTCTTTCTAACATTATTCAAGGCCCATTTACCAGATGCTTTCATTATCATTCATTATGAAGTTCATCTCAATTCATGGTTTACAAAAATACAACCGATAAATTTCATTTTCAATCAACCGTTGAAAACTTTTTTATAGAAACCCTTTTCAAAGCCAAATCATTTTGAACTAGGCTACCAAAGAGAGGGTAGAAGTCTTACCTTGATACTCGTGCTGGTGGCCTACACCGTAATCCTAGTCCTCTATACGTTAGCTCCGCGGAACCACGAACGATCCTAGATACACACTAAGTCGATCAATATCTAGTTTGAGACATTCTACGTTACTAAACCATTTCATGATGTCCTAGTGTGCTATTTGTATCTTTAAAATCATTTTGCAAGGTTGGAATTTCAATCGGGATTCAAAACAGCGAAAACATGTGAAAAATCACAAAATTTTCCCATGCCTTGCCGGACGCCCTGCTTCGGCTAGCCGAATTGTGCAGTTCGGCCTGTCGGAAATCAAGTCCGATTGGCCAGACATTTTTTCAGGTTCAACCTGCCGAACGGATGAGTCCGGCTTGCCGATCCTTTGAATCCGGCCTGCCGAACTGGAAAAACCCAGAATTCTCAGCCATGGGTTTTGGGTCTCCCAAAACCCAAATCTTGATTTTAACCTGTTTTTCTCAAATCTCAGGCATGAAAAACATTCATAGATGGTAGAAAAATATAATAGAACACTTTTGAACTCATTTAAATAAGATTTAAACACAAAATCCCAAAAATCTGAAAATGGGAGAAAATGAGGGAAAATGAAAAATCTTGAATCTAATCCGTTTTTCTTCAATCCAAGCTTAGATTCTAGGTGTTCTAAGTTCCTTTAACTCAAATCAAGGGTTTCTAAGCTCAAACAAACTTAGATTTCAAGAATGCACGAAAATTGAAAATTTTGAAAAAGTTTAAAAATTTCAAAACTAACCTCGAATCGAAGCTTTGAATCACGTTCTTGGTTGCCAAATCACGTCCCCGAGCTTCCTACTTGCTAACCTGAAGCTTGGATTCAAATTTTGTTTCAAAAATTTGAGAGAGAAATGAGAGAGAATGAGAGAAACCAAGAGAGAACGAGAGAGAGCGAGACCACGAGTGAGAGAGAGAGAGAGAGAAAGAGTGAACCAAAGAGAGGGAGAGGAGAGAGAATAAATAGAGAGAAACGATGGGCGGTTTTACTGTGCGAAAACCATGTGCCGCCCACGTTTTGTAAAATGGAATATTTTTAACATTTTACAAACTATTGTGTTTTAAAACTCAAAACAATATTTTAAAATAATAAGGAATCATTAGGATTTATTAAATTAACAAAACAACCTAAAATTTAAAATTTAACCAATTGATCAAATTAACGTTGAAACATTAATTATGGCACACTAATTCATCATTTTACATTACAACAACATTAAAATAATTTCGGGGCGTTACACTTAATCTTCCAGCTCCTCCATCACCGATTGACGAAGCACTTTGTATGGTGTTGGAGCAACTCATTCGAAGTAAAGTCATACCTTCATTCAGGCCAAGACAAACACCATCCAAAGCATATAAAAAGCATCCGATGTTTTGTCATTACCATAAATTTGTGGGCCACCCTACCTTCATGTGCAAAGTTATCCAAAAAATACTACTTGAAAAAAAAAAAATTGAAAGGATGCTCAAGAACTCTTTTTTCAGCAACTAGCTTTCCTTCAGGGAGCGCGAGCAACTCATTAACTTGCTCCTTGTCATGAAGATGTCACCATGGAACTACACACATTATCAAGATAAAGATGTCATGACAAATTTCTAGAGAACCTACTTGAAGTTGCTATAGATGGTTCGTGCAACAAACTCCCAATGTCATAGCTTTTCTCTTTTAAGATTTTAGTGTAAAATGGATGTGAATTGTATGATTATTTTGGAATATATATATATGTGTAATAAAGTGTTTGAGGCATTCTGAGTATCGATTTGCATGCTCTATAACACTCTTATTTCTTACCTTATTTTGGAATGGTAATATGACTTACATTTTATCAACAAAGGCATTCATTTCTTTTACGAGATTAATATTTTTGATATTCATATAAGGACTCTACTTCTGAAATATTTTGCAAACAATTGCCATTATAAGTGGGAAAAATGATAGTTTTCTTAAACAAAGAAATGCCTAAAAATATGAAATGCCGTAGCTAAAATACCAAAGACAAATAAAGGCGAATGGGGTAGAAGGCAAGAATCGGAGGAATTAATCAATGAGTTTGAAATGAGTAATGATCGTAATTTTTCTAACTATGATGAAGTGAGTTTTCAGAAAAGATGGGCTCTTTGATCTAGAGCAATGGCTTCTACTTTGGAGGACTAATTCTTCTTGAATTGGTCCTTAAAATAACAACTATCATGTTTTGGCGTGAGATTTTATTGAGTCTGTCTCGAAGCAAAGGATGTTGCTCTAGGAGATGTGCATATGAAATTTGTCTCGGAGCAATAGGCCTTGCTCCAAGGCTTGTTACTCTTCTTCATGTTGCACATAATTGTTTGCCAAAAAGGGAAGACTTATCTTGAGATGCCAACAAACCTTCACATGAAAGGAGCCAAACCTGATAGTGCTAGAATCCTCTTAGGAGACAATACTTGAAGTAATCCTCAAACATTGTGCCACTAGAGATGTTCATCCCGAGGATGGCACCTCCAAAGTAGATTCCTTCAAAGTTCATGAAATAGTCACCTCTATTGAAGTTTTTGAAGCAAATGCCTTCATGTTCTCATAGCATATTCCTATAAAGCACCCAAATCTAACGGCTTTGGTGATTTCGAAGCTGACGTCTCTAAAGAAAACCCCTCCGAAGGTGCCAAAAAAGAATTTGAATCATAATTGACACCTAAGTACATGCAAGAAAGGTCCAAAGCCATGATGGAGCAATGCAAAGAAGTTGACATCGACAAAGATCCTTTCTTCCATAAAAAATTTCCTGCAAGTTTGTAACTCTACTCTTGTGTGCTACAATTCTTCACTCTGGAGGACGCTACGATGTTCTTACTTTGTAAATCAATCTCTATCATGATTTAACTCTTCTCTAAATTATTGTTGTCTTTCACCCGGTATGTTGGTCTCTGTCATCATCAAGATCTCTATTGAAGCACTATAATAATTGCTCTTTTCTAAGAGCCTTGACCATCGCCATTGAACCCTTGTCCTTTATTGTTGAGGTCTTATCCTTATAAGGAAATTTTGGCTTTAAAAACATCTCCAAAGACATAACATTGATAGAGGAAGACTTCCTACCGTCATCAAAATTTATAGCAATGATAGAAAAATCTGATATATAATTCAGATGTCTCTTGTAAAAGCCAGAGCAGTCCTATGCCGAGGAAGACCAGCCCTCCAGAGTGAGTTTTTGGAAGGAAAGACTACAATAATATTTATTCACTTCGAAGACATAGAAAGACAGCTTTTTTCTCCGAAGCCATACCTCTCACCTTCGGAGCATTATCTATTGCCTTTAAAGCCTCACCTTAATAGTTTATAAAACCTCATTTCTTACCTTTGGAGCTTTATCCTTTATTTCTACTACCTTATCTGTTAAACATAGAGCCTTGTCCTCCTTCCATGGAGCCTTGTTTATTGCTTAAAGAGTTGATGCTTTCACAATATTCGTTGTTTCTGGAATTTTTGCTTCCTAGTAAGGAGATAAGTGAAGCAATAAAAAGTTTAGCATGACTAATAATCACAATTTACGTGCATAAGCATCCATAGAGATACACAATACAAACAAAAATATTACAAATGACTAATTTGCCTTGGCCACTTTACTATTATGCTCATCTTTGGTATGCATGTAGTTTGAGATTGTCCCATGGAGGCCCTTTTTGACTATCGATCAATTTGCATATGTTTAGAATGTTAGCGCTTTATCTCTATCTTATCGTCATGACTTAGGGTTAACCTCCACTAGAAACTTGTTTAGCCATTTGGAATTCATTCACATACTTTGTTTGGTCATCTCTGGCATGCATCTATCTTGTTTACCATAAGATATTTAGATAGTTCAACTATACTTGGTATTTCATTATGCTAGCTTGCTTTTCTTTCTTTGTTTATCTCTAGTATAAATGACATGAAATTGCACATTACTAGTACTTATATTATTTCGACTAGAGATGATGACACTAGAGAATTACGTAGTGTATGATTGACCTAACAATATTGAATGCTTTGACTTTCAACTCTATTCATTATACATGATTTCCTCCAAATACAACAATGATGATTTGGCAAAACTCTTTACGTTTTAGGCTTCATTAGTCAGGGTCTACGTGTACGAATAAAGGACAATCTTGTTGATTTGTTGAGTACTTAATTTCCATCTCCAGGGTTTCTTCATTTAGTTTGCTTTGGAGCTACTTTATTTTGTCTCTAAACTATTTTGTCCAGTCTACTCTGTAGCACTTTTATTCCACCTCCAGAGTTATAGTTTAGTCCACTTTGGAGCATTTATTCTAGCTTTGGGGCTACTTTAGAGTGCTTATTCTATCATCGGGGCTGTTTTGTTTAGTCTGCTCTAAAGCACGTATTCCGTCTATGGGGCTACTTTATTTAATCTATTCCAAAGTACTTCGTTCTTTCTTTGAGGTTACTTTGTTTAACCCACTACAGAGCACTATGTCATATCTCTAGAGACACTTTGTTTGATACATTTAGGAGCACTTCATTCCATCTTTGGAGCTACCTTATTTGATCCACTCTTGGGTTACTTTGTTTGATTTCTAGAATTGCTATCCTCAATCTCTAGGGTAGTTTGTTTTATTTCATGCTAAAATTTCTTAATTCTCATGATTGCTTTGTTTGATTTGTTCCGAAGGTATTTCATCAATCTCCAAACATTAGTTTACTTGATTTTCTTAAAGCCACTTCATTTTATTTTTGGAGTCACTTTCTTCCATCTATGTCACTGCTTCGTTCCATTTTCGTGACCGCTTCGTCCCATACATGTAGCCACTTTATTCCAACCTATATATACTTTATTTAATACCCATAGTTACTTTGTTGGATCAGCCTAGGGGCCATTGTATTGCATCTTTGGAGCTACTCTGTCTAATGAACTCCAAAGCTGCTTCATTCTATCTTTATGTTTATTTCATATGCTCCACTTCAAAGCTACTTTGATCAATTTCTAGAACTTTCCTCTTTGTTCTTTAAAGTAATTTTATTCGATCTATTCTAAAATTACCTCATTTAACCTCCGGAGCTTCTTTATTTGATTCACTTTGGAGTCGCTTTTTTTAACTCACAAAATTACTCTATTTGACCTTTAGAGAGACCTTGCTTGCTCTGTTCTATACTTTTTCTCTAATTTCCAAAGTTTTCTTCTTTGAGCTACTCTAGAGCTACCTTGTTCTATTCTCGCATTTGTTTCATTGGATATGCTTTGGGGCTACTTCATTTGATCTCTTTAGTTATTTTATTGATATGTTTTGAAGCTACTTTGTTTGATCCCTGAAACTAATTTCTAGAGTTATGAACTATCTCATTAAACCTCTAAAGCTATTCCTTATGGTGCACTCAAAGCTATTTCTTTCACCCTCTGAGGCTGCCTTGTTTGTCACACTTTAGGACTATTCAACTAACTAAATACTTTATCCTTTCTACATTGATTCTTAGTGACCGGTGACCTTACGCCAAAATCGCGTAAAACTTACTACAAGCTAGTTGCGATCTATCCTACATTTATTGATTCTTGGCTTTATCATTCAAGAAGACCACAAATTGTCTTTTGTGAAGGGTCAAGGGTCTTATTCACTTCATTGAAGTGCTACCTATCGATGCAATAGTTTTACTCTACAATTAGTAATCTAATAATATTTATCGCACTTTAAGGTCCTGATTATCCTAGTTTAATCTTATTATTTTCATACTTATTTTAAGGTAGAGCTCCAATTTGGTGACATTCATCATCTCCATAACCTAATAATTTGTCTCTTAAATCTTTTCTTTTATTCCTTGAGTTTTATCTTATACCTTTAAGGACTGATTTCTAATTCTTCAAATCGATACCTTTTGTTATCGAAGCCTCATCTCTTACCCACAGAAGCTTGCAGAGTGCCTTGGATGGGGATAACACTCCACCATCTCAACTGTGATAATCACTAGAGTACATGACACAAAGCTCCACCATTACAGATTCCTTTCACTAATCTCTATATCTCCAATCAGAGAAGCTATGAGCGCGGTCATCACCTTTCCAAAGGACATTATGCACAATGGTTGCTCAAGGCTACTATGAGCGTCTTTTATCTAAGAAACTTGGGGCTGATTCTCAAAAGACTTACATAGTCTACCAACAGGTTCATATACATTTCAAAAAAAAAAATTGTAGTATATGCAGGACATGGAACTACCTCACCAACTACCTCCGTGCTTGGGATATTTTGAGGAGGGCCAAGAGGGATATCCTGCCAAGTTTCTTCTTTGACAACTCTAGAGTCTTCACAATTGCTAGGCTCACTTCAGTCATGGTTTGAACTCTGGTTTCCACTGATAGAGCTTAGTTAATAGGAGCTCAAACCACTAGTTCCTTGGAAATCGATTGCACATGTAATACAAAAAATTTTACAAAAAAGGAGCTCTCATGGTCTTAACTCAGGGCTTTATCAACCAAACTCGCAAGTGCATGCCTGTTGCTTAACTTGGAGCTGTCCATATCACAATCTTCATAACTTGGTGCTATCCATGACGTAATCTACATAACTTGGAGCTATCAATAGCACAATCAATATGACTTGGGGCTGTCCATGACACAATCTATGTTACTTGGAGTTATCCATAAGAAATCTACATAACTTGGAGCTAGCCATGACGCAATCTACTCGTCTTAGAGCTATCCATGGTGTAATCTACATAACATAGAGCTATCTATGGCTCATTCTACATAACTTAAAGCTATCCTACAATGTGTTTGATCAAAAGTATAGAAGCTTAGTTCTCCCACATGTTAATGGCTTTGGTAGGCTTCAACCATATGTTGGCACCACCTTAAAGATTTTAGTGCTCTGACATGATAAAGGCATAGGCCGGCTCTTACTACATATGGCACCACCCCAAGATTTAAGGCTCCGATATATTAGTGGCAAATATGCACTCGCTTCGACCATGTATGGCACCACTTTATGATTAATGCTTTGATACGTAGGTAGCGAACATACACTCGATCTGACTACATATGTCATGGTGCTCTAATATGTAAGTGCAAACATATACTTGCTCTGACTATGTAGGTTATCATTTCATGATTAATGCTCTGCTACGTAAGTGGCAAAACATGTGCTCTCTCCGACTACATATGGCATAGTGCTTTGATTTGTAAGGGACAATCTACGATCACTTCAACTACATAAGTTGATAAATATCAAGTTCATTTGCACTTGCTAAAGTGTTTCACTACTTAAAGAAGCTATAGAAGAACTTGGGGCTTAATAGAATTCTTAGAGTTTGGTAGAGGCATAATCACCAACAAATGACCACGATTGAAAAAACATTTATTTCCCCACGACAATGGAGAACATGCCTTCTTCACCACCTAAAATTGCAGTGGACTTAGGAAAGATCTTGCAAGCAACACCAAGCTTTCAATTTCTACGAGTTGGAGAATAAGGAACAAATAATAAAACTTAAAAGTTGAACCTAAAGAGAAAATGGCTGCCGACTACTCCGAAGGTCCTTTCTCTTCCTTATCTTGTTAATTTTCTCCTTGCATGATTTACTTTATTACTTTAATTTATTGGTTATTACCCACAGGACATATGTGAATAAGTAAGCACCAACATGACACTATTCAGTGTCCATGTTTTTATACTTGTCTTCGGGGTGCTATGACACTCCATTCCTTTTCATTTATTTATACTTGTCTTCGAGGTGCTTTGGAGGACTCTTGTCACGCCCCGGAGTACGGGAGGTGACGTGGCGGAATATTTAGATTAATTAAAAGAGAATTTAATTAAAATTAAGGGTTTAAAAATCCAATTAAGCAAGAATTAAAGAGATTTTTCCACCACATTTGATAAAGAATTTAAAATCATTAAACAAATAACAATAATTGAATAAAAACCGCGAATATGGGTTCCACAACCCACAACTTGTGCACACACATGGTTCTGACAATATCACAAATACAATTACAGTCCAAGTACAAATAAAGTTAAGTCTTACATGCCTTAATCAATAAATACAGAATGTAAATAAATTCTCCTATTGCTCCTGAGTTCGGTCCGAAGAATCTTCTCCAAACCTAAATGGGAAACCACCTAGAGGGGGGAAATTTAAAACAGATAAAACGTGAGCGAAAGGCTCAGTAGGACTAAGTTTTATAAAATAATTTAATACAAAGAAACATAACATTATCAGGAGTTATACAGAAAAGGAACTTGAATAAATAAATAAATAAATTGAGTAGAACCGTTCTGACACAGAACAGTCTACTCGTCAAATCCAAACACCAATTTACTTTTACCTAGGCAAACCATGATATCACCACCGTAGTGGCCCAGCTGGGTTTCGGGACCTGCCCCCAAGGTCGATCACGACCCGATCTCTGATATGGCATCATGCCTTAGTGTTCATTATCATTATCATTCAAAACCCAATTACCGAGTGTTGTCAATTACATTCATTATGAAATTCATTTCATGTCACGGTATATTAAAATATAACCGATAAAACCATTTCCAAACAACCGTTGAAAACATTTTGATAGAAATCATTTTCAAAGCCAAATCATTTCAAAACCAGGCTACCAAAGAAATAGGATAGAAGTTCTACCTCAGTACTCGTGCTGGTACCCCACACCGTAATCCCGATCCGCTATACGTTAGCTCCACGGAACCACGAACAATCCTAGATACAAACTAAGTCGATCAATATCTAGTTCGAGACATTCTATGTTACTAAATCATTTCATGATGTCCTAGTGTGCCATTTGTACCTTTAAAATCATCCTATAAGGTTGGGATTTAAATCAGGGTTCAAAATAGTGAAATCGGATAAAAATTACAAAATTTTCCATGCCTCGGTCGGCCTGCCGAACTGCACAGTTCGGTCTGCCGGAAACAAGGTTCGGCCTGCCGAACATTTCTCCAGATTCGGCCTGCCGGTCGGAAGAACACCGGCCTGCCGATCATCACTCCGGCCTGCCGAACATGAACTTCGGCCTGCCGAACTGGGAAGATCCAGAAATCCCAGCCACGGGTTTCTCGATCCCCAAAATCCAAATCTTGTTTCTAACCTGTTTTTCTCAAATCCCAGGCATGAAAAACAACTATAATTGATAGAAAAACATTCTAGAACATGTTTGGGATCATTTAAACAACATTTAAACTCAAAATCCTCAAAAATCCAAAAATGAGAAAAAGAGGAGAAAAATGAAAATCTTGAATCCAATCCGTTTTTCTTCAATTTAGGTTTAGATTCTAGTTGTTCTAAGCTCATTTAACACAAATCCACGATTTTCTAAGCTAAAACAAACTTAGATTTCAAAAACACACAAAATCGAAAATTTTGTAAAAAGTTTAGAAATTTCGAATCTAACCTCGAATCGAAGCTTCAATCCGCGTTCTCGGTCGCCGAATCACGTCCCCGAGCTTCCTCCTTGCTGTTCCGAAGCTTGGATTCGAATGGAAATCAAAATTTTTGAAAGAGATTGAGAGAGAGAGGGGCTGCCGAGAGACCAAGAGAGAGGAGAGAGAGAGAGCTCGTGAGAGTGAAGAGAGAGAGAGAGAAGAGAGAAATAAATAGAGAAAATCGGTGGGCGGTTTTACTGTGCGAAAACCATGTGCCGCCCACGGTTTTGTAAAACAGAGTATTTTTAACATTTTACAAATTGTTGTGTTTTAAAACTCAAAACATCATTTTAAATCAACAAGGAATCTTTTGAACACATCAATTTAACAAAACAACCAAAAACTAAAAATCCAACCAAATAATCTAATTAAAGTTAAAACTTTAATTATGGCACACTAATTCATCATTTACATTACATTAATATTAAATAAATTTCGGGACGTTACAGCTCTCCACCCCTTAAAGAAATTTCGTCCTCGAAATTTACAACTCATCTCAAAAGCAAAACAAATGCGTATACAATTCCCGCATACTCGACTCTAACTCCCAAGTGGCTTCATCAACACCGTGATGCTGCCACACGACCTTTACCAACGGTATCTCACGACGACGCAAGCTAATCACTTTTCGGTCGATGATCTGAATCGGCACTTCTTCGTACGTTGTATCCTCCTGAACCTGCACATCGCGAAATGATACTATCTTACCCTGCTCAGGTGGACACTTCCTAAGCATAGACACATGAAACACATCGTGCACATGAGAAAGTTCGGGAGGAAGATCAAGCCGATAAGCGACCACACCAACACGCTGAGTGATCTCGAACGGCCCAATATACCTCAGCGCGAGCTTCCCACTCACCCCGAACCGCATAGTTCCCTTACGAGGTGACACCCTCAAGAGAACAAAATCTCCAACCGCGAATTCTAAAGGTCTACGTCTCCTATCCGCGTAGCTCTTCTGCCGACTCTGAGCTGCTCTCAACCGATCCCGAATCACCGCGACTTTCTCGTTGCTGTCACAAATCTCATCCGGCCTAAGAATAACTCTATCTTCCGGCTCGGCCCAACACACAGGTGACCGACACGGTCGCCCATACAACGCCTCAAATGGTGCCATACCGATGCTCGCCTGATAACTGTTGTTGTACGCGAACTCCGCCAAATGCAAACATTGCTTCCAATTCCCGCCGAAGTCCAACGCACAAGCACGCAACATATCCTCGAGAACCTGAATAACCCGCTCAGACTACCCATCAGTCTGAGGATGAAACGCCGTACTGAAGTTCAAATCTGTACCCAAAGCCTCCTGAAAACTCCTCCAGCACTTAGCATTAAACCTGGTATCTCGATCAGAGGTGATGGACAAAGGAACTCCATGCAACCTCACAATGTTCTGCATATACAACTCCCCGAGAATCTTCCTGGAACACGTCGACCTAAACGGAATGAAATGCACCGATTTCGTCAACCTGTCGACCACAATCCAAACTGCATCATGCCGCTGCTCCGTCCTCGGCAAACCTGTGAGGAAATCCATCATCACATGCTCCCATTTCCACCCTGGAATAGGAAGCGGCTGAAGCTGACCTGCAGGCTTCTGATGCTCGGCTTTCACCTGGAGACACGTCGAACACTTGGCCACGTACTCGCGAACATCTTTCTTCCTACCTCTCCACCAATAGTGCCTCTTCAAATCACGATACATCTTGGTGCTTCCCGGATGAATAGCAAACTGAGACCTATGAGCTTCATCTAGAACGGCTTTCGTCACCTCGGCGATAACTGGAACTGCAAGACGCTCCCGGAAGTACAACGATCCATCTACATGCACGCTCCATTCCTCGAACTGCTCCCCGTTCTGAATCCGCGACCAAATCCCCTGCAAATGTCGATCCTGCCACTGACCTTGCTTCACCATCCGAACAAGAGCTGGAGTCGCTTCCACGTGATACAACAAAACTCGATCACCGTCTTCATGATACTGTAGCCGATACTCACTCACTGTCGCATCCCTGCTCCAGTCCTCAAAGATCAAACAAGCGAGAATCCCTGAAGACTTCCTGCTAAGCGCGTCCGCTACCACATTAGCTTTTCCGGGATGGTACTGCAACGCGAAATCATAATCCTCCATGTACTCCACCCATCGGCGCTGCCTCAGATTGAGATCCCTCTGAGTGAACAAATGCCTCAAACTCTTGTGATCGGAGAAGACCTGAAACGATGCTCCATACAAGTAACATCTCCAAATCTTCAGCGCGTAGATCACCGCTGCAAGCTCTAAATCGTGAGTAGGATAATTCCGCTCGTGAGGTCGTAGCTGTCTCGATCCGTACGCAACCACACGTCCATGCTGCATCAACACGCATCCAAGTCCGCGCCCTGAAGCATCAGCATAAACCTCATATGGCTCGTCACTACTAGGAATAACTAATACTGGAGCTGAAGTCAACCGGTTCTTCAATTCCTGAAAAGCAGACTCACAGTCTTCATCCCACTCAAACCTGACATTTTTCTTGGTCAACCTCGTCAACGGAGCTGCAATCTTCGAAAAGTCCTTTACAAATTTCCTGTAATATCCAGCAAGACCTAAGAAGCTGCGAATCTCTGCTACATTCCTTGGTCGTTCCCACTCCAATATAGCTTCAATCTTGGACGGATCCACTGAAATACCATGTTCCGAAATGACATGACCCAGAAATTTGACCTCAGTCAACCAGAACTCACACTTTTCCCTCTTAGCATACAACTGGTGCTCCCGCAGAGTCTGAAGCACGATCCGAAGATGCTGCTCATGCTCCTCCCATGTCTTAGAATACACAAGGATATCATCGATGAACACGATCACAAACTGATCCAGATACGGCCTAAATATCCTGTTCATCAAGTCCATAAAAGCTGCTAGAGCATTCGTCAACCCGAAAGACATAACCAGAAACTCGAAGTGCCCATACCGAGTCCTAAAAGCTGTCTTGGGAATATCCTCTTCCTTGATCCTAAGCTGATGATAACCTGAACGCAAATCAATCTTCGAGAAGTATCGCGAACCTCCCAACTAATCAAATAGCTCATCAATCCTAGGCAAAGGATACTTGTTCTTCACCGTAACACGATTTAGCTGCCGATAATCCACACATAACCTGAGAGTCCCATCGTGCTTCTTAGAGAACAAAACTGGTGCTCCCCACGGAGATGTGCTATTTCGAATATATCCTTTATCAGCAAGCTCCTGAAGTTGCTTCCTCAATTCCTTCATTTCTGCCGGCGCCATCCGATAAGGTGCCATAGAAATCGGTGATGTCCCTGGAAACAACTCAATACCAAACTCAATCTCCCGATGCGGTGGTAACCCTGATAACTCGTCGGGGAAGACATCCTCGAACTCACCAACCACCGAAATCGCTACACTACTACTCGAAACATAGGGCCCGCAATCTAGATTGGCAAGAAAAGCGAAACAATCTAGATTCCTTCGCCCTCCTAGACATGACTTCATGAGACGCTCACTCATTAGCCAATCACCACCACCCTGGTAAGTGATCACCGTTCCCCTATCAAACACTAGGGTCACTTTTCTAAGTTGGCAGTCCACAACTGCACTATACCTGGACAACCAGTCCATCCCTAAAATCACATCATAGGAACTCATGGGGAGTATAATCAAATCACTTTTCAAAATCTCATCCCCAATCTTTATTTTACAAGATTTACACATACAATTTACACACACCCGCCCCAAGGGAGAAGTTATAACTAGGGGTTCATTAAACTCTTCTACTTCTAATCCCAAGGCATGTACAAAGGAACTCGAAATGAGAGAATGAGAGGCACCGGTATCAAATAAAACGCGAGCTAGAGATCTAGAAACCAAAACCATACCATCGACAACCGCATTACCAATCTGAGAATCTGACCCTCCAAATGCCATTGCATGAACCTGCACTGGCGCTTTCCCTTTTCTACTACCGACATTGCTGGGTCCTGCATTACTCGGCCGATACTGCTGAGATGGAGACGACTGCACACTACCTGTACTCGGAGCTCTATACTGAGGAACACTGCGCTGAAAATACTGCAGCTGCTGCCCCCGTGCCGGATATGAGAATTGCTAAGGAGAAAACTACGGATACTGCAACTGCGGGTACTGCGGAGGCGGAGGTAGGGTCTGAGGCTGAGGCTGAGACTGACGACTGGCATCCTCCCCGGTCTGCGATCCAAGACGAGCACTCCTGATCGGGCAATTCCTCTTGATGTGTCCGGGCTGCTGACAGAAATGACAATGAAAGCTGTAGGGGTTGCTGCGCCCGCTGCCAGACGAACTGCTACTGCCACTGGTCGCACCGCCTTGCTTGCCTTTCCCCGGAGCTGGACGACTACTGGTGCTCTTCCTGCCACTCCTCTGCGGTCCTCCTGAAGCCTTGGCTCGGTCCTCACAATACTGCACGTAATCATTCTCCACGGAGATCGCCGACGACACAAGCTCTCTGAAACCCCTAAGCCGTAGAGCAACCAACTGCCGCCGAATAGGAGCCTTGAGTCCTTCCTGGAACTTGATGCATTTCTCGCGCTCCGATGCCACAGCTGATGGAGCAAACCTAGCCAACTCGCTAAACTTTGCCTCATACTCCCGAACTGAAAGATCACCCTGCTGCAGTCTATAAAACTCAGCTGCCTTCTGATCTCTATATCCCTGCAGAAAATACCGATCATAGAACAGATCCTCGAACTTGTCCCAACCGATATCGCCACCGCGCTCCAGACGCTTAGTTTGTTTCCACCAGGTGTTAGCGCCACCCTCGAGCTTATACGCCGCAAACTCCACACGATACTCCTCAGGCACACCAAGGGTATCAAGATGCTTCAAGATCGAATCCAACCAATACTCTGCTAACTGCGGATCCCCATTGCCATCAAAAGTTGGAATAGACGCCTGCCGAAATTCCTTAAAGAAAGCATGCCGACTACCAACACTGGAGTCTTCCGGTCTAGTCCTGGCTGCCATCTGCCGGAAAGCCGCAATCATAGACCTCATCAGGCCCTCATCATTTCCGAACTCGGCGTCAGCTGTCGAACGACGTCTAGGTGCCATTCTTTCACTTCTGAAAACAAAATTTGGACTGTCAGAAGTATTTCATTGTCAAACCTATGTGTGCACAATTCCCAAGGTTCATAACCTTGAGCTCTGATACCATTCTGTCACGCCCCGGAGTACGGGAGGTGACGTGGCAGAATATTTAGATTAATTAAAAGAGAATTTAATTAAAATTAAGGGTTTAAAAATCCAATTAAGCAAGAATTAAAGAGATTTTTCCACCACATTTGATAAAGAATTTAAAATCATTAAACAAATAACAATAATTGAATAAAAACCGCGAATATGGGTTCCACAACCCACAACTTGTGCACACACATGGTTCTGACAATATCACAAATACAATTACAGTCCAAGTACAAATAAAGTTAAGTCTTACATGCCTTAATCAATAAATACAGAATGTAAATAAATTCTCCTATTGCTCCTGAGTTCGGTCCGAAGAATCTTCTCCAAACCTAAATGGGAAACCACCTAGAGGGGGGAAATTTAAAACAGATAAAACGTGAGCGAAAGGCTCAGTAGGACTAAGTTTTATAAAATAATTTAATACAAAGAAACATAACATTATCAGGAGTTATACAGAAAAGGAACTTGAATAAATAAATAAATAAATTGAGTAGAACCGTTCTGACACAGAACAGTCTACTCGTCAAATCCAAACACCAATTTACTTTTACCTAGGCAAACCATGATATCACCACCGTAGTGGCCCAGCTGGGTTTCGGGACCTGCCCCCAAGGTCGATCACGACCCGATCTCTGATATGGCATCATGCCTTAGTGTTCATTATCATTATCATTCAAAACCCAATTACCGAGTGTTGTCAATTACATTCATTATGAAATTCATTTCATGTCACGGTATATTAAAATATAACCGATAAAACCATTTCCAAACAACCGTTGAAAACATTTTGATAGAAATCATTTTCAAAGCCAAATCATTTCAAAACCAGGCTACCAAAGAAATAGGATAGAAGTCCTACCTCAATACTCGTGCCGGTACCCCACACCGTAATCCCGATCCGCTATACGTTAGCTCCACGAAACCACGAACAATCCTAGATACAAACTAAGTCGATCAATATCTAGTTCGAGACATTCTATGTTACTAAATCATTTCATGATGTCCTAGTGTGTCATTTGTACCTTTAAAATCATCCTATAAGGTTGGGATTTAAATCAGGGTTCAAAATAGTGAAATCGGATAAAAATTACAAAATTTTCCATGCCTCGGTCGGCCTGCCGGACGCCCTGCTTCGGCCTGCCGAACTGCACAGTTCGGTCTGCCGGAAACAAGGTTCGGCCTGCTGAACATTTCTCCAGATTCGGCCTGCCGGTCGGAAGAACACCGGCCTGCCGATCATCACTCCGGCCTGCCGAACATGAACTTCGGCCTGCCGAACTGGGAAGATCCAGAAATCCCAGCCACGGGTTTCTCGATCCCCAAAATCCAAATCTTGTTTCTAACCTGTTTTTCTCAAATCCCAGGCATGAAAAACAACTATAATTGATAGAAAAACATTCTAGAACATGTTTGGGATCATTTAAACAACATTTAAACTCAAAATCTTCAAAAATCCAAAAATGAGAAAAAGAGGAGAAAAATGAAAATCTTGAATCCAATCCGTTTTTCTTCAATCTAGGTTTAGATTCTAGTTGTTCTAAGCTCATTTAACACAAATCCACGGTTTTCTAAGCTAAAACAAACTTAGATTTCAAAAACACACAAAATCGAAAATTTTGTAAAAAGTTTAGAAATTTCGAATCTAACCTCGAATCGAAGCTTCAATCCGCGTTCTCGGTCGCCGAATCACGTCCCCGAGCTTCCTCCTTGCTGTTCCGAAGCTTGGATTCGAATGGAAATCAAAATTTTTGAAAGAGATTGAGAGAGAGAGGGGCTGCCGAGAGACCAAGAGAGAGGAGAGAGAGAGAGCTCGTGAGAGTGAAGAGAGAGAGAGAGAAGAGAGAAATAAATAGAGAAAATCGGTGGGCGGTTTTACTGTGCGAAAACCATGTGCCGCCCACGGTTTTGTAAAACAGAGTATTTTTAACATTTTACAAATTGTTGTGTTTTAAAACTCAAAACATCATTTTAAATCAACAAGGAATCTTTTGAACACATCAATTTAACAAAACAACCAAAAACTAAAAATCCAACCAAATAATCTAATTAAAGTTAAAACTTTAATTATGGCACACTAATTCATCATTTACATTACATTAATATTAAATAAATTTCGGGACGTTACAGCTCTGGAAGTGGCTTCTAACTTTTGTCGCTAGAGGGTTCTGTACACCCAAGGGACATTGTTGCACATTTGTTCTAGGAAATTCGAACTACACATAGCATAAGTCAAAGGCTTCACCATAAATTGTAAATTAAGCTATTTTGTGATCCTCTCAAAGCTTGTGAATTTGAGGATTATAAAAAAAACTCGAAGCAAGACTTATCGCTCTAAGGACGGGTATCTCTCAGAGCAATTCTTTCTATCCTAGGACAAACCTGTGGAAACTTCTCCGACACCACAAGAGTCTACTTTATTGACGAGTTTGAAGAAAATGTGACTCCGGAGCATGAGTTAAATCTCCATGGTAGACTTTGCTGCCAGATGAACACTGCAAAAAAAAGGACAGAGTGTATGTAATGGCTTTTAAAATTCCCTAACTATGACATGAAAGCTTGCTCTCGCGACCATGAAGATGCCTACGGATCTCTAGAGCTGCCCACTTCTGGCAATCTCCAATGAATTTGAAGTTCATGATGACCTTATTTTGACATTGCTCTGGAAAATCCTAACGACCTCTGGAGGCATCGACTAACAAACCTTTTTCAAGGATCCTATGAATCTAAGGGGGTGTTGTTTGTGTTTATTTTAGTAAATTTAGAGGATGCATACCAGACTAGTATCACTCCAGAGCAAGACATGAACTACTGTTGACATCTCCAAAAAGCCTAACAAGCCAAGCTGCAATGATAAGTTGCACAGACTATCTCGCTACATTGCATAGCTCCAGCGATTAATAGGGAAAATGTTGATGGCATATTTCATACAAGGCTCTTTCAAAAGTCCAAGCTTGTCATTCTTGTCTTGTAGCATACACGAGCTCGCTTCATGGACCCAATCCACACTTGGAGAACTCAAAGGGGTCGTAGTTTATGTGACACCTATTATTTTCTTAACAGATAATATGGTAATTAAATTAATTATTAGTATGCTAAATAAAATTTATTTCATCTAAAATCTATTTCATCCTATTTATTTATACCTATTTCAAAAAAAAATTTAAAAAATTTTCTATATCTATTTAGTAAATTTACCGAAACACTCTTGGAACATCAAATTAATTACTAAAATGCCATTTGGCATTATATAAACTAAAGTCTCCGAAGGAGATATAATGCACTTAATGCTTCACCTACTTGTCTCCCACTTCCCATTATTTTCCTTCAATCGGGTCCTCTAACAAAAAAAACCATACATTCATTTTCTTTTCTCCGTGCAACACTTATCTTTCCCTTTCTCCTTGAAATGTCTTCCTCTCATTCTCTTCTTCTTCTTCCTTTTTCTGCACTCTAAACTTGAGAAACCCAGCTCCATGTCGTTCAAAAGTTCCCATGCAAAAGTTGAACTTGAGCTTTAATCTCTTGAATTGATGACTTAAAGTTTTTAATGAGATTTTAAGGTAAGATTTTAGAAAATTAATCTAGTCTTATCTACCATCTTTACTTTGAAATTGCTCATTTATTTTACTGCATCATATAGATTTTATGGTTTTTAATGAGAAAGTTTGACATAAGCATGTTTTCACCCTTATTTGTAAAAAGGGCTAGAGATATAGTTTGATGATGATTCTGGTATAAAACTCTTGAAAATATGTTTATTGTGATTATATAATGCAAGCTGCATATTTTGGAATGGTTTTAAGATTTTGAACAAGGATAATATGTTTTGGGTTAAAGAAAAATTTGACATTCCATAAACTTTGTAATACCTCTATGGGCAGTGGCTATTTCTTGAAATTTTGTGATTAAATTAAAATGAATTTTATAAATTGGTTTGCATATTTAAAAAGTAGACATCCTAAGCTTTCTAACGAGCTATCATAAACCTAAATCAGAGTTGTATTTTATTTTATATGAAATTTTCAATTTTTGGATTGAAAACTAGTAAACCTGCTAGTTTGTCATGGTATACCAGCTGCTAACCTGAACCAAGAACCCATCTTTGCTCACCACCTAATTCTTTAATGTCTTGCAACCTTTCCAGTATTATCCTAAGTGATTGATGAATCTTATTAGGGACTAAAACATATAGATTAATTGCTTAATTTTATATTATGTTAAGACAAAAATTGTTTACTGTGGTATTCAAAAAAAGATTTGCATAAAGGCTTTAATGGCACACTAATAAGATGGATTTACACATGATTTATTTATGAATGTGATTGTATGTTGTGCTTTAGTTTTAATTGTTCTTATGCACGCCTTAGGATCAAGGGAGTGTGGAGCTAACATTAATTGATTCCGGGATTTAAAGATTGTTGATAAGCTTGGAAGGTAGGGATTCTATTACTCATCTTTTGTGAGGTTTTTATGAAATTAAAATTGATTGTTTTACCGCAGGATATATATATATATATATATATCTATGTTGAACTGCTATTATATGAGTATCACATATGAAACTATGACATGGACTCGTCTTGTATTGTACAACTAGGAACATAATGAATTGACACATGTTATAAATTGAGAAGCATGGTTAGAAAAACTGGCTCTATTAATAATGATTGAATATAGAGAAATTGTGAGACGTGAAGAGGGCGGCGGTTACGTCCTTGGGCATGAATACCCTAAAAGGTAAAATAGGAGAAGGTGATGACGCTTCCTTGGGTTGAAAGTCCCAGAACACACTATACAGGAATCGACTTGGTGAGAACTCGGGGCTTGATGTCCCCTCAATGGAACACCCTTGGAATGTTTAGAGGGTGATCAAGCACGCCCATTTGGGTTTCGATGAGTTGAGTGATACTCTATTAAACGTGGGTACCTAGGAATAATGATGAACTATAACATTTGTATATATATATGTATAAAACTCGATAATGATTAACTATGGTATCCACGGAATATGATTATAATAAATCTCATAATATGGATAATGATGAGTATTAAATAACCATGCAGGTTTTAATGTGGTAATGATAAAAACCTAAAGGTGAGTAATGGTTTTCTCTACTGAGCATATTGTCGCTCATTCCCTTATATTTTTATCTTTTTAGGACTCACTAAGTGTGAGGTGGCTACGAGAAAAATAGTTGAGGAAGCTATTTAGCTATATTACATTGGGACTGCTTCAATTGTTAAGAATGTTCTTCATGATAATGTAAGCATCAATTGTTACTTTCTATGACTGTATTAAAATGCGTTGAGGGTTAAAATGATGATGACGACAGTTTATATTATTAAATTTAAGGTGCTACATTAAACTGTGGTTTAATTATCGTTTATATTACTATTTTTGATTTGAGAGTTTTCATTTAAGCCCCGGACAATTTTATTTTTAAGGTTTACTTTTATTTTTGATTTTTATTTTAATTCATTAAAAACTGTTAACCCCCATATAGGAGCGTTACAGTTTAGTAGCCATGAGTAGTCATATGAGCCCATTTACTTAAGTTTGATTCGATTTTAAACCCTGCTTAGGGAAATTTTAAAATTAATTGAATTAGAATATATGTGTGATGGAGAAAAGTGACCAAAAATCCACCTTTTTTCCTTAGAAATGGCCCAAAAAGCCTTTTCCTAGCCTCAACACAACCCAAAAAATAAAAATCCAAACCTAAAAATTCTCTTTATAGCAAGAAATATTAAAAAAAATAGGCACAAAGCACTATGTGTGCCTCTAGAGTGACCAGTGTGTGCCTCCGAGAGAGTTTTTTGGCAATCAAAATCCAAGACTAAAAATCCTCTCCATAGCGAGAAATGTTAAAAAAATAGCCACAGAGCACTAAGCGTGCCTCCAAAGTGACCAATGCACGCCTCCGAGAGAGTTTTTGATGCATTGATATAACCTTTATCTGAGTTACAAACTCACCATTAGAGGTGTCACATGTACACCTCTACGAGTGCTTCCTGTGTGAATTTTTGAGAATACTTTGATCGTATATCAGTTGTCTCAACTCAAGGAAAATGGCTAAACCTTGTGCTATAGGTGGTAGTACATACGTCAGGCATTCAAAATATAGTTGAACCTGGTCAGACTCTTTTAAGAGCTTCACGCCTAAAGGAAGGTCTAATAATCAATGCGAAATCCTTAATTTGTCTTAAGTCAGATTATGGATATCCTATGAAGATATTGCAAATAATGATATATCATAGAGGAAAGACTTATTGGAGTTTTGTACTTTGTATCTAGTTTGAGAGTTCAACTCTTAACTTTAGTGGAATATCCATAGAGTTGATAATTGTAAAATGTACATGTCAAGGACATACCATTTTATAATTATAAGAGCTTGACTATATTTGTTTATCGGGTCCCTTTTGTTAGCTCATATATTTTCTTATAAAGATATGGTATGGTTTTTCCTACAATTTGGTAACTTATTTTAATTCTACGATTGGCTCAAATTCAGTTGATTGGATTGTAATAATTCATGTAAGTTTGTTGGTTGAATTAATTTTGTGAATTAATTCAAAATAAACATGTTAAATTATTTAAATATATTTTATTTGATATAATATTATTTATAAATAACTATTTTAATCAGGTAAATTTTCTATTAGGTTATTTAAATTAAAACAGAGGCTTTATTAAAGATTCCTTGTATTTAATAAAATATGAACTTTCTAGGACTAAGCAGGACTGGCAGGCGTCCATTGTGAGATCAAGAGAACACAAGCTACAACAATAAAAGAACTGACATAGGTGAAAATGGTGGGCAGAGTAGTTACTGGTTGATGAAGATTGGGTTTGGAGAATAGGGACACAACTATCTCCATGAGGCCTGGAAGTAAAGCTACTTCCGAGATGAATCCAATATCACTTCATAAAATGAATAAACGGAGATCTGGGAACCATGGTTGAAAAATGAAGTGTAGGGATCCTTTTGGTTTTTCAATGGTGTGCTTTAGAGACGGACGTAGGTCCTCTTGGGCACCAGGTTTGGATTACCAATATAGTGAAGCTATATATTTAAAGGCTTCTAAGAGTCATGAGACGCTTTGGTGGAATTCTTGTGTTTTGAAAACACTCTCGTGAAACTCGAAAAAAACTAAGGGGCTCTTGATGGAAGGTCCTGATCTCCAAGAGGGGAGACTCAAAGAATTTTAAAAAAAATTTCATGTTGGAAGGGTACAAACTTGGAGGAAGAAAAAGATACTCAAAGCTTTTTGAGAGCAAAAACGTGTGGAATCAATGGTTTTGTGGCTCTCCAAAATCATCTTTTGAATGGTGAAAGCAGGGGCTATTTATAGGCAAGATTGTTGAGCGCTATGGGTTTGCTCTGAGAGTAGCACCATTGTGCTTTAAGAGTGCTTTTAACATTTTATTCCCTCTGAGTAAATGTGTCAGGGTTTTTCCTTATTTGAATTTCGGGTTGGCCTAAAATGGCATGTAATTAAGGCAAATTTTGGCCTTTTGCATTGATTTTAGTCTTTCCTCTAGGTATGAAGCTCCTAAGGGTATTTGACTAAATTTGACTTTCTACTTTTAGAGGCTTGATGCACATGAAACCTTCTTCAATGCAAGGTCTCACTATTTTGGCTAACTCTAAGACGTTTGACACCCGATCAAATCATCTTCGCGCATAAGGAAAGCACTTGTGAAGGCTACACATGGCACTTCTTGCGATAAGTCTGCCACTTCGAACAAAGACCTTTTCGATGTAGGTTCTTTTGGAGGTGTGCCCATGGAGGCGCACACTAGACACCTTTGGAGGCACACTTGTTGCTCCGTGAGCTAGTTTTCTTGGCCTATTTCAGTAAGGAAAGGAAGTTTGGGCTATTCTAAGGTGGGATAAAGGCTCTTTGGCTATTTTTAAGACAAACAGAGGATTTTGAGGTTATTTTTCTCCATATTCTATTTATTATAGTTCAATTAATTTCAAAACCCCCATGTGGGCTTTGAAACTTAACTAGAATAAATAGGCCCATCTGACTACTCATAGCCTACTAAACCATGACCAAGTGTAGCTTAGGTCCATGGAGCGAGCCTATTGACGTTGCAAAACGAGAATAATGGGCTTGGACCTTTGGATGGGCCTCGTACGAAATCAATCATCAACACTATCTCATTTGGCATTAGTTTGCTTTCTCCTTTAGTGAGATTGTATTCATGCATCCTGTGAGATTCCCTTCATAGTGGAGATCATGTTGAAACTGTCATCGTAGATTCCAAACGGGTATAGTCATTGATGACATTATTTTGAAGGAGCTTCATCTGTAGTTTTGAGTTGTATTCAACGGTGATGGAGTCGATGAATACAATAAAGGTGGGAGGCAAGTGGATGAGGAAGATTTAGGAGTTTGTTCAAAGGTCAAGGAATTTTGGCAGCGGTAGAAGTGGTGGCGGTGAGGAAAACAACGTTGTTTAGGGAGATGTTATATGAAGTGTAGATGAGGCCTAGTGTAGCTCAGCCATTTTGGGGATTTTCAAGCGAAGTGCTTGTTAGGAGCTGATGGTGGCAGCGACGCATGGTTCTTCATCTTCTTTTCCTCTTTTCCTACACATGTTAAAGGTCTTTTTTTGGTATTTTGTATATACAAAAATTAACTTCATAGAAGTTTTCTTATTTATAGGGTGCTTATGAAGTATGGTTAAGACTGAAACTTTTAAACTGAAAATTGTAGCATATGATAGCTTATATTGTAACAACTAAAAAATTTTAGTTAGAATTGGTTTTGTCAAACACCTTCATACTAATTGTATTTTTAATACCTACCATTTTTTTAATTACCCCCTTAAATCTGCTTATTTTCTCCCATGAAAGAGGTTTCCAAAAGTTCATTGTCTCGTTAGATGGCGGAACTAGTGAGTGGTAAACAAAGCTGAAAGGACCAACTAGAATAATGCCGAAGTTGGAGGCCCAAAATTGACTGTTTCTTTTTCTTTTTTTTTTTTCCTTTGGTCGACCGTTTTCTCTTTTTCTTCAAGTTATAACCCGTATTGTTCAGTTGTGGGGTTTCAGGATCCACTCTTTACGACAATCTGATTGATTCCTTGCATATGTATGTTTTTGCGTTTCTCTCGGCAACATTCTTCACGACAATCTTACCATGTAAGGCGTTTCGTGGCACCTTCCTGTTTCCCTTGCATTCTATTATTTTTTTTTCTCGAATTGTGTGTGTGTTTTATTTATTTATTTATTTTGGTACTTTCGGTGCGATTTCATAGATTTTAAGATATGGGTATTTGCACGGTAAAGCCAGATTTTGAGTTCTATCTTTCATACTGATCTGGATGAAAATTTTGTTAATGTAATGGAGATTGATAACCTGTGAACTCTAAGTCGTTGAAATTTCTGGGAATTTGGATTTTGCAGTGGTGGAGTTGAAGGAATTGTAGTTGAGGTTTTGAAGATCGTAAATGTTAGGTTTCCTGGTCGTGAATTCAGCTGATTATGAGATGGGTTTGTACTGATTTTCTTGACGGTTGTCTTGATTAAGCCAAAGAGGATTTGTTTTCTGGATCCTTTATTGACAATCTCCTTGACGGAGGATTCGGGTTCTTCCTCGCCATTGTCCTCATTGGGTCGTTCAATTTGGAGTTTTAGGTGAGAAAAGTTTCATTCCATGGAAGGGCATCGTGACACTAGTGCGCTTGAAACGGACCTCGAATCCTTCCAACAGAAAGTGGCAGAACGTTTTCAGGACTTATCTGGTGCTAGCGATGATGAATTACTATCTATCCCATGGATTGGAAAGCTTCTGGATTTGTTCCTCTGCTCTCTAGAAGAATTCAGAGTTCTACTGCTGAAGAATAAAGGAGAGGTCACTAAACCACCCTTGGACCGCTTGGTTGACGATTTTTTTGAAAGGAGTGTGAAAGCGCTTGATATTTGTAATGCTACTCGCGACGGGATTGAGAAGATCAGGCTGTGGCAGAAACATTTGGAAATTGTCCTGTGCGCCTTGGACTCCCGCAAGAGGGCATTAAGTGAGGGCCAATTCCGTCGAGCGAGAAAGGCTCTGATGGATTTGGCACTCACTATGCTCGATGAAAGAGACTCCTCCTCTGGCTCGGTGTTCTCTCACCGGAACCGCTCTTTCGGGCGTCACAACTTGAAGAAGGATCCTCATCATCAGCATCATCAACAATCTATGGGGCATTCTCGCTCTCTTTCATGGAGCATGTCGCATTCTTGGTCAGCTGCAAAACAACTCCAGTCCATTGCAAACAACTTGGTGCCGCCCCGAGGGAATGAGATAGTGGCCACAAATGGTCTTGCAGTGACAGTTTTCACAATGAGTTTTGTTCTTATGTTTGTTCTGTGGGCTCTTGTTGCTGCAATCCCATGTCAGGATCGCGGCCTTAATGTCCATTTCTCAGTTCTGCGGAACTTGTCCTGGGGAATGCCATTGATGTCACTTCAAAATCGGATTTTGGAGGATTCCAAGAAGCGCGAGCACAGGAACTCCAATGGATTGCTGAGGGAGATTTATCAGGTGGAGAGAGGCGCACGCCATATGACGGACTTGGTGGATTCCGTTCAGTTTCCATTGACAGAGGAACAGAAAATGGAGGTTGAACAAAGGGTACAAGAGATAGCGCTGGTTTGTGAGACTTTTCGAAGTGGATTAGACCCTTTGGAGTGCCAAATAAGAGAAGTGTTCCGCAGGATTATGGCTTGTCGAATGGAGGGTCTCGATATCTTAAATAGGGGAAATGATTTGGAGTAATTTGAATCAATGGAAATTTATAGTAACTAAGCGTAATTAAGCTGAGCTTAAGTGTACAAATTTGCGAATGTGTTTTAGTTTATTACATTTTGAGGTTAATTACCAGGAGATGTTCTGTAACCAAGAAACTGACTCAAGTTTTCTTGTAAGTTATCTCTGCACTATACTTGAAGTAAAGAATATGGTGTTTCAATTTGATATTTTCCTTTAGAGGTACTGATCCTATGAATGCGAGTTGTACTTTAGTTTTTTGTTTGCGATTCATTTTCTCAATCCGAGTTCGTCCTACAATGAATGAGGACTAGGGAAAGAAAGATAAACAGGTTCAAGTTAATGTTTTTCATTGAAGGTGAAGGTGGTGGCGATGGAGAGATTAGATTAGTGCCTCGTTTAATATGTGAATCTTCATATACATGCGTTTGTTTTATTTGCCTCTCTTATGCTAACTGACTGTATTTACTTGACGATGTTTGGTCCATAGGTTTAAATTGATGTGGTTTTGAACTCATGTGGTTTGAATGGTGGTTATTCATATTTTCCTGGTTATTCATTTGTTTTCTGTCTTCAAATTGAACTGTTTCGACTATTTATTGTTTTCTGTTTATATGGTGAATGGTCAATGAGGGCATCATTATCTCGTAGCATGGCATGCATACAAGCGCAAAAACCGAGTTGACTAGTGCATTTTTTCAGTGTTTCAGATCAGGGTGGTCTTAAGGATCCAATTTATTTATTCATATTGCATACATTGACTGGGGTTGGTCTTTTTTAAGATCATAAAATTGTTGCACAAAGATACCACCTTGAATAAAAAAAATAAAACAAAACAGAAAAAAACAAAAACAAAAGATACCACGTTGGCACATCTTTTATAGCCAGACGATACAATTCCTTCTATGTAGGTCATTTTTGGGCAAGGTCATGTGCCACCAGATTCGTTGTTAGATGGATGATGGATCAATATTGGTAGGACACCAAAAACAGCTTTGCAGGACGAGAGATATACATATAATTTCTAAGGAGAAGCAATGGTACTTGACATATCACGTGGTTTATATTCTAAAAAGTCATGTTGTCACAATCACCATACTAACTTTAATAGAACACTGCTATGCATTTATTTATGCCTTTACCATACCAAAGTAGCGGTGTCATTTAAAATTTTTTAAAAATAACCACAATCCCCCGACAAAAAAAAAAAAAAAAAAATCCTTTTGCATTAAGAGACCCACCTGCTGATGGGTGAAGACAAGCGACGCATACTTGCACCACATTCACATGCCTATCTCAGGCCCTCAAGTTTTGTGATTTGCCAAAACCTGCAAAAAAAAACTCACGTGTCAACCTAAAAAACGCATTGGAATGTGCATTTTTTTTCCCAATACACTTACATTTACAATTACATGAAGGTGCATTACATTATATCATGCCTTGTTACATTACAATGCAGTTCATTCCATTCTTTAATGGCTACAACTTTTTATTCTCTGGGTAGTACTATCCACATGCTTGAAACTTTTTCCGTATTCTTTAAAAAGGTACGGTTAATGAAAATTTAATACTTCAGAGTTTTTTCAAAATAGATCTAAACCGTTCAGTAATTACCCAAAATGCTTGTCGTGCACCCCTAGAAATCGCCTAAGGTCGACATCGTAGCTGGGGGTCAAGTTCGAGGAGTAAGTTTATGGTCAAGGTTGACGTTGATGTTAGGGTTGAGGTCAAAGGCTAAGATTTAGGGTCAGAAGTAGAGCTGGGTCGGGCGTAGACTGACATGTATTTCGGCTAGAGTAAGATTAGAGTTGTGGTTATAGTAAGGGCACATGATCAGTTTTGGGGCTACGGTAAGGGTCTAGGTCACGTGGGGTTTGCATGCAAGTTGTGGTTAGGATCAAAGGTAGATTTCATTTGTTTATGCAAAATAATAAAGCATGTTTTAATTTCGTCAATTTTAGATTCTATTTTACTAGAAATTTCACACTTAAAGGAGGTTATAATCCCTTGCTTTTTGTTACTGAGCATTATTGGAGTAAATTTTTTACCATTCATTTAATTTGTCTAATTATATATTAACGGTGACAATTTCCATCCACAAACTAATCGAAGGATTAGATTTATTAGCTCTCTAAAAGTTAGGGGAAAATGAAACAAAGTTTTGAAATTCAGAGACATATTGTTATATGGTCAAATGTTCGAAGGGTAAAATAATATTAGAGAGAGAGAGAAATAGCATAATATAAGTATGAATTAGTAAACAATAACGTAACGTTTTAAAAAGTGTAGTAAATAGCATAACTTGATAAAGTATATTTATAATGCTAATTGAAAACCAAAATGCCCTCAACTTGTTCTCCTCTCCACCTCTTTCTCTCCACCTTCATTATTGCCATTGTTGTGGACTAGTATGAATTGGCGTCAGCGCTAGCAACATTGCTGACCTATAAACTATATTTGCTGGTAAATACATGTATCTACTGATTACATAGATTTATAGGAATGACGCAAAGCCATTATTGACTAATTAGTACAATATTGACCAAAATGACACCGGCTACTATCACCAATCAATTCGAGTCAAAACTCACAAACAAACAAAATATTTTTCATTCTTTTTTTAGATCTTTTTTTTATTTCCTCTCCCTCGTATGTCTTCCCCTATCTCTGTCTCATATCCCTCTCTCTCTCTCTCTTGCTGCTCCTTGACAATTATCATGTCTTCTTCATCGATGTGCAACTCCAATATTTCCCAGACATTGTCACAGATGCCGTCATGGGCTTTGCGATTCTGATGTCTTGACGAGTCATCGTTCGTAACTCTAGCCTCACGACTTTGTTGTGGGGATCTCCGAGGTTGTGCAAACGTTGAGATGCTGATGATCGTTGTGAGGGTATCCTAGAATCCTGATTTCACGACATCTAGTGATGGTGCTCATGAGTGTGGCGACAACAATGTCTGTGTGGGAGAGATCTCTCCTTCACTTCATCTTCCTTGAATAAAGATATTGTCATGGAGGGGAGATCGTAGGATCTTGGTCATGGCACGACTCCGAAGGCTCGTAGAGAGGGCAGTCAAGAGAGATGGAGATAGAGCAATAGTGAGAGAAAGTTTCAGAATAAAGGCAAAAAAAAGATAGCTTACACATGAATAAGAAAGAGGTAAAGTTAGGATTTTTTAAATAAAATTACTATTTTCTTCTATTTTTAAAAGTTATACTATATACTTTCATAATTTTTTAAATGCTATTATTTTTTAATTCAAAAATAAAAGGAAATGTCACTTTTCAAAACTAATTGTAGTAAATATAAGTTTTGAAAATATTTACAGTAAATGTCAGATTTATAATGTAAATAATGTATTTTTCCCTTTATTTATAGTGTAAATTTTTTTTATTAACACGATAAATAGATTTATAGTGCAATTAATATATTTACCCTATTGTTTAAAATGTAAATATTTCTTATTTACTTAGTAAATAAGTTATTTACATTATAAATCTGAAATTTACTACAAATATTTTTAAAACCTGATATTTATTTTAAAAAGTTTCAAAAATCTAACATTTTTCTCATTCTTCCTTTTTAATTTCATAATTAGGAAAAATTTTTGTTGTACTTTCTTCTGAATTTCAAGTTATACCCAAATTTGTATTTGTAAGTTCTGCTCTCGTGGTGTATAAAAACGTTCCAAAAAATCTTCTTGATAAGGCATACATGTCACTCTCTCAAGTTGTTAGTTTTGTTACTTTCAATGAAACTACCTCCATTCCTTCCATTCTTCCAACAAATCCATTTCAAATAAAATTTCTACAAACTAAAGAACTTCCTTTTAGGCCCATAGAGCTATTATTTATGAATTTTATGGGATTCTTAAAAATTTTAAGTAATAAAATACACCCCTTGTATTTTATCTAAATTACAGTTACACCCTCTAGATTGGAACTAATTATACTGACATCCACTGACTCTTCAAATAAAACTACAAAGATACCCCTATGTTAGTTGGCCATGGGAGTTAACCATTAGTTGACCGTTAATTTTATTTAAAATGCCAAAATTGCCCTCGATCCATCAAAAAACATCTTAAGCTATTCATTTAGCTTGAAATTGTTGGAAAAGTAGTACGCAGCGGAATTTTAAAAATTTTTTATACCAGAGTATTTTTCAAAACACAAATTTAGCACACTGTATGTATAAATTAACAAGATCTTACTAACCTTGTTTGCTAAAAAAGCTCCCGCAATCGATGAAGAGAAAAGGCGTTGTAGAAAGACCTCAACCAACTCGCCTTCTTTGCTATCTCTATCCACGACCGGTGTATGTATGGGCATACTCGTACAGCTCTTCACCAAGCGGCTCTCCTTCTAACTAATTGAGAAATACCCAAAGCTATAGTTCGTAATTTGTGAACAACAGCTTTCTAGGGAGTTTCAGAGTCTCACTAACAGAGTACTCACTCTAAATTTCTCAACTAATCTAAATAACAATGAGTCTCACTCCCCTTTTAATAGAGGTTGGGCCCAGGGGTTAGTCCTTATCAGATAAGGCCTCAAAAATTCAAATTAGAATCAATATATGATAAGATTCGCATCTAAAAATGCGTGACCAAAAATCATTCGATCAACACGCCGAACTGGCAGATCGGCTTGCCGAACTTACTCCATCGACAAGCCAAACCTAAACACTGGCCTGTTGAACTTATAATTTTTTATCCCTATGAATCTTTATTTCCCACTCGAGATTCTTGGGATAGAGCTTCAGTTTTTAATTCAAATAACCCAATAAAAAGTTTATCTGATTAAAATAGTCATATCTAGATAATCTCTAAGAAAATAAATATTCCTTATAATTCAACAAGTTTATCTTAAAATAAATTTTTACAAAATTAATTCTACCGATAAACAGATATGAATTATCTGATCGTATCAAATTTTCAGTCAATCTAATAATTTGACACAAGTCACTAATTATTAGAAAAGCACGTCGTATCGTTACAAGATTTGTTTTATGAGCTAGAAAAAGGGACATGATGGACCTATATAGTTCAAGCTCTCGATAATTATGAAACCCAATATCATAGATGTACATTTCATAATTATCAACTCTAACGTTACTCCACTAAAAGCTCAAAGCTACACTCTCAAACTATATAGAATTACGAAGCCCGTATAGCTAAGTCTCCATGACATGTCATAAAGTATCGTATCCCTATAGGATTATCCATAATCGGCTTAAGGATAAATTCTATCTTACCTTCCCAATTATTTTTATCTTATGTTCTATTACCTCACCATCAGAAAACTTACCATCAAAAGAAGGTATACCATTCGATTACACCTATGTATCCAAATGGTTGAGTGTTCTAGTTTTTCAATTACAAGATAATGCATATAAGAGGATATCACTACTCCTAAAGAGGAGCTATGGATTCCATATCTATGAATAACAGGTCTACGCTATCAAGAGTCATGCCTCCAACATACCGGCATGCATACCACCATGAAAATGTGGGTGTCACCCTTTGATACATCAAAAGACACAAGTCAAGACAACAGATACATCACAAGACACAAGTCAAGACAACAGACACACTCTTCATCTCAAGATTAAGATACAATACATATGATTGTCTAAAGTGAATTAATTTGCCAAGACATAATTATTAATCCAAATCAATTCACTTTATGTCTCGATCCAACACATCATCACCTATGACAATATGCCAATGTCTCTATTCGTAGAATCCACCTCAAATGGTCAAGACAAACTATCTCCTGCTAGGGATATAGACAACATAATAATATTCGCATGAATAAAGTGCTCAACTTTATTTCCTCAATTGCGGATCTTATGTTTATACTGTCACCTTTAGAATCATGTCTTATGCATAATCTGTCCATCATATGCCTGATTCTTAAGGTTTAGACCGATAGTCTCAGACTTTTTTTGCTTATCACACATTCAACAAATATGAATGTAAAGAGGACAAGATTTGGTATATAAGTAATAAATAAATTCTTTATTGATAAAAATGTCACCAAAAACATATTACATTTTTACTCCTTAGGGCATACATGTCCAACAATCTTCCACTTGCACTAAGTAAGAAAATATGACAAATCTCGCATCTCTATAGCTTCCATATGCCTCTTGAAGTCTCTCTCAGTAAGTGTCTTCGTGTGGATCAGCTAAATTGTCCTCTAACGTGATTTTGCATGCTACAACATGACCGCCCTCAATGAAGTCCTTTATCACCTGATACTTCTAAGCAACTATGTTACTCTTTTTGTGAAATCTTTGCTCCTTAGCATTAGCTACCACCACATTGTTATCACAGTATAGTGATGCTGCCATTTCCATACCAAGAGCTACCTCAAGATCCTCAAGGAACTTACAAAGCTATATTGCTTCTTTCAAAGCTTCACTAGTTGCCACATACTCAACCTCTATTGTTGAATCTGAAGTACAATCTTATTTTACACTTCTCTAACTGATGGCATCGTCGCCCAAAGTAAACACAAAACCCAAAGTTGATATCTTCAAATCCAAACAGGATAGAAAATCTGAATCAGTGTATCCTAGAAGAGTTAAGTCCTCACCTAAATACACAAGCATAATCCCTCGAGCCTTTCTTAGGTGCTTGAAAATATGCTTGATCGCAACCTAGTGATTTAGTCCTGGATCCGCCTGAAATTTAATTACAATCTTGACCGCATAACAAATATCCGATCGTGTGCAAAGCATGGTATACATGAAACTATCCACTACCAAAGCATAAGGTACTTTCTTCATGTATTCTCTTTCTTCCTCGGACTGTGGAGAGTCTTTCTTAGAAAGAGTAATTTCAGACCTAGATGGTTGCTCACCTTTCTTGGAATCCTATATTCCTTTTGAGAATTTAATCTATGGAGCCTACTTGGGACAAAGCTATCATTTTGTTTTTCCTATCCCGAAAGATCTGGATACCGAGAATAAAATTAGCTTCACCTAAGTCTTTCATGTCAAACTGCTAGGTCAGCCATAATTTGATCGATGACAACGCCCCAATGTCATTGTCGATTAGCAGAATGTCATCTACATAAAGTAGTAAAAAAACCACCTTCCCATCCTTAATGAGTTTGTAAAAACATGATTCGTCCACATTTTATATGAACCCATAAGTCTTGATCACTTGATCAAATCTTATGTTCTAAGAACGAGAAGCCTACTTGAGTCCATAAATTGATTTTAGCAGCTTACAAACGTTACCCTCCTGACCCTTGACCTTGAACCCATCTGGTTGCTCCATGTAGATGAACTAATCAAGATAGCCATTTAGAAAGAACGTCTTAATATCTATCTACTAAATCTTGTAGTCAAGAGCGACAACTATAGACAAAAGACTACAAATAGATTTAAGCATGGCTATAGGCGATAAGGTTTTCTCGTAATCGATTCCTTCCTTTGCATGTATCCCTTAGCTACAAGACGAGCCTTATAGGTTTTGAGCTTTCCATCCATTCCGCTCTTCTTCTTGTAGATCCACTTACACTCTATAAGTTTTACCCCTTTGGGAGAATCTACAAGCTCCCAGACCTAATTAGTCTCCATAGACTTCATCTCTGTGTTCATGGCCTCTGTCTAGAGTTTCAAATCAACATCCTCTATAGCCTCATCGTAAGTGAAAGGATCCCTATCTTGTTCATCCAATTCAACTAAGAAGGCCTCACCATTGAACATATACCTCTCGGGTTTACACCCGATCCTCCCACTACGTCGAAGCCTCTTAGGTTGTTGTTCGGGTTCATTTGGTTTTTCTACACTGATTGGAACGGTTTCATTTGTAACCCCTAGAGTGATCGAATCACTCCTCAACTCCTCAAGCACCACTTTGCTTAAAGTTATTCATGTAACTATCCTCAAGGAAAGTTGTATTAGTTGAAACCACAATTTTATTTTCTTTTGGGTTATAAAAATAACCCCCTTTGGTCCCTTTTGGATATCCTACAAACACGCAAACTTTCAAATTTGCTTCCAACCTATTTGCATCCCTAAACAGGACATGAGCTGGACATCCCCATATGTGAATATGGTTTGAGGATGTCCTTTTCCCTATCCACAACTCATAAGGAGTTTTAGGAACTAATTTTGAAGGAACATTGTTCAAAAGATAATATGCGGTTTGTAGTGCATATCCCCAAAAGGACAAAGGCAACGATGAATAACTCATCATGGACCTGACCATGTCCAACAAAGTCCTATTTCTTCTCTCAGCCACTCCATTCTGCTGCAGAGTGCCTAGCACAATCAAATGGGATAAAATCTCATTCTCTAATAAGTGTTCCAAGAACTCATCAGAAATATATTCACCACCTCGATCGGATCGAAATGCCTTTATAGGTCTACCTAATTGCTTTTTGGCTTCAGCTCGAAACTCCCTAAAGTTGTCATAAGTTTCGCTTTTGTGGTGCATTAGGTACACATACCCATACCTTGAATAATCATCAATAAAAGTGACGAAGTACTCATACCTTCCTCGTGCCCTTATGTTCATAGGTCCACAAACATCACTATGCACAAGTTCTAGAACCCCTTCGCCCCTATTGCCTTTAGACCAAAATGGTCTTTTGGTCATTTTACCCTCCAAACAAGATTCACATTGTCGTAAAGATTCCACCTTCAAGTGACTTAAAGGTCCATCCCTTACCAACCTTTGAATCCTATTCAGGTTAATATGACCTAGTAGCAAATGCCAAAGATAAGTCTTATTAGAGTGAGAGTTTTAAGTCTTTTAGAGTTATTATCATTCATCTTAGCATTAAGCAGTAAGTCCATCTTAGGTTTGATAAAATATAGATTATTTTGCATCCATCTAGAATAGATAAAAGATTTGTTTATATGAATCACCACTTTATTATTAAAAGAAACCAAATAGGAGTCTTTAAATAAACAAGCTATAGAAATTAAATTCCTTTTAAATTTAGGAACATAAAAACAAGCTCGCAAAATTAAAATCCTATAATTATCAAAATGAAGATGGATGTCTCCCACTGCTTTACCTAAGACTAAGGATCTATCGCCCATCTGAAGCATGAAGTCTTCGCATACCAGGCTTCTCGTTTCTTTGAACCCCTACAAAGAAACACAAATATGATTAGTTGCTTTGAAATCTATGACCTAAATGTCACTAGATTCCTCAGCCAAATAAGTTTTTAAATACAAAAGATCACACCTGCCTTCTCGGGAAAGGAAGTCCTTGCAATTCTTCTTTACGTGCCCAACCTTCTCGCAAAAGAAGCACTTTATCTTCTTTGGGTTCTTTTTCTTCTTCTTCTTGTTCTTGCCATTTGCAGGAACAAAAGACTTCCTGTTCTTGGCCCGTTGCTCCTTTCCACTCCCAGGGTTATGTCACGCCCCGAAGTACCGGAGGTGACGTGGCTGGTTAATTATATTAAATAAATGAGAATTTAGTTAATGACGAGTTTAAGGGTTAAATTAAATACAAAAATGTGAGTGTTTCAAAACCATTTCGTAAAAAAAAAAGAATTCAAAATTATTAAACAGATGAAATTATTGAGGAAATCATTAAGCAGGAAATAAAATAATAAACATAATGAGTATAGGTCCCACTGACCCACAACTTATGCACACACATTGTACTGACAATATAATAATACAACCATAGTACAATCACAAAGAAAATTAAAATATTACATGCCTTGTTCAATTAATACAAATAACCTATTAGTCCTTCTACTGCTCTTAAGTTCTGTCCGATGAGTCCTCTCTGACCCTAAACGGAAATCCACCTAAAGGGGGAAAAGTTTAAAACAAATAAAATGTGAGCAAAAGGCTCAGTAGGATTATATTTTAAGAAACATTAAATTTTAAATACAAAATATCATTTTCTAGAAAAATTATTTAAAAGGAAACTAAGATAAATAAGTTTACACAAAACTACTCTTACCAAAAACAGTTTATTGGTCGACCATAAATATCATCATTTTCTTTTCCTAGGCAAACCATATGATATTACCACTGTAGTGGCCCAACTGGGTTTCAGGACCTACCCCCAAGGTCGATCTCTACACAACCCTGATCTCTGATATGAAATCATGCCCTTATATCCAATTCTATCATTATTCAAAATCCATTTACTAGATGTTTTCATTAACATTCATTATGAAGTTCATCATAGTCCACGGTTTATTAAAAATATAACTGATAAATATAATTTTCAATCAACCATTGAAAACATTTTGATAAAAATCCTTTTCAAGGCCAAATCATTTGAAACTAGGTTACCAAGGAAGGGGTAGAAGTCCTACCTCAATACTCGTGCTGGTGCCCCACATCGAAATCCCGATCTGCTATACGTAAGCTCCGTAAAACCACAAACGATCCTAAATATAAACTAGGTCGATCAGTATCTAGTTTAAGATATTCTATGTTACTAAACCATTTCATGATGTCCTAGTATTCCATTTATACCTTTAAAATCATTTTATAAAGCTAGGTTTTCAATCGGGGTTCAAAACAGTGAAAACGGATGAAAATCACAAAATTTTCCCTTATTCGATCGGCCTGCTGGTCTCCCTGGTTCGGCCGGCCGAACTGCACAATTTGGCCTGTCGGAGAACAGGTCCGGTCGGCCAAACATTTCCCAGGACCGGCCTGCCGGACGGATGAATCCGGCCGGTCGATCCTTTGAATCCGGCCTGCTGAATTGGAAAATTTTCAAAAATTTCAGGCACGGGTTTTAGGTTTCCCAAAACTCAAATCTACATTTTAACCTGTTTTTCTCAATTCTCAGAGATGGAAAACAATTATAAATAATATAGAAACAAGTTTAAAACACTTTTGAACTCATTTAAACAAAATTTAAACACAAAATTCTAAGAAGTCCAAAAATAGAGAAAAATGAGGAAAAATAAAAAATCTTGAATCAAATATATTTTTCTTCAAACAAAGCATAGATCCTAGTTGTTCTAAGTTCCTTTAACTCAAATCAAAGGTTTCCTAAGCTCAAACAAACTTAGATTTCAAAAATACATGAAAAATTAAAAATTTGAAAAAGTTTAGAAATTTCAAAACTAACCTCAAATCCAAGCTTCAATTCACGTTTTTGGTTGTTCAATCGAGCTCCCGAGCTTCCAATCTACCAAAACCCAAAGCTTGAGCTTGATTGGAGTTAAAATTTAAGGGGAAAATGAGAGAGAAGGAGAGAGAGCGAGAGAAAGAATCACGGGGAGAGAGAGAAAAAGAGAGAGAGAGTGAATCAAAGAGAGGGAGAAGAAAGAGAATAAATAGAGGAAAATAGTGGGCGGTTTTACTATACAAAAACTGTGTACCATCCATGGTTTTATAAAACGGGATACATTTGACATTTGACAAATTGTTTTGTTTTAAAACTCAAAACAACATTTTAAAACGATAAGAAATCATTAGAAATCACCAAAATAGGTGAAATAACTTTAAACTCAAAATTTCACCAAATGGTCAAATTAAGTTTAAAATATTCATTATAACACACTAATTCACCATTTTACATCTTGACAATATTAAATTAATTTCGGGACGTTACAACTCTCTACCCCTAAAAGAAATTTACAATTCAATTCAGAAACAAAACAAATGCGGATACAACTCTCGCATGCTCGACTCTAGTTCCCAAGTGGCTTCATCAACCTCGTGATGCTGCCACACGACCTTAACTAGTGGTATATCATGATGATGCAAGCTAATCACTTTCTGATTGATAATCTAAATCGGCACTTCCTCGTACGTTGTATCTTCCTGAACCTATACGTCATGAAATGAAACTATCTTACCCTACTCAGGCGGACACTTCCTAAGCATCGATACATGAAATACATCATGAACATCAGAAAGTTGAGGCAGAAGGTCGAGCCGATAAGCAACCACGCCAACATGCTGAGTGATCACGAATGGTCCAACATATCTCGGTGCAAGCTTTCCACTCACTCTAAACCGTATAATACCTTTACAAGGTGATACTTTCAAGAGAGCAAAATCTCCTACCGCAAATTTCAAAGGTCGACGTCTCCTATCCGCATAACTCTTCTGTCGACTCTGAGCTACTCTCAATCGATCTTGAATTACGGTGACTTTCTTGTTACTATCACGAATCTTATCCGGCCCAAGAATAATCTTGTCTTCCAGCTCTGCCCAACACACAGGTGACCTACACGGCCGCCTATATAATGCCTCAAACGGTGCCATACCAATACCTGCTTGATAGCTGTTGTTGTACACAAATTCTGCCAGATGCAAATATTTCTTTCAATTCCCGCCGAAGTCTAACGCATAAGCACACAACATGTCCTCGAGAATCTGAATAACCCACTCAGACTGTCAATTGGTCTGAGGATGAAACGCCGTACTGAAATTCAAATCTATGCCTAAAGCCTCCTGAAAGCTCCTCCAGTACTTAGCATTAAACCTGGTGTCTTGATCAGATGTGATGGACAAAGGAACTCCATGCAATCTCACTATATTCTGCAGATACAACTCTCCAAGAACTTTCCTCGAACACGTCGACCTGAAAGGGATGAAATGCACCGATTTCGTCAACTTGTCGATCACGACCCAAACTGTATCATGCCGCTGCTCCGTCCTCGGCAAACCTATGAGAAAATCCATCGTCACATGCTCCCATTTCCACCCTAGAATAGGAAGCTGTTGAAGCTAACTTGCTGGCTTTTGATGCTCGGCTTTCACCTGAAGACACATCGTACACCTGGCCACGTACTCTCAAACATCTTTCTTCATGCCTCTCTACCAGTATTGCCTCTTCAAATCATGATACATCTTCATGCTTCTCGGATGAATGGCGAACTGAGACCTATGAGCATCGTCCGTAACTGCCTTCATCACTTCTACGATTGCTGGAATTGCGAGACGCTCCTGAAAATACAACGATCCATCTGTATGCACTTTCCATTCTTAAAATTGCTCCCCGTTATGAATCCGTGTCCAAATCCCATGAAGATGCTGGTCCTGCCACTGATTTTGTTTCACCATCTGAACAAGAGCTAAGGACGCCTCCATGTGGTACATCGAACTCGATCATAATCTTTGTAATACTACAGCCCGTAATCGCTCACTATTGCATTCCTATTCCAATCCTCAAAAGCCAAACAGGCAAGAATCCCTGAAGATTTTCTACTAAGCGCATCTGCGACCACATTAGCTTTCCCAGGGATGATACTGCAGCACAAAATCATAATCCTCCATATACTTAATCCATCTCCGCTGCCTTAAGTTAAGATCTCTCTAAGTGAACAAATACCTTAAACTCTTATGATAGGAGAAAACCTAAAATGTCGCCCCATACAAATAACATCTCCAGATCTTTAGTGCGTGAATCACCGCTGTGAGCTCCAAGTCATGAGTAGGATAATTTCGCTCGTGAGGTCGTAGCTGTCTCGATCCATACGCCACCACACGTCCATGCTGCATCAACATGCATCCAAGTCCGCATCCTGAAGCATCTGTGTAGACCTCATACGGCTTGTCACTGTTAGGAATAACCAATACTAGAGCTGAAGTCAACCGATTCTTCAATTCCTGAAAAGCGAGTTCACATTCTTCATCCCACTCAAACCTGATATTTTTCCTGATCAATCTTGTCAATGACACTGCGATCTTCGAGAAATTCTTTACAAATTTCCTATAATATCCTACATGACCCAAGAAGCTACAGATTTTTGCTACATTCCTTGGTCGTTCCCATTCCACTATGGCTTCAATCTTGGATGGATCCACAGAAATACCATGCTCAGAGATAACATGACCTAAAAACTTGACCTCTGTCAACCAAAACTCGCACTTTTCTTTCTTGGCATACAACTGGTGCTCCCGTAGAGTCTGAAGCATGATCCTAAGATACTGCTCATGCTCCTCTCAAGTCTTAGAATACACAAGAATATCATCGATGAACACGATCACAAACTGATCCGGATAAGGCCTGAATACCCTATTCATCAAATCCATGAAAGCTGTCGGTGCATTTGTCAATCCAAACGGCATTACCAGAAACTCAAAATGTCCATACCGGGTCATGAAACCTGTCTTGGGAACATTTTCCTCCTTAATCCTGAGCCGATGGTACCACGAATGCAAATCTATCTTTGAGAAGTACTACGAACCTCCCAACTGATCAAACAACTCATCGATCCTGGGCAAAGGATACTTATTCTTCACTGTGACATGATTCAGCTGCCAAAAATCTATACACAACCTGAGAGTCCCATCATATTTCTTAGCAAACAAAACCGGTGCTCCCAACGGTGACGTACTATTTTAAATATATTCCTTATCAACAAGCTCCTTAAGTTGCTTTCTCAATTCTTTCATTTCTGCCGGCGCCATTCGATAAGGTGCTACTAAAATCGATGCTGTACCCAGGAATAACTCAATACCAAACTCGATCTCCCAATGCGGTGGTAATCCTGGCAACTCGTCGGGGAAGACATCCTCATACTCATCAACCACCGATACCACTACATTTCTTTTCAAAGCATAGGGCTCACCTTCTAGACTTGCAAGAAAAGCATGGCAAACCAGATTCCTTCGCCCTCCAAGACATGACTTCATGAGATGCTCACTAATAGACCTATCACCATCACCCTGGTAGGTGATCATCGTCCCCCTATTAGACACTAGGGTTACTTTCCTAAGCTGGTAGTCTATAACTGCATTGTACCTGGACAACCAGTCCATCCCTAAGATTACATCATAGGAACTCATGGGGAGTACAATCAACTCACTCTTCAAAATCTCATCCCCAATCTTTATTTTATAGGCTTTACATATACAATTTACACACACCTGCCCCAAGGGAGAAGCCATAACTAGGGGTTCATTGAACTCTTCTATTTCTAGTCCCAAGACATGTACAAAAGAACTTGAAATGAGAGAATGAGTGGCACCTGTATCCAATAAAATGTGAGCTAAGGATTGGGAAACCAAGATCATACCATCGACAACCGCATTACTGGCCTGGACATCCGAACCTCCTATTCCCATTGCATGAACCTACACTGGAGCCTTTCCTTTTCCTCTGCCGACATTGCTAGGTCATGGATTATTTGGCCGATATTGCTATGACGGAGACAACTACACACTAGCTACACTCGGCTCTCGATACTGAGGGACGTTACGCTGGAAATGCTGCGGCTGCTGTCCTTATGCTGGGTATGACAATTGCTGAGGAGAGAACTTGAGGAAACTACAACTGCAGAAATTGCTGAGGCGGAGGTAGGGTTTAAGGTTGAGGCTGACGACTGGCACCTTCTCCGGTTTGAGATCCAAGTCGGGCACTCCTGATCGGGCAATTCCTCTTGATATGTCCAGGCTGCTGGCAATAATGACAATGAAAGCTGTAGGGGTTACTGCGCCTACTGCCTGATGAACTGCTGCTACCACTGTTCGCGCCACCTACTTGTTCTTACCCGAAGTCGGACGACTACTGGTGCTCTTTCTATCACTCCTCTATGGTCCTCTTGACACTTTTGCTCGATCCTTACAATACAACGCATAATCACTTTCCACAGATATTGCTGACGACATAAGCTTTCCAAAACTCCTGAGTCGCAGAGCAACCACCTGTTGTCAAATAGGAGCCTTAAGTCCTTCCTGAAACTTTATACATTTTTCACGCTCTGATGTCACTGTCGATGGAGCAAACCTGGCCAACTCATTAAACCTTGCCTCATACTCATGAACAGACAAGTCACCCTGTTGCAACCTATAGAACTCAGCCACCTTCTGGTCCCTATACCTCTGCGAAAAATATTGGTCATAGAACAGCTCCTCGAATCTGTCCCAACTAATGTTACCATTGTGTTCCAAACACTTAGCTTCTTTCCACCAAGTATTAGCGCCACCCTCAAACTTATATGTAACAAATTCCACACGATACTCATCTAGCACACCAAGGGTATCCAAATGCTCGACGATCGAGTCTAGCCAATATTCTGCCAATTGCAGGTCCCCATTTCCATCAAAAGTCAGTATAGACGCATGCTGAAATTCCTTAAAATATGCATGCTGACGACTAGCATCAGAATCCTTCGGTCTAGCCCTAGCTGCCATCTGTCGAAATGCAGCAAACATAGACCTTATCATACCCTTATCATTTCCAAACTCGACGTCAGCTGTCGAACGATGTCTAGGTGCCATTCTCTCACTTATGAAAACAAAATTTGGGCTGTCAGTGGTATTTCGTTGTCATACTTATGTGCACAATTCCCAAGGTTTATAACCTTGGGCTCTGATACCATTCTGTCATGCCCCAAAGTATGGGAGATGACGTGGCTGGTTAATCATATTAAATAAATGAGAATTTAGTTAAGGACAAGAGTTTAAGGGTCAAATTAAATACAAAAATGTGAGTGTTTCAAAACCATTTCGTAAAAAAAAAAATTCATAATTATTAAATAGATGAAATTATTGAGGAAATCATTAAGCAGGAAATAAAATAATAAACATAACGAGTATGGGTCCCACTGACCCACAACTTATGCACACACATTGTACTAACAATATAATAATACAACCATAGTCCAATCACAAAGAAAATTAAATATTACATGCCTTGTTCAATTAATACAAATAACCTATTAGTCTTTCTACTGCTCCTAAGTTCTGTCCGATGAGTCCTCTCTGACCCTAAACGAAAATCCACCTAGAGGAGGAAAAGTTTAAAACAAATAAAATGTGAGCGAAAGGCTCAGTAGGACTATATTTTAAGAAACATTAAATTTTAAATACAAAATATCATTTTCTAGAAAAATTATTTAAAAGGAAACTAAGATAAATAAGTTTGTACAAAACTACTCTTACCAAAAATAGTTTATTGGCCGACTAGAAATATCATCATTTTCTTTTCCTAGGCAAACCATATGAATATTACCACCGTAGTGGCCCAGCTGGGTTTCGGGACCTGCCCCCAAGGTCGATCGTTACACAACCCGATATCTGATATGGAATCATGCCCTTATATCCAATTCTATCATTATTCAAAATCCATTTACCAGATGGTTTCATTAACATTCATTATGAAGTTCATCATAGTCCACGGTTTATTAAAAATATAACCGATAAATATAATTTTCAATCAACCATTGAAAACATTTTGATAAAAATCCTTTTCAAGGCCAAATCATTTGAAACTAGGTTACCAAGGAAGGGGTAGAAGTCCTACCTCAATACTCGTGCTGGTGCCCCACACTGAAATCCTGATCCGCTATATGTTAGCTCCGCGAAACCACGAACGATCCTAAATACAAACTAGGTCGATTAGTATCTAGTTTAAGATATTCTATGTTACTAAACCATTTTATGATGTCCTAGTGTGCCATTTGTACCTTTAAAATCATTTTATAAGGCTGGGTTTTCAATCGGGGTTCAAAATAGTGAAAACAGATGAAAATCACAAAATTTTCCCTTGTTCGGTCGGCCTGTCGATTTCCCTAGTTCGGCCTGCCGAACTGCACAATTTGGCCTACCGGAGAACAGGTCCAGTCGGTCAAACATTTCCCAGAACCGGCCTACCGGACGAATGAATCCAGCCTATCGATGCTTTGAATCCGGCCTGCCAAACTAGAAAATTTTTAGAAATTTCAGGCATGGGTTTTGGGTTTTCCAAAACTCAAATCTCCATTTTAACTTGTTTTTCTCAATTCTCAGACATTGGAAAACAATCATAAATAATAGAGAAACAAGTTTAAAACACTTTTGAACTCATTTAAACAAGATTTAAACACAAAATTCCAAGAAGTCTGAAATAGAGAAACATGAGGAAAAATGAAAAATCTTGAATTGAATCCGTTTTTCTTCAAACAAAGCATAGATCCTAGCTATTCTAAGTTCCTTTAACTCAAATCAAAGGTTTTCTAAGCTCAAACAAACTTAGATTTCAAAAATGCATGAAAAATTGAGAATTTGAAAAAGTTTAGAAATTTCAAAACTAACCTCAAATCCAAGCTTCAATTCACATTTTTGGTTGTTCAATCGAGCTCCTGAGCCTCCAATCCACCAAAACCCGAAGCTTGAGCTTGATTGGAGTTAAAATTTGAGGAAAAAATGAGAGAAAAGGAGAGAGACCGAGAGAGAGCGAGAGAGAGACTCATAGGGAGAGAGAGAAAAAGAGAGATAGACTGAATCAAAGAGAGGGAGAGGAAAGAGAATAAATAGAGGAAAATAGTGGGCGGTTTTACTATGCAAAAACTGTGTACCATCCACGGTTTTGTAAAACGGGATACATTTGACATTTGACAAATTGTTTTGTTTTAAAACTCAAAACAACATTTTAAAACAATAAGAAATCATTAGAAATCACCAAAATAGGAGAAATAACTTTAAACTCAAAATTTCACTAAATGGTCAAATTAAGTTTAAAATATTCATTATGGCACGCTAATTCACCATTTTACATCCTGACAACATTAAATTAATTTCGGGGTGTTACAGGTTAGGATTGGAACCAAAGGCAGCCGCCAAGTTAGCCTTACCACCAACAGGAGTCCCCTTGATCAGCAATTCAAACCCTGTAATTGTTTCATCAACTCTGTCAAGGTCATATCCCACCTATTTTTCAAATTAAATGTAGCTCTAAATGGATGAATTCCTTAAATAGAGTCTCAAAGACTATAGTCATCTAAGTTTTAGCATTTATGTCAGCTCTAATGGTTTGAGCCTTAGCAAGGTAACCCATGACTAACATCATATGCTCCTTTACAAACATCCCCATTTTCTGCTTATAGTTCAAGAGTTTTCGAAGCGTCCCTTGTCGCTTCGTTAAGGCCTAACCTCCAAAGATGTCTTCCAAATTATCCAAGATTTGCCTTGTAGTCTTATAATCCTCGTGTTAAGCCTGCAGCATGTTATTCATGCTAGCCATAACATAGCAACGGGCCTGATCAGTGGAATCTTTCTAGTGATCATATGCTTGGATTTGCTCATTAGTGGAGTCTCTTATAGGCTAGGGAGTACAAAAAATTGTTAGCACAAATTTTAGTTTCTCAAAGGAAAGGACGATGTTTAGGTTCCATTTCTAATCTTTATAATTCTCTCCAGTTAATTGGTTTTTGTCAAGTATCAATGATAAAGCATTTTTAGACATTTTTAATCTACAATAAAGAATTATATACCAAACATAAGAAAACATACAATAATAGTTTAGTGAGATAATACAATCACATAAAATATACAAATGTGTTTATGTGTCAAAACCTTAAAAATATCGCAACCTTATAACGATAATTTCCAACTCATAATTCAACAAGCCACCTAGGGGAGACTTGCCAAATTTAATTAGGAACACGGATCCCCTCTTGATTAATATATGCCATCCAGGACACATATGATCTAGCATATATTAATAATCATTTCTTTGGCCATCAATTTTATTAACAGAGCTCTGAGGGAAGGTTAATAATAAAATTAACATGAGTGTACAACCATCATTTCAATATTTTATCCATGATTTATAATCACCACCCAAGGGTGTACAACCATAAATCATGCTAAAATACCTTATCCTCTCAGAGATCTAACCCAGTACATGATGAAGCCCCTTCCTAGGGGTCGGAACCACCATGTGCTACTTATGGACCAATGATGCAGGCCGTAGATCCTCTCTTCGAAAACCTTCTCCCACTCAATCTTTTGATATCAAGGTTTTATTTTACAAACATGCATGAACAATTTTTAATGAGCGGCACTCCTTATTCTATTTGACATGTTATCAATATACATGGCAAATCATATTATAATGTAGACAAGCAAAGCAATCATGCAAAGCCACAAGCAAAATAATAATAAATAACTATAATATTATAGTTCCACCCTAGAGAAAAGAAAATAAAGATTACAAGAGATAAATCGAAACATATTATTGATTCTTCATCTTTGAATCTTCAAATTGTATCCTTCTTCATGTAACTTTCATCTTCAAGTCTTCAACATTGCATAGATCAAAAACTCCATATTTTCAGTCATATCTAAATTTAATGTTTCTCAGAATTGTTCCAAAAATAAAATCAAAACTACACAGAAAAATGCACCATTTCTTGAAAAATTTATAGCTTTCTGCCGACATGTCGATCTGTGTAATCGGCCTGCCAGTCATGACACTCCAGCCTACCGAACCTTACAGTTTGACCTGCCGGTCATGACTGATTGGCATGCTGAAATTAAAAGTTTGGCCTGTCACTAGAACCATCAAAATTCTGCCCCATGGATAGCTTGCCGATCCTAAAGGTTTGGCCCATTGGTCTGCGACCATTGGCCTATTGAATTTGAAGGCTCGGCATGCCAACTGAGCAAAAATCACATTTTTTAGAAAATATAGCTTTTAATGCAATTTATCAATTTTATTTTCAACCAATTCAAAAGCACAAAATTAGAGACTCAAGAAATACCTATGGAACGTTGTCATTCATTTTCTAGATCTACCTTCTTCGAGTGATTACTTAATTACAAAATTCTTATAAATTTAAAATTAAATAATAATTCCTAGACAGAGATGATAGTCTGCCATCTCATTACATGAAAAACTTAGATACACATTCTAACCTCTAAGGAACCATAACAGGCATTAATTAATTAATTAATTTTTAAATAATAATTTAATCAACCATAATTAATTAATAAGCATTCAGCATATATTCCATGACAACATATAAATATATAGAAAACCTAGAGTGTCAACTCTCTAAAAAATTAAATTCAAATATAGAAGAGATCAATGTCACATAATTTATTCAATAGCATGATCACAAACTTGCAAATTTATGTAAAAACTATGGCTCTGATACCAATTGTTAGAAAAGTAATACGCAGTGAAATTTTAAAATTTTTTTATGCTAGAGTATTTTTCAAAACACAATTTTGATATACTATATGCATAAATTAATTAGATCTTACTAACCTTGTTTACTGCAAAAGCTCCTGTAATCGATGAAGAGAAAGGACGTTGTAGAAACCAAGTGACTCTCCTTCCAACCAATTGACAAATACCCAAAGCTACAGTTTGTGATTTGTGAACAATAGCTTTCTAGAGAGTTGTAGAGTACTCACTCTAGATTTCTCAACTGATCTAAATAACAATGAGTCTCACTCCACTTTTAATAAAGGTTGTGCCTAAGGGTCAGTCCTTACAAGGTAAGGCCTCAAAAATTCAAATCAGAATCAATATCTGATAAGATTCGCGTCTAAAAATGCATGACCAAAAATTGTTCGGTCAACAGGCCGAACTTGCAGATCGGCTTGCCGAACTTACTATATCCGTAGGTTGAACCTGAACACCAGCCTACCAAACTTGCAATTTTTGATCCCTACGAATCTTTATTTCCCACCCAAGATTCTTGGGATAGAGCCTCAATTTTAAATAATCATTCAGAGAAGATCGATCTAGAAGACAGATTCAGAAGATGGATGATAGTGTTCCCCAAGTATTTCCTGAGTCTCTAAAATTTTTGTTTTTGAATTGTTGAAAATAAAATTTAAAAACTACATAAAACTACATTTTCTAGAAAAACATGATTTCTACTCAATCGGCATGCCAAACCCTCGAGTTCGGGAGGCCAATGGTCGTAGATCAGTAGGACAGACTTTAGGTTTGGTAGCCCATTAGCGAGGCAAAACTCTAGTGGCTTTAGCGACAGGCTGAACTTTTTAGTTTGTTATGTTGATCTGTCATGACCGATAGGCCGACCTAAAATGATCGGCCCAAAAGGTTATAACCAATAGACCGATCACACAAATCAACATGCTGCTAGAGAGCTGCAAATTTTTCAAAAAAGGTACATTTTTTGTTGTAATTTTGATTTTATTTTTGGGACAATTCTAAGAAACGTTATATTTGGATATGACCAGAAATATGGAGTTTTTGATTTATCTAGAATTGAAGACTTGAAGATGGAAGTTACTTGAAGAAGGATACAATTTGAAGATTCAAGGATGAAGAATCAATAATATGTTTCTATTTATCTCTTGTAATCATTATTTTCTATTCTCTAGGGTGGAACCATAACATTACGGTTATTTATTATTATTTTGCTTATGGCTTTGTATGATTGTTTTGCTTGTCTGCATTATAACATAATTTGCTATGTATATTAATAACATGTCATCTAGAATAGGAAATGCCGCTCATTAAAAATTGTTCATGCATATTTATAAAATAAAACCTTGATTTCAAAAGATTGAGCAGGAGAAGGTTTTCAAAGAGAGCACCTACAGCCTCCATTGTTGGTCCATTGGTAGTATATGGTGGTTCCGACCCTTAGGAAGGGACTTCATCATGTACTTGGTTGGATTTTCGAGAGGATAAAGTATTTTAGCATGATTTATGGTTGCAGACCCCTAGGTATTGATTATAAATCATGAATAAAATATCAAAATGATGGTTATATGCTCATGTTAATTTTATTATTAGCTTTCTCTAGGAGCTCTGTTAATAAAATTAATGGCCAAAGAAACGATTATTAATATATGCTGGATCATATGAGTCCTAGATGGCATATATTAATCAAAAGGGGATCTGTGTACCTTATTGAATTTGGCAAGACTCCCCTAGGGGCTTGTTGAATTTTGAGTTGGGAATTATCGTTGTAAGGTTGTGATATTTTCAAGGTTTTGACACATAAACACACTTGTATGTTTACATGATTGTGTTATCTGACTAAATTATTATGGTATGTTTGCTTATTTTGGTATATGATTCTTTATTGTAGATGTCTAAAAATGCTTTATCATCGATACTTGACAAAAACCAAATAATTGGAGAGAATTATAATAATTGAAAATGAAACCCGAACATCGTCCTATCCTTTGAGAAACTAAAATTTGTGTTGACAACTCCATGTCCTCCCGATCCTACGAGAGATTCCACTAATGAGCAAATCTAAGCGGACGATCACTAGAAAGATGCTAATGATTAGGCCAGCTGCTATGTTATGGCCAGCATGAATAACATGTTGCAAGCTCAACATGAGGATTATGAGACTACTAGGCAGATCTTGCATAATCTGGAAGACATGTTTCGAGGCCAGGCCTTAACAAAACGGCAAGGGGCACTTCGGAAACTCTTGAACTACAAACAGAGATCGGGAAAGTCTGTAAAAGAGCATTTGATGTTAGTCATAGGTTACCTTGCTGAGGCTCAGACCAATGGAGCTAACATTGATGCTGAAACTCAGATGACTATGGTCTTTGATACTCTGTCCAAGGAATTCATTCCATTTAGAGCTACATTTAATTTGAGCAATAGGTAGAATATGGCCTTGATGGAGTTGATGAAACAGTTATAGGAGTTCAAACTGCTAATTAGGGAGTCTCCTACTAATGGCAAGGCAAACTTGGCAATTGCCTTTGGTTCCAATCCTAACCTAGGAATGTAAAGAAGCAATGGGCCAAGAATGGGAAATATTCTATTCTTGTAAACGCCAAGAACAAGAAGAAGAATAAGAAGAACCCGAAGAAGCTAAAGTGCTTCTTTTGCAAGAAGGTCAGGTACATAAAGAAGAATTGTAAAGACTTCCTTTCCCTAGGAGGTAGGTGTGATCTTCTGTATTTAGAAACTTATTTGGTTGAGGAATCCAGTGACATTTGGGTCATAGATTACGGAGCAAATAATCATATTTGTGTTTCTCTACAGAGCTTCAAAGAAACGAGAAGTCTGCTTCATGAAGACTTTATGCTTTGGATGGGCGATGGATTCTTGGTCTTAGCTGAAGCAGTGGGAGACTTCTTTATTTTGATAATTATAGGATTTTAATTTTATGAGGTTATTTTTTTGTTCCTAAATTTAAAAGGAATTTAATTTCTATAGCTTGTTTATTTAAAGACTCCTATTTGGTTTCTTTTAAAAATAAAGTGGTGATTCATAAAAACAAATCTTTTATCTGTTCTAGATAGATGCAAAATAATATATATTTACCAAACCTAAGATGGACTTACTACTTAAAACTGAGATTAATGATAATAACTCTAAAAAACCTAAAACTTCTCACTCTAATAAGACTTATCTTTGGCATTTGTGACTAGGTCATATTAACCTAAATAGGATTCAAAGGTTGGTAAAGGATGGACTTTTAAGTCACTTAAAGGTGGAATCTATACCACAATGTGAATCATGTTTGGACGGTAAAATGACCAAAAGACCATTTGGGTCTAAAGGCAATAGGGCTGAAGGGGTTCTAGAACTTGTGCATAGTGAAGTTTGCTAGATCGATGAACATCTAGGCACGAGGAAGGTACGAGTACTTTGTCACTTTTATTGACAATTACCTAAGGTATCGGTATGTGTACCTGATGCACCATAAAATCGAAACTTATGACAAGTTTAGGGAGTTTCAGGCCAAAGTGGAAAAGCAATTAGGTAAACCCATAAAAACACTTTGATCCGATCGAGGTGGTGAATACCATTCTAATGAGTTCTTAAGACACTTATTAGAGAATGGGATTTTATCCCATTTGACTACACTAGGCACTCCATAGCAAAATGGCGTAGCAGAAAGAAGGAATAGACTTTATTGGACATGGTCAAGTCCATGATGAGTTATTCATCATTACCTTTGTCCTTTTGAGAATATGCACTACAAAACCGCATGTTATCTTTCAAACAATGTGCCTTCAAAATTGGTTCTTAAAACTTCTCATGATTTGTGGATGGGGAAGAGGACTTCGTTAAACCATATTTGCATATGGGGATGTCCGGCTCATGTCTTGTATAGGGATGCGAAGAAGTTGGAAGCATGTTTAGAATTTTACATGTCTGTAGGAGATCCAAAAGGGATTAAAGAGGGTTATTTCTATAAACCAAAAGGAAAATAAAGTCATGGTTTCAACTAATGTAACTTTTGTTGAGGAGATTGACATGGACGAATTTAAAAACGAAAGTGGTACTCGAGGAGTTGAGGAGTGATTCGATCACTCTGAGGTTTTGAATGAAACCATTCCAATTAGTGTAAAAAACCAAACGAACCTAAACAACAACCTAAGGGGCTTTAGCATAGTGGGAGGATCAGGTGTCAACCTGAGAGGTATAGGTTCAATAGTGAGGCCAACTTGGCTGAATCGGATAAACATAATAGGGATCCTTACACTTATGCAAAGGCTATGGAGGATGTTGATTCGAGACTCTAGACAAAGGACATGAACACAAAGATGAAGTCTATGGAGACTAATTGGGTTTGGGAGCTTGTGAATCTTCCTGAAGGGGTTAAACCCATAGGGTGTAAGTGGATCTACAAGCGAAAGAGAGGAGTAGATGGAAAGGTCAAAACCTTTAAAGCTAGACTGGTAGCTAAGGGATACACGCAAAAGGAAGGAATCGATTATGAGGGAACCTTTTCACCTATAGTCATGCTTAAATCCATTCACATTCTCTTGTCCATAACTACCGTTCTCGACTACAAGATTTGGCAGATGGATGTCAAGATGGTCTTTCTAAATGGCTATCTTGATGAGTCCATCAATATGGAACAATCAGACAGGTTCAAGGCCAAGGGTCAAGAAGGTAAGGTTTATAAGCTACTAAAGTCAATATATGGACTTAAGCAAGCTTCCCGTTCTTGGACCATAAGATTTGATTAAGTGATCAAGACTTATAGGTTCGCACAAAATGTGGACGAACCATGTGTTTACAAACACGTCAAGGATGGGAAGGTGGTTTTTCTACTACTCTATGTAGATGATATTCTGCTAATTGGCAATGACGTTGGGGCATTGTCATCGGTCAAATTATGGTTGACCAAGTAGTTTGACATGAAGGACTTAGGTAAGGCTAATTTTGTTCTCGGTATCTAGATTTTTCGAGATAGGAAGAACAAAATGATAGCTTTGTCCTAGGCCGGCTACATAGATAAATTCTCATGAGGCAATATAGGATTCCAAGAAAGGTTGGCATTCTAGGTCTGCAATTACTCTTTCTAAGAAAACTCTCCAAAGTCTAATGAAGAAAAAGAATACATGAAGAAGTGCCTTATGCTTTGGTAGTGGTAGTCTCATGTATGCCATGCTTTGCATGCGACCAGATATTTGTTATGCGGTCGAGATTGTAAGTCGATATTAGGCAGATCTGGGACCGAACCATTGGCTTGTTGTCAAGCATATTTTCAAGTACTTGAGAAGGACTCCAAGGTATATGCTTGTGTATTCAGGTGATGATTTAACTCCTCTAGGATACACTAACTCGAATTTCCAATCTTGTCTGGATTCGAGGAGATCGACTGCTAGTTTTGTGTTTACTCTAGCGGGGGTGCCATCAGTTGGAGGAGTGTGAAGCAAGATTGCACTTTAGAATCAATGATGGAGGCCGAGTATATGGCAGCTAGTGATGCTTTGAAAGAAGCAGTGTGACTCTACAAGTTCCTTAGGGATCTTGAGCTAGTTCTGTTGGAAAAATAGTATGTAGTAGAATTTTAAAAATTTTACATCAGAGTAATTTTCAAAACACAAGTTTGACATGCTATATGCATAAATTAACCAGATCTTACTAACCTTTGATTGCTGAAGAACCCTCGCAGAAACATGAAGAGAAGTAACATTCCAGAAGAGCCTCAACCAACTAGTCTTCTTTTCTATTCTCTATCCACAACCGGAGTGAGTGTGGGCTCACACGTACAACTCTTCCACTAGGTGACTCTCCTTCCAACCAATCGAGAGAACCCAGAGAAGTGCTCGTGATTTGTGAACAAAAGCTCTCAGGAAGTTTTCAGATTCTCATCAATAGAGTACCACTCTTAATCTGTTAATTGATCTAAGTAACTCTTAAGACTTACTCCCTATTTATAGAGGTTGGGTCCAAGGTCAATCCTTATCAGATTAGGTCTTAAAAATTCAAACCAGAATCAAAATCTGATCAATATCTGATGGCACCGCCGCCCAGAGTAAACACAAAACCTGAAGTCAATTTCCTAGAATCCAAACAGGATTGAAAATCCAAGTCAGTATATCTTAGAGGAGTCAAGTCCTCACCCGAATATACAAGCATATACCCTCTAGTCCTTCTCAGGTACTTGAAAATATGCTTTACCGTAACCCAATGGTTTGGTCCTGGATCCGCTTGAAATCGACTTACAATCCCAACCGCATAACTAATATCCGGTCGTGTGCAAAGCATGACATACATGAGACTACCCACTGCCGAAGCATAAGACACCTTCTTCATGTATTCTCTTTCTTCATAAGACTTTGAAGGGTCTTTCTTAGAAAGAGTAATTCCAGACCTAGATGGTTGACCACCTTTCTTGGAATCCTGCATTGCAAACCTCCTGAGAATTTTATCTATGTAGCCGACCTAGGACAAAGCTATCATTTTGTTCTTCCTATCCCGAAAGATCTAGATACCAAGAACAAAATTAGCCTCACTCAAGTCCTTCATGTCAAACTGCTTGGTCAACAATAATTTGACTAATGACAATATACCAATGTCATTGCCAATTAGCAAAATGTCATCCACATAGAGCAGTAGAAAAACCACATTCCCATCCTTAATGTGTTTATAAACACATGGTTCATCCACATTTTGTGAGAACCCATAAGTCTTGATCACTTGATCAAATCTTATGTTCCAAGAACGAGAAGCCTGCTTAAGTCCATAAATTGACTTTAGCAACTTACAAACCTTACCCTCTTGACCCATGACCTTGAACCCGTCTAGTTGTTCCATATAAATGGACTCATCAAGATAGCCATTTAGAAAAGCTGTCTTGACATCCATCTGTCAAATCTCGTAGTTGAGAGCAGCAGCTATGGACAAGAGAATCCGGATGGACTTAAGCATGGCTACAGGTGAAAAGGGTTCCTTATAATCAATTCCTTCCTTTTGCATATAACCCTTAGCTACCAATCTAGCCTTAAAGGTTTCAACCTTTCCATCCACTCCTCTTTTCCTCTTGTAGATCCATTTACACCGTATGGGTTTTACCCCTTCGGGAAGATCCACAAGCTCCTAGACCTGATTGGTCTCCATAGACTTCATCTCAATGTTCATGGCCTCTGTCCAGAGTTTCGAATCAACATCCTCCATAGCTTTTACGTAAGTATAAGGATCCCTATCATATTCATCTGGTTCAGCCAAAAAGACTTCCCCATTGAACATATACCTCTCAGGTTGACGCCCGATCCTCCCACTATGCCGAAGCCCCTGAGGTTGTTGTTCAGGTTTGTTTGGTTTTTCTACACTAATCGGAATGGTTTCATTCGAAACCTTCGGAGTGATCGGATCACTCCTTAATTCCTCAAGCACCATTTTGCTTCGAGGTTGAACGTCGTCCATGTAACATTCCTCCAAATCCTTAAAATTTAGGTAAAAACTTCCCTCCTCTGATCTATAATGAGGCTTATATAGCCTAGGTTTAATATACTGTGAAAAATAGTGATTTTTGGTGCAAAATGCCTTTAAAATGTGTTGGTGCTGTGGCTCGTGCAAATTTCGATGCGACCACACAAGGGCGAATACCAACAGCAATGGGCAGCCGCGTGGGGCATGCAACTAGGGGCTCTGGCATGCAGCAGCCTCAACTTAGTCATGGGTGAAAATATCAATACCGACGAAAATATTGTTACTTAAATTTTATAGAAATATTGAGGGAAATATTGATATCAATAGAAATTAGTGTAAAATGTGGAAAGTCACCTTAAACCACTTTATTTTTAAATAAAACTTTAAGAAACTCTAAAATTGTTAATTATGCATAGTTTAGATGAATTTTTCAACCAAATTACTAAGTATGTAACAAATATAAATAGTAAAAAGTAATCATAATATGAAAAATAATAATTGTACAATCTAAAATTGAGCAAATTAGTTAAAAGTCAACTAATACAAGTACTTTATATTTATAGTTTCATACAAGATAAGAACATATCAATATGAAAACAAGCTTCTAGAAGGCTCAAAGGTGTTTGGAGTACCTTCTTGGTTCAAATAATATTGATATAAAAACATAGAATTTGAATAGATGCAGAAAAATTAGAGGACCTTCCGTGATTACCAGTGACTCTAACATTAGAGTTGATATTTTAAATCACATTTCTCAATGCACAAAATAAATTAAAAATTGAATTTATAGTATTGAAAAATAAATTTATGAAAGACTATGTTAAAAAATTGAATAAAAATAACTTGAATTTTATATTTCAAAATATTTTAAAAAATTACATATAAATTTTGAATATTTTGCCCATTTTTTTATTGATATTTCCATAAAAATTTTTATAAAATTTCTAGATATGTTATTATTTTACACTACATTTTCTATGGAAGTAGATATTTCTGTCAAAATATAGATATCCACATGAATTTCTAGATATTATGCAGAAAGGATATGACACTTCTTTTCCATATTGGTACTTCGAAAATACGAAAATATCAACACAAATATTGGGGGCAATGTCGAGGATTAAAAAATCATTTCCATTGATATGTCCACTAATACTTTCGTATTTTCAAAGTGCCGACATGGAAACAAATGGGTCGTATCCTTTCTGCGTAATATCCAGAAATTTCTGTGGATATCTATATTTTGATAAAAATATCTATTTTCATAAAAAGTGTAGTCTAAAATAACAAAATATCGAGAAATTTTAAGAAAATTTCCATGGAAATATCAGTAAAATATCAACAAGATATTCTAATTTTATATGAAATTTTAAATTACTTTGAAATATAAAATTGAAGTTATTTTTATTCATTTTTTAATATAATCTTTCATAAATTTAATTTTCAACGCTATAAATTCAATTTTTAATTTATTCGATACGTTGGAACATGAGATTCAAAATATCGACTCTAATATTAAAGTCACTAATAATCACGATAGATCTCTAATTTTTCTATAACTATTCAAACTTTATATTTTGGTATCAATATTATTTGAACCAAGAATGTATTCCAAATACCTTTGATCCTCTTAGAAGCTCTTTTTGATATTGATATTTTCTTCTCTTATATGAAACTATAAAAGTAAAGTACATGTATTAGTTAACTTTGCATAATTTGAGATTGTATACTTATTATTTATCATATTATGATTACTTTTTACTATTTATATTCAGCACATACTTGGTAATTTGGCTGAAAAGTTTATCTAAACTACATACTATTAACAATTTTAGAGTTTCTCAAAGTTTCATTTAAAAATAAAGTGGTTTAAGATGACTTTTCATATTTTACGCCAATTTCCAACTATACCAATATTTTCATCGATATTTCCTTAAAATTTAAGTGTTTATATTTCTGTCGATATCAATATTTTCATCCCTGCAGACACAACACCTCTATTTGCATATTGACGCATTAAAAATATGGAAATATCGGTGGAAATGTCAATTTTTTTAATCCTTGGCTGCAGTATGGGTGCATGTTGGGGCACTGCGCGTGCTGTAGGCTTGCATGGGGGCTCCTACCGGCCCATGCAGTCATGCACCTAGGCCGACTGAGAGCACTGGTCGCTTTCTTAGGCATAGGCATGCGTTGTTAGATATGTATGCCCTAAGTAATAAAATGTTGTAATATGTTTTTGGTGACATTTTATCAATAAAGAATTTTTTTGTTGTTCATATACCAGACGTTGCCTTCTTGAGGTTCATATTTGTTGAGTGTATGTTAAGTAAACAAAAGTGTAAAACTATCGGTCTAAACCTTTAGTAATCAGGCATATATGGATAGATTATGCAGAAGACATGATTCTAAAGGTGATGGTCTAAATCATAAGATCTACAATCGAGGAATAAAGTTCGGCACTTTATTTATGTTAAGATTGTTATATTGTCTACATCCCTGATGGAGATGCTCTGTCTAGGCCATTAGAGTTGGACTCCGTGAGTAGAAATATTGGTACAATGTCATAGGTGACAATGTATTTGATCAGGAAATAAAGTGGAACTGATTTAGATTAATACTTCCATCTATGCAAATCAATTCACTTTAGACAATCATATGTGTTCTATCTTAATCCTGAAATGACTAATGGCCCCGTTACTTATCTTATGTCTTTTGATATACCAAAGGGTCAGATCCTAACTTTGTGATGGTGTGCATACCGATATATTAGAGACATGACTCCTGATAGCGTAGACTTGTTATTCATAGATATAGAGTCCATAGCTCCATTGGTGGAGTCAATGATATTCTCTTATAGGCATTATCTTATAATTAGAAAACTAGAGCGTTCAACCTTCTGAATGCATAGGTGTAACCGAATGGTATACTATCATTGGATGCTAAGTTTTCTAATGGTGTGATAAAAGAACGTAAGATAAAAATATTTGGGAAGGTAAGATGGAATTTATCCTTAAGCCGATTTTGAATATCATTTGTGGATAGGGCACATTATGATATGTCATGAAAACTTAGCCAATTTGGGCTTCATACTTTTATACAGTTCGAGAGTGTAGCTCTAAGCTTTTAATGGAGTAGTATTAGAGTTGATAATTATAAAATTTATATTTGAGATATTATATTTTATAATTATTAGAGCTTAAACTATATAGGTCCATCAAGTCGCCTTTGCTAGCTCATAATAAATCTTGTAACAATACGTCGTGCTTTTCTAATAAATTGGTAGCTTATGTTAAATTATTAGATTGGCTGAAATTTGATAGGATTAGATAATTCATGTCTATTTGTCAGTTGAATTAGTTTTGTAAATTAATCTAAGATAAACTTGTTTAATTATCCAGAATATTTATTTTTCCTTGAGATTATCTAGATATGACTGTTTTAATTAGATAACTTCTCCATTTGGTTATTTGAATTAAAACTGAGGCTCTATCCAGAGAATCTCAAATGGAAAATCAAAGATTTTCAAGGATCATATTATCATAAGTTCAGCAGGATGATTGGTTAGTTCGGCCTACTGATAGAGCAAGTTTGACAAGTCAATTTGTTAGTTCGGCCTACGGATCTAACAATAATCTGATCACTCGCTTTTTACATGATTTTATCAGAAGTTGATCTAGATTTGAATTTTTGATCCCTTATCTGATAATGACCAACCTTGGTCCAACCTTTATTAATAGGAAGTGAGTTTTCTCAATTATTTAGATTAGTTGAGAAGATAAGAGTGAATACTATAGTGTTAGATACTTTGGAACCCCTTGAGAGCTATTGTTCACAATCACGAACATTGGCTCTATGTCTTCTTAATTGGTTGGAAGAGATGTACGACTTGTGTCCACACACTCTCCAATGTGGAGAAAGAATAGCAAAGAAGACCAGTTGGTTGAGGCTCTTTTGGAAAGTTCTTCTTTTCATAAATTGCAGGAGTTCTTCGAACAATTTATGTATATAGCATGTCAAACTTATGTTTTAAAAAATACTCTAATTTAAAATTTTTAAAATTCCATTACACACTCATTTTTTCCAACAATTGGTATTAGAGCCAAGTTTTTTATGCAAATTTACGAGTTTGTAATCATGTTATATATATAAATTAGGTGATCCTGTTCTCTCTTATACTTAAATTTAATTTTTTAGAGAGTTGGCACTCTAGGGTTTTTATGTATTATATATTGTCATGAGATTATATGATGAATATTTATTAATTAATTATGTTTGATTAAATTATTATTTAATTATTTATTAATTAATTAATTTATGCCGATTATAGTTCCTTAGAGGTTAGAATATGTATCTAGGTTTTTTATAGAATTAGATGGCTGTTTATCATTGCCGTCTAAGAATTATTATTTAATTTTAAATTTATGAAAATTTTTGTAATTAAATAATCATTCGGAGTAAAGACAGATCTAGAAGATGGATGATAGCGATTCCAAAGGTATTTCCTATGTCTCTAAATTTTTATATTTTTGAATTGTTAAAAATAAAATTGAAAAACTGCATAAAAGCTTTTTTTCTAGAAAACATGAATTTAGCTCAGTCGGCAAGCCTAACCCTCAAGTTCGGCAAGCCGATGGTCATAGATTGGTAAGCCAAACCCATAGTTCGACAAGCCATCCGTAGGGCAGGATTCGGCCAGTTCTGACGGCAGGCCAAATTATAAAGTTCAGTTGGCCGATAAGTTATGACTGGTAGGCCAAGCACATAGATCGGCATGCCGGTAGAGAGTTATATTTTCAAAAAATGTGCATTTTCGATGTAGTTTTGATTTTATTTTTGGAGACAATTCTGAGAAACATGAAATTTTGGGATGACTAGAAAAGTGAAATATTTGATTTATGCAGGATTGAAGACTTGAAGATGGATGTCACATGAAGACATATACAACTTGAAGATACAAGGATAAAGAATCGATCATATGTTTCGATTGATCTTTTGTAATCTTTAATTTCTTTTCCCTAGGGTAGAACCATAATATTACGGTTATTTATTATTATTTTGCTTGTGGCTTTGCATGATTACTTTGCTTGTCTACATTATAATATGATTTGCCATGTATGTTGATAACATGTCATATAGAATAGGGGGTACCACTCATTAAAAATTGTTCTTGCATGTTTTAAAATAAAGCCTTGTTTTTTTTTTTTCTTCAAAAGATTGAGTGGGAGAAGGTTTTCAAAGAGAGGACTTACAGCCTCCATCGTTTGTCCATATGTAGCACATAGTGGTCTCGACCCCTAAGAAGGGATTTTATCATGTCTTGGGTTAGATCTCCAAAAGGATAATTTATTTTAGCATGATCTATTATTGTACACCCCCAGGTGGCGATTATCGATCATGGATAAAATAGTTCAAGCGATGGTTGTACACTCAAGTTAATTTTATTGTTAACCTCCCTTAGGAGCTCTATCAATAGAATTAATGGCCAAAGAAAATGATTTTTAATATATACTGGATCAGACGGGTCTTGATGGCATATATTAATCGAAAGGGGATCTGTATTCCTAATTAAATTTGACGAGTCTCCCCTAGGCAGCTTGTTGAATTCTGAGTTAGAAATTATCATTATAAGGTTGTGATTTTTTCAAGGTTTTGACATATCAACATAATTGTTTGTTTACTTGGTTATGTTAGCTTACTAAACTGTTATGGTATGTTTGCTTATGTTTGGTATATGATTCTTTATTGTAGATTAAAATGTCTAAAAATGCTTTATCTTCGATACTCGATAAAAACCAACTAACCAACGAGAATTATAATAATTGGAAAAGGAACCTAAATATCATCCTAGCCTTTAAGAAACTAAAATTTGTGCTAACAACACCGTGTCCTCCCAAAGTGCTAATGACACCGTGTCCTCCCAAACCTATTAGGGAATCCACTACTGAGCAAATCCAAGAGTATGATCACTAGAAAGATGCTAATGATTAGGCCCAGTATTTTGTTATGGCTAGTATGAAGAACATATTGTAGGCTTAACATGAAGATTATGAGATTGCGAAGTAGAACTTGGATAATTTTGAAGACATGTTTGGAGGCCAAGCCACAACAAAATGGTAAGGGGCGCTTTGGAAACTTTTGAACTACAAACAAAGACCGGGGACGTCTATAAAGGAGCATATAATGTTGGTCATAGGTCACATTGTCGAGGCTAAAACCCATGGAGGTGATATTGATGTCGAGTCACAAATGATTTTGGTTTCTCAAACTTTGTTAAAGGAGTTCATCTCATTTAGAGCTTCATATAATTTGAGTAATAGACAGGATCTGACCTTAACAGAGTTAGTGAAGTAGTTATAGGGGTTTGAAAATCTGATCAAGGAAAATCCTATGTGTGGCGAGGCTAACTTAACGGTTGTATCTGGTTCCAATCCTAACCTTGGGAAGGGAAGGAAGCAAAAGGCTAAGAATGGGAAATCTTCTATTCTTGCAAATGACAAGAACAAGAAGAAAAAAAAAAAGAAAACCAAAGAAGCTAAAGTGCTTTTCCTGTGGGAAGGTCAGGCATATCAAGAAGAATTGCAAGGACTTCTTTTCCTGAGGAGGTAGGTATGATCTTCTGGTTATTGAAACTTGTTTAGTTAAGAAATTAAGTGACACTCGGGTCATAGATTATGGAGTAACTAATCATGTTTGTGTTCTCTACAGGGGTTCAAAGATACGAAAAGTCTGCTACATGAAGACTTAGCTCTTCATATGAGCGATGGATGCTTGGTGTTAGCTGAAGCAGTGGGAGATGCCTATCTTTATTTTGATAATTATAGGATTTTAGTTTTGCGAGATTGTTTCTATGTTCCTAGACTTAAAAAGAAATTTAATATCTATAGCTTGTTTATTTAAAAAGTCTTATTCAGTTTCTTTAATAATAAAGTGGTGATTCGTAAAAACAAATCTTTTATCTATGATGGATGGATGCAAAACAATCCATATTTTATCAAACCCAAAGATGGACTTACTCCTTAACACTGAGGGTAATGATAATAACTCTAAAATACTTAAGATTTCACACTCTAATAAGACCTATCTTTGACATTTGTGATTAGGTCATATTAGCCTGAATAGGATTCAAAGGTTGGTAAGGCATGGACTTTTAAGTCACTTAAAGGTAGAATCTATAGCACAATATGAATCTTGTTTTGAGGGCAAAATGACCAAAAGACCATTCGGGTCCATGGGCAATAGGGAGGGTTCTAGAACATATGCATGGTGATGTTGTGGTCTCATGAACATCCAGGCATGGGGAAGGTATAAGTACTTCGTCACTTTTATTGATGATTACTCAAGGTAATCCCCTATGCATCTATAGTAGGAAGTTTAATGTCTGCCATGTTGTGTACAAGACCTGACCTTTGCTATGCGATGGGTAAAGTCAGTCGGTATCAATCCAACCCAGGATTAGATCATTGGGTGGCGATTAAACATAGTCTCAAGAATCTTAGGAGAACAAGAAACTATATGCTGGTATATTGGTATATTCTAGTGAGAATTTGATTCCCATTGGATACACTAATTCTAATTTTCAATCAAATAAAGATACACGTAAATCTATGTCTGGATCAGTGTTTACTTTTGGTGGTGGAGCCATAGTTTGGAGAAGCACTAAATAATCATGTATTGTTGAGTCGACTATGGAAGTTGAATACGTGGATGCTTATAAAGCAGCGAAAGAAGCTGTTTGGCTCTGTTGGTTCTTAAATGATCTAGAAGTCTTTACAAACATGGATAAACCACTCACACTGTATTGTGATAACAGTAGTGCAGTGGCAAATTCAAGAGAACCCAGAAGCCACAAAAAAGGAAAGCATACAGAGCGAAAATATCATTTGATCATAGAGATAGTACATCAAGGCGAAGTGGAAGTTGTGAAGATAGCGTCGGATAACAACCTTGTCGATCCTTTCACCAAAACGTTGCCTACAAAGAGCTTTGAGGGACATTTGGAAGGCTTAGGTCTTAGAACATATCTTACCTGCTTTAGGGCAAGTGGGAGATTATTGGGTTTAGTACCCTAAAAGCTGTGACATTGTACATATTGTTAATAAATAAATAAAGTGACATTTATGATTATTTTAGTTGATGATATGTATTATGAATACTTTTATAAACATCAAGAAAATTTCATGACTATTCATATGACTATAAATTTAGCATATAAGTGTTATATGCTTAGGGATAAAATTTATAGATAATAATCTAAGCAGTCCATAATAATTAATTAAAGTTTGGGATCTTTAATTAAACATTACAAGTACGGTCTAATCTCATTTAGAATGAAATAGTCTTATCCGAGCTATTAATATAGAGACATTGGATTGGAAGTACTTTATATAATGAGATTATATAGGACTAGACTAGATAAATTATGGATCTCTAATAATCATCTGTTTATTATTATCATATATTTGATAGTCTTAATCTCGAGTATTTATTAGACTCCTGTTTATGACATTATGTTTTTTGACTTGCATGGTAAGATTTGTATAAGTATAGATCATAACTTAGCATCTTGGAAACATAATGTAATAATCGCTGGAAATAATATTATACAAATATAGAATTCATTCATTCTTTATGGAAGTTAGAAAAATAGTTCTCTTGAGTGATAATTCAAGATTTGAATAGAAGAGCGCTCGTTCATAATAAAATTATAAATTAACTGTTCATTAGAGAATTATAAGAACTCAAGGATAAAGAAATAATAAGAGAGGTGAACAAAAATTGAACTTAACTCTTATTATGAACTATTTATGGAGAACTGACATTACATGTAACAATTATATCAATGAACTACTAGCTAATTATCTTTGAGTAATTTTTACTATAATCTCAAGAGTTCAGTTGTAAGTTTTTAGTGGAGTAACACTAAAACTAATAAATTTGACATATTAATTAAAGAGTTTATTTAATTATCAAATTTATTGGAGCTTGGGTTATAGGTCCATAGGTTCCCAATGCCACCTCTATAACACTGTATCGGATTTAATGTATAGAATAAATTATACATATTTAATTTAAAATTATTAAATTCTGAATTAATTATTTCACACTTAAGATATTAATGTGATACAGAAAAATTATCTCTATGACACATAATATAATGTGATAAATGTTGTCACATTTAACTAAGCATTAGTTAATTAATTAATTGATTATATTTAACTAATGAGATTAGTTAAATATGGTTTTTAAATTAATTAATTAATAATATTTGAATTATCAGATTATTTGAATATAATTTTAATTTTATGTATGACATATGTAGTAGGATCACCTTTGTCTTTTCCTATTTGGACACAAAATTAAATTAAATTAATTAATTAATTTAAAAAATCTAATTTAAAATAAATATGATTTATTTTTTAAGTTTAAATATATAAATATATATGGTTTTGAACCAAATCTTATATATATATAAATGATTTTATTATATATTTTTATATATATATATAAAAATATACATGCTTTACATTAAAAAGAAAACAAAAAAAAAAACAAAGTAAACGTTTACATTTACATAAACGTGTGTGTATTTATAAGAATCATAATCGTGATTCAGATTAAAAAGAAAAAAGAAAAAAAAAAAAAAGAAAAAGGGAGATATGAAATATAAAGTATATCCCTTTCCTATATATTTGATAAGGTGGTTGTTTCAAATTTAATATAAATTAAAATTAATTAATAATAACTAACAATTCAGATATAAAAAGATAAAAATAACAGCTATTTTTGCAGATCAATCTTTTTCACGTAACTTTCATAGAGAGAAAAACTAATAGTTCTTTTCTAAAAAAGTAGTCTGTTATCTAATGTGTTGAGCATATAGCAGATCTAGAAAAGTGTGAGGTAAATTTATTCTTGCAGTTTGACGCTCACTCGTCTTTCTATTAGTGTGAAGGCTTGGCTTGAAAGATCGTAGTATCAAATAGAAAAGCTAAGATACCTGATAGGTCTTCAAAAGGTTGGTAAAAATTCTCAAAGCTTTCTATTATTAATTAAAATTATATAGTTATTTCTGACGAATAAAGTTTTCAGAAAATTTTTATCAACGATCTATTCTTTTCGCTGTGTTTTTATATTTTATTCCAACAAATTCCTTGTTAGTTATCATCGAGGGATTTTTAAAAATGGCCTTTCGGGAAAATTGTTTTTGGTTTGGACAGTTTTTGGCACAAAAAAAAGGCTTTTTAGACATCAAAACGGTTCCTAGTTTTTTTTTTATCCTGTTGAGATTTCTTATCCTGCTACAGTCATTTTCCTTATTTTTTTGAAAAAAACTGGGACAGTTTATCTACATAAAAAATTGTGTTTTTTGATTCAAAAAAAAAAGAGGCCATTTGCCCAATTAAATTTTTTTTTTTGCCTTTTCATCAAAATCTCCCGTTATCATTTGTCCTCCAGAAACATTGATCATATCAGCAATATGTTTCATTTTCACAAAATAATCCTCAATCGATAAAGTACCTTTCTTTAGAGTTTGAAGCATCGATCGAAGCTGAAGAACATCAGCATGAGATTGAGTGACATGTAGACATTCCAGATTATCGCAAATCCTAGCCGCTCGAACACATCGCGTCACATGTCCCAACATCGATTCAGACATAGAAGACAACAACCAGCTTACAAGAAACTGATATTGCTAATTCCAAATGACATAATTGGGATTGGGAGTACGAAATAGGGATTGAGTACCTTGAGGATCTGTAGTCTCAATGAATTGAATCGTTGGAGAACACGTGCCAAGCAGAAAATCCTCAAGATTATAGCACGAACTGATGGAAGAACTTGATCTCGCCAGTAATTGTAGTTGTTGCAATCAAGACAGAGATAGAGGAATAAGATTCGTACCAATCGAAAAAATTGGAGTTGAACCTTGTAATAAAATTTGGCTAGATCCAGATGAACTGTGAGAAGGAGACGCCATTGTGCCAGCAAAGAAGAATTTGATGAGAAAATTTTGGGAGTTTTCCAAGAAAATGTGCAGAAACGGCAAGAAAGATGTTCATGCCTAAGAAGGCTCTGATATCATATTAAGATTCTAGACAAAGAGAGAATTGAGAGTAGACAAAAAAGAATTTTCTGGTGTAAATGCTCAACGAACTTTATTAGTCTCTTGGACAAAGTATAAATACACAGTTGTATGTTTTACACAAATAAGTTCTGATGACAGCTCAGATAACTAAAATAATTACAACAAACTAGCAGTTAACTAACTAACAATTCTATCTAACAGTTTGCATGCTATTTTGGATGCACAAACAAGGAAAATAATTTTTCTTTGCTTTGCCAATTTATTTTAGAACATAAATTGATACTGAGATTAATGGCTGCTTCACAACAAATGGTATCATAGAATTTGGTTATTTTGGATTGTATTTTCTTGTGTTATTTAGATGAGGATTAGTGGAACAATAATAACAGTATGGCGATGTAAATAAAAAGAACAATAACAATAACAGTATGATCAATCTCAATGCAACAAATTATTGCGCCAATGGAGGCTAGAATTGGCTTTGTTGTTTTCATTATGAAGACACTCTTAGACAACGATGGCAAACCAATGAGTATATTTGATAAAAACCTGGCAAAACTGAATAGAAAGGTACTTGGAAAGATTATACAATGGGCGGACAACAGTATGTATCAATATATCACTAATGAATCTAATGCATATAAGTTGTGTCGTTTACTTTGCAAGAGCTGTGCGAAACAGTTGACTTGCAGCAATCTAAGTTCGGCAGCTTTACTAAAGCTAGTTTGTGCGTTATCAGAAATGTTCATGGATGTCATCGTAGAGAAGAGGGGGCCCAAAACAAGACTAAATTTCATTTCCCGCCATTGCACGCAGCAAATATAGACGCAACGATTAGAACCAGTCGAAGAAGTGTTGGGATTAATCTTGCTGGGTAAAAACTCAGGACCCAGTTGTAAGTAGAATTTAAGGAGATGAAGTAGAGTATATAGGCGAAAACAATTTACTAGCCTGTTTGGCAAGTCGGTCTAGACCACTTTCTCGGTTATTAACAGTGTAAAGTTTTCATATATTACAGTAATAATAAAAAAAAGCGCTATAGTGTAAAGCTTTCACATGCTATAGTAAAAATACTTTTAACTAACGGTTCTAACCACCCTACCAAACATCCTATACAAAAGCATGAAACTATTCGATCTATTGAGGAACAACTTCAATCTGATATATCTGGTGATTACTTTGATACATTACCAGTTGTCATCTATGGGATTACCCTGGTGGGTGAAGTCGGCAACCTCTGTGGGAGATGACCAGTAATTTGCCTAGAAAAGCAACATAATCTGGTAAATTAGTGTGATACGTTGACCAGTAATTTAGGCTGGAAATGGCAACACAATCTGATAAATTACCATTGCTAATCTAGTCGATTACATAGTAGACCGACAACAGCCGATGGTCGAATTCTGGTTACATAATCTGCTAAATACTCCAATATTCGGAGCTCGCGACTTGTGGAGAAATTTTTGACAAAAATACTTTTTTTTTAACCTCTAACTTGTCTTTTTGAGTCGTAGAGTCATGACTCCATATGTAAGTGACAAATTCCAAGTACAATTCTTGAAGATACGTACCCCTTGAAATAACTTCAAGCAAGATAGCCTCCAATGCACAAGAAAATTAATATGTGAATACTAGGCTTTATAGAGGAGCAGGTTCATAAGCTTTCAACCAACATACAAACAACAAACATTCAACAAGCGCAAATTAAGCCATATCTCTATATGAACACTACTAGATAAAATAAGCCATCTTTCCTTCTTCATTGGCATGATTCTCAGAAAATCGAACAGAGAAGATGATCATATACCCCACTAGCCTTCCCTAGTCTTTTATGACATGATTAACATGCCTTTTCACCATAGAATCTGCATCAAAAGAAACAGTTCACATGCCAAAAATTAGGCTTCCTTATCCCAAGAATCTGGTATCTCCGAGGGAAATACAACATTAAAATATTATTCTTAGTAAGAAATGCTGAAAATAACACCGTAATGCTAACTGTTAAGACTACTTTTTTTTTTTTTTAACAGCTTTAACCACAAAAAAAAAAAGACCGGAAAACCTTAGATGATGAATGTGATTTACACTTATATACATACATACATATATATATATATATATATATAGTAACAATAACGCTTAGCTTGTTATTTAAATTACACGATTATCTAATACTTAGATTCTAGCATTAAATTTCAACTTATTTTTTTAAAATTAAAACTCATCTGACAAACACTCTCTGATTAAATTTTTTGGTTTAGATGGATAAAAATCTTCTCACTTTAGACTTTTTCAACTTTGGTCCTCTTTAAAGGCTAGTATTCGCATATTGATTACTTTCTTTCAAATTTGGAGGGTCCCTCATTAACATTTTGAATAACAACAGGCCAAAAGAGACTTTTAACAATCAAATTTTCAATTCTTAAAGAATCATATACTAAAAACTCAAAAATCTTAAAATAAAAAATGCAAATACAAAACCTCAAAAGTAAACAAATGAAAAATGCAACAAATGAAAAAATTTATCACCTTATGGAAAAAGAAAAAGAAAACAATGATGATTATCGCTTTGAGATATATTTTGGAGTTTTGATTAGCTGTCTTTAGGAACAACATTAATAGGTCCTTTAGTTCAAACCAAAAATTTGAACAAATATTTAGTTTGATATGAAATTTTATGAGTTGATTTGAACTACAAGTTTGTAGTTTAAGCTTTCTAAAAAAATAAAATAAAATTAAGCTTGCATATGATTAAGCAGAGGAAGAGGAACCAAGAAATAGACTTTGTCCATCGATACCACTAGGGCTAGCTCAGTGATTGGGAAGGGTCGAGTGGGATGAAGGTGGTAGGGTCTCTTAAGTGGATTGGGCATTTACACCAAAAAGAAAAAGAAAAAGGACTCTGTCTGTTGGTTGTCTGTTGGTTGACATTATTATTAGAAGGGGACGTCTATTGACACCTCTCATTTTACTTTCCTACACCATTTTTCAAATCAACCATCAATTACATTTTAAATCTTAATTATTACTTGTTACACTTCATTTAAAATTCCAAACAAGTCCCTACATTTAAATTGTATTATTTTTCTTTTTTCCTCCACCCATATACTTTTTTCGAACGAACCGTTTCTCTCTCACTGTCTTTTTTTAAGAATCAAAATGAACTTCTTTTCATTTTAAGGATAAAATGCATTTGTTTTATCATTTTTTTTCAACTGTTTATCTTTTTTTTTTCTTTTTTCTTTTTCACATGGCCTTACTGTTTATCTTGGTATTGTTATACTCTGTGCCTTTTTTTCTCTAGAAACACTAATTTATGTGCTTTTATTTTTTTTACATGCTGTTCAATCAAATGAATTAAGCAACCAAATATAGATTTATATATTTTCTTTTCTTTATAAATAGTTTAAAAAGAATGATAATAATAATTGCAAAGTGTTAAATCAATTCAATGAACATAATATGTCCTTTCAAAAAAAATCATCAAAATATGAATTAAAAAACAATATTGATATATAAAAATTTATGTTGAAATCTATCCATGTTCTTGTAAAAGAGAAGGCATAATAAATTTTAAAACAATTATTTTTTAAAACTAGGATATGTAATGAATATATATTTTTAAATGGTGTATAATAAGTATTTTTTAAATACTTTTATAATTATTTCATCGACGATTCTTTTAGTAATAAAAAATTTATTAAAAAGAAGTATGTGAAAAATAGCATATGAGGTGTTAGTAGATGCATCCTTATTATAAACAAACTGTTGGATTGACCTATCTTTTTATCTCTCTCCTTTTTTATTTTTATTTTTAATTTTTTTTTTAAGTTTGCTTGTGTGTTAGCCTCACGTTAGAAGATAAAGCAATAAATGTTGAGGCCAAAGTGTGAGGCTTACCTGGACCACATCGGATCTGGCACTTCCGATCACAGCGTTGCATAAGCCTTGCTGCATAAAAATTCAAGAAAAAATGAAACGAAACCAGATTATTTTGGTATCTAGAGGATTGAAAACGGGTTACTAATGATACCCAGTTTTGATTACGAAAAGTAATAGAACTCAACATAATCTTCAGTCAATTTCATCTTCAAATTAAAACTTACTGTCGGATTGAACGCATGCAATGGAGCAGGCGTCGTAGCAGTCGGCCGAACCGCCGGTGGCGCTTTCCAAATTGGAAAGAGCCAAGAAAAGAATCAAAGCGGCAATCACTGTTTTCTTCATCACCATCCTCCTCTTGTTCACTTTGCTTTTTTCCTTTTTCTTTCGGTGTGTTTCCCCTTTTTTTTTTGGTTGTCGGCGCAGTGATTGCTGAATTGGTTGTGTTATATGGATTTCCGCAAGTCAATGTGCCCATGTTTTTGTAGTTGTTCTACCAAAATGCCATTCGGCCTTTTTTGTCTAACTTGCCCATCTCCCTTGCTACTTGCTGTTGCCTGATCTAAACATGGATGCTGTAACTTTTAGATCTGTTTATTAACTGTAAAGGAATATAACATAAAAAGTAGGGGATTAAATTACTAAAGCAATATTATTTATTCATTTTTTTAGAAAGAGAAATTTCATTTATCAATTAAAAAAATACATATTCAAACTAAGTTGCGAATGACTACCCACTACAAGAGAAGTTGATCCCAAACATTGATTGGTGGAAAACATAGGAACAAATCATAAGTGTCAAGACTCAAACGAAAAAAAACCTGCTTGGCATATAAAATTGAGCGTGATCAAGGTTTGTTATGAAGGATCATTACAATCAATGGATAATACTGATTGGTTAAAACCAAGGCCACAATACCGAGATCACAAATGGCATGGTCAAGAATTAGATCTAGCCGAACATCAACACACATGCCGTGTTGATAACAAACGAGTGTAATACAAACAAAATCAGAAGGTGGATACAACACCTCCATTTATTGTAGGAAAAGTGCCAATATGCACAACCAAAACACATAACAGGTCTAATGAAGATCCCTATGCTTTTGCTCTACAAAAACAAAAACAAAATCCAAGCAAGATAGTGAAAATAACACCACAACATGAGAACACTTGTTGCCTCCAACATCGAGCCATCTCTCAGCGACAACCAACACAACATGCAAGCAACCACTAATGCTGAGATCCTATCCTTTGTTGGGTTTGGTGCCCTAAAAGTTGTAACATTGTACATATTGTTAATAAATAGATAAAGTGATATTTATAATTATTTTGGTTGCTTATATATATTATGAATACTTTTATAAACATCAAGAAAATTCCATGATTATTTATGTGACTATAAATTTAGCATATAAGTGTTATGCTTAGGGATAAAATTTATAGATAATAATCTAAATAGTCCATAAAAATTAATTAAAGTTTGGAAATTTTAATTAAATATTACAAGTATGGTCTAATCTCATTTAGAATGAAATAGTCTTATTTGGGCTATTGATGTAGAGATATTAAATTGGAAGTACTTTATATAATGAGATTATATAGGACCGGACCAGATAAATTATGAATCTCTAATAATCATCCGTTATAAATAGAGTATTCAAATTTATCACTATGATGATCATATATTTGACAGTCTTAATCCTGAGTATTTATTAGACTCCTATTTATGACATTATGTTTTTTGACTTATATGGTAAGATTTGTCTAAACACATATCATAACTTCGCATCTTGGAAACATAATGTAATAAATGGCTGGGAATAATATTATACAGATATGAAATCCATTCCTTCCTTATGGATGTTAGAAAAATAGTTCTCTTGAGTGAAAATTCAAGATTTGAATAGTAAAGTGCTCGTTCATAATAAGTTATGAATTAACTGTTCATTAGAGAATTATTGGAACTCAAGGATAAAGATATAATAAGAGAGGTAAACAAAAATTAAACCTAGCTCTTATTATAAACTATTTATGTAGGACTGACTTATATATAATGATTATATCAATGGACTACTCGTTAATTTTCTTTGAGTAATTTTACTATAATATCTAGAGTTCAGTTTCAGGTTTTTAGTAGAGTAACACTGAAACTAATAAATTTGGCACATTAATTAAAGAGTTTGATTAATTGTCAAATTTATTGAAGCTTGGGTTTTAGGTCCATAGGTCCCAAATGTCACCTCTATGACACTATATTGGATTTAATGCAAAGAATTAATTATACACGTTTAGTTTGAAATTATTGAATTCCAAATTAATTATTTCACACTTAAATTATTAATGTGACACAAAAAATGTTCTCTGTGACACATAATGTAATGTGATAAATGTTGTCACATTTAACTGAGCATTAGTTAATTAAGTTAATTGATTATATTTAACTAATAAGATTAGTTAAATATGGTTTTTAAACTAATTAATTAATAATATTTGAATAATGAGATTATTTAAATATAATTTTAATTTTATGTGTGACATATGTGCAGTGGGACCACCATTTGTCTTTTCCTAAATGGACACAAAATTAAATAATTAATTGATTAATTTAAAAATCTAATTTTAAATAAATGCCATTTATTTTTGAATTTAGGTATATATATATATATATGTTTTTGAACCAAATATTACATATTTATGTATATATGAAAGATTTTATTATATATATATATATATATATATATTAAAGAACGTAAATGTTCTTTACGTTAATTTAAAAAAAAAAAAGCAGAAACGCTTACGTTGTCGTAAACAAACACACACACACACACATTTATATATATATTAATAAAAGTCGTGATTCAAATTTTAATAATAAAAAAAGATAAGGAATGTAGAGTATATCATTTCCCCATATATCTGATATTGTGGTTATTTCAAATTTGAAATTAATTGAAAAATAACTAATTGCTCAGATATAAAAAAGGTAGAGATAATGTTATCTCTACAGATCTATTATTCACGTAACTTTTGTAGAATACTCAGAGAGAAAAACTGAGAGTTTTTATCTAAAAAAAAGGTCTGTTATCTCATGTGTTAAGTACATAACAGCTTCAAAAAAGTGTTAGGTTAATTCATTCTTATAGTTTGACGCCCACTTGTGTTTCCTATAGTGTGGAGGCCTAGCTTAGAAGATCGTGGTGTCAATGAAGATAGCTAAGATACCTTGATAGGTCTTCAAAAGGTTGGTAAAAATTCCAAAAGCTTTTTATTATTAATTAAAATTATATAGCTATTTCTGATAAACAAAGTTTTTAGAAAATTTTTGTTTGTCAACGATCCTCTCTCTTCTCCTGTATTTCATATTTTATTCTAACAAATGTATCAGAGAGGGTTATAGCATATATAATTTTAATTAATATGATTTTATTTTAATAATATCATGTTCTTGATGCATGTTTATGGGCACTTTGTATTTTTACAATTTTTGTTCATGTGATGAATGGTTATTTTATGAATAGATTTTTGGTCATTAATTATATACTCCCATTGTATTGCTATTTTTATTCTCAATTTGATTAGATCAAATCTGTGTAAGCCTATAAGAAGGCATAGGTTTTTTGTAATTTATTATTTTTTTTTCTATTTTTTTTCACCTGTTGCATCTGGGCTCACAAGTTTGTCCTATGCATTTAATGCCTCTGCAAGTTCAAAAGTTGAACTTCACAATTTTTACACCTGCATGTGGCATCTTTTAAAGTTCAGTTTTCTTTACGTGCATTGTGATGCACATGGGATAAAGGCAACATTTATATATAAAAGAAAGGGCCATTAATGCACATTCACGCGAAAGGCTTTCTCACATGCACAGTAAATTGCAATAATGCACATTAATATGCAGAAGACTTTATATATATAAAAAAAAGAGGTTGCTGCATGTGGAGTGGTGAAGAAGATGAAGTTCTTTGATAGCCCAGTTGAGAACTTGGGCCTTTCAAATTCTAAAGGTAAACCAGCATTGTTTCACGCAGTATATCATCCGATGAAGTCTACGAAATTGGAGCAGGGAATTATGTATAATTACAAGAAGACCCCTGTAAATTTTTTTATTTTTTTATGGGTTGTAATTTTAATTATCCAAAAGGACCCAGTCAAAAATCCATTATTTATTTTCATGCTTCATTTTCATGTGATGATTGTGATAACATGTTCATGCATTATAACATGTCATCTAGGAAAGTGCCCACTTATAGTTATTGTAACATGACATACATACACTTGCATATTATTTCATTGTGTGTAACGTAGTTTATAAAATGATTTAATATGTATTAAAATTAATTTAATGAGATTAAATTAATTATGTTAGTTTTATAGAATCTTAATTTATTAATCAACCGAATAATGCGAATTTAGTTTTAATAGTTAAGACTTGGTAAAATTCACATTAATTTTAAGTTATCTAATTTTAAATTGTTTAATGTTGGGTAGCTTAGAGAATTCATAATAAATTTGGATTTTTAGAAAATCTAGTAATTTAAGTATACATAGGATGTGATTTTATTAACACACAATATAACCTAGTAATTAAAAATTGTTTTTATTTATTAGAATTATGAAACATTGGATGTTTCATAAGATAAAACAAATCTTTTTAAAATAATGAGTGAGAGAAGATAATATGAAATATAACCTGTGGTCTCTACTATTAGCACAACACCATGAGATTTAGATGGCGCCTCGTGATGCTTTGATTTCGTCCTCCCTACGGAGGGTGTTCATTTAAATCAATAACAAGGTTGGCTTCAAAGATATAGGATTTTACAATGTATTTCAAAATTGACCTACCCTACGACAATTTTGAGTTAAGTTGTTAAAATCCAAAATAGTAGGTTACACTCATAAAGATACAATTAAATTGTTAATTATATCTTGACTAAAATAAACGGTTATTAATAAATATAGAAAATATGAGATATTTTGAATATATTTATTAATTGAGTATGTCTCAATTCAATTCATAAATAATTTGACTTACCTTACAACGACACTTTATTTATTAAAATTGAATAATCGTGAAATTAGTAAAATATTTTTTTGTGTGTTTATCCACATACATCATGCATCACATTTACTATTCTAAAACATATATTTATGATGTTTATGCAACCATTTAATTTATGTTATTTTATTTATTTATTGCAACAACAATGTCTAATTCAATCATCGCTATTCTCTCAAATAAAAAATTAACAGAAATAATTTTGTCAAGTGGAAGAGTAACATGAATATAGTACTAATTTGTGAGAATTACAAGTCTGTCTTGACGGAGGAATGTCCTCCATCACTTGCTGCCAATGCCCCTCGTAATGTATGAGAAGCATATGATCGTTGGATCGAGGCAAACAACAAGGCCCGCTGCTTCCTTTTGGCTGGCATGTCTGACGTGCTTAGGATGAGGCACGAAAGTATGGAAACTGCTTATGATATAATGCAGTCTCTTCAAGACCTGTTTGGCAAACCTTCTAAAAAGGCATGCCATGAATCCATTAAGGCTGTAATGAATGCCAAAATGAAGGCAGGGATTTCGATCAGAGAACATGTTCTCAACATAGTTAGCTATCTCTATGAGGCCGAGGTAAATGAGGCAGTGATAGATGAAGCCACACAGGTGGGGACTATTTTGGAAACCCTCTCCCCTACGTTCCTTTAGTTCAAAAGCAACTATTTCATGAATAAGCTGAAATATAATATGACTGAGTTGTTTAATGAGCTACAAACCTCCGAGTCTATTTCAAAAGAAAAGACTAAATAAGGTGAGGCAAATGTTGCAGAAGCTCAACCCTCCACTTCTACTTGAAAGAATAAGAAGAGGAGGAGGACTGAAGGAAGTGGTAAGTCTAAGAATGGAGGGCAACCTAAGAAGAACAAAAGCAACAACAAAAGAACTTAAAGCAAAAGAAGCCCAAAGGAAAATGTTTCCACTGCGGTGTAGTTGGGTACTGGAAGAGAAACTGCAAGAAGTATCTTCAAGAACTCAAAGATAAGAAGAACAACGATGCTTAGTTCTTCAAGGGAGCTTGCCAAAGGGGAACAAACGGTGAGAGTGGGAACAAGAGAGGTTGTTTCAGCAAGAGCAGTGGGAGTCGTTAAACTTTATTTTAGAAATAAGTTTTTAATTTTGGACAATGTTTATTACATTCTTAGTTTTCCTAGAAATTTGATTGCTGTTACAGGTTGTTTGAACAAATGTTTAATGTTTCTTTTAATAATAATTATGTTAATATTTCTAGAAATGGTTTGGATATTTGTTCTGCACATGTAGAAAATGGGCTTTACACCTTGAGGCCCAACGAAAAATCACTACTCAATATCAAGATGTTCAAAGTTGAACAACCAAAACCTAATAAGCAAAAGATTTCTTCTGATGATGAAACATACCTATGGCACCTTAGATTAGGTCATTTTAACCTTGACATAATTAACAGACTAGTAAAGGATAGCCCTTTAAGAGAACTAAAAGTTAGTTCTCTACCAGTTTATGAATCTTGTCTTGAAGGTCAAATGACTAAAAGGCCTTTCTCTACAAAAAGCGAAAGGGCCAACGAACCACTTGAGCTAATACATTCGGACGCCTGTGGTCCATTGAATGTACAAGCACGTGGTAGTTACGAATATTTCATCACATTTATTGATAATTATTCGAGGTATGGATACATGTACCTAATGCAAAGGAAATTTGAAACTTTTGAAAAGTTCAAAGATTTCAAGTAGAAGTTGAAAAGCAATTAGGAAAGATGGTGAAGACTTTTTGATCTGATCGAGGAGGGGAATACCTTGATACTGAATTCAAGGACTATATGATAGAACATGGTATTCTATCATAACTCACCGTACCTAGAACACCACAACAAAATGGCGTTGCAGATAGAAGAAATCAGACTTTGCTTGATACGGTAAGATCCATGCTTAGCTACTCATCATTACCCACTTCATTTTGGGGATATGCGCTACAAACTGCACTATATCTTCTAAACATAGTTTCGTCTAAGTCTATTCCAAAAACACCTTTAGAGTTACGGAATGATCGCAAACCTAGTATGTAACATATCTGTATATGGGGGTGTCTAGTACATTTGCTGAAAAGAAAGACTGGGAAGCTGGAACCACGTTCTGAACTATGCTTGTTTGTGGGATACCCAAATGAACAAGGGGAGGTTTGTTTTATAGTCCATAAGAAAAGAAGATATTTGTATCGACAAATTGTTAGACATGTATGCCCTAAGGAGTAAAAATGTTATACGTTTTTGGAGACATTTTTATCAAAAAAGAATTTATTCTTTTATACATACCAAATCTTTTCCTCTTTACGTTCATATTTGTTGAATGTATGATAAGCAAACAGTAGTCTGAGACTGTTAGTCTAAACCTTAAGAATTGAGCATATGATGGACTGATTATGCGAAAGACACGATTCTTAAGGTGACGGTCTAAAACATATGATCCGCAATCGAGGGAATAAAGGTGGGCGCTTTATTCATGTAAAGATTGTTATGTTGTCTATATCCCTTTTGGGAGATGGTTTGTCTTGGCCATCGGAGTTGGACTCCGTGAATAGAAACATTGGCACGTTGTCATAGGTGACGATGTGTTGGATCGGGACATAAAGTGAATTAATTTGGATTAATAATTTTGTCTTGGCAAATCGATTCACTTTAGATAGTCATTTGTATTGTATCTTAATCCTGAGATGAATAGTGGGCCTGTTGTCTCGACTTGTGTCTTTTGATGTACCAATGGGTGACTCCCACATCTCTATAGTGGTATGCATGCCGGTACGTTGGAGGCATGACTCTTGATAGTGTAGACTTGTTATTCATAGATATGGAATCCATAGCTCCTCTTTAGGAGTAATGATATCCTCTTATATGCGTTGTCCTGTAATTGAAAAACTGGAGCGCTCAACCATTTGGATACATAGGTGTAATGGTATACTACCTTTGGATGGTAAGTTTTCTAATCGTGAGACAATGGAACGTAAGATAAAAATAATCGGGAAGGTAAGACAGAACTTGTCCTTAAGCTGATTATGGATTATCATATGGGGATACAATACACTTTGATATGTCATGGAGACTTAGCTACACGAGCTTCGTAATTCTATAAAGTTCGAGAGTGCAGCTCCAAGCTTTTAGTGGAGTAGCGTTGGAGTTGATAATTATGAAATGTATATCTAGGATATTGGGTTTCATAATTATCATGAGCTTGAACTTTATAGGTCCATTTTGGTCCCCTTTGCTAGCTCACAAAGTCCTGTAACGACACGGCGTGTTTTTTCCAATAATTGGTGACTTATGTCGGATTTATCAGATTGGTTTAAAATTTGTAAGAATCAAATAATTCATGTCTGTTTATCGGTTGAATTAATTTTGTAAGAAATTAGTTCAAGATAAACTTGTTGAATTATTGGATCAGATAATTCTTGTCTGTTTATCGGTTGATTTAATTTTGGATAAATTAGATCAAGATAAACTTGTAGAATTATTGTGAATTGATTTATTTTCTTAGAGATTATCTTGATAAAGTTTGTTTTGATCAGATAACTTCTCTATTGGGTTATTTGAATCAAAACTGAGACTTTATCCTTTAGAATCTCGGGTGGAAAATAAAAGATTCACGGAGATTTTTTCTCAGGATTTTGGCCTACCAAATGACCTGGTCGGCCTGCCGAACTGGCCTGTTCGGCCTACCGATCAGAATGTTCAGCTTGCCGATCAGCGGGAGATAAGATTACGCGTTTTCACACGGATCTTATCAGATATTGATCCGAACTTGATTCTGTTTTGAGTTTTTGAGACCTAATCTGATATGGACTGACCCTAGGACCAAGAGCTATAAAAAGGGAGTGAGTCTCATGATTTACTCAGATCAATTGAGAGATTAAGAGTGATACTCTTCTAGTGAGCATCTAAAAACTCCCTGATAGCTTTTGTTCACAAATCACGAACACTAGCTTTGGGTTCTCTCTATTGGTTGGAAGGAGAGTCACCGGTGGAAGAGCTGAACGTGTGAGCCCACACTCACTCCAGTTGTGGATAGAGAATAGCAAAGAAGACCAGTTGGTTGAGGCTCTTCTGGAACGTTACTTCTCTACACAGGTTGCGGAGGTTCTTCGGCACACTGAGGTTAGTAAGATCTGTCTAATTTATACATATAACATGTCAAACTTGTGTTTTGTAAATTACTTTGATGAAAAATTTTTAAAATTCTGTTGCGTAATTTGTTTCCAACAATTGGTATCAGAGCCACGGTTTTTACATAAATTTGCAAGTTTGTGATCATGTTATATGCATAAATTTTGTGATCTTAATCTCTCCTATGCTTGAATTGAATTTTATAGAGAGATGGCACTCCAGGTTTCTATACAATATATATGTTGTCATGGATTATGTGGTGAATATTTATTAATTAATTTTGGTAGATTAAATCATTGTTTAATATTTATTAATTAATTAATACCGGTTATGGTTCCTTACAGGTTAGAATGTGTATCTATGTTTTTCATATAATTAGATGGCGGACTATTATCTCCGTCTAGGAATTGTTATTTAATTTTTAATTTGTAAGAATTTTGTAATTAAATAATTATTCGAAAAAGACGGATCGAGAAGTCGGATCTAGAAGATTGATGATGGCACCTCCAGGTATTTCCTGAGTATCTAATTTTATGTTTTTGAATTGTTGAAAATAAAATTGATGAATTGCATTAAAATTGTATTTTCTAGAACGAGGGTTTTCTGCTCGGTCGGCATGTCGGACCTCACAGTTCGGCAGGCCAAAGGTCACAGATCGGCAGGCCGGACGTGTGGTCCGGCAGGCCGACAGTGGGGCAGAAATTTGGGTGCTCTACCGGCAGGCCAAACTTCCAGTTCGACAGGCCGAACCTTCATGATCGGCAGGCTGATCACCCAAATCGGCCTGCCAACCGAGAGCTGCCAAGTATCCAAAAAAGGTGTAATTTTTTCGATGTAGTTTTAATTTTATTTTTGAGACGATTCTGAGAAACATTAAATTTGGATATGACCAGAAATATGGAGTATTCGATTCATACGGGATTGAAGACTTGAAGATAGATATTACATGAAGAAGGATACAGCTTGAGGATTCAAGGATGAAGAATCGATAAGTGTCTCGATTATTCTCTTGTAATCTTATTTTTCTATTCTCTAGGGTGGAACCATAATATTACGGTTATTATTATTTTGCTTGTAGCTTTGCTTGATTGCTTTACTTGTCCGCATTATAATATGATTTACCATGTATATTGATAACATGTCATATAGGATAGGGAGTGCCGCTCATATTAAAATTCTTCATGCATAATTTTAAAATAAAACCTTGACTTCAAAAGATTGAGTGGGAGAAGGTTTTTGAAGAGAGGACCTAAGGCCTCCATCGTTGGTCCATAGGAAGAACATGGTGGTCCCGACCCCTAGGAAGGGATTTCTATCATATACCATATTGGATCTCTGAAAGGGTAAGGTATTTTAATATGATTTATGGTTGCACACCCCTAGGTGGTGATTATAAATCATGGATAAAATATTGAAACGGTGGTTATACACTCACGTTAATTTTATTATTAATCTCCCCTAGGAGCTCTGTTAATAAAATTAATGGCCAAAGAAACAATTATTAGTATATGCTGGATCATACGGGTCCTGGATGGCATATATTAATCAGGAGGGGATCCGTGTTCCTGATTGAATTTGGCATGACTCCCCTAGGAGCTTGTTGAATTCTGAGTTGGGAATTATCGTTGTAAGGTTGTGATATTTTCAAGGTTTTGACACATAAACACATTTGTGTGATTTTACATGATTGTGTTATCTTACTAAATTATTATATATGTTTGGTTATGTTTGGTATATGATTCTTTATTGTAGATTGAAAATGTCTAAAAACGCTTTATCATCGATACTTGACAAAAACCTATCAACCGGTGAGAATTATAACGATTGGAAACGGAACCTGGACATCGTCCTATCCTTTGAGAAACTAAAATATGTACTGACAACTTCTTGTCCACCCGAGTCTACGGGAGACTCAAGTAATGAGCAATTCCAAGCGTACGATCCCTGGAAAGATGCTAATGATCAGGCCCACTGCTATGTTATGGCTAGCATGAACAACGTGCTGCAGGCTCAACATCAGGATTTTGAGACTGCGAAGCAGATCTTGGATAATCTTGAGGACATGTTTGGAGGCCAGGCCATAATGAAGCGGCAAGGGGCGCTTCGAAAACTCTTAAACTGTAGACAGAGACCGAGGACATCTGTAAAGGAGCACATGATGTTGGTCATGGGTTACCTCGCTGAGGCTCAAACCAATGGAGCCGACATCGATGCTGAAACTCAGATGACTATGGTCTTTGAGACTCTGTCTAAGGAATTTATTCTATTTAGAGCTACTTTTAATTTAAGCAATAGATAGGATATGACCTTGACAGAACTGATGAAACAGTTACAGGAGTTTGAACTGCTGATCAGGGAGTCTCCTGCTGGTGGTGAGGCCAACATGGTAGCTGCTTCTGGTTCCAATCCTAACTCTGGGAATAGAAAGAAGCAACGGGCCAAGAGTGGGAAGTCTTCTATTCCTGTTGCTACCAAGAGCAAGAAGAAGAAGAAGAAGAACCCAAAGAAGCTTAAGTGCTTCTTCTATGGTAAGGTCGGGCATATAAAGAAGCATTGCAAGGACTTCCTTTCCAAGGGAGGTAGGTGTGATCTTCTATATTTAGAAACTTGTTTGGTTGAGGAATCTAGTGACATCTGGGTCATAGATTCCGGTGCAACTACTCATGTTTGTGTTTCTCTGCAGAGATTCAAAGAAACGAGAAGTCTGCTGTGTGAAGACTTAACTCTTCGAATGGGTGATGGATACTTGGTCTCAACGGAAGCAGTGGGAGATGTCCATCTTTACTTTGATAATTATAGGAATTTAATTTTGCGAGATTGTTTTTATGTTCCTAAATTTAAAAGGAATTTAATTTCTGTATCTTCTTTATTTAAAGATTCCTACGTGGTATCTTTTAATGAAAAAGTGGTGATTCGTAAAAACAAATCTTTTATCTATTCTGGATGGATGCAAAATAATCTATATTTTATCAAACCTAAGATGGACTTATTGCTTAATGCTGAGATAAATGATAATGACTCAAAAAGACTTAAAACTTCTCACTCTAATAACACATATCTTTGGCATTTGCGCCTTGGCCATATTAACCTGAATAGGATTCAAAGGTTGGTAAGGGATGGACCTTTAAGTCACTTAAAGGTGGAATCTATACCTCAATGTGAATCTTGTTTGGAGGGTAAAATGACCAAAAGACCATATGGGTCTAAGGGCAATAGGGCCGAAGGGGTTCTAGAACTTGTGCATAGTGATGTTTGCGGGCCGATGAATATCCGGGCACGAGGAGGGTATGAGTACTTTGTCACTTTTATTGACGATTACTCAAGATATGGGTATGTGTACCTAATGCACCACAAAAGCGAAACTTATGATAAGTTCAGGGAGTTTCGGTCTGAAGTGGAAAAGCAATTGGGTAGACCCATAAAGGCACTTCGATCTGATCGAGGTGGGGAATACCTTTCTGATGAGTTCTTAGGACACTTGTTAGAGAATGGGATTTTATCCCATTTGACTACGCCGGGCACTTCGTAGCAGAATGGCGTAGCGGAGAGGAGGAATAGGACTTTGTTGGACATGATTAGGTCCATGATGAGTTATTCATCATTACCTTTATCCTTTTGGGGATATGCACTACAAACCGCATGTTATCTTTTGAACAATGTGCCTTCAAAATCAGTCCCTAAAACTCCTCACGAGTTGTGGACAAGACGGAAGAAATCTTAAACCATATTCGCATATGGGGATGTCCGGCTCATATCCTGTTTAAGGATCTGAATAAGTTGAAAGCACGTTCGGAAGTTTGCGTGTTTGTAGGATATCCAAAAGGGACTAAAGGGGGTTATTTTTATAACCCAAAGGAAAATAAAGTCGTGGTTTCAACTAATGTAACTTTCCTTGAGGAAAGTTACATGGACGACTTTAAACCTCGAAGCAAAGTGGTGCTTGAGGAGTTAAGGGGTGATCCGTTTACTCCGGAGGTTCCAAACAAAACCATTCCGATTGGTGTAGAAAAACCAAACAAACCTGAACAACAATCTCAGGGGCTTCGGCGTAGTGGGAGGATCGAGCGTCAACCTGAGAGGTATATGTTCAATGGGGAGGTCTTTTTGGCTGAACCGGATGAACATGACAGGGATCCTTATACTTACGCGGAAGCTATGGAGGATGTTGATTCAAGACTCTAGACAGAGGCCATGAACATAGAGATGAAGTCTATGGAGACTAATCAGGTCTGGGAGCTTGTTGATCTTCCCAAAGGGGTAAAACTCATAGGGTGTAAGTGGATCTACAAGAGGAAAAGAGGAGTGGATGGAAAGGTCAAAACCTTTAAGGCTAGACTGGTAGTTAAAGGTTATACACAAAAGGAAGGAATCGATTATGAGGAAACCTTTTCGCCTGTAGCCATGCTTAAGTCCATCCGGATTCTCTTGTCCATAGCTGCCGCTCTCGACTATGAGATTTGACAGATGGATGTCAAGATGGCTTTCCTTAATGGCTATCTTGATGAGTCCATTTATATGGAACAACCAGACGGGTTCAAGGTCGCAGGTCAAGAGGGTAAGGTTTGTAAGCTGCTAAAGTCAATTTATGGACTTAAGCAGGCATCCCATTCTTGGAACATAAGATCTGATCAAGTGATCAAGACTTATGGGTTCTCACAAAATGTGGATGAACCATGTGTTTACAAACACATAAAGGATGTAAAGGTGGTTTTTCTACTGCTCTATGTAGATGACATTCTGCTAATTGGCAATGACGTTGGGGCGTTGTCATCGGTCAAATTATGGTTGACCAAGCAATTTGACATGAAGGACTTAGGTGAGGCTAATTTTGTCCTCGGTCTACAGATCTTTTGGGATAGGAAGAACAAAATGATAGCTTTGTCTCAGGTCGGCTACATAGATAAAATTCTCAGGAGAATTGCAATGCAGGATTCCAAGAAAGGTGGGCAACCATCTAGGTCTGGAATTACTCTTTCTAAGAAAGACTCTCCAAAGTCTTATGAAGAAAGAGAAAACATGAAGAAGGTGCCTTATGCATCGGCAGTGGGTAGTCTCATGTATGCCATGCTTTGCACACGACCGGATATTAGCTATGCGGTCGAGATTGTAAGTCAATTTCAGGCGGATCCAGGACCGAACCATTGGGTTGCGGTAAAGCATATTTTCAAGTACCTGAGAAGGACTCGAGGGTATATGCTTGTGTATTCGGGTGAGGACTTGACTCCTCTAGGACACACTGATTCAGATTTTCAATTTTGCCTGGATTTTAGGAAATCGACTTCGAGGTTTGTGTTTACTCTAGGTGGCGGTGCCATCAGTTGGAGAAGTGCGAAGCAAGATTGCACTTCGGAGTCAACGATGGAGGCCGAGTATGTGGCGGCTAGTGATGCTTTGAAAGAAGCAGTGTGGCTCCGCAAGTTCCTTGGGGATCTTGAGGTAGTTCCTGGTATGGATAAAGCGGTATCACTATACTGTGATAACAGTGCGGCGGTAGCTAATGCTAAGGAACCAAGATTTCACAAGAAGAGTAAGCATATTGATCGGAAGTATCATGTGATAAAGGACTTCGTTGAGGGCGGGCATGTCACGGTGTGCAAGATCGCGTCAGAGGACAATTTAGCTGATCCATTTACGAAGACACTTACTGCGAGAGTCTTCAAGAGGCATGTGGAAGCTATAGGGATGCGAAATTTGCTGTATTTACTCACTTAGTGCAAGTGGGAGATTGTTAGACATGTATGCCCTGAGGAGTAAAAATGTAATACGTTTTTGGAGACATTTTTATCAATAAAGAATTTATTCTTTTATATATACCAAATCTTGTCCTCTTTACGTTCATATTTGTTGAATGAATGATAAGCAAACAGTAGTCTGAGACTGTCAGTCTAAACCTTAAGAATTGGGCATATGATGGACTGATTATGTGAAAGACACGATTCTTAAGGTGACGGTCTAAAACATATGATCCGCAATCGAGGGAATAAAGGTGGGTGTTTTATTTATGTAAAGATTGTTATGTTGTCTATATCCCTTCTGGGAGATGGTTTGTCTTAGCCATCGGAGTTGGACTCCGTGAATAGAAACATTGGCACGTTGTCATAGGTGACGATGTGTTGGATCGGGACATAAAGTGAATTGATTTGGATTAATAATTTTGTCTTGGCAAATCGATTCACTTTAGACAGTCATTTGTATTGTATCTTAATCCTGAGATGAATAGTGGGCCCGTTGTCTCGACTTGTGTCTTTTGATGTACCAATGGGTGACTCCCACATCTCTATAGTGGTATGCATGCCGGTACGTTGGAGGCATGACTCTTGATAGCGTAGACTTGTTATTCATAGATATGGAATCCATAGCTCCTCTTTAGGAGTAATGATATCCTCTTATATGCATTGTCCTGTAATTGGAAAACTGGAGCGCTCAACCATTTGGATACATAGGTGTAACCGAATGGTATACTATCTTTGGATGGTAAGTTTTCTAATGGTGAGACAATGGAACGTAAGATAAAAATAATCAGGGAAGGTAAGACAGAACTTGTCCTTAAGCCGATTATGGATTATCATATGGGGATACGATACACTTTGATATGTCATGGAGACTTAGCTACATGAGCTTCGTAATTCTATAAAGTTTGAGAGTGCAGCTCCAAGCTTTTAGTGGAGTAGCGTTGGAGTTGATAATTATGAAATGTATATCTGGGATATTGGGTTTCATAATTATCATGAGCTTGAACTTTATAGGTCCATTTTGGTCCCCTTTGCTAGCTCACAAAGTCCTGTAACGACACGGCATGTTTTTCCAATAATTGGTGACTTATGTCGGATTTATCATATTGGTTTAAAATTTATAAGAATCAAATAATTCATGTCTGTTTATCAGTTGAATTCATTTTGTAAGAAATTAGTTCAAGATAAACTTGTTGAATTATTGGATCAGATAATTCTTGTCTGTTTATCGGTTGATTTAATTTTGGATAAATTAGATCAAGATAAACTTGTAGAATTATTGTGAATAGATTTATTTTCTTAGAGATTATCTTGATAAAGTTTGTTTTGATCAGGTAACTTCTCTATTGGGTTATTTGAATCAAAACTGAGACTTTATCCTTTAGAATCTCGGGTGGAAAATAAAAGATTCACAGAGATTTTTTCTCGGGAGTTCGGCCTGCCGAATGACCTGGTCGGCCTATCAAACTAGCCTTTTTGGCCTGCCGATCAGCGGGAGATAAGATTATGCGTTTTCACAGTGGATCTTATCAGATATTGATCCGAACTTGATTCTGTTTCGAGTTTTTGAGACCTAATCTGATATGGATTGACCCTAGGACCAATAGCTATAAAAAGGGAGTGAGTCTCATGATTTACTCAGATCAATTGAGAGATTAAGAGTGATACTCTTCTAGTGAGCATCTGAAAACTCCATGATACCTTTTGTTCACAAATCACGAACACTAGCTTTGGGTTCTCTCTATTGGTTGGAAGGAGAGTCACCGGTGGAAGAGCTGAACGTGTGAGCCCACACTCACTCCGGTTGTGGATAGAGAATAGCAAAGAAGACTAGTTGGTTGAGGCTCTTTTGGAACGTTACTTCTCTACACAGGTTGCGGAGGTTCTTCGGCACACTGAGGTTAGTAAGATCTGTCTAATTTATACATATAACATGTCAAACTTGTGTTTTGGAAATTACTTTGATGAAAAATTTTTAAAATTCCGCTGCGCACTTTGTTTCCAACACAAATGCCACTTTTCTCGAGAACGATTATATGACAAACTATAAACCTCATAACAAAGTTGTACTTGAAAAGTTCTTTTTCATCATATCAGACCGCAACTGACAACCGTTGTCGAAGGACAAAATAAGGATATCACATCTCCATATTAGAATGTCATACCACCTCGATGTAGTGGGAGGGTTGTGAGACCACCTCCTCGCTACAAGGAAATTGAAGAAGTACATATTGCTATCTCTGATAACGATGAGGATGATCCATTGACATATTGTCATGCAATGTAAGATTCTAAAAAGGAGAAATGGCTGGAGGCTATGAACCTTGAAATGGAGTCCATGTACTCCAATTCAGTCTGAGAACTTATAGATCTACCTAAAGGGATAAAACCCATAGGGTGCAAATGGATTTACAAGAAGAAAAGAGGAGTGGGTGGAAAAGTTGAGACTTTCAAAGCTAGGCTTGTGGCAAAGGGTTATACCCAAAGGAAGGAGTTGACTATGAAGAAACTTTCTCGTCCTTAGCTATGCTTAAATCCATTCGGATTCTTTTATCCATTGCTACATGTCTTGATTATGAGACATGGCAAATGGATGTGAAGACTGCCTTTTTAAATGGCTATCTTGAAGAAAGTATCTTTATGGTGCAACCAGAAAGGTTTGTAGTCAAAGGTCAAGAGCAAAAAGTTTACAAGTTATAGAGGTCCATTTATGGACTCAAGCAAGCTTCAAGATCTTGGAACCTAAGATTTGAGGCGATCAAGTCTTATGGTTCTGATCAAAATATTGATTAACCTTGTGTATACAAGTACATCAAAGATAAGAAGGTGGTCTTCTTAGTTCTTTATGTAGATGATATCCTACTCATTGGGAATGATGTAGGCATATTATCTAATGCAAAGAAATGGCTCACCAACTAATTCCAAATGAAATATTTGGGAGAGGCAAGTTATGTTCTTGGAATCCACCTCATAAGAGATCGCAAGAACAAACTATTGGTGCTGTCTCAGGCATCGTATATCGATAAGGTGCTTATCAGATTTTTGATGCAAAACTCCAAGAAAGGTAATTTACCTACACGTCATGGAGTTTATCTTTCAAAAGAGCAGTTTCCTAAGACACTTTAAAGGAAGAAAAGATGGGACGGGTACCCTATGCATCTATAGTAGGAAGTCTAATATATGCCATGTTGTGTACAAGACCTAACATTTGCTATGTGGTGGGAATAGTTAGTCGGTAGCAATCCAACCTAGGATTAGATCATTGGGTAGTGGTTAAAGATATTCTCAAGCATCTTAGGAGAACTATAAACTATATTCTGTTATATTCTAGTGAGAATTTGATTCCCATTGGATACACTGATTTTGATTTTCAATCAGTCAAAGACATACGTAAATCTACCTCTGGATCAGTGTTTACTTTTGGTGGTGGAGCCATAGTTTGGAGAAGCACTAAACAATCATGTATTGTTGATTCAACTATGGAAGTTGAATATGTGGCTGCTTGTGAAGTAGCTAAAGAAGCTGTTTAGCTCCGTAAGTTCTTAAATGATCTAAAAGTCATTCCAAACATGGATAAACATCTCACACTGTATTGTGATAACAGTGGTGTAGTGGCAAATTCTAGAGAACCCAGAAGCCACAAAAGAGGAAAGCATATAGAGCGAAAGTATCATTTGATCAGAGAAATAATGTATCGAGGCGATGTGAAAGTTGTGAAAATAACATCAGAAAACAACCTTGTCGACCTTTTCACCAAGATGTTACCTACAAAGAGCTTCAAGGGACACTTGAAAGGCTTAGGTCTTAGAGACATGTCTCACCTGCTTTAGCCAAAATGGAAGATTGTTGGGTTTGATGCCCTAAAAGCTATGACATTGTACATATTGTTAATAAATAAATAAAGTGACTTTTATAATTATTTTGGTTGCTTATATGTATTAAGAATAATTTTATAAACATCAAAAAAATTCCATGATTATTTATGTGACTATAAATTTAGCATATAAGTGTTATATGCTTAGGGATAAAATTTATAGATAATAATATATACAGTCTGTAATAATTAATTAAAGTTTACGATCTTTAATTAAATATTACAAGTACAGTCCAATCTCATTTAAAATAAAATAGTCTTATTCGGGCTATTAATGTAGAGACATTGGATTGGAGGTACTTTATATAATGAGATTATATAAGATTAGACCAGATAAATTATGAATCTCTAATAATCATCTGTTATAAATAGAGTATTCAAATTTATCACTATGATCATCATATATTTGATAGTCTTAATCCTGAGTATTTATTAGACTCCTATTTAAGACATTGTGTTTTTTGACTTACATGGTAAGATTTACCTAAACACAGATCATAACTTCGCATCTTGGAAACATAATGTAATAAATGGTTGGGAATAATATTATACAGATATGGAATCCATTCCTTCCTTATGGATTCCATATCTGTATAATAATTCTCTTGAGTGATAATTCAAGATTTAAACAGTAGAGCGCTCGTTCATAATAAGATTATGAATTAACTGTTCATTAGAGAGTTATTGGAACTCAAGGATAAAGATATAATAAGAGAGGTAAACAAAAATTGAACCTAGCTCTTTTTATAAACTATTTATGGAGGACTGACTTATATGTAATGATTATATCAATGGACTACTCGCTAATTTTCTTTGAGTAATTTTACTATAATCTCAAGAGTTCAGTTTTAGGTTTTTAATCGAGTAACACTGAAACTAATAAACTTGGCACATTAATTAAAGAGTTTGATTAATTGTCAAATTTATTAGAGCTTGGGCCATAGGTTCCAATGCCACCTCTATGATACTATATTGGATTTAATGCAAAGAATGAATTATACACATTTAGTTTGGAATTATTGAATTCCAAATTAATTATTTCACACTTGAATTATTAATGTGACACAGAAAAATGTTCTCTGTGACACATAATGTAATGTGATAAATATTGTTACATTTAACTGAGTATTAGTTAATTAATTAATTGACTATATTTAACTAATAAGATTAGTTAAATATAGTTTTTAAATTAATTAATTAATAATATTTGAATAATGAGATTATTTAAATATAATTTTAATTTTGTATGTGACATATGTATGGTGGGACCACCCTTTCTCTTTTCCTAAATGGACACAAAATTAAATAAATAATTAATTAATTTAAAAATCTAAATTTAAATAAATATGATTTATTTTTGAATTTAGATATATATGTTTTTGAACCAAATATTACATATATATATATAATATTTTATTATATATATATATATATTTAAGAATGTAAATGTTCTTTATGTTTATTTAAAAAAAAAACAGGCGGAAATGTTTACGTTTCCGAAAACGTACACACACATATATATATATTAATAAAAATTATGATTCAAATTTTAATAATAAAAAGGGTAAAGAATATAGAGTATATCATTTCCCCATATATTTGATACAGTGGTTATTTCAAATTTGAAATTAATTGAAAAATAACTAATTGCCCATATATATAAAAGGTAAAGATAACAGTTATATCTATAGTTCTATCATTCACGTAACTTTTGCAGAATACTCAGAGAGAAAAACTGAAAGTTCTTTTGTGAAAAAAAAAATTCTGCTATCTCGTTTGTTGAGTACATAGCAGATTTAGAAAATTATAAGATTAATTCATTTTTACAGTTTGACGCCCACTCGTCTTTTCTTTGGTGTGGAGGCCTGGCTTGGAAGATCGTGGTGTCAAAGAAGAAAGCTAGGATACACTGATAGGTCTTCAAAAGGTTGGTAAAAATTTCAAAAAGCTTTCTATTATCAATAAAAAATATATAGTTATTCTCGATGAACGAATTTTTTAGAAAATTTTTGTTTGTCAACGATCCTATCTCTTCTGCTGCGTTTCATATTTTATTCTAACATCCTTGATCTAACAGTCCAAGCGTACAAATCCATCCCCTAAAAAGCTAGCCTCCACTGACCCTCGATCTGACAAACGCAACCATTTTGACCACCATCAATCCAATCAAGCTTGTCTAACCATTAATTTATCTATCTTGAACCACGACGCCCTGTCTAGGACGCTGTAGCCTTGTTCTCATTGACCTAAATAGTCCATTGCCACCTAATCAGCTTCTAGTCTCACCAATAATCGTAATTATCTACACACTTTAATCCTCATGTGTCACTCCCCTTTCTAAGGGGAGATGGGGGCACTGCTTGCCAAGAACCTAGAAAACCTTAGAGTTTTATGAGAAAGAGGTAGTTATTTCTTTTCTTGTGTTTATTTATCTATTTGAAGGTATTGATGTGAATTTTTGCAAGTATACAAATCACAACAAGTAATAAAATGATGAGAGAGTATCGTTCCCACGAGTATTGTATGCAATTAGTTAAGTACCGAAATTGGTTAACTCTAAAATTATTTAAACAATTGAAAATAAAATAGAATAATAAAATAAAATAATAAAAGAAATTACAAAAGAAACACTCAAATAAATAAAAGGTTAGGGCATCTGATTTCACCAAAACTAATCTAATTTAATTTATGATCCTTACTAATATTGTCTATTAATCATGTGTTAGAACAAGATACCCTAAATTATTTAATATTCCTTATGGGGATGATATTAAACATTTCTCTAGCATGTAAACCCATTATCACTTGATGTGAATTCCACCACCTTCAAAACTTATTAGGATCTATAGTTCTCGCAGTTGTTCACACATGTCATACTACTATCGCTTGATGTCACAAGCACCTTACGGTTAATTTTACAAGAAATTGTTCCTAAATATCTCCTTATGGAGTTTCAATCTAGGTCTTTAAATCAATCAATTAGTGATCAAGCAATTAAAAGCACTAAGATCTGTAAAATTAACAAGAATCATGAATAACAAAATCTTAAAGAAAATAAATTCTTTGAAAGAAAAAATAAACGAAATTAAATTAAAACAAAATTGGTAATATTAAAGCTCTAGCAAAAGAGAATCAATTCATAAATAACAAAAAATAAACACAAATCAAAAGTTCCAACATCTCAATTCGTAAATGAAAACTTGAAGTTGCAGCCACTTTGGCAAACCATGTTGAGGAAACCTATCAAACTACTCATTATATCTCCTCCAAGCTCGATGAACCGGTTCCATGTCATGTTGGGTGAAGGTGGTGATGACTAGATCCATCTCCATCTCACTCATCATTTTTTTTCTTTTTTACCTACAAAACAAAAAACTCAAAAAAGAAAATAAAAGAAAAACAAAAAAATAAAGTCCAATTAAACCTAGTGCTAATTAGTATTGATATTAACCAAATTAAACTAACAATCCCTGGCAACAGTGCCAAAAACTTGATATGATTTTTTGTAAGTGCACGAATCGCAACAAGTAATAAAGTGATAAAAGAGTATCATTCCCACGAGAATTGTGTTCAATTAGTTAAGTGTCGAAATTAGTTAATTTTAAAATTATTTGAACAATCAAAAATAAAATAAAATAAATAATACAAGAAAATATAAAAGGAAACACTCAAATAAATAAACACTAAGGCATATGATTTCATCAAAACTAATACAATTTAATTTATTATCCTTTCTAACATCGCCTATTAATCACATGTTAGAACAAGGAACCATAAATTATTTAATACTCTTTTTAGGGATGATATTAAAAATGTCTCTAGCATGTAAACCCACTATTGCTTGATGTGAATTCTACCACCCTAAAACTTACTAGGATCTATGGTTCTCTTAGTTGTTCACGCAAGTCACTATTATCGCTCGACGTCGCATCCATTTACGGTTAATTTTACAAGAAGTTGTTTGAAAGTATCTCCTTCTAAGCTTTCAGTCTAGGTCTTCAAAACAGTCAATTGGTGATCAATCGTTTAAAAGCATTAGGAACGGTAAAATTAACAACAATCATGAATAACAAATTCTTAGAGAAAATAAATTCTTTGAAACCAAAAATAAACGAAATGAAATTAAATGAAATTGGTAACATCAAAGCCCTAGCAAAAGAAAATCAATTCATAAATAGCAGTAAATAAACACAAATCAAGAGTTCCAACATCTCAATTCGTAAAAATAAAAAGATAAAAAAATTGGAAAGAAAATCTAATGCGGGGTATCACAATTCTCCAAGCTTGACTTTTCAATTTTCAATCTTTTCTTATTGATCTCCAAGTTGTCTTCTCTCTTAAACTTATTGAAAAACAAAATTCTAAACCAAAAATAAAATTAAGATTTGTCAAAGTATTTCTCCGTGGCTCTTTTGTTTGGGGGATTAGGCCACTCTTAAATAGCTTAAAAGTGCCCTATTTATAAGGTTTGAGCAAAGTGAAAAATATGAGTAAACTTTGGGGTTAGAAAACTTTCCAAAATCGTGTTCGGGCGCCCACAGCCCCAACTTGCCGGCCAACTCTCGGCTTGTTGCATAGGGCTGGCTTTTTTTACCTTTAATTCTTCATTCTTCATTGATTCACGCAAAGCCAAAAGAGAAATTATCTTAAGTTAATGCATTTAAGGAAGTAGCACATGTGTCACCATAAGACTAGCTGGAGCAAATTCATAGGAAATGGCCGCGTGGCGAGTCATGGATGGGTGGAGATGAGGGATGCACGAAAGAGAAGATGGAGGGCGCTACACTGGAACCAAATCTTTTCTCGGGCGTTAATGTAAGCAGGCCCACGTGCTTTTTATAAACGCTCCTGTCAGCATCCAATATTCACGCTCGTGATTTGCGCCTTTAAACAACTGAAATTTGTACTGATCGGACTTGCTCGTTGCTTTTGCTTTTGGGCCTTTTGAATTCGAATTTTTACTCCTTTTTAAGTACCGAATTGTAAATTGCCCATTACACGTAATTAATCTCCACAAATAAAAGAAAATCATAACTAAAATGGGAAACTAAACAAATGGAAATTAATAACAACTAAATAAAAATAGACTAAAATTAAACTAAAAAAGCCTAAAATTAAAATAGATTCAAAATAAACTAAAATTAAATAAATTAAATTAAACTAAACTAAAATCTCTAGAACTAGCATTTTAAATGCATAAAAAGTGCACAATTATTTTATTTTCATGGAGTTATCACACTCCAAAACTTACCATTTTGCTAGTTTTTGAGCACAAACAAAAACAAAAACAAAAAGACAGATCTAAACATGAGTAATGATTTAGTTCGATTCTCACAACATGCCTCAAAGATTTTATATAATATATAACTCAAAGAAAATTTCTAGATATTGTAAACATGTAGAATTTCAATTTAAATGCTAGGCTTACCTCATTTAAGATTCTTTTACATTTGTGTGAAGAACCAATTACACTCAATTACTTGTAACTTGGATTGGTTTATGCAAATAAGTGAATAAGAATAGATCTCTATATGAAGAAAATTGTGAACTCCATATGCTTGCTTTCCATATCACTCTCCACTAATATAGACGATCACAACACCAAAGACTTATAATTTATGGTTAAGGTAATGTGTCACACCCGCTATTTTAACGGGTATAATTGTGTAACATTTAATGTATAAAACATGATAATTAAAAAAAATTGCTGTACTTAAAATTACCGAGTTGCCCTCACAAATTCATAATTTACAAAAAAAAAAAAAAAGCCACGATGGCATTTTGTGTTAAATATCTTCGAGGGAGACAAAATAAGGAAACTACTCCCTTGTTTCCTTCTTTCAATTGCCCGTAAATCACTCAAATGTGTCTCCTTCAATCATTTGTTTTCTTTTTATAAAACTCTCCTATCTATTCGTTTCTCTCCGTGTTTCACTCTCCATTATCCTTGTAACGACCCTCCTTACGTGGCCGTTACTTAACTTCATAAACATACTTTTCGTTAATTTACTCAATTTTCGCGGAACTTTTTTTTTTTTTTTAATCCTTTAAAAGTTGACCTTCACAATTTTATCTTAAATTATTATTATATTTTATTATTATTGTTATTATCATTTTATTTCATTTTTACTTGTATATATATATATATATTACTAATTAATTAGTAACATAACGACAATTTCAAAATATACATAGTAGCGAAATTTCATGGTTATATACAAAGCTCATGAGTCATAGTCAACAAAACAATCATCATCAAAACATATATTAAAATAGTTATCAAAATAGTCATCAAAATATAAGCGAAATTCTAAGGGCGCGGTATCCATTTCCCATATCTCCACTCTGATCGTCCGCCGTGTCACCACCATCCATTAAGCATTACTGTGAGGTTGTTTACCTACAGTATGAATATTCTTGGATGAGCTTTTGCTCAGCAAGTAGGAATAGTAACTCGCAAAACATTAAAACAGCATGTAATCATATGTATTAACTAAAAATGCATGACCCATATTATGCTCAATTATGAACTTGTCTTATTATTAATTAGGCCCGAGCAGTCGTACTGGTGCGCGCGATCAACGGAATGTTAGGGTTTGCAAGGTCCTAACAACACCGTAACCAATTATAATTTATTACTTTAACATGGAGCCTCCTCGTGGGTCGAGAGGTTTGTACGACTCTCTTGGTTAATTCTTCATTTAAGTTTCACTAGTTATTTTAGTGAACATGTAATATGACATGGCATATCGTACTTAAAGCTTAACATGCTTGTAACATATTGAAAACCTTTATTTTAAACTATTCGTACTATAGGCGAGATTCCTACTTACCTGTATTAGTAAAGTAGACTCCCCTATCAATTCAGAGTTCCTCTTTCTCTACTGAATAAATCTGTATAAACACTCATTACGAGTGTGTAAGAATTTTCCATTTTAGGCTATTGAATTTCAGTATAACCACAAGAATTTAATCATTTTGTTAGATTGTGAATTCCTTTATCAACTGGTCATGAGTTTCCCCATATCTATTATGAGGATTAATTTTTTTACTAAATTCTCATAATATTTAAACTTTTCCTTAATTGCCATATGTTCACATCTACGTTGATAATTAATTAATTTCACAATAATTAATTATCTATCTTCATTTGAACTATGAGGCATTTATCTACTAAATTAGTCACTCTTAAATTCATGGTTCTTGTCTTAAGTCCTAATTGGGCCTGTTTTCAATTCGTTTCAAGGGCTCGCAATTTATTTTAAGTCCATAGGCTCTAAAAAGTCATTATAACGTTTTATAGATTCTACCGATAGGCTGTGTATCGAGCGATATTTTGGACTAAAACGGGCATTGGACCCGTGCCTAACATCGTGGCATTAAAGCTCTATCGCATCGAGTTTTTATGCATGCAAATTTAATGTTCATTGAAAACGATTAAAGTTCATTCTTGAAATTCTTACCTGTTTAGCTTGGAATTTCAAATAAAAATTGCTGTATAAAATAACTCCCAACATCATTAACCCACTAAATCTTGGGCCTATATGACCTTTCAAAAGTACTATAATTTCTCGGTTTAGTGAAAAATAAAATTTTAAAGTCACGCGATCTTTGTTTGTAAAAATTGGTACCGGTGAAGTAATTTTGGACGATTTATATGAAATCGCTTATTAATACAATTTTTCTTTTAAAGTTCTTTCCTTGTAAAAGTCACTTGTTTTTAAATGTTCTTTAGTGATTTTATTGTTTGTTCTAAAGTCACGGTTACCATTTATTTTGACAAAAAATTGTTTTCCAGTTAAAACTTTAAAAGTTTGCCGATTAAAAATTTTGACTATTTTTTTTTAGTCCAATTTAGAAAAGGATTTTCACAAAAATTTCTTCATTAAAGTTCTTCATTCTACTGCAATCTAAAACTCTTATGTTTAATAAAAATTGTAGTTTGGCCTCAAAACAACCCGAAACATTAAAACAGTTTTCTGCACAAAAATGTAGTTTTTGGACTGTTTTAGAAAACTCCCGATATCTGTATTTTACAGACAGATTTTAAAAAAAATTTCTTCATGAAAATTGTTCGTCTCATCAAAATCTAAAATTCCATCAAGCACTGCTGGAACTGTTTTGGGCAGTTTAAGTAAACTGCATTAGGCAGTTTTTTGGGCTGCCTTTTTGGCAGTTTTTGGGACTGTTTAGGCAGTCCATAAAAACTGTTCGGTTGGCCTATTTAGAGTCAAAACTGTGTTTTTTTGCAGTCACGGGTTTTTGTTCAAAACGACGAAAGCTAAAAATCCCGTGTTCGGTAAAATCTTAAAACTCGATCCTAAGGCCTCCGTTTACACGTTCAAAGTTTGTGGAAAATTTTTCCGCAAACTAAAACTTGCACAAAACATAACTCTAACATACCATACTAACTTGTTACATCACATACAAACACTAACCATACTAATCATACATAAATAATTATTACAACATATTTCCTCACCCAATCATCAATTCCCTCATGACTTTATAACCTTTAACTTAAAAAAAATTTATAAAAAGTTTAGAGTTACTTACCCTTGGGAACTATTCTTGGATGGTTGACCTTAAGACTTCTATCACCTCTCTTTTCCTCTTCTTGAGCCAACACTAAACCAAAAATTTATCATGAAAAAAAATCTAACTTGTCTTGGCTTTCACATAAATGCTATCTAAGCAACATTTTTCTTTTCTTTGCTAAGGAAAAATAGAAAGGAAAGAAATGGTGTAGATAATACCTTGGACAATGTTCTTCACCACTTCCTTTTTCTTCTACTTTCTCTCTCTCTTTCTTTTTTTTTTTTTTTTATTTGGAGCTTGGTAAATCGGTGGGAGTGAAGAAGAAGATGGAAGCACTTCTATTCCTTAGGACTTGTCACACGGTGAAGGAACGTTGGAAACAAGTGGAAGCTCTCTTATTTTTGTTATCATTTTTTTCTTTACTTTAAGCTCATTTGATGGAAACCATGGAAATGAGAAGTGGGAAAATTATTTTGGCTTTTTTTTTTTTTTTTTTCTCTTGGAGGCTTCGGTGGAGAGAATGGGAATGATTAGAAATTTTGTTTTCTTTTCTTCTCTAGAATGCACGGGTGAGAGTGGTAGTAAGGAAGAGAAGAGTGAAAAAAAGAATTGTGTATAATGATTTGGGCTCTATATATATAGACTAGCTTTTATGGTGGGACAAGTGGAGACAAGTGATGGTACAAATCTTTTTTTTTTTTTTTTTTCTTCCTTTATGCTCACTTACTCGGTGGAAATCAGGTGGAGACAAGTCATTTTTTTATTTTTTGACCTAAACTAGACTTGTCAATCTCCAACATTGGACATAATGAGAGGGGTGGAGTGTTAGGTGAAGCCAAGTTAATTAAGTAGAGTACAATGATTACAATGGAAGCCTAATTTAAGGGTACCTTTGGCCTTTCTTGTAAGAAATGCTTAAGTAGGTAAATTTTATACTGCCAGTAATAATTAACATAGCTGACAGGAATTTTTTATTACTTGACTAATCCTCTCCTATTTCTCCAAATACTGTGACACGCTAATCATAGTATGAACCGATATCGGGCAAAGTTTAATTGCGTATCGATTTTTTGACTACATTAAGTCTAGAATTTATTTTAGACTTAATAAAAATGTGGACTTGACATTTTCAGTATCCGTGCTCAATAATGACATAGTTCTTAATAGTGTCACTATCCAAGCTTGCACTGTAATTTATGTTGATACGGCTATTCGCGTAGCTCCATTTTTAACTAATTTGGCAATTAAGGATCAAATTCACACTAGAGTGTCTTTTGGTACGCTACTAACTTAGTATTGCACCTGGGAATTCTCATAATTAAATTTCTTAGGTTCTTTACAGATAAATTTCTTCTGCCTCAATTGCGGTGGAATTTATAAATCTCTTTATTAAATTATAATAGTTAATTAATTAACTATAGAATCTTTTATAGAATTTTTTGGAACAGTCATATGTTAATTCCATAAATTCTTTAAGCACGCACTTCTTACACAGTATTTCCAGGAAATCCTTGATTTAAATAGATAAATTATGCTATTTAATTTTAGGATTTTCTTGGTCATTACAATCCTCTCCCTGCTCTTCTTTTCTTTTCTTTTCTTTTCTTTTCTTCCCTGGTGAAACCAAGTCAGAGAAAAACCAAGGAAAGAACTCAAATAATCTTAGGATTTCTAAACTAACATCTCTACAAACAACCTTCCACAAGCTCATAGATCTAGGAAACTCGAGGATATTCAAGATTAAACAACACTTTTGAACAAAGTTTTGAGGTTAGATTTCTAAAACTTTAACTTTGATTTTAAGCTGTATTTTTTTACGCAGATTGTGAAATATTATGTTTTTGATGTTTTGAGATGATTGTGTATTGTTTATATATAATTTTTATGTTCAAAAAGCTGTTAGGAAACCAAGAATTTGATTAAAAAGTTTAGAACTCAAATTTTAGGTTTTCTGTATGAGTTTTTCCAAGTGAAAAACGAAGTGTAGTTTTTCAGAAACGACATGTCGTTTTTTCCATAAACTGCATGTCGTTTATCACAGAAACTACATGTTGTTGTCCTTAAAACGGCATATCGTTTTTCCATATAAAAATTCAATAAAAAGAAGCTTTAGATAGGATTCGAACCCTCAACCTCAAGTCAAGTAAAAGGAGGCCAAACCACTAGGACAAGGATAGTTATTTAATAATTTATGGTTCGAAAATAATAAATAGTTTTCTGTATAGGTTGTAATTTTAAATAATTTTTATAAATATCAAACTTTTAATTATTTTAATTATGAATATTTTAAAATTGTATTATTTATTTTAAAAATCTAATTTAATATATTTTGTGCCAAAATAGAATTCATGTGGTTTTTTTATTGTTATTTTATAATTTACTAAAATCAAGTTAGAAAAGTGATATTTACAATTTTAGTACATTAATGATTATGGCACACTAATAATAAAAATAAATGATAAATTGATATAATTGAAAATTAGGATTTAAGTTAAAATATGGTTACTTCATACGTTTTAGGATAACAACATACTTGGAGCTTACGTGGTAAATTGTGTAAACTGAAAATTATCAGTGAATATTTGTGAAGTGTTAAGGATTCTATTACTCATCTTTTGTGAGGTTTTGGTAAATAAAATTTATTATTTTATGTTGCAAGATATGTATATGATATTTTGAATGTATATGATTATATCTATAACATGATGATGTGGAACTCGTCCTGTATTGTACAATGAGGAACATAATGATTTGACACATGTTGTTGTAAATTGAGAAGCATGGTTAGGAAAAATAACTCTCTAAACAACGGATAAATATAGAGAAATGATGAAACATGAAGAGGGTGGCGTTTACTGTTAGACATGTATGCCCTAAGGAGTAAAAATATAACAAGCTTTGGGAGACATTTTTTATCAATAAAGAATTTATTCATTATTTATATACCAAATCTTGTCCTCTTTAAGTTCATATTTGTTGAATGTATGTTAAGCAAACAATAGTCTGAGACTGCAGTCTAAACCTTTAAGAATCGGGCATGTGATAGACAGATTACGCATAAGACACGATTTTTAAGGTGACGGTCTAAATCATAAGATCCGCAATCGAGGGAATAAAGTTGGGTGCTTTATTCATGTAAAGATTGTTATGTTGTCTATATCCCTTTTGGGAGATAGTTTGTCTTGACCATCGGAGGTGGACTCTATGAATAGAAACATTGGCACGTTGTCATAGGTGACAATGTGTTGGATCGGGACATAAAGTGAATTGATTTGGATTAATAATTTTGTCTCGGCAAATCGATTCACTTTAGACAATCACTTGTATTGTATCTTAATCTTGAGATGAATAGTGGACCCATTGTCTTAACTTGTGTCTCTTGATGTACCAAAGAGTGACGCCTACATCTTAATAGTGGTATGCATGTCGGTACGTTGGAGGCTTGACTCTTGATGGCATAGACCTGTTATTCATAGATATGGAATCCATAGCTCATCTTCAGGAGTAGTGATATCCTCTTATATGCGTTATCCTATAATTGAAAAACTGGAGTGCTCAACCATTTGGATACATAGGTGTAACCGAATGGTATACTATCTTTGGATGGTAAGTTTTTTGATGGTGAGATAATGGAACGTAAGATAAAAATAATCGCAAAGGTAAGACAGAACTTGTCCTTAAGCTGATTATGGATAATCATATGGGAACACAATACACTATGATATGTCATGGAGACTTAGCTAGACGGGCTTCGTAATTCTATGTAGTTCGAGAGTGTAGCTTCAAGCTTTTAGTGGAGTAGCGTTGGAGTTGATAATTATGAAATGTATATCTGGGATATTAGGTTTCATAATTATTGAGAGCTTGAACTATATAGGTCCATTTGGTCCCCTTTGCTAGCTCACAACATCCTGTAATGATACAGCGTGCTTTTCAAATAATTGGTAACTTATGTCAGATTTATCAGATTGGTTAAAATTTGAAAGAATCAAATAATTCATGTCTGCTTATTGGTTGAATTAATTTTGTAATAAAAATTAATTCAAGATAAACTTGTTGAATTATAAGGATCGGATAATTCTTGTCTGTTTATCGGTTGATTTAATTTTTGAATAAATTAGTTTAAGATAAACTTGTAGAATTATTAGGAATTCATTTATTCTCTTAGAGATTATCTAGATAAAGTTGTTTTGATTAGATAACTTCTCTATTAGGATATTTGAATTAAAACTGAGACTTTATCCTATAGAATCTCAGGTGGAAAATAAAAGATTCGCTGAGATTTTTATTCGACAATTCGGCCTGCTGATCCACGTGTTCGGCCTACCGATAGGCCTGTTCGACCTGCCGATGGCGAAGGATAAGATTACGCATTTTTACGTGGATCTCATTAGATATTGATCCGAATTTGATTATGATTCAAATTTTTGAAACCTAATCTAATAAGGACTGACCCTAAACCCAACCTCTATAAATAGGGAGTAAGTCACATTAGTTATTTAGATCAATTGAGAGATTAAAGTGATGCTCTGCTAGTGAGAATCTAAAAACTCCCTGAGAGCTTTTGTTCACAAATCATGAACACTTGCTTTGGGTTCTCTCAATTGGTTGGAAGGAGAGTCACCTAAAGGAAGAGCTATACGTGTGAGCCCACACTCACTCCGATCATGGATAGAGAATAGCAAAGAAGACTAGTTGGTTGAGGCTCTTCTGGAACGTTACTTCTCTTCACAGATTGCAGGAGTTCTTCGACATACAAAGGTTAGTAAGATCTGGTGAATTTATGCATATAGCATGTCAAACTTGTGTTTTAGAAAATACTCTGATATAAAATTTTTTAAATTCCACTGCGTCCTATTTTTCCAACAATTGGTATCAGGGCCATGGTTTTTATATAAATTTACGAGTTTGTGTTCATACTATATTTATAAATTTTGTGATCTTAATCTCTCTTATGCTTGAATTTAATTTTATAGAGAGTTGGCACTCTAGGTTTCATATATTATATATGTTATCATGGATTATGTGGTGAATGTTCATTAATTAATTATGGTTGATTAAATTGTTATTTAATTAATTATTAATTAATTAATTTATACCAGTTATGGTTCCTTAGAGGTTAGAATTTGTATCTAAGTTTTTTCATGTAATTAAATGGCGGACTATAATCTCCATCTAGGAATTATTATTTATTTTTTAAATTTGTAAAAATTTTGTAATTAAATAATCATTCAGAGAAGATGGATCTAGAAGGCGGATTTAGAAGATAGAAGATGGCATGCCCAGGTATTTCCTGAGTCTCTAATTTTATGTTTTTGAATTGTTGAAAATAAAATTGATAAATTGCTTTAAAAATTGTATTTTCTAGAATGGGGATTTTTGCTCGGTTGGCATGCTGAACCCACCAGTTTGGTAGGCCGATGGTCGCAGATCGATAGGCCAGACGTGAGGTTCGGCAGGCCGTCAGCGGGGTAGAAATCAGGAGGCTCTGGCGGCAATCTGAACTTCCAGTTTGGCAGGCCAAACTTTCATGAGTCGACAGGCCGATCTTCCTGATCGACAGGCCAATGGGTTGTGACCGGCAGGCCGATCGCCCAGATCGGCTTGTCGACTAAGAGCTGCAAAAGTTTCAAAAAAGGTGTAGTTTTTAAGTGCAGTTTTAATTTTATTTTTGGGACAATTCTAAGAAACATTAAATTTGGATATGATTGGAAATATGAAGTAGTCAATTCATACAAAATTGAAGACTTAAAGATGGACATTACATGATAAGAGATACAACCTAAGAATTCAAGGATGAAGAATCGATTATATGTTTTGATTATTCTCTTATAATTTTTGATTTCTATTCTCTAGGGTGGAACCATAATGTTACGGTTATTATCGTTTTGCTTGTAGCTTTGCTTGATTGCTTTGCTTGTCTACATTATAATATGATTTGCCATGTATATTATAACATGTCATATAGAATAACGAGTGCCGCTCATATTAAAATTGTTCATGCATATACTTAAAATAAAACCTTGACTTCAAAAGATTGAGTGGGAGAATGTTTTTCAAGAGAGAACCTAAGGCCTCCATCGTTGGTCCATAGGCAGAACATGGTGGTCCCGACCCCTAGGAAGAGATTTCTATCATATACCAGATTGGATTTCTAAGAGGATAAGGCATTTTAGCATGATTTATGGTTGCACACCCCTAGGTGGTGATTGTAAATCATGGATAAAATATTGAAACGATGGTTTTATACTCATATTAATTTTATTATTAACCTCCCCTAGGAGCTCTGTTAATAAAATTAATGGCCAAAGAAACAATTATTAATATATGCTAGATCATACAGGTCCTGGATGACATTTATTAATCAGGAGGAGATCCGTGTTCCTGATTGAATTTGGCATGACTCCCCTAGGAGCTTGTTGAATTTTGAGTTAGGAATTATCGTTGTAAGGTTGTGATTTTTTTAAAGTTTTGACATATAAACACATTTGTATGTTTTTTACATGATTGTGTTATCTTACTAAAATATTATAATATGTTTGCTTATGTTTGGTATATGATTCTTTATTGTAGATTAAAAATGCCTAAAAACGCTTTATCTTGACAAAAACCTATTAATTGGAGAGAATTATAATGATTGAAAACCGAACCTGGATATTGTCCTCTCCTTTGAGAAACTGAAATATGTGCTGACAACCCCTTGTCCTCCCGACCCTATGGGAGACTCAACTAATGAGCAATTCCAAGCGTACGATTACTAGAAAGATGCTAATGATTAGGCCTGCTGCTATGTTATGGCTAGCATGAATAACGTGATATAGGCTCAACATCAAGATTATGAGACTATGAAGCAGATCTTGGATAATCTTAAGGATATGTTTGGAGGCCAAGCCATAATATAGCAGCAAGGGGCACTTCGAAAACTTCTTAACTGTAAGTAGAGGCCGGGGACATCTGTAAAGGAGCACATGATGTTGGTCATGGGTTACCTCGCTGAGGCTCAAACCAATGGAGCCGACATCGATGCTGAAATTAGATGACTATGGTCTTTGAGACTCTGTCAAAGGAATTTATTCCATTTAGAGCTACATTTAATTTAAGCAATAGACGAGATATAACCTTGACGAAATTAATGAAACAGTTACAGGAGTTTGAACTGTTGATCAAGGAGTCTCCTGCGGGTAGAGAGGCCAACATGGTAGCTGCTTCTGGTTCCATTCCTAACTCTGGGAATGGAAAGAAACAATGGGCCAAGAATGGGAAGTCTTCTATTCTTGCTAGCACCAAGAGCAAGAAGAAGAAGAAGAAGAACCCTAAGAAGCTTAAGTGCTTCTTTTGTGGGAAGGTCGGGCACATAAAGAAGCATTGCAAGGACTTCCTTTCCAAAGGAGGTAGGTGTGATCTTCCAAATTTAGAAACTTGTTTGGTTGAGGAATTTAGTGACATTTGGGTCATAGATTCCAGTGCAACTAATCATGTTTGTGTTTCTCTACAGGGGTTCAAAGAAAGCAGAAGTCTTTTGCATGAAGACTTCATGCTTCGGATGGGCAATGGATCCTTGGTCTTAGTGGAAGCAGTGGGAGACGTCCATCTTTATTTTGATAATTATAAGAATTTATTCTTGCAAGATTGTTTTTATGTTCCTAAACTTAAAAGGAATTTAATTTCTGTAGCTTATTTATTTAAAGACTCCTATTTGGTTTCTTTTAATGATAAAGTGGTGATTCGTAAAAACAAATCTTTTATCTATTCTGGATGGATGCAAAATAATCGATATTTTATCAAACCTGAATAGGATAATGTTGAGATGAATGATAATGACTCTAAAAGACTTAAAACTTCTCACTCTAATAAGACATATCTTTGGCATTTGTGCCTTGGTCATATTAACCTGAATAGGATTCAAAGGTTGGTACGGGATGGACCTTTAAGTTACTTAAAGGTGAAATCTATACCTCAATGTGAATCTTGTTTGGAGGGTAAAATGACCAAAAGACCATTCGGGTCTAGGGGCAATAGGGCCAAAGGGGTTCTAGAACTTGTGCATAGTCATGTTTGTGGACCGATGAACATCCGGGCACGAGGAAGATATGAATACTTTGTCACTTTTATTGACGATTACTCAAGATATGGGTATGTGTACCTGATGCACCACAAAAGTGAAACTTTTGACAAGTTCAGGGAGTTTTTGGGCTGAAGTGGAACAGCAATTGGGTAGACCCATAAAGGCACTTCGATCCGATCAAAGTGGGGAATACCTTTCTGATGAGTTCTTGGGACACTTATTAGAGAATGGGATTTTATCCCATTTGACTGCGCCGGGCACTCCGTAGCAGACTGGCGTAGTGGAGAGAAGAATAGGACTTTATTGGACATGATTAGGTCCATGATGAGTTATTCATCATTGCCTTTATCCTTTTGGGCATATGCACTACAAACCGCATGTTATCTTTTAAACAATATGCCTTCAAAATCGGTCCCTAAAACTCCTCACTAGTTATGGACGGGTAGGAAGGAATCCTTAAATCATATTCGCATATGGGGATGTCTGGTTCATGTCCTGTTTAAGGATCCAGATAAGTTGGAAGCATGTTCAAAAGTTTGCGTGTTTATAGGATATCTAAAAGGGACCAAAGGGGGTTATTTCTATAACCCAATGGAAAATAAAGTCGTGGGTTCAACTAATGCAGCTTTCCTTGAGGAGAGTTACATGGACGACTTTAAACCTCAAAGTAAAGTAGTGCTTGAGGAGTTAAGGAGTGATCCGATCACTTTGGAGGTTCCAGATGAAACCATTCCAATTAGTGTAGAAAAATCAAACAAACCTGAACAACAACCTAAGGGGCTTCGGCGTAGTGGGAGGATCGGGTGTCAACTTGGGAGGTCTTCTTGGCTGAACCTAATGAACATAACAGGGATCCTTTTACTTACACAAAGGCTATAGAGGATGTTGATTCAAAAATTTGGACAGAGGCCATGAACATAGAGATAAAGTCTATGGACACTAATGAGGTCTGGGAGCTTGTGGATCTTCCCGAAGGGGTAAAACCCATAGGGTGTAAGTGGATCTATGAGAGGAAGAGAGGAGTGGATGGAAAGGTCAAAACCTTTAAGGTTAGACTGGTAGCTAAGGGTTATACGCAAAAAGAAGGAATCAATTATGAGAAAACCTTTTTGCCTGTAGCCATGCTTAAGTCCATCAAGATTCTCTTGTCCATAGCTGCCGCTCTCAACTACGAGATTTGGCAGATGGATGTCAAGACGGCTTTTCTGAATGGCTATCTTGATGAGTCCATTTGGAACAACCAGACGGGTTCAAGGTCACAGGTCAAGAGGGTAAGGTTTGTAAGCTGTTGAAGTCAATTTATGGACTTAAGCGGGCTTCTCATTCTTGGAACATAAAATTTGATCAGGTGATCAAGACTTATGGGTTCTCACAAAATGTGGATGAGCCATGTGTTTACAAACACATAAAGGATGGGAATGTGGTTTTTCTACTGCTCTATGTAGATGACATTCTGCTGATTGGCAATGACATTGGAGCATTGTCATTGGTCAAATTATGGTTGACCAAGCAGTTTGACATGCAGGACTTGGGAGAGGTTAATTTTGTTCTCGGTCTCCAGATCTTTCAGGATAGGAAGAACAAAATGATAGCTTTGTCCTAGGCCGGCTACATAGATAAAATTCTCAAGAGGTTTGCAATGTAGGATTCTAAGAAAGGTGGGCAACCATCTAGGTCTGGAATTACTCTTTCTAAGAAAGACTCTCCAAAGCCTTATAAAGAAAGAGAATACATGAAGAAGGTGCCTTATGCTTCAGCAGTGGGTAGTCTCATGTATGCCATGCTTTGCATACGACCAGATATTAGTTATGCGGTCCGGATTGTAAGTCGATTTCAGGCGAATCTAGGACTGAACCACTGGGTTGTGGTAAAGCATATTTTCAAGTACCTGAGAAGGACTCAAGGGTATATGCTTGTATATTCAGGTGAGGACTTGACTCCTCTAGGATATACTAACTCGGATTTTCAATCCTGTCTGGATTCTAGGAAATCGACTTCGGGTTTTGTGTTTACTCTTGGTGGCGGTGCTATCAGTTGGACAAGTGCCAAGCAAGATTGCACTTCTGATTCAATGATGGTGGCCGAGTATGTGGCAGCTAGTGATGCTTCGAAAGAAACAGTGTGGCTTCGTAAGTTCCTTGGGGATCTTGAGGTAGTTCCTAGTATGGATAAGGCGGTATCAATGTACTATGATAACAGTGCAGCGATAGCTAATGCTAATGAACCAAGATTTCACAAGAAGAGTAAGCATATTGATCGGAAGTATCATGTGATAAAGGACTTTGTTGAGGGCAGGCATGTCACGGCGTGTAAGATCACGTCAGAGGACAATTTAGCTGATCCATTTACGAAGACACTTACTGGGAGAGTCTTCGAGAGACATGTGGAAGCTATGAGGATGTGAGATTTGCTATATTTACTCACTTAGTGCAAGTGGGAGATTGTTAGACAAGTATGCCCTAAGGAGTAAAAATGTAATAAGTTTTTGGAGACATTTTTATTAATAAAGAATTTATTCATTATTTATATACCAAATCTTGTCCTCTTTACGTTCATATTTGTTGAATATATGTTAAGCAAACAATAGTCTGAGACTGTCAGTCTAAACTTTTAAGAATCGGGCATATGATGGACAAATTATGCAAAAGACATGATTCTTAAGGTGACGTTCTAAATCATAAGATCCACAATCGAGGGAATAAAGTTGGGCGCTTTATTCATGTAAAGATTGTTATGTTGGCTATATTCCTTTTGGGAGATGGTTTGTCTTGACCATCGGAGGTGGACTCCATGAATAGAAACATTGGCACGTTGTCATAGGTGACGATGCGTTGGATCAGGACATAAAGTGAATTGATTTGGATTAATAATTCTGTCTCAACAAATCGATTCACTTTAGACAATCACTTCTATTGTATCTTAATCCTGAGATGAATAGTGGACCTGTTGTCTTGACTTGTGTCTTTTGATGCACCAAAGGGTGACCCCCATATCTTAATAGTGGTATGCATGCTGGTACATTGGAGGCATGACTCTTGATGGCGTAGGCCTGTTATTCATAGATATGGAATCCATAGCTCATCTTCAAGAGTAGTGATATCCTCATGCACGGATGTTCATGAGACCACAACATCACTATGCATAAGTTCTAGAACCCTTTTGACCCTATTGCCCATAGACCCAAATGGTCTTTTGGTCATTGTGCCCTCAAACAAGATTCACATTATGGTATAGATTCCACCTTTAAGTGACTTAAAAGTCTATCCCTTACCAACCTTTGAATCCTATTCAGGCTAATATAACCTAATCACAAATGTCAAAGATAGGTCATATTAGAGTGAGAAGTCTTAAGTCTTTTAGAGTTATTATCATTACCCTCAGTGTTAAAGAGTAAGTCCATCTTTGGGTTTGATAAAATATGGATTGTTTTGCATCCATCCATCATAGATAAAAGATTTGTTTTTACAAATCACCACTTTATTATTAAAGAAACTAAATAAGAGTTTTTAAATAAACAAGCTATAGATATTAAATTCCTTTTAAGTCTAGGAACATAGAAACAATCTCGCAAAACTAAAATCCTATAATTATCAAAATAAAGATGGACATCTCCCACTGCTTCAGCTAACACCAAGCATCCATCGCCCATACGAAGCGTTAAGTCTTCATGTAGCAGACTTTTCGTTTCTTTGAACCCTTGTAGAGAAACACAAACGTGATTAGTTACTCTAGAATCTATGACCTAAGTGTCACTTGATTTCTTAACCAAACAAGTTTCAATAACCAGAAGATCACACCTGCCTCCTTAGGAAAAGAAGTCCTTACAATTCTTCTTGATATGCCTGACCTTCCCATAGGATAAGCACTTCAGCTTCTTTGGTTTCTTTTTTTTTTTCTTCTTGTTCTTATCATTTGCAGGAATAGAAGATTTCCCATTCTTAGCCTTTTGCTTCCTTCCCTTCCTAAGGTTAGGATTGGAACCAGATGCAGCTATTAAATTAGCCTAGCCACACACAAGAGTTTCCTTGATCAGATTTTCAAACTCTTATAACTACTTCATTAACTCTGTTAAGGTCGGATCCTGTCTATTACTCAAAGTGTAACACCCCCCCTTAAGGACGTCACAGATGTCATTACATTCATACATTCATACTTGTTTAAACTTTGAACATAAACATAAGTCCAAAACTTATACGATACTTTAAATTGTAAATATAATTAAACATACTTAACCAAGATCCATTCATGCATTTTTTTTTATAACATTGCTTAGCTTATTCCATATCATAATTTATTCAATTATACTTTAAATTAATCATGAACTTATTTTAATAAAATAAATATATCAAGTTGTAAAATCATAACTTATAAAAACATCACATCACTTAATAGTTACATACTCCCACAGTTCGACAGGCCGAACATGGGACTTCGGCAGGCCAAAACATGATCGGCAGGCTGGAGTTCCTCAACCGGTAGGCCGGCAGAGGCTTTGCAGTTTAGGCTTAAAAGCTCATCTATTGGAAACGCGGTGCGCAGCGGAATTTTTAAAAATATTTCATCAGAGTAATTTCCAAAAGACAAGTTTGACATGTTATATGTATAAATTAGACAGATCTTACTAACCTTTGTGTGAAGAACCTCTGCAACCTGTGTAGAGAAGTAACGTTCCAGAAGAGCCTCAACCAACTGGTCTTCTTTGCTATTCTCTATCCACAACCGGAGTGAGTGTGGGCTCACACGTACAGCTCTTCCACTGATGACTCTCCTTCCAACCAAGAGAGAGAACCCAAAGCTAGTGTTCGTGATTTGTGAACAAAAGCTCTCAGGGAGTTTTCAGATGCTCACTCGACGAGTATCACTCTTAATCTCTCAATTGATCTGAGTAAATCATGAGACTCACTCCTTTTATATAGCCATTGGTCCTGGGATCCGTCCTTATCAGATTAGGTCTCAAAAACTCAAAACAGAATCAAGTTTGGATCAATATCTGATAAGATCCATGTGAAAATGCGTAATCTTATCTCTCGCTGATCGGTAGGCCGAACAGGCCCCATCGGCAGGCCGAACTCCCGAGAAAAAATCTCCACGAATCTTTTATTTTCCACCCGAGATTCTAAAGGATAAAGTCTCAGTTTTGATTCAAATAACCCAATAGAGAAGTTATCTAATCAAAACAAACTTTATCAAGATAATCTCTAAGAAAATAAATCAATTCACAATAATTCTACAAGTTTATCTTGATCTAATTTATCTAAATTTAAATCAACTGATAAACAGACAAGAATTATCCGATCCCAATAATTCAACAAGTTTATCTTAAATTAATTTTATTACAAAATTAATTAAACCAATAAACAGACATGAAATATTTGATTCTTACAAATTTTAAACCAATCTTATAATTCCGACATAAGTCACCAATTATTGGAAAAGCATGCCATGTCGTTACAGGATTTTGTGAGCTAGCAAAGGGGACCAAAATGGACCTATAAAGTTCAAGCTCACGATAATTATGAAACCCAATATCCCAGATATACATTTCACAATTATCAACTCCAATGCTACTCCACTAAAAGCTTGGAGCTGCACTCTCGAACTTTATAGAATTACGAAGCTCGTGTAGCTAAGTCTCCATGACATATCAAGTGTATCGTATCCCCATATGATAATCCATAATCGGCTTAAGGACAAGTTCTGTCTTACCTTCTCGATTATTTTTATCTTATGTTCCATTGTCTCACCATTAGAAAACTTACCATCCAAAGATAGTATACCGTTTGGTTACACCTATGTATCCAAATAGTTGAGCGCTCTAGTTTTCCAATTACAGGACAACGCATATAAGAGGATATCATTACTCCTAAAGAGGAGCTATGGATTCCATATCTATGAATAACAAGTCTACGCTATCAAGAGTCATGCCTCCAATGTACCGGCATGCATACCACTATTGAGATGTGGGAGTCGCCTATTGGTACATCAAAAGACACAAGTCGAGACAACGGGCCCACTATTCATCTCAGGATTAAGATACAATATAAATGACTGTCTAAAGTGAATCGATTTACCAAGATAGAATTATTAATCCAAATCAATTCACTTTATGTCCCGATCTAACACATCGTCACCTATGACAATGCGCCAATGTTTCTATTCACGGAGTCTAACTCCGATAGCCAAGACAAACCATCTTCCAAAAGGGATATAGACAACATAACAATCTTTACATGAATAAAGCGCCCAACTTTAATCCCTCGATTGCAGATCATATGTTTTAGACCATCACCTTAAGAATCGTGTCTTCTGTATAATCATCCCATCATATGCCCAATTCTTAAGGTTTAGACCGACAGTCTCAGACTACTGTTTGCTTATCATACATTCAGCAAATATGAACGTAAAGAGGACAAAATTTGGTATATACAAATGAATAAATTCTTTATTGATAAAAATGTCTCCAAAAACATATTACATTTTTACTCCTTAGGGCATACATGTCTAACATCATCATCGTCCGGCAGGCTGAAAACGTGATCGGCAGGCCAAACTTTCAAGCATCGACAGGCCGACCAAGGATGTTCGGTAGGCCGAACGAGCCAAAAATCCTAAAGAAAACTTAATTTTTTTAAAACAAAACCTACTTTTCGTAAAAATGCGGAAGAATAAAATTCTTAAAAAATGATAAAATAAAACATAAAACCATAGTTCAAGTATTCTTAAAACTTAACATAAAAATATGTTCAAAATATAAAACTTAATTAAAAACACATAAAACATTCTTCTTGGTGTTCTTCCAGTTACAATTCATCGTGCTTCGTGCTCACACGCCTTCCCATGTCCTCCGCCTATTCCATGATTTTCTTACCCTTATCTGCAACGTGACATAAAACTTGATTAAGCTAATGCTTAGTAAGTACATATAATTCTCACAATTTAAAACATTACGAGTCTGTTTGTTTCGAGTATTTGAATAGAGTATTTGAATGAAGATTTAAATTTTTGTGAGAGAAAATACTGTAGCAAAATGATTCGAACTATGATTCAAGTATCGAAACAAACGGGCCCTACATATACATCATCATCATCATTGTCATCATATCATAAAAGTACCTTAAGCACAATTTCATAGAAACATATCTTTCATTACATTGACCATATTAAAACTTATTCCATTTTATCTTAAGGGCCCAAGTGTTGCACCATAAACATCATTATAGGCGCGCCGTCATGAGAGGAGAAGGGTAGCTAATCCCAAACCAAACATGACATCATAACATATCATTTCATAACATTGGTGTGCAACACTTATTAGGTGATACATATATATACATAATTTTCATACTTTAAAACAAGTCAACATCATACATGCATAACTTTAAATCATGTAAATCTTTCATCAGAAATCCTTTAAGGAAAACAACCATTAAATCATCATGAATATCATTGTGAACATATCATCAAATCTTGTAAAACGTGTCATGTTGCAGGTGAGCATGTACTTACCTTAAAGCTAGCTTACTTAACCTTAATATACTTTTGGTGATGATGCCGCGGTCTCGAAGTGCTCGTTCCCTTGAGTGTTCATGCCATTTATCCATTTTAAAAATACAATAAAATTAATGCTTATCATAAAACATCCATTCACATAACATTTATTCATATAACATTCATATATACATTCATCTCATATTACAAACATTATTCATAACATGCTTCCTTAAATATTATCATCAAAACATCTCATACATTACAAACATGAAAATCTTTTGAAAACGTTTTCTAATAATTTAAAATACATAAATTTTAAAATTCATACAAACATCTTATTATCATGTATTTCAACATCATAAAATTATTTCATCATCAATCAAAATCATTTAAACATATAAAACATTTTATATAACGAAAATCCAAAAGCAACATTGTTAAAACAGTTTTCTCATAGAAATTTCATAACATAAAATACACTCATCATACCTTATACATGCACATTCTTGACAACTTTCATGAAAAACATTATTCATTACCCCTTGAATAAACATTACATTTTCATGCATCATATCCAAACATCAATATTTACTGTGAAGAGCAGAAGATAGAAAATTCATATTTTTCATAAAAAAAACACCGAAATGACATAAAACTTGGAGAAACATCGCATAACACATACACAAACATCATATTAAAAACTCAAGACAAAATACAATACCTATAGAAAGATATTGCAGACGGTTGGAGGAGAAGAAATGCTTTTCAGAATTATCAGAAAAATTGAGTTCTTACCTTAAAAATTTCTTCTCAAAATTCTTGAATTAAACCAATGAATTTATAACTTTTTCTTTCAATTTTCTTGTAGAGAATTTTTTAGAGGAAAGAGGATGGAACTCATGGAGAAGAGAAGAGAAAGAAAGAAATTAGAAAATGTCTCAGAACTGAGAGAGAGAAGAGTGAGAAGTTGAGTGGAAAACTGAGGAACAAAACGTTAGAAATTTTTTTAACATAACGAGCATAATGAAAATTCATTACCCTTCATTAAGTCAGAATTTTCTGACTTTTTGACAGCAAATGGCGTGGAGGAAGGAGAAAAAAGAGGGAAGTCAAACAATCACTCATCACTTACCATGTTTTGCCCTCTTAAAATAGGAAACCATTTAAAATCATGCAATTCAATGCGAAGTCAACCTTTTAATTTCTTTAACTGACAAAATTATTCCATTATTATGCCAATTAATCACAATAAATCACTCATTTAACGTAATTATCTCAGCCATAAATTTGGAGAGATTTCTACTGACTGCTCGTCAACTGTCTTCGGTCTGCTGATTTTTCCCTTTGGCCTGCCGGTTCCACCAAGTTCAGCCTGTCGATATTTTCCTTCGGCCTGTCGATCTTGGGCAGATTTTTCGGCCTGCCGAACTGTCTTTAAATGTCATACATTAAAACATTCAATTCATAATTTCATCATAATTAAACATACATTAAACTAGTCATGAAAACTTGAGCACAATGATTCCATGCGGTCGTCACCTGTCATAAAACTTAAAATAAAAGTTAGTAACATTAAAAATCATATATCATAACATATAACATAAATTATTAATAAAAATTCCTTAACATCGTTACTAACTTAACATGATTCATTACATAAAAATAGGTGGGTGTTACAATTCTTCCCACCTTATAAAAGTTTCATCGTCGAAACTTAGAATAAATGTGGATACATAGATCTCATGTCATCTTCACATTTCCATGTGGCTTCTTCAACTTGCTGATTTTGCCATAACACCTTGACTAATGGAATTTCTTTATTCCTCAAGGTCTTGGTTTTTCGATCGAGTATTTGTATTGGCTTTTCTTCATAACTTAAGTCTTCTAGTATCTCGATCACTTGTGGCTCAATCACATGCGTAGGGTATGGAACATACTTCTTGAGCATGGAGACATGGAACACATCGTGCATTGCGGACATTTTAGAAGGCAACTTCAGCTAATAAGCTACATTGCCTATTCGTTTAACCACCTCATAAGGATCGATAAATCTTGGACTTAACTTGCTTTTCTTCCTAAACCTCATAACTCCTTTCATTGGTGCAACTTTCAAAAACACATACTCGCCCATGGCGAACTCTAAGGGTCTTCTTCTCTTGTTAGCATAACTCTTTTTGACGGCTTTGTGCGGTCTCTATTTTTCTTCTTATCAACTTTATCATCTCAGAAGTTTCATTCACAAAATCAGTTCTTTCAGCATTGACACTTTCCATCAACTTCTTTTCACTAGCTTCGTGCCAACATATAGGCGATCTGCATTTTCGTCCATACAGAGCCTCATACGGTGCCATTCCTATTGTCGCCTGAAAGCTGTTGTTGTAAGCAAACTCTGCTAACGGCAATAGTTTACACCAGCTGGTCTTAAAATCGAGAGAACATGCCCGTAGCATATCTTCTAAAATCAAGTTCGTCCTCTCTGTTTGGCTGTCTGTCTGAGGATGAAAAGCTGTACTGAAATGTAGCCTGGTTCCCATAGCAGTCTGTACACTCTTCCAAAACTTAGATGTGAACCTGTCATCACGATCTGAGATGATCGACTTGGGAATCCCATGAAGTCGTACAATTTCCTTGACATAGAGTTCTGCTAACCGTTCCATGTAGTAAGTGATCTTGATAGGAATGAAATGCGCCGTCTTAGTCAGTCGATCCACAACTACCCAAATTGCATCATAACCGTTTGTAGTTTTGGGCAATCCAGTAATGAAATCTATTGCTATATCCTCCCATTTCCATTTCGGTATTGGGATAGACTACAGTTCACCACCAGGTTTCTGGTGTTCAGCCTTTACTTGCTGACATGTCATACATTTCTTCACATACTTTGCAACATCACGTTTCATTCCAAACCACCAGAAGTTACCCCTTAGATCATTGTATATCTTTGTTGCACCTAGATGAATTGAGTAAGGAGTATCATGAATTTTCGCCAAAATCTTTTCCCTTAAATCATCAACATTGGGAACACATAAGTCATCCTTAAGGTACAAAGTTCCGTCATCCTCAATACGAAACTCTTGACATTTTCCTTCTTTCATTTCTTGCTTGATCCTTGCAAGACTTACATCTTCATCTTGTTTTCTTCGAATTTCATCGTACATCATCAGAGCAAGAGAGAGAGCCGATAGCTGGCCTGCTATAAGTTCCAAACCAAAGTCTAGAATTTCCTTTCTTAAAGGTGGAGACATTGCTTGCATTGACATCAACGTGGCCACTGACTTCCTACTTAGAGCATCTGCCACTCGGTTAGCTTTTCTAGGATGATAAAGAATTTCACAATCGTAACCCTTCACCAACTCTAACCATCTTCGTTGTCTCATGTTCAAGTCTCTTTGCGTGAAGAAGTACTTCAAACTTTGATGATCAGTAAAGATCTTGCATTGGACCCCATATAAATAGTGTCTCCATATCTTCAACGCAAAAATGACTGCTGTTAACTCGAGGTCATGAGTAGGATAGTTCTTTTCGTAATCCTTCAGTTGTCTTGATGCATAAGCAATCACCTTTTCATTTTGCATTAATACAGCTCCGAGACCCATCTTGGATGCGTCACTATAAATTACAAACCCATCATTTCCTTCAGGAATTGCCAACACTGAAGCCGTTGTTAGCCTTTTCTTCAGTTCTTGAAAACTCTTTTCACATGCATCTGTCCATTCATACTTCTTTCCTTTGTGGATTAGGTTTATGAGTGGAGCTGCTATCTCGGAGAAATCTTCTACAAATCTCTGGTAATAACCTGCTAAACCCAAGAAGCTCTTTATTTCACTTGCATTCATCGGTTGCTTCCAGTTGAGAACAGCTTCTACCTTAGCAGGGTCAACCATAATCCCTTCCTTCAAAATAACATGCCCCAAAAATGACACTTTATCAAGCCAAAACTCGCATTTAGAGAACTTTGCATATAGCTGGTGTCTTCTTAAAGTCTCCAGCACAATCCTTAAATGCTCCTCTTGCTCTTCGTGATTCTTAGAATAGACAAGAATATCATCGATAAATACAACAACAAATTTATTGAGGAAATCCTTGAATACCCAGTTCATCAAATCCATAAAGGTAGCGGGTGCATTTGTCAGACCGAAAGGCATAACCACAAATTCATGGTGACCATACCTCTTCTTGAAAGCAGTCTTGGGGATATCTCCTTCTTTAACCTTCAACTGGTGATACCCTGATCGTAGATCAATCTTTGAGAACACCGATGCACCCTTAAGCTGATCAAACAAATCATTGATTCGTGGCAATGGGTACTTGTTCTTGATCGTAACCTTGTTCAGCTCTCTATAGTCAATGCAGAGTCTCATAGTGCCATCCTTCTTCTTTACAAACAAGACTGGAGCTCCCCATGGTGAGTAACTTGGCCTGATGAAACCTTTGTCAAGTAGCTTCTTTAATTGCGTGTGAAGCTCTTTTAACTCTATTGGGGCCATTCTGTATGGCGCTTTCGAGATTGGATCGGTGCCAGGAGCGAGCTCAATCTCGAATTCAACTTCTCTTTCTGGCGGTAGACTTGTCAGATCATCAGGAAACACATCCGCATATTCATGAACAACAGGTACATCTTCAATTCTTGTCTTTTCTTCTTGGCTTTTGTCTACTATGTTCGCCAGATAGCCCATGTAGCCACTTGCTAATAACTTCCTTGCTTTCATTGCCGATAGAAACATGCTGGGTTTCTTTTTGGACTTGCCAACATAAATGAACTTCTGATCAACTTTTGGATGGAAGATCACCTTTCATTTTCGGCATTCAATAGCGGCATTATACTTGCTCAGGAAATCCATCCCAAGAATCATATCATAGTCGTGCATGTCGATCACAATGAGGTCGACGAATAGCTCCCTATTAGAAATCCATAGGGGTACTGTACGCAAACAGTGCGTAGATAATATCACTTCCCTAGAGGGTAGTGTCATAGTGAATCCCTGTCTCATAGGCTCTAAACGAACCTCTAACTTCCTAGCATATGACATAGATACAAAAGAATGCGCGGCACCCGTATCAAAAAGAATATAAGCGTCATTAGATAAACTTGTTATCTGACCTGTGACCACATTGGAGGCTTTAGCAGCCACTTGTTCTTTCATCATGGCATAGATTCGGCATTCGTCGGTGGGGCTTCAATTCTCCCTTGACTAATAAGTGGCCCTTCAAGGGAGGCTTGCATCTGATGAAGCTAGGCTTGAGGAGGAGCTCTTTGTGGGGCATTGGCATTCATAAGCTTGGGGCAGTTCTTAACAAAGTGGTCTTCACACCCACAAATGAAACATTGGTTTGTTCCCAAACGGCATTCCCCTGGATGCTTCTTTCCACATTTGGCACACGATTGAAATTGCCTGTTATAATTGTTAGGCTGGCCATCATTGTGCCTCTTGTTGTCTTGGCCTTGTTGGTTTTGAGGATTACCCTTCCTCTTGTTATTCCTCTAGTTTTGGTTGCTGTTGTTGCTGCTGTTGTTGTTGTTGTTCCTGTGGGGAGGGCGGTTCTGGTTGCTTGCATTGTTAACCTGTTGGCCCGACTGAGGCTGGTTCCTTCTTAGCTTGGATAGATGAAACTCAGCACGTTAAGCCCTCATAACAACCTGCTCTTGAGTTCTTGGTGAACTTGCCCCATCAACGATCGCAGCAATATCTGGTCTAAGGGCTCTGATCAGTCTTCTAACCCTTTCACTTTCATCCATAACCATTCCTGGACATAGACGAGCAAGCTGGTCAAACTTCATCACCAGATCAGTGACTGACATATCCCCCTGGTGCAAGCTCTCGAACTCCTCATAATGCTTCCTCGTGACATTCATATGGAAGAAATTCATGTTGAATTCATGAACGAAGTCAGCCCATGTCATCTCTTCAACATTCTTGCTCTGTTCGATGCCATCCCACCATATCCTGGCCTCCATAGTGAGGCAGTACAAGGCACAGAAGACCTTCTCATTGTCCGTGAAATCCATCAGTCTTAAGGTGGCCTCAATCGTCTTTAACCATCCTTGAGCTACTAGCGGATCCTTAGAACCTTCGAAATCCACTGGCTTAACTCTCTTCCATCTGACTAGTAGGGGTTCCTGATAGGCCGCTCTTGGTTCAGCAGTAGGAACAGGGACTTTGTTTACTTGTGGCTGTGGAGGAGGAGGAGGCACATCATTGCCTCATCGATCATCATTCTGGTCGTTGGCCCTTAATGCAGCTATTTCCCTTCTTTGATCCTCCAGTTGTCTTTGCAACTCAACGATCATCCTCATGAGCCTTTCATTAGTCTGGGTGCGAGTCTGCATTCTTCTGTGACCGTCCATCGTAAATTCTCCTAAAAGAATTAGAACTTAAAAATAATCTTCTAATTATGAGACAGGTTTTCACTACTAGATCATTAATCATTAAACATTTAGACCTTAATCTTATCATCATACTTACATCAATACACTAACTTTATAACATACTTACTTGGAGGACTTGGATTGACGTGTGGCGATATGAACTGTAATCGAAAATTCTCTCTGATACCAAAGCCTGTAACGCCCCCCCTTAAGGACGTCACAGATGTCGTTACATTCATACATTCATACTTGTTTAAACTTTAAACATAAACATAAGTCCAAAACTTATACAATACTTTAAATTGTAAATATAATTAAACATACTTAACCAGGATCCATTCATGCATTTTATTTTTTATAACATTGCTTAGCTTATTCCATATCATAATTTATTCAATTATACTTTAAATTAATCATGAACTTATTTTAATAAAATAAATATATCAAGTTGTAAAATCATAACTTATAAAAACATCACATCACTTAATAGTTACATACTCCCAGAGTTCGGCAGGCCGGAGTTCCTCAACCGGTAGGCCGGCAGAGGCTTTGCAATTCAGGCTTAAAAACTCATCATCATCCGCAGGCCAAAAACGTGATTGGCAAGCCGAACTTTCAAGCATCGGCAGGCCGACCAAGGAAGTTTGGCAGGCTGACCGAGCCAAAAATCCTTGAGAAAACTTAAATTTTTTTAAAACAAAACCAACTTTTCATAAAAATGCGGAAGAACAAAATTCTTAAAAAAATGATAAAATAAAATATAAAACCATAGTTCAAGTATTCTTAGAACTTAACATAAAAATATGTTCAAAATATAAAACTTGATTAAAAACACATAAAACATTCTTCTTGGCGTTCTTCCGGTTACAATTCATCATGCTTTGTGTTCACACGCCTTCCTATGTCCTCCGTCTATTCCATGATTTTCTTACCCTTATCTGCAACATGACATAAAACTTGATTAAGCTAATGCTTAGTAAGTACATATAATTCTCACAATTTAAAACATTACATATACATCATCATCATCATCATTGTCATCATATCATAAAAGTGCCTTAAGCACAATTTCATAGAAACATATCTTTCTTTACATTGACCATATTAAAACTTATTCCATTTTATCTTAAGGGCCCAAGTCTTGCACCATAAACATCATTATAGGCGCGCCGTCATGAGAGGAGAAGGGTAGCTAATCCCAAACCAAACATGACATCATAACATATCATTTCATAACATTGGTGTGCAACACTTATTAGGTGATACATATATATACATAATTTTCATACTTTGAAACATGTCATCAACATACATGCATAACTTTAAATCATGTAAATCTTTCATAAGAAATCCTTTAAGGAAAACAACCATTAAATCATCCTGAATATCATTGTGAACATATCATCAAATCTTGTAAAACGTGTCATGTTGCAGGTGAGAATGTACTTACCTTAAAGCTAGCTTACTTAACCTTAATATACTTTTGGAGATGACGTCGCGGTCTCGAAGTGCTCGTTCCCTTGAGTGTTCATGCCATTTATCCATTTTAAAAATACAATAAAATTAATACTTATCATAAAACATCCATTCACATAACATTTATTCATATAATATTCATATATACATTCATCTCATATTACAAACATTATTCATAACATGCTTCCTTAAATATTATCATCAAAACATCTCATACATTACAAACATGAAAATCTTTTGAAAACGTTTTCTAATAATTTAAAATACATACATTTTAAAATTCATACAAACATCTTATTATCATGTATTTCAATATCATAAAATTATTTCATCATCAATCAAAATCATTTAAACATATAAAACATTTTATAAAATGAAAATCCAATAACAACATTGTTAAAACAGTTTTCTCATAGAAATTTCATAAAATTTTCAAAACATAAAATACACTCATCATACCTTATACATGCACATTCTTGACAACTTTCATGAAAAACATTATTCATTACCCCTTGAATAAACATTACATTTTCATGCATCATATCCAAACAGCAATATTTACTGTGAAGAGTAGAAGATTGAAAATTCATATTTTTCATTAAAAAAACACCGAAATGGCATGAAACTTGGAGAAACATCACATAATACATACGCGAATATCATATTAAAAACTCAAGACAAAATACAATACCTATAGAAAGATATTGTAGATAGTTGGAGGAGAAGAAATGTTTTTCAGAATTACCGAAAAAATTGAGTTCTTACCTTAAAATTTCTTCTCAAAATTCTTGAATTCAACCAATGAAATTATAACTTTTTCTTTCAATATTATTGCAGAGAATTTTTGAGAGGAAAGAGGATGGAACTCATGGAGAAGAGAAGAGAAAGAAAGAAATTAGAAAACGTCTCAGAACTGAGAGAGAGAAGAGTGAGAAGATGAGAGAAAAATTGAAAAACAGAACGTTAGAAATTTTTTTAATGTAACGAGCATAATGAAAATTCATTACCCTTCATTAAGTCAGAATTTTCTGACTGTTTGACAACAAATGGCGTGGAGGAAGGAGAGAAAAGAGGGAAGTCAAACAATCACTCATCACTTACTATGTTTTGCCCTCTTAAAATAGGAAACCATTTAAAATCATACAATTCAATGCGAAGTCAACCTTTTAATTTCCTTAATTGACAAAATTATTCCATTATTATGCCAATTAATCACAATAAATCACTCATTTAACATAATTATCTCAGCCATAAATTTTGAGAGATTTTTGCTGACTGCTCGTCAGCTGTCTTTGGCCTGCCGATTTTCCCCTTCGGCATGCCGGTTCCACCAAGTTCGGCCTGCCGATGTTTTCCTTCGGCCTGGCTGTAACGTCCCGAAATTTATTTAATATTAATGTAATGTAAATGATGAATTAGTGTGCCATAATTAAAGTTTTAACTTTAATTAGATTATTTGGTTGGATTTTTAGTTTTTGGTTGTTTTGTTAAATTGATGTGTTCAAAAGATTCCTTGTTGATTTAAAATGATGTTTTGAGTTTTAAAACACAACAATTTGTAAAATGTTAAAAATACTCCGTTTTGCAAAACCGTGGGCGGCACATGGTTTTCGCACAGTAAAACCGCCCACCGATTTTCTCTATTTATTTCTCTCTTCTCTCTCTCTCTCCTCACTCTCACGTTCAACTCTCTCTCTCTTCTCTCTCTCTCGGCAGCTCCCTCTCTCTCTCAATCTCTTTCAAAAATTTTGATTTCCATTCGAATCCAAGCTTCGGAACAGCAAGGAGGAAGCTCGGGGACGTGATTCGGCGATCGAGAACGCGGATTGAAGCTTCGATTCGAGGTTAGATTTGAAATTTCTAAACTTTTAACAAAATTTTCGATTTTGTGTGTTTTTGAAATCTAAGTTTGTTTTAGCTTAGAAAACCATGGATTTGTGTTAAATGAACTTAAAACAACTAGAATCTAAACCTAGATTGGAGAAAAACGGATTGGATTCAAGATTTTTCATTTTTCTCCTCTTTTTCTCATTTTCGGATTTTTGAGGATTTTGAGTTTAAATGTTGTTTAAATGATTCCAAACATGTTCTAGAATGTTTTTCTATCAACTATAGTTGTTTTTCATGCCTGGGATTTGAGAAAAACAGGTTAGAAACAAGATTTGGATTTTGGGGATCGAGAAACCCGTGGCTGGGATTTCTGGGTTTTCCTAGTTCGGCAGGCCGAAGTTCATGTTCGACAGGCCGGAGTGATGATCGGCAGGCCGGTGTTCTTCCGACCGGCAGGCCGAATCTGGGGAAATGTTCGGCAGGCCGAACCTTGTTTCCGGCAGGCCGAACTGTGCAGTTCGGCAGGCCGAAGCAGGGCGTCCGGTAGGCCGACCGAGGCATGGAAAATTTTGTGATTTTTACCCTTTTTACTGTTTTGAACCCTGATTTAAATCCCAACCTTATAGGATGATTTTAATGATACAGATGGCACACTAGGACATCATGAAATGATTTAGTAACATAGAATGTTTCGAACTAGATATTGATTGACTTAGTTGGTATCTAGGACTGTTCGTGGTTCCGTAGAGCTAACGTACAGCGGACCGGGATTACGGTGTGGGGTACCGGCACGAGTACTGAGGTAGGACTTCTATCCTATTTCTTTGGTAGCCTGGTTTTGAAATGATTTGGCTTTAAAAAGGATTTCTATCAAAATGTTTTCAACGGTTGTTTGAAAATGGTTTTATCGGTTATATTTTTATATACCGTGACATGAAATGAATTTCATAATGAATGTAATTGACAACACTCGGTAATTGGGTTTTGAATGATAATGATAATAAACACATGGGCATGATGCCATATCAGAGATCGGGTCGTGATCGACCTTGGGGGCAGGTCCCGAAACCCAGCTGGGCCACTACGGTGGTGATTTCATGGTTTGCCTAGGTAAAAGTAAACTGGTGTTTTGATTTGACGAGTAGACTGTTCTGTGTCAGAACGGTTCTACTCAATTTATTTATTTATTTATTCAAGTTCCCTTTTTGTATAACTCCTGATAATGTTATGTTTCTTTGTATAAGACTATTTTATAAAACATAGTCCTACTGAGCCTTTCGCTCACGTTTTATCTGTTTTTAAATCCCCCCTTCTAGGTGGTTTCCCATTTAGGTTTGGAGAAGATTCTTCGGACCGAACTCAGGAGCAATAGGAGAATTTATTTACATTCTGTATTATTAAACAAGGCATGTAAGACTTAACTTTATTTGTACTTGGACTGTAATTGTATTTGTGATATTGTCAGATCCATGTGTGTGCACAAGTTGTGGGTTGTGGAACCCATATTCGCGGTTTTTATTAAATTATTGTTATTTGTTTAATGATTTTAAATTCTTTATCAAATGTGGTGGAAAAATCTCTTTATTTCTTGCTTAATTGGATTTTTAAACCCTTAATTTCAATTAAACTCTCTTTTAATTAATCTAAATATTCCGCCACGTCACCTCCCGTACTCCGGGGCGTGACAGAATGGTATCAGAGCTCAAGGTTATGAACCTTGGGAATTGTGCACACATAGGTTTGACAATGAAATACCTCTGACAGTCCAAATTTTGTTTTCAGAAGTGAGAGAATGGCACCTAGACGTCGTTCGACAGCTGACGCCGAGTTCGGAAATGATGAGGGCCTGATGAGGTCTATGATTGCGGCTTTCCGACAGATGGCAGCCAGGACTAGACCGGAAGACTCCAGTGTTGGTAGTCGGCATGCTTTCTTTAAGGAATTTCGGCGGGCGTCTATTCTGACTTTTGATGGCAACGGGGATCCGCAGTTAGCAGAGTATTGGTTGGATTCGATCTTGAAGCATCTTAATACCCTTGGTGTGCCTGAGGAGTATCGTGTGGAGTTTGTGGCATATAAGCTCGAGGGTGGCGCTAACACCTGGTGGAAACAAACTAAGCGTCTGGAGCGCGGTGGGGATATCGGTTGGGACAAGTTCGAGGATCTGTTCTATGATCGGTATTTTCTGCAGGGATATAGAGATCAGAAGGCAGCTGAGTTTTATAGATTGCAGCAGGGTGATATGTCAGTTCGGGAGTATGAGGCAAAGTTTAGCGAGTTGGCTAGGTTTGCTCCATCAGCTGTGGTATCGGAGCATGAGAAATGCATCAAGTTCCAGGAAGGACTCAAGGCTCCTATTCGGCGACAGTTGGTTGCTCTACGGCTTAGGGGTTTCGGAGAGCTTGTGTCGTCGGCGATCTCCGTGGAGAATGATTACGTGCAGTATTGTGAGGACCGAGCCAAGGCTTCAGGAGGACCGCAGAGGAGTGGCAGGAAGAGCACCAGTAGTCGTCCAGCTCCGGGGAAAGGCAAGCAAGGCGATGCGACCAGTGGCAGCAGCAGTTCGTCTGGCAGCGGGCGCAGCAATCCCTACAGCTTTCATTGTCATTTCTGTCAGCAGCCCGGACACATCAAGAGGAATTGCCCGATCAGGAGTGCTCATCTTGGATCGCAGACCGGGGAGGATGCCAGTCGTCAGTCTCAGCCTCAGCCTCAGACCCTACCTCCGCCTCCGCAGTACCCGCAGTTGCAGTATCCGCAGTTTTCTCCTCAGCAATTCTCATATCCGGCACGGGGACAGCAGCCGCAGTATTTTCAGCGCAGTGTTCCTCAGTATAGAGCTCCGAGTACAGGTAGTGTGTAGTCATCTCCATCTCAGCAGTATCGACCGAGTAATGCAGGACCCAGTAATGTCGGTAGAGGAAAAGGGAAGGCGCCAGTGCAGGTTCATGCAATGGCATCTGGAGGGTCAGATTCTCAGATTGGTAACGCGGTTGTCGATGGTATGGTTTTGGTTTCTAGATCTCTAGCTCGCGTTTTATTTGATATAGGTGCATCTCATTCTCTCATTTCGAGTTCCTTTGTACATGCCTTGGGATTAGAAGTAGAAGAGTTTAAGGAACCCCTAGTTATAACTTCTCCCTTGGGGCGAGTGTGTGTGAATTGTATGTGTAAATCATGTAAAATAAAGATTGGGGATGAGATTTTGAAAAGTGATTTGATTATACTCCCCATGAGTTCCTATGATGTGATTTTAGGGATGGAATGGTTGTCCAGGTATAGTGCAGTTGTGGACTGCCAACTTAGAAAAGTGACCCTAGTGTCTGATAGGGGAACGGTGATCACTTACCAGGGTGGTGGTGATTGGCTAATGAGTGAGCGTCTCATGAAGTCATGTCTAGGAGGGCGAAGGAATCTAGATTGTTTTGCTTTTCTTGCCAATCTAGATTGCGAGCCCTATGTTTCGAGTAGTAGTGTAGCGATTCCGGTGGTTGGTGAGTTCGAGGATGTCTTCCCCGACGAGTTATCAGGGTTACCACCGCATCGGGAGATTGAGTTCGGTATCGAGTTGTTTCCAGGGACATCACCGATTTCTATGGCACCTTATCGGATGGCGCCGGCAGAAATGAAGGAATTGAGGAAGCAACTTCAGGAGCTTGCTGATAAAGGATATATTCGGAATAGCACATCTCCGTGGGGAGCACCTGTTTTGTTTGCTAAGAAGCACGATGGGACTCTCAGATTATGTGTGGATTATCAGCAGCTGAATCGTGTTACGGTGAAGAACAAGTATCCCTTACCTAGGATTGATGAGCTATTTGATCAGTTGGGAGGTTCGCGATACTTCTCGAAGATTGATTTGCGGTCAGGTTATCATCAGCTCAAAATCAAGGAAGAGGATATTCCCAAGACAGCTTTTAGGACTCGGTATGGGCACTTCGAGTTTCTGGTTATGTCTTTCGGGTTGACGAATGCTCCAGCAGCTTTTATGGATTTGATGAACAGGATATTTAGGCCGTATCTGGATCAGTTTGTGATCGTGTTCATCGATGATATTCTTGTGTATTCTAAGACTTGGGAGGAGCATGAGCAGCATCTTCGGATCGTGCTTCAGACTCTGCGGGAGCACCAGTTGTATGCTAAGAGGGAAAAGTGTGAGTTCTGGTTGACTGAGGTCAAATTTCTGGGTCATGTCATCTCGGAGCATGGTATTTCAGTGGATCCGTCCAAGATTGAAGCTATATTGGAGTGGGAACGACCAAGGAATGTAGCGGAGATTCGCAGCTTCTTAGGTCTTGCTGGATATTACCGAAAATTTGTAAAGGACTTTTCAAAGATTGTAGCTCTGTTGACGAGGTTGATCAGGAAAAACGTCAGGTTTGAGTGGGATGAAGACTGTGAGTCTGCTTTTCAGGAATTGAAGAACCGGTTGACTTCAGCTCCAGTATTAGTTATTCCTAGCAGTGATGAGCTGTATGAGGTTTATGCTGATGCTTCAGGGCGCGGACTTGGATGCGTGTTGATGCAGCATGGACGTGTGGTTGCGTACGGATCGAGACAGCTACGACCTCACGAGCGGAATTATCCTACTCACGATTTAGAGCTTACGGCGGTGATCTACGCGCTGAAGATTTGGAGATGTTACTTGTATGGAGCATCGTTTCAGGTCTTCTCCGATCACAAGAGTTTGAGGTATTTGTTCACTCAGAGGGATCTCAATCTGAGGCAGCACAGATGGGTGGAGTACATGGAGGATTATGATTTTGCGTTGCAGTATCATCCCGGAAAAGCTAATGTGATAGCGGACGCGCTTAGCAGGAAGTCTTCAGGGATTCTCGCGTGTTTGATTTTTGAGGACTGGAGCAGGGATGCGACAGTGAGCGAGTATCGGCTACAGTATCATGAAGACGGTGATCGAGTTTTGTTGTATCATGTGGAAGCGACTCCAGCTCTTGTTTGGATGGTGAAGCAAGGTCAGTGGCAGGATCGACATTTGCAGGGGATTTGGTCGCGGATTCAGAACGGGGAGCAGTTCGAGGAATGGAGCGTGCATGCAGATGGATCATTGTACTTCCGGGAGCGTCTTGCAGTTCCAGTTATCGCCGAGGTGACGAAAGCCGTTCTAGATGAAGCTCATAGGTCTCAGTTTGCTATTCATCCGGGGAGCACCAAGATGTATCGTGAGTTGAAGAGGCACTATTGGTGGAGAGGCATGAAGAAAGATGTTCGCGAGTACGTGGCCAAGTGTTCGACGTGTCTTCAGGTGAAAGCCGAGCATCAGAAGCCTGCAGGTCAGCTTCAACCGCTTCCTATTCCAGGGTGGAAATGGGAGCATGTGACGATGGATTTCCTCACAGGTTTGCCGAGGACGGAGCAGCGGCATGATGCAGTTTGGGTTGTAGTCGACAGGTTGACGAAATCGGCGCATTTCATTCCGTTTAGGTCGACATGTTCCAGGAAGATTCTCGGGGAGCTGTATATGCAGAACATTGTGAGGTTGCATGGAGTTCCTTTGTCCATCACCTCTGATCAAGACACCAGGTTTAATGCTAAGTACTGGAGGAGTTTTCAGGAGGCTTTGGGCACGGATTTGAACTTCAGTACGGCGTTTCATCCTCAGACTGATGGGCAGTCTGAGCGGGTCATTCAGGTTCTCGAGGATATGTTGCGTGCTTGTGCGTTGGACTTCGGAGGGAATTGGAAGCAATGTTTGCATTTGGCGGAGTTCGCGTACAACAACAGTTATCAAGCGAGTATCGGTATGGCACCATTTGAGGCATTGTATGGGCGACCGTGTCGGTCACCTGTGTGTTGGGCCGAGCCGGAGGATAGAGTTATTCTTGGGCCGGATGAGATTCGTGACAGCAACGAGAAAGTCGCGGTGATTCGGGATCGATTGAGAGCAGCTCAGAGTCGGCAGAAGAGCTACGCGGATAGGAGACGTAGACCTTTAGAGTTCGCGGTTGGAGATTTTGTTCTCTTGAGGGTGTCACCTCGTAAGGGAACTATGCGGTTCGGAGTGAGTGGGAAGCTCGCGCCGAGGTATATCGGGCCGTTCGAGATCACTCAGCGTGTTGGTGTGGTCGCTTATAGGCTTGATCTTCCGCCCGAACTTTCTCATGTGCACGATGTGTTTCATGTGTCGATGCTTAGGAAGTGTCCACCTGAGCAGGATAAGATAGTTTCGTTTCGCGATGTGCAGGTTCAGGAGGATACGACGTACGAAGAAGTGCCGATTCGGATCATCGACCGGAAAGTGATTAGCTTGCGTCGTCGTGAGATACCGTTGGTAAAGGTCGTGTGGCAGCATCACGGGGTTGATGAAGCCACTTGGGAATTAGAGTCGGGTATGCGGGAGTCATATCCGCATTTGTTTTGTTTTTGAGATAAGTTGTAAATTTGGAGGACGAAATTTCTTTTAGGGGTAGAGAGCTGTAACGTCCCAAAATTTATTTAATATTAATGTAATGTAAATGATGAATTAGTGTGCCATAATTAAAGTTTTAACTTTAATTAGATTATTTGGTTGGATTTTTAGTTTTTGGTTGTTTTGTTAAATTGATGTGTTCAAAAGATTCCTTGTTGATTTAAAATGATGTTTTGAGTTTTAAAACACAACAATTTGTAAAATGTTAAAAATACTCCGTTTTGCAAAACCGTGGGCGGCACATGGTTTTCACACAGTAAAACCGCCCACCGATTTTCTCTATTTATTTCTCTCTTCTCTCTCTCTCTCCTCACTCTCACGTTCAACTCTCTCTCTCTTCTCTCTCTCTCGGCAGCTCCCTCTCTCTCTCAATCTCTTTCAAAAATTTTGATTTCCATTCGAATCCAAGCTTCGGAACAGCAAGGAGGAAGCTCGGGGACGTGATTCGGCGACCGAGAACGCGGATTGAAGCTTCGATTCGAGGTTAGATTCGAAATTTCTAAACTTTTAACAAAATTTTCGATTTTGTGTGTTTTTGAAATCTAAGTTTGTTTTAGCTTAGAAAACCGTGGATTTGTGTTAAATGAACTTAAAACAACTAGAATCTAAACCTAGATTGAAGAAAAACGGATTGGATTCAAGATTTTTCATTTTTCTCCTCTTTTTCTCATTTTCGGATTTTTGAGGATTTTGAGTTTAAATGTTGTTTAAATGATTCCAAACATGTTCTAGAATGTTTTTCTATCAACTATAGTTGTTTTTCATGCCTGGGATTTGAGAAAAACAGGTTAGAAACAAGATTTGGATTTTGGGGATCGAGAAACCCGTGGCTGGGATTTCTGGGTTTTCCCAGTTCGGCAGGCCGAAGTTCATGTTCGACAGGCCGGAGTGATGATCGGCAGGCCGGTGTTCTTCCGACCGGCAGGCCGAATCTGGGGAAATGTTCGGCAGGCCGAACCTTGTTTCCGGCAGGCCGAACTGTGCAGTTCGGCAGGCCAAAGCAGGGCGTCCGGCAGGCCGACCGAGGCATGGAAAATTTTGTGTTTTTTACCCGTTTTTACTGTTTTGAACCCTGATTTAAATCCCAACCTTATAGGATGATTTTAATGATACAGATGGCACACTAGGACATCATGAAATGATTTAGTAACATAGAATGTTTCGAACTAGATATTGATTGACTTAGTTGGTATCTAGGATTGTTCGTGGTTTCGTGGAGCTAACGTATAGCGGATCGGGATTACGGTGTGGGGTACCGGCACGAGTACTGAGGTAGGACTTCTATCCTATTTCTTTGGTAGCCTGGTTTTGAAATGATTTGGCTTTAAAAAGGATTTCTATCAAAATGTTTTCAACGGTTGTTTGAAAATGGTTTTATCGGTTATATTTTTATATACCGTGACACGAAATGAATTTCATAATGAATGTAATTGACAACACTCGGTAATTGGGTTTTGAATGATAATGATAATAAACACATGGGCATGATGCCATATCAGAGATCGGGTCATGATCGACCTTGGGGGCAGGTCCCAAAACCCAGCTGGGCCACTACAGTGGTGATTTCATGGTTTGCCTAGGTAAAAGTAAACTGGTGTTTTGATTTGACGAGTAGACTGTTCTGTGTCAGAACGGTTCTACTCAATTTATTTATTTATTTATTCAAGTTCCCTTTTTGTATAACTCCTGATAATGTTATGTTTCTTTGTATAAGACTATTTTATAAAACATAGTCCTACTGAGCCTTTCGCTCACGTTTTATCTGTTTTTAAATCCCCCCTTCTAGGTGGTTTCCCATTTAGGTTTGGAGAAGATTCTTCGGACCGAACTCAGGAGCAATAGGAGAATTTATTTACATTCTGTATTATTAAACAAGGCATGTAAGACTTAACTTTATTTGTACTTGGACTGTAATTGTATTTGTGATATTGTCAGATCCATGTGTGTGCACAAGTTGTGGGTTGTGGAACCCATATTCACGGTTTTTATTCAATTATTGTTATTTGTTTAATGATTTTAAATTCTTTATCAAATGTGGTGGAAAAATCTCTTTATTTCTTGCTTAATTGGATTTTTAAACCCTTAATTTCAATTAAACTCTCCTTTAATTAATCTAAATATTCCACCACGTCACCTCCCGTACTCCGGGGCGTGACACTGCCGATCTTGGGCAGACTTTTCGGCCTGCCAAACTTAAAAGTCCGGCCTGCCGAACTGTCTTTAAATGCCATACATTAAGACATTCAATTCATCATTACATCATAATTAAACATACATTAAAATAGTCATGAACACTTGAGCACAACGATTCCATGCGGTTGTCACCTGTCATAAAACTTAAAATAAAAGTTAGTAACATTAAAAATCATATATCATAACATATCACATAAATTATTAATAAAAATTCCTTAACATCGTTACTAACTTAACATGATTCATTACATAAAAATAGGTGGGTGTTACACAAATTATATAAAGCTCTAAATGGGATGAACTCCTTTAACAGAGTCTAAAAAATGAAAGTTATTTGTGACTCGACATCGATATCAACTCCATGGGCTTTAGCCTCAACAAGGTAACCCATGACCAACATTATATGATCCTTTATAGACATCCCCGGTCTTTGTTTGCATTTCAAAAGTTTCCAAAGCGCCCCTTACTATTTTGTTATGGCTTGTCCTCCAAACATGTCTTCAAGATTATCCAACTTCTACTTCGCAGTCTCATAATCTTCATGTTAAGCCTACAGTATGTTATTCATACTAGCCATAACATAACACTGGGCCTGATCATTAGCATCTTTCCAGCGAACGTACTCTTGGATTTGCTCATTAATGGATTCCCCAATAGGTTTGGGAGGACACGGTGTCATTACCACAAATTTTAGTTTCTTAAAGGCTAGGACGATATTCAGGTTCCTTTTCCAATTATTATAATTATCGTTGCTTAGTTGGTTTTTATCGATTATCAAAGATAAATCATTTTTAGACATTTTAATCTCAATAAAGAATCAGATACCAAACATAAGCAAACATAACATAACAGTTTAGTAAGATAACATAGCCAAGTAAATAAACAATTGTGTTTATGTGTCAAAACCTTAAAAAAATCACAACCTTATAATGATAATTCCTAACTCAGAATTCAACAAGCTGCCTAGGCGAGACTTGCCAAATTTAATTAGGAACATGGATCCCCTCCGATTAATATATGCCATCCAAGACTCGTCTAATCTAGTATATATTAATAATCATTTTCTTTGACCATTAATTTTATCAATAAAGCTCCAAAGGGTGGTTAATAATAAAATTAACTTGAGTGTACAACCATCACTTAAACTATTTTATCCATGATTGATGATCACCACCTAGGGGTGTGCAATAATAGATCATGCCAAAATAAATTATCTTTTTGAAGATACATGATGAAATCCCTTCTTAGGGGTCGGGACCACTACGTGCTACATATGGACAAACGATGGAGGCTGTTGGTCATCTCTTCGAAAACCTTCTCCCACTTAATCTTTTGAAAAAAAAGCAAGGTTTTTTTTTTAAACATGCATGACCAATTTTTAATGAGTGGCATTCCCTATTCTATATGACATGTTATCAACATACATGGCAAATCATATTATAATGTAGATAAGCAAAGTAATCATGCAAAGCCACAAGGAAAATAATAATAAATAATCGTAATATTATGGTTCTACTCTAGGGAAAAGAAATTAAAGATTACAAAAGATCAATCGAAACATATCATCGTTTCTTTATCCTTGTATCTTCAAGTTGTATCTGTCTTCATGTAGCATCCATCTTCAAGTCTTCAATCTCTTATAGATCAAATACTTCACTTTTCTAGTCATCACAAAATTTCATGTTTATCAGAATTTTCACAAAAAATAAAATCAAACTACATCGAAAGATGCACCTTTTCTGAAAATATAGCTCTCTACCAGCATGCAGATCTATGTACTTGGTGTGCCGATCATAACCTATTGGCCTACCGAACGTCATAATTCGGCCTACCGTCAGAGCTGGCCGAACCCTGCCCTACAGATGGCTTGTTTAACTAGAGGTTTGGCTTGCCGGTCTAAGACCATTGGCCTGCCGATTGAGTTAAATTCATGTTTTCTAGAAAAAGCCTTTTATGTAGTTTTTCAATTTTATTTTCAACAATTCAAAAACATAAAAATTTAGAGACACAAGAAATACCTTTGGAATCACTATCATCCATCTTCTAGATCCGTCTTCACTTTGAATGATTATTTAATTAAAAAAATTTTTACAAATTTAAAATTAAATAATAATTCCTAGACGGCGATGATAAACCGCCATCTAATTTCATAAAAAACCTAGATACACATTCTAACCTATAAGGAACTCTAACTGGCATAAATTAATTAATTAATAATTACTTAAATAATAATTTAATCAACCATAATTAATTAATAAACATTCACCATGTAATCTCATGACAATATATAAATACATAATAACCCTAGAGTGCCAACTCTCAAAAAAATTAAATTTAAACATAGGAGACCACAAGATCACATAATTTATATATATAGCATGATCACAAACTCATAAATTTGCATAAAAAACTTGGCTCTGATACAAATTGTTGGAAAAACAAATATGCAATGGAATTTTAAAATTTTTAAATTAGAGTATTTTTTAAAACACAAGTTTGACATGCTATATATATAAATTTCTCGAAGAGCTCCTATAATTTGTGAAGAGAAGAACGTTCCAAAAGAGCCTCAACCAACTGGTCTTCTTTGCTATTCTCTATCCACGTTGGAGTGTGTGTGGGCACATGTCGTACATCTTTTCCACCAGTGACTCTCCTTCCCACCAATTGAGAAGACATAGAGCCAAGGTTTGTGATTGTGAACAGTAGCTCTCAAGGAGTTCCAAAGTATCTAACACTATAGTACTCACTCTTATCTTCTCAACTAATTTAAATAATTGAGAAAACTCACTTCCTATTTATAGAGGTTGGACCTAAGGTTGGTTATTATCAAATAAGGCCTCAAAAATTCAAATCTAGATCAACTTCTAATAAGATCGTGTAAAAAGCAAGTGATCAGATTATCGTTAGATCCATAGGACGAACTAACAGATTGACTTGTTGAACTTGCTTGATCAGCAGGCCGAACTAACCAATCATCCTACCGAACTTACAATAATATGATCCTTGAGAATCTTTTATTTTCCACTCAAGATTCTTTGGATATACCCTCAATTTTAATTCAAATAACCAAATGGAGAAGTTATCTAATTAAAACAGCCATATCTGGATAATCTCGAGGAAAACAAATATTCTCGATAATTTAACAAGTTTATCTTGGCTTAATTTACAAAATTAATTCAACCAATAAATAGATATGAATTATTTGATCCTATCAAATTTCAGCCAATCTAATAATTTAACATAAGCTACCAATTTATTAAAAAAGCACGCCGTATTATTACAAGATTTATTATGAGCTAGCCAAAGGGACTTGTGGACTTATATAGTTTAAGCTTTAATAATTATAAAATATAATATCCCAGATATATATTTTATAATTATCAACTCTAATACTACTCCACTAAAAGCTTAGAGCTGCACTCTCGAACTGTATAAAATTATGAAGCCCAAATTGGCTAAGTGTTCATGACATATCATAATGTGCCGTATCACTAAAGGATATTCAAAATTGGCTTAAGGATAAATTCCATCTTACCTTCCTGATTATTTTTATCTTACGTTCCTTTATCTCACCATTAGAAAACTTAGCATCTAAGGACAGTATACCATTCGATTACACCTATGCATCTAAAGGGTTGAGCGCTCTAGTTTTCCAATTACAGGATAATGCTTATAAGAGAATATTATTGACTCCACCAATGGAGCTATGGATTCTATATCTATGAATAACAAGTTTACACTATCAAGAGTCATGTCTCCAATATATCGGTATGCACACCATCACAAAGTTAGGATGTCACCCTTTGGTATATCAAAAGACATAAGACAAGATAACGGGCCCATTAGTCATTTTAGGATTAGGATACAACATATATGATTAACTAAAGTGAATTGATTTGCATAGATGGAATTATTAATCTAAATCAGTTCTACTTTATTTCCTGTTCGAATACATTGTCACCTATGACAAGGTACCAATATTTCTTCTCGCGGAGTCCAACTCTAATAGCCCAGACAAACCATCTCCATCAGGGATGTAGACAACATAACAATCTTAGCATGAATAAAGTGCCCAACTTTATTCCCTTGATTGTAGATCCTATGATTTAGACCATCACCTTTAGAATCATGTCTTCTGCATAATCTCTCCACATATGCCTGATTACTAAAGGTTTAGACCGACAGTTTCAGACTTTTGTTTGCTTAACATACACTCAACAAATATGAACCTAAAGAGGGCAACGTCTGGTATATGAACAATAAATAAATTCTTTATTGATAAAATGTCTCTAAAAACATATTGTAACATTTTATTCCTTACGGCCTACATATCTAACAATGCATGCCTATGCCTGAGCAAGTGACCAGTGCTCTCAGCAGGCCTAGGTGCATGACTACATGGGCCGGCAGGTGCCCCCATGCAAGCCTGCAGCGTCCACAATGCCCCAACATGCACCCATACTGTAGCCAAGGATTAAAAAATTGACATTTTCATTGATATTTTTATATTTTTAATGCGTCAATATGCAAATAGAGGTGTCGTGTCTACAGGGATAGAAATATCGATATCGACAAAAATATCAACACTTAAATTTTAAGGAAATATCGATGAAAATATTGATATAGTTGGAAATTGGGATAAAATATGAAAAGTCATCTTATACCACTTTATTTTTAAATGAAACCTTGAGAAACTCTATAATTGTTAATAGTACATAGTTTAGATAAACTTTTCAACCAAATTACTAAGTATGTGATGAATATAAATAGTAAAAAGTAATCGTAATATGATAAATAATAAGTATACAATCTCAAATTGTGCAAAGTTAACTAATACATGCACTTTATTTTTATAGTTTCATATAAGATAAGAAAATATCAATATCAAAAAGAGCTTTTGGGAGGATCAAAGGCATTTGGAATACATTATTGGTTCAAACAATATTGATACCAAAATATAAAGTTTGAATAGTTATAGAAAAATTAGAGATCTATCGTGATTATTAGTGACTTTAATATTAGAGTTGATATTTTGAATCTCATGTTCCAATGCGTGGAATAAATTAAAAATTGAATTTATAGCATCGAAAAGTAAATTTATGAAAGATTATATTAAAAAATGAATAAAAATAACTTGAATTTTATATTTCAAAGTAATTTAAAAATTACATATAAAATTAGAATATCTTGTCAATTTTTTACTGATATTTCCATGGAAATTTTTGTAAATTTTCTCGATTTTGTTATTTTAGACTACACTTTTTATGGAAATAGATATTTTTGTCAAAATATAGATATCCATGGAAATTTTTTGATATTATGTAGAAAGGATACGACACTTTTGTTTCCATGTCGGCACTTTGAAAATACGAAAGTATCAGCGAAAATATCAATGGAAATGATTTTTCAATCCTCGACATTTCCACCAATATTTGCGTTGATGTTTTCGTATTTTTGAAGTACCAATATAGAAAAAAAGTATCATATCCTTTCCACACAATATCTAGAAATTTCTATGGATATCTATATTTTGACGGAAATATCTACTTCTATAGAAAGTGTAGTGTAAAATAATAACATATCTAGAAATTTTATGAAAATTTTAGTAGAAATATTAGTAAAAAAATCAACAAAATATCTAGAATTTATATGTAATTTTTTAAAATATTTTGAAATATAAAATTCAAGTTATTTTTATTTAATTTTTTAACATAGTCTTTCATAAATTTATTTTTCAATACTATAAATTTAGTTTTTAATTTATTTCATGCATTGAGACATGTGATTTAAAATATCAAATCCAATGTTAGAGTCACTAGTAATCAGAAAAGGCCTCTAATTTTTCTACATCTATTCAAATTCTATGTTTTTATATTAATATTGTTTGAACCAAGAAGGTACTCCAAACACCTTTGATCCTTCTAGAAGCTTGTTTTCATATTGATATTTTCTTATCTTGTATGAAACTATAAATATAAAGTACTTGTATTATTTGACTTTTAACTAATTTGCTCAATTTTAGATCGTATAATTATTATTTTTCATATTATGATTGCTTTTTACTATTTATATTCATTACATACTTAGTAAATTCATCTAAACTATGTATAATAAACAATTTTAGAGTTACCTAAAGTTTTATTTAAAAATAAAGTGGCTTAAGATGACTTTCCATATTTTACGCCAATTTTCATTGATATCGATATTTGCCTCAATATTTCTATAAAATTTAAGTGACAATATTTTCGTCGATATTGATATTTTCACCCATGACTAAGCCAAGGTTGTTGCATGCCAGTGCCCTTAGTTGTATGCCCTATGTGGCTACTCATTGCTATTGGTAGTCCCCTTTGTACGGCCGCGTTGAAATTTGCACGAGCCACACCACCAACACATTTTAAAGGCATTTTGGACCAAAAATCACTATTTTTCATAGTATATTAAACCTAGGCTATATAAGCCTCATTATAGATCAGAGGAGGGAAGCTTTTACTTAAATTTTAAGGGTTTTGGAGGAGAATAAGGAGGAGAAGAAGAAGGAAGTCATGGGACAGAGCCCTAGTGGAGGAGGCAGCTTTTCAATGCTAAATCTGTTATTTGCTCTCACTCTCTTCCTTTTCCTTTGTAATTATATTATTAGATTTTTTATTTTTATTGTGGGAGATTTTTAAACCTTAAACTTAATTATGTGGAGATTGTATGCATTATTTTTAGTTCTCCTACTTGAATTTATTTATGTTTTACTAGATTTAATGTTTATGATGATTTTCTTGTTATATTTAGGTGTATAACTAATTATGACTTGAAAATTATGTATTGTTAGGTTAGAAATTTTGATCTATAATTTGTATAACTAATTATGACTTGAAAATTATGTATTGCTAGGTTAGAAATTTTGATTTGTAATTATCTTGAATTTTTGACCATTAGTAGTAAATTATGACACATAGTTGCAGCGAGGCTTTTATGTGATTGTGATGTGGAATATAACATATGTTGAATGAATACAACTTTTGCGTGTTTGTTGCCTAGATCAACTATCTTTCTCAGCATAACGCTTCTATTATATTGAACTTAGGGAGCTTTCTTTTAGGTTGTTTGATGGAAATGGATTTAATAGAGCTATTGTCTTATTAAATCTATATTGTAAGGATGGATTAGGGTAATAGAGTTTCTCATTATCTACTGTTGTTGATTTCAATAGAAATTTGGAAATAATTCTATGATTATCTGCATAATTAATGTTTAGTGGTGCTAAATGATTCTATAACCAGTTTTAATTATAATTGTTTTGTAATATTTTATTTATTTATTTTAGTTTTAATTATTAATTTAGGAAAAAATCCATACCCCCAACCTTTGTAATTAGTTTAATTATGTTTTAATATTCTTTTAGTGTTAATTACTAATTAATTAGACCCAGTTCTCCTATAGGAACCACCCTTACTCACCGCTTTACTCAATAATGACTATACCACAACTCAGCATGGTTTTATATTTTGACATGTCCTTCGAAACGATGTCAAGAATCCACTTGTCTTTTTGTTATTTTGCACCAATCATGAGCATTTATGAACTATCATAACCTTCTATCTGATTTGCTATTGCAGTGTCTCACTCAGTATTCTTTTGCTCAGCCAATGTATTTTCGTATTCTCTATAGAACCTTATTATATGGCCAACCTTGTTGCAATAGTAACATTTTCTATGTGTAGATGGGACTTAGAGCTAGAATTCAACCTATTCTTGGGCTCACTTTGGTCCCTCTTAATAGGCCTTCCACTAGAGAATAACCCCTTGTCATGGGATGAATGCTTTTTGTGAAAGGATTCATTTTTGAGTTCCAATTCTCTAGATCTCTGAGCCAAGAGACAATCTTCAAGAGAAAGACTTTTGCTTTCATTAATCGTATTCTTAACATACTTATAAGATGGGCTAAGAAATTAGCAAAATTGTTGCGTGGTTTTCCTCTTCAATGTTTTCTGCAATATTAGCTAATTCTATCACATTCTTATTAAAATCATCAAGATTCTTTACCAGATTCTTACCAGTGTCCATTTTGAAACTAAACAGACTTTTTGTCACATAAATTTCAATTGTGAGAGACTTAGTCATGCATAGTTACTCTAGTTTGAGCTATGTCTTCACAGCAGTGTCTTCCTCATTCACTTGGCAAAGGACATTAGATAAAAAATTATTGTGGAATAAGCAATCTCCTATGTCTCAGCCTTCTACTGGTCGAAGCCGATGACATTTTTCATGTCTTCTAAAGCCTTAGCAACCTTTTGTTGAACCAAAATTGCACTTAGTTTCTTCCTCCAAAAACCAAATTCTCCAGTTATGTCAAAATTTTTAAGTTCAAATTTTGTTGTACCTATCCTCACCGACCAACAAACTATCAAGATTTAATTTCAAGAACCTTAGAATACCCTTCGAGTCTTCAATGGCTTAGCCCAACTTGGCTTTGATACCATTGTTGGAGCTTAGCCACTAATATCACTTGAAATGAATGCAAATCGAAGCAAGAAAAATAAGAAATGACATAAAGAATTTTATTAAGGTTCAAACTAAAAGTCCTATGTCTTCATTGAGCTATCCCAAAAGAAAGCTTGATCCACTATTAGTGTTGAGAATTACACCCTCAATCCTCACCGCACATAGATATTACAAACTAAGAAACTGAATATGAACTGCTCCTAGTGGGAGAACAGCCCTAATCTACCTCGATTTTATTAGTTACCAAACGCTCTCTACAAATAACTCTTTCTCTCTCAAAAATTTTGTTTCTCACAGTTTCTCACTCAAGAACATGAAAATCTTAATAGCCAAAAAAAGCCTTATCAGAAACTATCCTTAAACATATGTAGTTGTGACGCTCGTCATTTTTTTCTATGGATATTTATGTTGATTTAACATTAGAATGTGATATTTTAGGTTCTATTATTATTTATGTTGAATAAATTAACATTTTATTTAGTAATGTCATAGGTGATGACTATGAGGAATTGATGTACTTTAGAATGTTCATGTCAAAAATAAAACAATAATAATTTTATTAATCATTTTTCTTGTATATATATATAATATTGTACTAAATGATTCATATTTGATTAATGTATTAGTTTTTATGTATATTTTACGTTATTAGTATCTTATATTATAAACATGTTATGATATATTATATATGAAATATATCTTGTATTATATATCATGTGAAATAAGATATTAATGTTATAACATAAAGTATATATATTATATGCATACTTGAAAGGATACAACAACTTTGTTGCTATCTAAAAAGAAAAAATATATATAAATGGTTGCCTTGATTTTATGTTGCAGATAAAGGTAAAAGGATCAAGGACTAGGATGGAGGATGGGGACATAGTTTATGTGCAAGGAGTGTTGGATTGGAAATGAAATCATGCCACGGAAAGAATTAACTACTTAAGCAGTGACTTTGTTTTAATGTTATTTTCTACACTGATGTTAATTTAAGATTTGGTTTATTTTCCTATAGCCTTTTGAATGTTTTGAGATTGTTTACTATTTCCCTAATTATGGTTTCATGAGGACTATACCATGTTTCTTTTATTTTGATGTGATTAAACTATTTGGACATCTAAGTTTCTTTTTTTTCTCGAGGGTTTTAAACATTGTTTGAAGTTTTCTTTTTTGTATTTATAAACTAATCATTTTTGCAAAATGCCAGTTAATCAAACACTATAGGCTGTCGGGCTAATCAAAATGAGGGAAGCAAATCTGGTAAGTAGTTTTCCACAAAAAAAAATGCATGTTTTCCTAGGATATCACATAAGTGTAAATGTTTTATTTGAATTGATTATCTTTAAGGTAAAAGTAACAATTATTGTAACATCCATAAGAGAGCGTGACAATAATAACTAGGAATTGCTAATGAGGCAGTAAATAATTAGAATTGCCACATGTAGACTTCTTATAGGATGACTAAAGCTAAATTGGACTTAAACACTTAATGCTTCCTAGTGAAACGACGTATAGCTTATCTCTCTAAGAATGTATTCTCTCTTTTACTCAGTGTCATTTTAGTGGAATTACTCTTACAAGCTTAACCTTAATGCAATAAATGACATTGGAAATAAAATACAACATTCATGTGGGGGGTCAAGGTATTTTCCTTCTTAAAATTCTGCCGATGCTAAACAAGTCTAAACATATTTGGAGATTGCTATCAACATTAGTAGCAATGACTGAACTATTTTTTTTTTCAATGTCTGCTTTTTCTCGCTTGATGACTCCTTCTTGAACCTTCTCTATGATAAATATAAGGCCTTACATCAAATGTGTTTGGTTTTCTCCTGATAAACCAGATTGCTTTATAAAAGCATGGCTGACTGGCTATCAGTATAAATGGTTACAACTACCTTGAGAACTTTGAGATCTCTTAGGAATACTTGAAGCCAAATTGCTTCCTTGAAACCTTCTACATCTACCATATATTTAGCCTTAGTGTTGGATAATGCCACCATAGGCTAAAGTTGTGCCTTCTAGCTGATGCAGTTACCTCCAAGAGTCATCATGTAGCTGATGTAGACCTCCTTTTATCTTTGTCATCTACAAAGTTAGAGTCTACAAAACCTTCTAGACATAACTGGTTTGTATTAACTTTGTAAATAAGCCCATAAGTCATAGTACAATTCACATACTTTAATTTAGGGTATGTTATATAATTACTAAGCACACTTGCGACATATGCTAGATCTGGCCTTGTGCATATCATTGCATACATAGGTGATCCCACTACGCTAGAGGAAGGAACTCTTTTAGCCAACATCTTCTCTTCTTTTGTTGTTGAAGACTATTATGCAGAAAGTTTAAAAGGGCCTACGCAAGTGGTATACAAGCAGCTTTAGCGTCACCGATTGAGAACTTGTCTCTACCTTCTTTAAGCACTCTTCTTGTGACAAGCATAACTGATCCTTTTTTCTGTCTCCTTTAATGTTAATTCCCATAATTCTCTCTGCCTTCCCCAAGTCCTTCTTATCGAATTCTATGCTTAGTATCTTATTTACCCTATTAATAATTCCCAAATTCTTACTAGTAATCAGTAGATCAACTCCATAAAGTAGAAGATATAATACCGTGTCAGTTCTTGAGTCCTTATAGCATAAAAAGGGATCATATTCACTTCTTTTAAAATCAATAGTGATCAAATGTTGATTGAATCACTTTCACTAGTGACGAGATTATTATATTAAACCATATAGATGTTTCTTTAGCAATCAAATCATTCATTCATTTCCCTAACTTCAACTACACCATAGAAATCATCTTAAGATTAGACAATGGTCAGGTTAACAATCATCTAATCCTATCATAATATGTTGCAACCATCATCCAATGCCCTTGTTCACTTGAGTGGAATAATGTTAGACGACAATCTTCCAAAAAAAACTATCGTCTAATGTGGTCTAATGTTTTACATTAAACGACAGTTTCATAAATAAACTATCGTCTAATGTTTGACCTTGGGCAAAATTTAACCAACTTTTATCTTTTTTGCCCACGGGGGGCCTTGCTATATTCAATTTGGTCTAATTGGCCTCACAATTTACTAATTGCATAAATTAATAATAGTTTTACAAAAATTAAACATAACTATTGGGGTATGATTTGGATGGACCTAAATCAAACTTAGGCTCAAAGATAGCTTAGCCCAATATGCGTAACAAATCGAGCGATGTTGATAGATATGTTTGACATACTCAATTTAGTCTTTGTGTGTTCGATATTCTCATTATTAGCAGACCTTGATTACCTGATTTGATGACCATTTTGTGTTTGATATACTCTGTATAGACAGATTGGGCTGGCTAGGTGTTAAATAGAAAATTATATAGCTCATTGTTCGTCTGGCTAAACCTCTTAGATCTGGAGTTGAAAGTGACAAAGGAAGACCCACAAGCTTATGTAGAAGTTTAAGGGGTGGTGGTCTAAAACTTACGCACAATAAGCATATGACACGTGCCCTATTGCCTATGACAGTACTTAGACTACTTCCCACAATTGAAGGGCACTAACTCATAAAGGTCTATAAATATTGGGAGAAAGTACTAGTTGAAGGTGTTGGAAAAAAACAGTGTGAGGTGCGCAGCAGAAATTTTAAAAATTTTAACATCAGAGTATTTTTCCAAAACACAAGTTTGACATGCTATATGTATAAATTAAACAGATCTTACTAACCTTTATGTGCCGAAGAACCTCTGCGACCAGTGAAGAGAAGTAACGTTCCAGAAGAGCCTCAACCAACTGGTTTTCTTTGCTATTCTCTATCCACGATCAGAGTGAGTGTGGGCTCACACGTACAGCTCTTCTACCTGTGACTCTCCTTCCAACCAATCGAGAGAACCCAAAACTAGTGTTCGTGATTTGTGAACAAAAGCTCTCAGGGAGTTTTTAGAAGCTCACCAGAAGAGTATCACTCTTAATCTCTCAATCGATCTAAGTAACTCATGAGACTCACTCCCTTTGTATAGCGATTGGTCATGGGGTCGGTCCTTATCAGATTAGGCCTCAAAAACTCGAAACAGAATCAAGTTCGGATCAATATCTGATAAGATCTATGTGAAAATGCGTAATTTCATATTCACTTCTTCTTCTTCTTGCTCTTGGTGTTAGCAGGAACAGAAGACTTCCTATTCTTGGCCCGTTGCTTCTTTCCATTCCCAGAGTTAGAATTGGAACCAGAAGCAGCTACCATGTTGGCCTCACCACCCGTAGGAGACTCCCTGATCAGCAGTTCAAACTCCTGTAACTGTTTCATCAGTTCTGTCAAGGTCATATCCCGTCTATTGCTTAAATTAAATGTAGCTCTAAAAGGAATAAATTCCTTAGACAGAGTCTCAAAGACCATAGTCATCTGAGTTTCAGCACCGATGTCGGCTCCATTGGTTTGAGCCTCAGCGAGGTAACCCATGACCAACATCATATGCTCCTTTACAGATGTCCCCGGTCTCTGTCTACAGTTTAAGAGTTTCTGAAGCGCCCCTTGCCGCTTTGTTATGGCCTGGTCTCCAAACATGTCCTCAAGATTATCCAAGATCTGCTTCGCAGTCTCATAATCTTGATGTTGAGCCTGCAACACATTATTCATGCTGGCCATAACATAGCAGCGGGCCTGATCATTAGCATCTTTTCAGCAGTCATACGCTTGGAATTGCTCATTAGATGAGTCTCCTCTAGGCTCAGGAGGACAAGGGGTTGTCAGAACATATTTTAGTTTCTCAAAGGATAGGACGATATCTTGGTTCCGTTTCCAATCATTGTAATTCTCACCGGTTAATTGGTTTTTGTCAAGTATCGATGATAAAACGTTTTTAGACATTCTTAATCTACAATAAAGAATCATATACCAAACATAAGCAAACATATCATAATAATTTAGTAAGATAACACAATCATATAAAATCGTGCAAATGTGTTTATGTGTCAAAAACCTTGAAAATATCATAACCTTACAACGATAATTCCTAACTCAGAATTCAACAAGCTCCTAGGGGAGTCATGCTAAATTCAATTAGGAACACGGATCCCCTCCTGATTAATATATGCCATCCAGGACCCGTATGATCCAGCATATATTAATAATCGTTTCTTTGGCCATTAATTTTATTAATAGAGCTCCTAGGAGAGGTTAATAATAAAATTAATGTGAGTGTATAACCATCGTTTCAATATTTTATCCATGATTTATAATCACCACCTAGGGGTGTGCAACCATAAATCATGCTAAAATACCTTGCCCTGTCAGAGATCCAATTTGGTACATGATAGAAATCCCTTCCTAGGGGTCGGGACCACCATGTTCTTCCTATGGACCAACGATGGAGGCCTTAGGTTCTCTCTTTGAAAACCTTCTCCCACTCAATCTTTTGAAGTCAAGGTTTTATTTTAAAATTATGCATGAACAATTTTAATATGAGAGGCACTTCCTATTCTATATGACATGTTATCAATATACATGGCAAATCATATTATAATGCAGACAAGCAAAGCAATCAAGCAAAGCTATAAGCAAAATAATAATAACCATAATATTATGGCTCCATCCTAGAGAATAGAAAACTAAGATTACAAGAGAATAATCGAGACATAAATTGATTCTTCATCCTTGAATCCTCAAGTTGTATCCTTCTTCACATAATTCCCATCTTCAAGTCTTCAATCCCATATGAATCAAATACTTCATATTTTCGGTCATATCCAAATTTAATGTTTCTCAGACTCGTCTCAAAAAAAAAAAAAAATTAAAACTGCACCGCAAAAATTGCACCTTTTTTTGGAAATTATCCAGCTCTCGGTCGGCAGGCCGATCTGGGTGATTGGCCTGTCGGTCATGCTTCATTGGCCTGCTGACCCATGAAAGTTTGGCATGCTGAATTGGAAGTTTGGTTTGCCGGCAGAGCCAGCCTATTTCTGCCCCACTGTCAGCCTGCCGAACCACATGTCCGGCCTACTGATTTGTGACCATCGGCCTACTGAACTGAAGGTTCGGCATGCTGACCAAGCAGAAATCTCCATTCCAGAAAATACAATTTTAATGCAATTCATCAATTTTATTTTTAACAATTCAAAAACATAAAATTAGAGACACAAGAAATACCTGGGTGCACCATCATCGATCTTTTAGATCCAACTTCTCGATCCGTCTTCTTTGAATAATTATTTAATTACAAAATTCTTATAAATTTAAAATTAAATAACAATTCCTAGACGGAGATGATAGTCCGCCATCTAATTACATGAAAAACCTAGATACACATTCTAACTTCTAAAGAACCATAGCCGGCATAAATTAATTAATTAATAAATAATTAAATAACAATTTAATCAACCATAATTAATTAATGAACATTCACCACATAATCTATGACAACATAAAATTATATAGAAACCTAGAGTACCAACTCTCTTTGTAAAATTAAATTCAAGCATAGGAGAGATTAAGATCACAAAATTTATACATATAGTATGATCACAAACTTGTAAATTTATGTAAAAACCTTGGCTCTGATACCAATTGTTGGAAAAAAACAATGTGAGGTCCACAACAAAAATTTTAAAAATTTTAACATCAGAGTATTTTTCTAAAACACAAGTTTGACATGCTATATGTATAAATTAAACAGATCTTACTAACCCTTATATGCCGAAGAACCTCTGCGACCTGTGAAGAGAAGTAACATTCCAGAAGAGCCTCAACCAACTGGTTTTCTTTGCTATTCTCTATCCACGATCGGAGTGAGTGTGGGCTCACACGTACAGCTCTTCCACCGGTGACTTTCCTTCCAACCAATCGAGAGAACCCAAAACTAGTGTTCATGATTTGTGAACAAAAGCTCTCAGGGAGTTTTCAGATGCTCACCAGAAGAGTATCTCTCTTAATCTCTCAATCGATCTAAGTAACTCATGAGACTTACTCCTTTTATACAACGATTGGTCTTGGGGTCAGTCCTTATCAGATTAGGCCTCAAAAACTCGAAACAGAGTCAAGTTTGGATCAATATCTAATAAGCTCCGTGTGAAAACGCGTAATCTTATCTCTCGTTGATCAGCAGGCCGAACAGGCCCCATTGGCAGGCCGAACACGTAGATCGGCAGGCCAAACTTTCGCGTAAATATCTCTGCGAATTTTTATTTTTCACCCGAGATTCTATAGGATAAAGTCTCAGTTTTGATTCAAATAACCCAATAGAGAAGTTATCTTATCAAAACAAACTTTTTCAAGATAATCTCTAAGAAAAGAAATCAATTCACAATAATTCTACAAGTTTATCTTGATTTAATTTATCCAATTAAATCAATCGATAAACAGACAAGAATTATCCGATCCCAATAATTTAACAAGTTTATCTTAAATTAATTTTATTATAAAATTAATTTAACCAATAAACAGACATGAATTATTTGATTCTTTTAAATTTTAAACCAATCCGATAAATCCGACATAAGTCACCAATTATTGAAAAAGCATGCCGTATCGTTACAGGATTTTGTGAGCTAGCAAAGGGGACCAAAATGGACCTATAAAGTTCAAGCTCTCGATAATTATGAAACCCAATATCCCAGATATACATTTCACAATTATCAACTCCAACGCTACTCCACTAAAAGCTTGGAGCTGCACTCTCGAACTTTATAGAATTACAAAGCCGTATAGCTAAGTCTCCATGACATATCAAAGTGTATCGTATCCCCATATGATAATCCATAATCAGCTTAAGGACAAGTTCTGTCTTACCTTCCCGATTATTTTTATCTTATGTTTCATTATCTCACCATCAAAAAACTTACCATCCAAAGAAAGTATACCATTCGGTTACACCTATGTATCCAAATGGTTGAGCGCTTCAGTTTTCTAATTACAGGATAACACATATAAGAGGATATCATTACTCCTAAAGAGGAGCTATGGATTCCATATCTATGAATAACAAGTCTACGCTATCAAGAGTCATGCCTCCAACGTACCGGCATGCATACCACTATTGAGATATAGGAGTCACCCTTTGGTACATCAAAAGACACAAGTCGAGACAACGGCCCCACTATCCATCTCAGGATTAAGATACAATACAAATGATTGTCTAAAGTGAATTGATTTGCCAAGACAGAATTATTAATCTAAATCAATTCACTTTGTGTCCCGATCCAACACATCGTCAACGTGCCAATGTTTCTATTCACGGAGTCCAACTCCGATGGTCAAGACAAACCATCTCCCAATAGGGATATAGACAACATAACAATCTTTGCATGAATAAAGCGCCCAACTTTATTCCCTCGATTGCGGATCATATGTTTTAGACCGTCACCTTAAGAATCATGTCTTCCGCATAATCAATCCATCATATGCCCAATTCTTAAAGGTTTAGACTGACAGTCTCAGACTACTATTTGCTTAACATACATTCAACAAATATGAACGTAAAGAGGACAAGATTTGGTATATATATAAATGAATAAATTCTTTATTGATAAAAAGTGTCTCCAAAAAATGTATTATATTTTTACTCCTTAGGGCATACATATCTAACAGAAGGATGAATAATACACACACATAAAAATACTTAGGACATTTTTCTTCCTTAAGTCTTTACTTTCATTTCTAGCTTGCTTAAGCTTTGTTCAGAAGAAATACTATAACTTGTATGAAGATCAACAAATAGTGAAGTATATCTCTACAGTGGACATAGCTCAATTATAAGTGAACTACTCTAAATCTCTTATGTGGTTTTTTTATTTAGTTTCATTATTTGTTTTCATTATCCACTAATCATTAACATTCTCTCCCTATTATTCAAGATCTAACCTAACTTTTGAGTCTACGAGGACCTAATAATAGGGATTAGAGGGCCCAATCATTCCCAACGAATCTTATATAATTGCTTTAACCTAATTCAGTTTAATTGTAAATCTAACATCTACAGTTTCACACCCACCATGAAGCTCTCTGAATGCCGACTTAAGGAATCCTAGCAACATCGTAATGGCAGATGATTTGAATGATTGAGAAATCCAAGATGAGACTACATAATGGATAGTGGAGACAAATAGTTGAACTCGCTCACCATGGAAATGGATATCTTGAAGACCTTATTGTGGGAAATAGCAATAAGATCCCAAGAGCAAGACTGACGACTCAAAGAACCAAACAATGAGAATAGGTCTCTCAGGATCTAAGCCAATTCCCATAGTTCTTACCTTGCAGCATATTTGTACTATTATTAACCAAACTCCAAGTATTCGACTGGACGGACTGCTTGTGGCAGTATCAAAAGCCATAGCTGTCATGGTAGTAGCCAACTTTCAATCCAATGAGAAGAATACAACCTCTTTGCACACTAGCGACAACCATGATGACTACATGGACCACAAATAGACAAACTTCCCCATGACGAATATACTGTACCACTCTTGCACTAAAGATGGAGACAGATCAGATGATGCAAGTACCAAAAGGAGTTATCCCAGCCTCAACCTCATTGACAACAGAGGCCATTTAGTAGATGATGCAAGCTATGCTTGACTAGAACACAAAGTTGGTCGAGGAACACATTGATAAAAAAACTAATGAAGGCAATGACAAAGACTCTGACGCTCAACAAAATCTAGTAGAAGATCTGCAAGATCCTGTTGACCAAGAGCATAATAATGGTTGTCCCTCCCAAGTGTGGCACCCTTGCATTTGCTTAGTTTGATGGGACCTTAGACCCAAAGGATCATTTGCTACAATACAACAATATGGTTAGTACAACTAACATCCTTGATAATATTCTAGATGAAATAATGTGAAAACTTTTTGCATAGATTTAAAAGGGGCTAGCCTTGTGTTGGTTCAGTAACCTTTAGTCCAAATCGATTAACAACTTTGAGGAATTAGCCAATTTATTTATCAAAGCATATTCAGTCCACATCAAGACAGGCAAGATGACTCGAGACATATGGGGACTTTGTTCGGGGGCAAGGTGAACCACTACGAGCCTACTTTAAAAGATTTAACAAAGCAGACTTAGAGATTTCAGACACCGAAGATGGAACTACTAGTTAAGCATCAAAAAAGGGACTTCTACATAAGTTTCAATTCAAGGACTTATGTAGAAGAGACGCTTACTTGTGCAAAAGGATTTGTAAACCTAGAGGAAGAGAACTAGTGACTCGAGCGAGAGCTCGTAAGAAGTAAGACCACCCATAGACGAGTGGAAAGGCCACCAAACTAGGACCCCTAATGAACAGAGTGGGGGAAAGACAAACGAAGACCATCAAGAAATAACAAGCAACCATCTACCAAGGTATGCCCTGTACATAACCCCCACCGAGTCAATCGCTCAACTTGAATGCAAAGATTATGTTCGATCACTTGAAAAGATGGCACCCAACTAGCCCCGAGACAAGTCCAAGTACTATAAGTTTTGCCAAGACATTGACCATCTCACGATCAATTATGAGGCCCTGAGGATCGAGATAGCAGAGCTATTAAAGAAAGGTTATCTAAAGCAGTATTTATTAGATAGGGGCATCAAATGTACAGACTTAACCATGAGCAGAGCAATTAAAGGAATAATCAAGCTTAGGAGAGGACACCATCATCACCACCAGTCAGGGAAATAATTAGAGCCATTTGTGAAGGCTCAATTTTTAGTGAAGACACCATGAACCAGATCAAGTCTCATCAAAGGAAGGCTAGCTATCTGATGATGAGCTCTTTCCATGATGATGAGTTTGATGACCATTCGATCACCTTCCACAGCAATGAAGCGTTGGGATTAGACAAACCTCATGATAATACACTAGTTAACTTCACCAACTATGAGATCAGTGACATTTCGCTTGATAATGGAAGTTTCACTGATATACTTTTTCTCTTGACACTGAACGATATGGAAATCAAAGATAGGAAATCAAAAGGACCAATCTAACGCTCGTTGGATTCAATGGCGAAGCATCCCTAATAATTGGGAGGATCAAGCTCCCATTTTTATTGCGGGTGAAAACCAGATGACAAATTTCTTCGTCATGGACTACCCATCTGGTTTTAACATAATCATCAAAAGACCATGAATACGCTCGATGAAAGCTGTCTAGAGAATTTGATTTCATCGAAAGAGGGATAAAGAGGAGTAAAGTTTCTGCAAGGAACTGCTACCTCACAGCCTTGAAGCAAACAAAGCAAAACTTCTTTGTTGCAATTAAGAAGAGCATGTCAAGCAAGGCAAGCAAGTCAGAAAGGGGAGATCCCGCCATAGAACATCTCGATGAAGTATAGATCAACCCTAATAACAAACGGAGGATAGTGAAGAATGTTGGACATAGATCCATATCATTGACTAGTCAGGTACAAGCGAAGAATGTTGGACATTAAGTGAAATCAAAAAATCAAAGAAGAAGTCAAACCCCTGCTCAAGGCAAGATTCATCAAACTAGTGCAATGTTTTAATTAACTCACTAATATGGTCATCACACGTAAGAAAAATGATAAATAGAGAATGTCCATATGAGGGGATGATTATGCGGAAGACACGATTCTTAAGGTGATGGTCTAAAACATATGATCCGCAATCGAGGGAATAAAGTTGGGCACTTTATTCATGTAAAGATTGTTATGTTGTCTATATCCCTTTTGGGAGATGGTTTGTCTTGGCCATCGGAGTTGGACTCCGTGACTAGAAACATTGGTGCGTTGTCATAAGTGACGATGTGTTCGATCGGGACATAGACTGAATTGATTTGGATTAATAATTTTATCTTGGCAAATCGATTCACTTTAGACAGTCATTTGTATTATATCTTAATCCTGAGATGAATAGTGGGCCCGTTGTCTTGACTTGTGTCTTTTGATGTACCAATGGGTGACTCCCACATCTCAATAGTGGTATGCATGTTGGTACGTTGGAGGCATGACTCTTGATGGCGTAGACTTGTTATTCATAGATATGGAATCCATAGCTCCTCTTTAGGAGTAATGATATCCTCTTATATGCGTTGTCCTATAATTGGAAAACTGGAGCACTCAACCATTTGGATACATAGGTGTAACCGAATGGTATACTATATTTGGATGGTAAGTTTTCTAATGGTGAGACAATGGAACGTAAGATAAAAATAATCAGGAAGGTAAGATAGAACTTGTCCTTAAGCCGATTATGGATTATCATATGGGGATACGATACATTATGATATGTCATGGAGACTTAGCTACACGAGCTTCGTAATTCTATGAAGTTCGAGAGTGCAGCTCCAAGCTTTTAGTGGAGTAGCGTTGGAGTTGATAATTCTGAAATGTATATCTGGGATATTGGATTTCATAATCATCATGATCTTGAACTTTATAGGTCCATTTTGGTCCCCTTTGCTAGCTCACAAAATCCTGTAACAACACGGCGTGCTTTTCCAATAATTGGTGACTTATGTCGGAAGTATCAGATTGGTTTAAAATTTGTAAGAATCAAATAATTCATGTCTGTCTATTGGTTGAATTAATTTTGTAATAAAATTAATTTAAGATAAACTTGTTGAATTATTGGGATCGGATAATTCTTGTCTGTTTATCGGTTGATTTAATTTTGGATAAATTAGATCAAGATAAACTTGTAGAATTATTGAATTGATTTTTTTCTTAGAGGTTATCTTGATAAAGTTTGTTTTGATCAGATAACTTCTCTATTGGGTTATTTGAATCAAAATTGAGACTTTATCCTTTAGAATCTCGGGTGGAAAATAAAAGATTCGAGGAGATTTTTTCTCGGGAGTTCAGCCTACCGAATGACGTGGTCGGCCTGCCGATCAGGCTGTTCGGCCTGCCGATCAGTGGGAGATAAGATTATGCGTTTTCACACGGATCTTATCAGATATTGATCTGAACTTGATTCTGTTTCGAGTTTTTAAGACCTAATCTGATAAGGACTGACCCCAGGACCAATGGCTTTAAAAAGGGAGTAAGTCTCATGATTTACTCAAATCAATAGAGATCAATTAAGAGATTAAGAGTGATACTCTTCTAGTGAGCATCTGAAACTACCTTAGAGCTTTTGTTCACAAATCACGAACACTAGCTTTGGGTTCTCTCTATTAGTTGGAAGGAGAGTCACCGGTGGAAGAGCTGTACATGTGAGCCCACACTCACTCCGGTTGTGGATAGAGAATAGAAAAGAAGACCAGTTGGTTGAGGCTCTTCTGGAACATTACTTCTCTACACAGGCTGCGGAGGTTCTTCACATAAAGGTTAGTAAGATCTGTCTAATTTATACATATAGCATGTCAAACTTGTGTTTTGGAAATTACTCTGATGATGAATTCTCAAACAGCGCCTATTATAAATTACTCTAATTTATACATATAGCATGTCAAACGTTCTCACTCCACTGCGCACCGTGTTTCCAACAACAGAATTCTCAAACAAGCAAGTATACATAATCATATCAAGTAATACAGATGATGAATTGAGTTAATACAGATGATGAGTTGAGTATTGTTACCATGAGGATTGTGTAATTTTTATTGAATACCAAAATTATTCTAACTTCATAATTTATTTGGATTATTTTTGGAGTGGATTTGGTTTAATTAACTAAGTTAAAGAAACTTAAAATAACAAAATTAAATAAATAAAAATAACACACAATTCAAAAAAATAATAATAAAACAAATTAAAGGTTCATTCTCAATTATTAGACAATAACTATACAATCAATAACATAATTATTCCTAAATTTATATTGAAACTACCAATAGTAGATAATAACAAGCTTTGCTATCCCACTCTTTCCTTACTATGTAGTTTTGTAGACCAAGTTCTTTACTAATCTCTTTCAACTAAACAACCTAGAATAAGCTTTCTAGATTAAATTTAATAAAGGCATTAAGTTAAGAAAGACAAGTTGATCTAGATAACAAACACACATGCTCGGTTCATTCAACTTAGGTTACTCTTCAGAACACAATTGCACAAAAGCCTTGTTGTAATCATGGATCACAAATTGCTACTAATAGTTAAAAGTTCAAGACAATTATGGATCAAGATTTCTAACCTAGCATTAGTAATTTACAAGTCTCATTTAATTGCGCACCTAAATAAAAAATGAAAATAACCATAAACAATATTAATTGTAGTTTGAAACAAAAACAATCTCAGTTGGAAATTTTGGAAACCTCATATAATCAACCTCATAATCATACCTAAGATTTTGAATTTACCTTTAACCAAAAATAGTTTTAGCTAAATATATTTAAATTACACAGAAAAATATAAAATTAAAGCATAATAATAAAAACAACAACAAAAACATTAAGATTAAATAGAAATAGAAACAGACAGTACAATAAAATTAAGCACAGGAAAAAGTTTAGAAATGACCCACAATCTTTATACATCTGCTGGGTCTACCTTTCACACTGAAAACACTTTCTCACAACATTTTACAGATAAGAAACAAAAACTAAAAATAAAAGCTAACACTTAAACGTTCTAGCCAAATGTTTGGAACTAAGAGAAGAATGAAAACACTCAATGTTCTAGCCTAAGGCTGGAACTCGAAAGAAGACTGAACTCCTTGAATTGAAGAAACGCTACCCATTTATTGGCTAACCCATGGATTCTTTTCAAAAATTTTCATATGCAAATAGGCGTTTGCACTGCACTTCTAATGGACTCAGTAAATGATTTAGCCGCTGCAATCTTGAGCGGCCAGGTGAATTATGGGCTCACGCTTCTAAAAAAAGAAAGCAATTTGCTTGAGTTTTCAAATAATATTTTTCTTCTTTCTTTCCTCCCATTAGGATCCAGCTAGTGTGCAAGCTTGGGTTTGAGATCCTGTGCTTTGCGGAAGAAAAGAGGACGAAAACACCGTGTTCTTGGGCATGAACTATGCAAAAATTGGCTTATCCAATGGCTGAAATTATGGAAGAAATGTGGTTATGACCGGAGTGATTAATGATTGTCGAATGTGCTCACAAGAGAAGATTCAATGGTTGCTAGATTGGGAACATGGAGACAACATGTGCGCACCTGCTACCGATTGACATCTACCTAGAATGCCCATGTGCGTGGCACCCAGATGTCGGCCATACTTGGCTGGCATTGGACATGTGGCAGGTAGGTGCTTTTTATCTCAAATTTGACCTCAGATTTGGGATTTCTTTGCATTTTTCTTCCTATTTTTGCCCCGATATTGAAATTTTGTTATAGCTAATCCCAAAAAATTAATCGTTTTATGAAATAAAAATTACTAAAAACAAGTAAATATTATAAAACACATATAAAATACAAAACTAGATTAAAACTAAAACACGCTTAAAAATAAAAGTAAAATTTAATTAAATTTGTAGAAATTGAATATCTAACAAACACTTCTAAAAATTACTAAAAATATAATTAAACATGAAAACACAATAATAATTCATAATTAATATATGTTATAGAAAACACACTAAAATATCAAAACATGCAAAAATGCTTAATTAAAGGATTTTATAACAAATAAAATGCTAAATAAATTATTTCTATTTTATAAACACATGCATTTTTATGTATTATCAGATAGTTATCCTTTACCCCACATAGATCGATTGGTCGATGCCATCGCAGGGCACGAGATTATAAGCTTCCTGGATGCATTCTTAGGCTACAATTATATCCTCCTCTACACACAAGACCAAAAGAAGACAACATTCATTCTTGAATGTATGCTATCTTTTGCTTCAAGGTAATTCCCTTTGTCTCAAAAAAGTAGGTGCTACTTATCAGAGGCTCGTTTACGATGATGTTTAAAGAACAAATCGAGAAGAACATGGAGGCTTACATCAACGACATGCTGGTGAAGTCTCTCCAAGCTCAAATCACACCCAACACCAATAAGAATGCTTTGATGTCCTGAGGTTCTGTCACGCCCCGGAGTACGGGAGGTGACGTGGCGGTTTATTTGAATTAATTAAATAAGAATTTAGTTTAAAATATAAGTTTAGGGGCTAAATTAAATATAAAAAGGTGAAAAATCTAGAACCTTTTTAAACAAGCATTTTCGATAATTTAAACAAATATGTTCATTAAACAAGTAATAAGAAACAACAATTAAATAGGATGAATGAGAATGGGTCCCACGGACCAACATCTTATGCACACACATAGTTCTGACAATATCCCATTACATACACAGTCCAAATAGAGAAAATAAATATGTTACATGCCTTGATTTAAAAACTACTTAAACAGTCTATGGATTCTCCTACAGCTCCTGAGTTTTATCCGTTGAGTCCTCTCTGAATCTAAGAGGAAATCCACCTAGAGGGGGAAGTTTGAAAACAAGTAAAATGTGAGCGAAAGGCTCAATAGGACTATACTTTAAGAAATCATTTAATTTTAAAAAAATATCATTATTCAAGAGATTATTTAAAAGAAAACTTGAATAAATGAATTTAAGTAAAACCGCTCTTACCCAAAACAGTTTATTTGGTCGACCAGATAAATATCATCATTTTCTTTTCCTAGGCAAACCATATGAATATCACCACCGTAGTGGCCTAGTTGGGTTTTGGGACCTGCCCCCAAGGTCGATCGCTACACGACCTGATCTCTGATATGGCATCATGCCCTTATGTTCATTTTCATCATCATTCAAAACCCATTTACCAAGTATTATCATTTACATTCATTATGAAGTTCATTATAAAATTCATCTCAATCCACGGTTCATAAAACAACTAATAAAATTCCCTTTTAATTCATCCTTGAAAACATTTTGATAAAAATTCTTTTCAAGGCCAAATCAATTGAAACTAGGTTACCAAAGAAGGGGTAGTAGTCCTACCTCGATACTCGTGTCGGTGCCCCACACCGTAATCCTGGTCCGCTATACGTTAGCTCTACGGAACCACGAACGATCCTAGATATAGACTAAGTCGATCAATATCTAGTTTAAGACATTCTATGTTACTAAACCGTTTCATGATGTCTTAGTGTGCCATTTGTATCTTTAAAATCATTTTATAAAGTTGGGTTTTCAATTGGGGTTCAAAACAGTGAAAACGGATGAAAATCACAAAATTTTTCCATGCTCAGTCGGCCTACCGGACACCCTGCTTCGGCCAGCCGAACTGTGCAGTTCGGCTTGCCGGATGACAAGTCCGGTCGACCGGACCTTTTTCAAGTTTGGCCTGCCGAATAGATGAATCCGGCCTGCCGATATTTTGAATTCGGCCTGCCGAACACGAAGTTCAGCCTTCCGAACTAGAAAAACCCAAAATTTCCAGCCACGGGTTTTGGGTTTTCCAAAACTCAAATCTTGATTTTAACCTATTTTTTCGCAAATCCCAGACATCGAAAACAACCATAGATGATAGAAAAACATAATAGAACACTTTTGAACTTATTTAAACAAGATTTGAACACAAAATCTCAAAAATCTAAAAATAGGGAAAAATGAGGAAAAATGAAAAATCTTGAATCTAATCTGTTTTTCTTCAAACAAAGCATAGATCCTAGTTGTTCTAAGTTCCTTTAACTTAAATCAAAGGTTTCCTAAGCTCAAACAAACTTAGATTTCAAAAATGCATGAAAAATTGAAAATTTGAAAAAGTTTAGAAATTTCAAAACAAACCTCAAATCCAAGCTTCCATTCACGTTTTTGGTTGTTCAATTGAGCTCCTGAGCTTCCAATCCACCAAAATCCGAAGCTTGAGCTTGATTGGAGTTAAAATTTGAGGGAAATATGAGAGAGAGCGAGAGAGAGAGAGTCACGGGGAGAGAGAGAAAAAGAGAGAGTTAATCAAAGAGAGGGAGAGGAGAGAGAATAAATAGAGAGAAATAGTGGGCAGTTTTACTGTGTGAAAACTATGTGCCACCCATGATTTTGTAAAATAGAATATATTCGACATTTTACAATTTTTTTTGTGTCCCAAAGATTCAAAATAACATTTAAAATAATTAAAAACAATTAGAAGTCATTAAGATAACCAAAACAACTTTACACGTAAAATTTTATTAAATGATCAAATTAATTTTAAAATATTAATTATGGCACACTAACCTATCATTTTACATTATAATATCATTAAATCAATTTCGGGGCGTTATAGGTTCAACCCTAAGAAGTACACTATTGGTGTAGCAAGTGGAACTTTTTTAGGATATTTGATGACGAGGAGAAGGATCAAACCGAACCAAAAGGCATCCACAGAAGGGAAAGGTACCTTATGGGCTTGTAAATGTAGTTTTCTTGAGGTCTTTCAAGGCTAGGGCAATTTGGTTATATTGCAAATAACCATCAAGAAGACATAGTATTTGTATCCTGTCACACGATCTAGCATCTAATCAATGTAAGGAATGGGGAATTGGTCCTTTATTGTCACCTTATTGAGCTTCTGGTAATCTAGACAAACACACCATCTTGTAATTGATCTTGTGGAGATAAGTTCATTCTTCTATTCTTCGTTACCATGATTCCACCTTTCTTAGGCACAAATTGAATTAGACTTACCCAAGAGCTATCGAAAATGGCATAAATGATCCCAACATTGAGTAACTTTAAAACTTTGGCTTGCACAACCTCCTTCGGTGCTGGGATTAACCTTTAATGATGCTCGATAGATGATTTGTAAGACTCGTCCATTAAAATCTTGCATGTTTAAATTGGTGGACTAATTTCCTTTATGTTAGAAGTTGACCACCCTAAAGCCAACTTATGCTCCCTTAGAGCCTGAAGAAATTTCTCTTCTCCCATAAGTGACAAGAATGAGACAATTATCATAAAAAAAGTAGAGTCTTTTCCAAAAAATACATAACGAAAATGTTTGGGAAATTTCCTTCAATTCAGGGATAGTCTTTCGCAACTCCATTGTTGCAGGTTCTTCTAAGTTCTCTACTCGGCCTTGTTTAGTGGTTTAGACTTGAAGAGCATCAACAAAAGAGTTATGACTTATGGATTTGATGATACTATGTTCCAAAGGATCTATCGATTTCTTTTTTATCATGGATCTCACTCACACATCTTTCAATTAAATCCAGCTGGTAGCACATGCTTTTCTCATCTGGAAATTTCATGGCACGATAGATATTGAGCATGACTTCCTCTTTATTGACTTGCAAAGTTAACTTGCCTCTTTGTACATCAATCAATGCTCGTCTGGTGGCGAAGAAGGGTCTCCGAAGAATCAACAAGAACTCATTATCTTCCTCGATATGCAACACCACAAAGTCTGTTGGAAAGAAGAATTTGTCAACATTCACCAAGTCATTTCTATAATTCCTTAAGGGCAGGTGAGAAATCTATCCACCAATTGCAAGATGATGGTTGTTGGCTTTACCTAATTTCCTAAAAATAGACAATGGCATTAGATTTTATGCTAGCACTTAGATCACACAATGCTTGATCAATGAAAGAACGTCCAGCTGTACAATGAATAGTAAAACTTTCTAGATCCTTAGTTTTTGAGGTAATTTCTTTTGGAGGATTACGCTACATTTTTCTATTGATTTCACTATTTTATAATCCTCCAACCGTTTTTTCTTGGACATAACCTCTTCTATGAACTTGACATAGTTGGGCATTTGCTCCAAAGCATTACAAGGAATATTAACGTGAATTTTCTTAAAAATTTCCATAAATTTAGCAGATTGTGAATCTAGCTTTTTCTTTTGAAATCTTTAAGGATAAGGAAGAGGAGTAGTAACAATAGGAGGAGTGTTAGGGAAAGAAAAAGTAAAAGGCTTTTTAGCCTCCTTTGTTTTTTTTTTTTTTTTTTGGCTTCTTCCTCCTTTAATTGGCTTGTTCCTTCCCTTAGCCTTGTGTAGATTTCATGGGTGGGGACGTGGATGCCTAAGTGTCGATGGCTTTGGTCCTTTTACCTGTTTTCCACTTTGAAGTTTAATGGCTTTGGATTGCTCCTTAGGATTCACCTCTGTCTTGCTTGTAAAGTTACCATTCATGGAGGTAATGACTTCTCCAATTTAGACCTCAAGAGGCTTTATTATTGCCCCTATGTTGCAAATGTAGGTCTCAATATTATCAAGTCTCGATTTAGTCTTTTAAGTCTTGCTTTAGTCTCTACAACAAAAGTACTCACTAGATCTTCTAAGGAGGGCATATGTTCATTCACTTGATCATTAAGGACTAGAGGACGTTACAACAAGTTCTTCTTATTAGCAGAATGTCATCTACATAAAGTAGTAAAAAAACCACCTTCCCATCCTTAATGAGTTTGTAAACACATGGTTCGTCCACATTTTGCACGAACCCATAAGTCTTGATCACTTAATCAAATCTTATGTTCTAAGAACGAGAAGCCTACTTGAGTCCATAAATTGATTTTAGCAGCCTACAAACCTTACCCTCTTGACCCTTGACCTTGAACCCGTCTGGTTACTCCATGTAGATGGACTAATCAAGATAGCTATTTAGAAAGAACGTCTTGATATCTATCTGCCAAATCTTGTAGTCGAGAGCGACAGCTATAGACAAAAGACTGCGAATAGATTTAAGCATGGCTATAGGCGATAAGGTTTCCTTGTAATCGATTCCTTCCTTTGCATGTATCCCTTAGCTACAAGATGAGCCTTATAGCTTTCCATCCATTCCGCTCTTCCTCTTATAGATCCACTTACACCCTATAAGTTTTACCCCTTTGGGAAAATCTACAAGCTCCCAGACCTAATTAGTCTCCATAGACTTCATCTTTGTGTTCATGGCCTCTGTCTAGAGTTTCGAATCAACATCCTCCATAGCCTCTTCGTAAGTGAAAGGATCCCTATCTTGTTCATCCAATTCAACTAAGAAGGCCTCACCATTGAACATATACCTCTCGGGTTTACACCCGATCCTCCCACTACACCGAAGCCTCTTAGGTTGTTGTTCGGGTTCATTTGGTTTTTCTACACTGATTGGAACGGTTTCATTTGTAACCCCTAGAGTGATCGAATCACTCCTCAACTCCTCAAGCACCACTTTGCTTCGAGGCTTAAAGTCATTCATGTAACTATCCTCAAGGAAAGTTGCATTAGTTGAAACCACAATTTTATTTTCTTTTGGGTTATAAAAATAACCCCCTTTAGTCCCTTTCGGATATCCTACAAACACGCAAACTTTCAAACGTGCTTCCAACCTATTTGCATCCCTAAATAGGACATGAACTGGACATCCCCATATGCGAATATGGTTTGAGGATGTCCTTTTCCCCATCCACAACTCATGAGGAGTTTTAGGAACTAATTTTAAAGGCACATTGTTCAAAAGATAATATGCGGTTTGTAGTGCATATCCCCAAAAGGAGAAAGGCAATGATGAATAACTCATCATAGACCTGACCATGTCCAACAAAGTCCTATTTCTTCTCTCAGCCACTCCATTCTGCTGCAGAGTGCCTAACACAATCAAATGGGATAAAATCCCATTCTCTAATAAGTGTTCCAAGAACTCATCAGAAAGATATTCACCACCTCGATCGGATCGAAGTGCCTTTATAGGTCTACCTAATTGCTTTTTTGCTTCAGCTCGAAACTCCCTAAACTTGTCATAAGTTTTTCTTTTGTGGTGCATTAGGTACAGATACCTATACCTTGAATAATCATCAATAAAAGTGACGAATTACTCATACCTTCCTCGTGCCCTTATGTTCATAGGTCCACAAACATCACTATGCACAAGTTCTAGAACCCCTTTGCCCCTATTGCCTTTAGACCAAAATGGTCTTTTGGTCATTTTACCCTCCAAACAAGATTCACATTGTGGTAAAGATTCCACCTTCAAGTGACTTAAAGGTCCATCCCTTACCAACCTTTGAATCCTATTCAAGTTAATATGACCTAGTAGCAAATGCCAAAAATAAGTCTTATTAGAGTGAGAAGTTTTAAGTCTTTTAGAGTTATTATCATTCATCTTAGCATTAAGCAGTAAGTCCATCTTAGGTTTGATAAAATATAGATTATTTTGCATCCATCTAGAATAGATAAAAGATTTGTTTATATGAATCACCACTTTATTACTAAAAGAAACCAAATAGGAGTCTTTAAATAAACAAGCTACAGAAATTAAATTCCTTTTAAATTTAGGAACATAAAAACAAGCACGTAAAATTAAAATCCTATAATTATCAAAATGAAGATGGATGTCTCCCACTGCTTTACCTAAGACCAAGGATCTATCGCCCATCTGAAGCATGAAGTCTTCGCGTAGCAGACTTCTCGTTTCTTTGAACCCCTACAAAGAAACACAAATATGATTAGTTGCTTCAAAATCTATGACCCAAATGTCACTAGATTCCTCAGCCAAATAAGATTTTAAATACAGAAGATCACACATGCCTTCTCGGGAAAGGAAGTCCTTGCAATTCTTCTTTACGTGCCCTACCTTCTCACAGAAGAAGCACTTTAGCTTCTTTGGGTTCTTTTTCTTCTTCTTCTTGTTCTTGCCATTTACAGGAACAAAAGACTTCTTGTTCTTGGCCCGTTGCTCCTTCCCACTACCAGGGTTTTATGTCATGGCCCAAAGTACGGGAGGTGACGTGGCTAGTTAATTATATTAAATAAATGAGAATTTAGTTAAGGACAAGAGTTTAAGGGTTAAATTAAATACAAAAATGTGAGTGTTTCAAAACCATTTCGTAAAAAAAAAAAGAATTCATAATTATTAAATAGATGAAATTATTGAGGAAATCATTAAGCAGGAAATAAAATAATAACATAACGAGTATGGGTCCCACTGGCCCACAACTTGTACACACACATTGTACTGACAATATAATAATACAACCATAGTCCAATCACAAAGAAAATTAAAATATTACATGCCTTGTTCAATTAATACAAATAACCTATTAGTCCTTCTACTGCTCCTGAGTTCTGTCCGATGAGTCCTCTCTGACCCTAAATGGAAATCCACTTAGAGGGGGAAAAGTTTAAAACAAATAAAATATGAGCAAAAGGCTCAGTAGGATTATATTTTAAGAAACATTAAATTTTAAATACAAAATATCATTTTCTAGAAAAATTATTTAAAAGGAAACTAAGATAAATAAGTTTGCACAAAACTACTCTTACCAAAAACAGTTTATTGGTCGACCAGAAATATCATCATTTTCTTTTCCTAGGCAAAACATATGAATATCACCACTGTAGTGGCCCAACTGGGTTTCGGGACCTGGCCCCAAGGTCGATCGCTACACAACCTGATCTCTGATATGGAATCATGCCCTTATATCCAATTCTATCATTATTCAAAATCCATTTACCAGATGTTTTCATTAGCATTCATTATGAAGTTCATCATAGTCCACGATTTATTAAAAATATAACCGATAAATATCATTTTCAATCAACCATTGAAAACATTTTGATAAAAATCCTTTTCAAGGTCAAATCATTTGAAACTAGGTTACCAAGGAAGGGGTAGAAGTCCTACCTCAATACTCGTGCCAATGCCCCACACCGAAATCCCAATTCGCTATACGTTAGCTCTGCGAAATCACAAATGATCCTAAATACAAACTAGGTCGATCAGTATCTAGTTTAAGATATTCTATGTTACTAAACCGTTTCATGATGTCCTAGTGTGCCATTTGTACCTTTAAAATCATTTTCTAAAGCTGGGTTTTCAATCGGGGTTGAAAACAGTGAAAACGGATGAAAATCAAAAAATTTACCCTTGTTCGGTCAGCCTGCTGGTCTCCCTGGTTCGGCCGGCCAAACTGCACAATTTGGCCTGTCGGAGAACAAGCCCAGTCGGCTGAACATTTCCCAGGACCGGCCTATCGGACGGATGAATTCGGCCTGCCTATCCTTTGAATCCGGCCTGCCGAACTGGAAAATTTTCAGAAATTTCAGGCACGGGTTTTGGGTTTCCCAAAACTCAAATCTTCATTTTAACCTGTTTTTCTCAATTCTCAAACATGGAAAACAATTATAAATAATAGAGAAACAAGTCTAAAACACTTTTGAACTCATTTAAACAAAATTTAAACACAAAATTCCAAGAAATCTGAAAATAGAGAAAAATGAGGAAAAATGAAAAATCTTGAATTGAATCTATTTTTCTTCAAACAAAGCATAGATCCTAGTTGTTCTAAGTTCCTTTAACTCAAATCAAAGGTTTCCTAAGCTCAAACAAACTTAGATTTCAAAAAGTTTAGAAATTTCAAAACTAACCTCAAATCCAAGCTTCAATTTACATTTTTGGTTGTTCAATTGAGCTCCCAAGCTTCCAATCCACCAAAACCCGAAGCTTGAGCTTGATTGGAGTTAAAATTTGAGGGAAAAATGAGAGAGAAGGAGAGAGAGCGAGAGAGAGCGAGAGAGAGACTCATGGGGAGAGAGAGAGTGAATCAAAGAGAGCGAGAGGAAAGAGAATAAATAGAGGCAAATAATAGGCGGTTTTACTGTGCAAAAACTGTGTGCCGTCTACAGTTTTGTAAAACGGGATACATTTGACATTTGACAAATTGTTTTGTTTTAAAACTCAAAACAACATTTTAAAACAATAAGAAATCATTAGAAATCACCAAAATAGGTGAAATAACTTTAAGCTCAAAATTTCACCAAATGGTCAAATTAAGTTTAAAATATTCATTATGGCACACTAATTCACCATTTTACATCCTAACAACATTAAATTAATTTCGGGGCGTTACAACTCTCCACCCCTAAAAGACATTTCGCCCATGAAATTTACAATTGAATTCAGAAACAAAACAAATGCTGATACAACTCTCGCATGCTCGACTCTAGTTTCCAAGTGGCTTCATCAACCCGGTGATGCTGCCACACAACCTTAACTAATGGTATATCACGATGATGCAAGCTAATCACTTTCTGATTGATAATCTGAACCGGCACTTCCTCGTACGTTGTATCTTCCTGAACCTATACATCATGAAATGAAACTATCTTACCCTACTCAGGCGGACACTTCCTAAGCATCGATGCATGGAATACATCATGAACATGAGAAAGTTGAGGCAGAAGGTCGAGCTGATAAGCAACCACGCCAACATTCTGAGTGATCACGAATGGTCCAACATATCTCGGTGCAAGCTTTCCACTCACTCCGAACCGTATAATACCTTTACGAGGTGATACTTTCAAGAGAACAAAATCTCCTACCGCAAATTCCAAAGGTCGACGTCTCCTATCCGCATAACTCTTCTGTCGACTCTGAGCTGCTCTCAATTGATCTCGAATTACGGTGAATTTTTTGTTACTATCACGAATCTCATCTGGCCCAAGAATAATCCTGTCTTCCAGCTCTGCCCAACACACAGGTGACCTACACGGCTGCCCATATAACGCCTCAAACGGTGCCATACCAATACTTGGTTGATAGCTGTTGTTGTACGCGAATTCTGCTAGATGCAAATATTTCTTCCAATTCCTGCCGAAGTCTAACGCACAAGCACACAACATGTCCTCAAGAATCTGAATAACCCGCTCAGACTATCCATCGGTCTGAGGATGAAACGCCGTACTAAAATTCAAATCCGTGCCTAAAGCCTCCCGAAAGCTCCTCCAGTACTTAACATTAAACCTGGTGTCTCGATTAGATGTGATGGACAAAGGAACTCCATGCAATCTCACTATATTCTGCAGATACAACTCTCCGAGAACTTTCCTCGAACACGTCAACCTAAACAGGATGAAATGCATCGATTTTGTCAACTTGTCGATCACGACCTAAACTGTATCATGCAGCTGCTTCGTCCTCGACAAACCTATGAGAAAATCCATCGTCACATGCTCCCATTTCCACCCTAGAATAGGAAGCCGTTGAAGTTGACCTATTGGCTTCTGATGCTCGGCTTTCACCTGAAGACATGTTGTGCACCTGGCCACGTACTCTCGAACGTCTTTCTTCATGCCTCTCCACCAATATTGCCTCTTCAAATCATGATACATCTTCATGCTTCTCGGATGAATGGCGAACTAAGACCTATGAGAGTCGTCCATAACGGCCTTCATCACTTCTGCGATTGCTGGAATCGCGAGATGCTCTTGAAAATACAACGATCCATCGTATGCACTCTCCATTCTTCAAATTGCTCCCCGTTATGAATCCGTGTCCAAATCCCATGAAGATGCTGGTCCTGCCACTAATTTTGTTTCACCATCTGAACAAGAGCTAGGGACCACTCCATATGGTACACCGAACTCGATCGTAATCTTCATAATACTACAGCACGTAATCGCTCACTATTGCATTCCTATTCCAATCCTCAAAAGCCAAACAGGCAAGAATCCCTAAAGATTTTCTACTAAGCGCATCTGCGACCACATTAGCTTTCCCGGGATGATACTGCAACGCAAAATCATAATCCTCCATATACTCAATCCATGTCCGCTGCCTCAAGTTAAGATCTCTTTGAGTGAACAAATACCTTAAACTCTTATGATAGGAGAAAACCTAAAATGTCATGCCATACAAATAACATCTCCAGATCTTTAGTGCATGAATCATCGCCGTGAGCTCCAAGTCATGAGTAGGATAATTTCGCTCGTGAAGTCGTAGCTGTCTCGATCCATACGCCATGCGTCCATGCTGCATCAATACACATCCAAGTTTGCGTCCTCATACGGCTCGTCATTGTTAGGAATAACCAATACTAGAGCTAAAGTCAACCGATTCTTTAATTCCTGAAAAGCGAGTTCACATTCTTCATCCCACTCAAACCTGACATTTTTCCTAATCAATCTTGTCAATGACGCTGCGATCTTTGAGAAATCCTTTACAAATTTATTATAATATCCTGCAAGACCTAAGAAGCTGCGATTTTTAGCTACATTCCTTGGTCGTTCCTATTCCACTATGGCTTCAATCTTGGACGGATCCATAGAAATACCATGCTCAAAGATAACATGACCCAAAAACTTGACCTCTATCAACCAAAACTCGCACTTTTCTTTCTCGGCATACAACTGGTGCTCCCGTAGAGTCTGAAGCATGATCCTAAGATACTGCTCATGCTCCTCCCAAGTCTTAGAATACACAAGAATATCATCGATGAACACGATCACAAACTGATCCAGATAAGGCCTGAATACCCCGTTCATCAAATCCATGAAAGCTACCGGAGCATTCGTCAATCCAAACGGCATTACCAGAAACTCAAAATGTCCATACCGGGCCCTGAAAGCTGTCTTGGGAACATCTTCATCCTTAATCCTGAGCTGATGGTACCCCAAACGTAAATCTATCTTTGAGAAGTACTGCGAACCTCCCAACTGATCAAACAACTCATCGATCCTGGGCAAAGGATACTTATTCTTCACTGTGACATGATTCAGCTGCCAATAATCTATACACAACCTGAGAGTCCCATCATGTTTCTTAGCAAACAAAACCGGTGCTCCCCACGATGACGTACTATTCTGAATATATCCCTTATCAGCAAGCTCATGAAGTTGCTTTCTCAATTCTTTCAGTTCTGCCAACGCCATCCGATAAGGTGCTACTGAAATTGGTGCTATACCCGGGAATAACTCAATACCAAACTCGATCTCCCGATGCGGTGGTAATCTTGGCAACTCATCGGGGAAGACATCCTCATACTCATCAACCGCCGATACTGCTACATTTCTTTTTGAAGCATAGGGCTCACCTTCTAGACTTGCAAGAAAAGCATGGCAAACCAGATTCCTTCGCCCTCCAAGACATGACTTCATGAGACGCTCACTCATAAACCTATCACCACCACCCTGGTAGGTGATCATCGTCCCCCTATCAGACACTAGGGTTACTTTCCTAAGCTGGTAGTCTACAACTGCATTGTACCTGGACAACCAGTCCATCCCTAAGATTACATCATAGGAGCTCATGGGGAGTACAATCAAATCACTCTTCAAAATCTCATCCCTAATCTTTATTTTACAGGCTTTACATATACAATTTACACACACTTGCCCCAAGGGAGAAGCTATAACTAGGGTTTCATTGAACTCTTCTATTTCTAGTCCCAAGACATGTACAAAAGAACTTGAAATGAGAGAATGAGTGGCACTTGTATCAAATAAAATGTGAGCTAAGGATTGGGAAACCAAGATCATACCATCGACAACCGCATTACTGGCCTGGACATCCGAACCTCCTGTTGCCATCGCATGAACCTGCACTGGAGCCTTTCCTTTTCCTCTGCCAACATTGCTAGGTCCTGGATTATTCGGCCGATACTGCTGTGACGGAGACAACTGCACACTAGCTACACTCGGCTCTCGATACTAAGGGATGTTACGTTGGAAATGCTGCGGCTACTATCCTTTTACTGGGTATGATAATTACTGAGGAGAGAACTGAGGAAACTGTAACTGCAAAAATTGCTGAGGCAGAGGTAGGGTTTGAGGCTGAGGCTGAGGCTGACGACTGGCACCTTCTTCGGTCTAAGATCCAAGACGAGCACTCCTGATCGGGCAATTCCTCTTGATATGTCCAGGCTGCTGGCAATAATGACAATGAAAGCTATAGGGGTTGCTGCACCTACTGCTTGATGAACTGCTGCTACCACTGTTCGTGCCACCTACTTGTTCTTACCCGAAGTCGGACGACTACTGGTGCTCTTCCTATCGCTCCTCTATGGTCCTCTTGACACTTTTGCTCGATCCTCATAATACAATGCATAATTACTTTCCATAGATATTGCTGACGACACAAGCTATCCAAAACTCCTGAGTCGCAAAGCAACCACCTGTCGCCGAATAGGAGTCTTAAGTCCTTCCTGAAACTTTATACATTTTTCACGCTCCGATGCCACTGTCGTTGGAGCAAACCTGGCCAACTCATTAAAACTTGCCTCATACTCATGAATAGACAAGTCACCCTGCTGCAACCTGTAGAACTCAGCCACCTTTTGGTCCCTATACCCTTGCAAAAAATACCAGTCATAAAACAGCTCCTCGAATCTGTCCTAACTAATGTTACCATTGCGTTCCAAACGTTTAGCTTGTTTCCACCTAGTATTAGCACCACCCTCGAACTTATATGCAGCAAATTCCACACGATACTCATTTGGCACACCAAGGGTATCCAAATGCTTCACGATCGAGTCTAGCCAATATTCTACCAATTACGGGTCCCCATTTCCATCAAAAGTCGATATAGACGCATGCTGGAATTCCTTAAAATACGCATGCTAATGACTAGCATCAGAATCCTCCAGTCTAGCCCTAGCTGCCTTCTGCCAAAATGCAACAAACATAGACCTCATCATACCCTCATCATTTCCAAACTCGGCGTCAGTTGTCGAACGACGTCTAGGTGCCATTCTTTCACTTCTGAAAACAAAATTTGGGCTGTCAATGGTATTTCATTGTCATACTTATGTGTGCACAATTCCCAAGGTTCATAACCTTGGGCTCTGATACCATTCTGTCACGCCCCGAAGTAGAGGAGGTGACATGGCTGGTTAATTATATTAAATAAATGAGAATTTAGTTAAGGACAATAGTTTAAGGGTTAAATTAAATACAAAATTGTGAGTGTTTCAAAACCATTTCGTAAAAAAAAAAAAGAATTCATAATTAATAAACAGATGAAATTATTGAGGAAATCATTAAGCAGGAAATAAAATAATAAACATAACGAGTATGGGTCCCACTGACCCACAACTTGTGCACACACATTGTACTGACAATATAATAATACAACCACAGTCCAATCACAAAGAAAATTAAAATATTACATGCCTTGTTCAATTAATACAAATAACCTATTAGTCTTTCTACTGCACCTAAGTTCTGTCTGATGAGTCCTCTCTGACCCTAAACAGAAATCCACCTAGAGGGGGAAACGTTTAAAACAAATAAAATGTGAGCGAAAGGCTCAGTAGGATTATATTTTAAGAAACATTAAATTTTAAATACAAAATATCATTTTCTAGAAAAATTATTTAAAAGGAAACTAAGATAAATAAGTTTGCACAAAACTACTCTTACCAAAAACAGTTTATTGGTCGACTAGAAATATCATCATTTTCTTTTCCTAGGCAGACCATATGAATATCACCACTGTAGTGGCCCAGCTGGGTTTCGGGACCTGCCTCTAAGGTCGATCGCTACCCAACCCGATCTCTGATATGGAATCATGCCCTTATATCCAATTCTATCATTATTCAAAATCCATTTACCAGATGGTTTCATTAACATTCATTGTGAAGTTCATCATACTCCACGGTTTATTAAAAATATAACCGATAAATATCATTTTCAATCAACCATTCAAAATATTTTGGTAAAAATCCTTTTCAAGGCCAAATCATTTGAAACTAGGTTACCAAGGAAGGGGTAGAAGTCCTACCTCAATACTCGTACTGGTGCCCCACACCGAAATCCCGATCCGTTATACGTTAGCGCCGTGAAACCACGAACGATCCTAAATATAAACTAGGTCAATCAGTATCTAGTTTAAGATATTCTATGTTACTAAACAGTTTCATGATGTCCTAGTGTGTCATTTGTACCTTTAAAATCATTTTATAAAGTTGGGTTTTCAATCGGGGTTCAAAAACGAATGAAAATCACAAAATTTGCCCTTGTTCGATCGGCCTATCGGACTCCTTGGTTCGGCTAGCCGAACTGCACAATTCGGCCTGCTGGAGAACAGGTCCAGTCGGTTGAACATTTCCCAGGTCCAGCCTACCAGACGGATAAATCCAGCCTATCGATCCTTCGAATCTGGCCTGCCGAACTAGAAAATTTCCAGAAATTTCAAACACTGGTTTTTGGTTTCCCAATACTCAAATCTCCATTTTAACATGTTTTTCTCAATTCTCAGACATGGAAAACAATCATAAATAATAGAGAAACAAGTTTAAAACACTTTTGAACTCATTTAAACACAAAATTCCAAGAAGTCCAAAAATAAAGAAAAATGAGAAAAAATGAAAAATCTTGAATCGAATCCCTTTTTCTTCAAACAAAGCATAGATCCTAGCTGTTCTAAGTTCCTTTAACTCAAATCAAAGGCTTCCTAAGCTCAAACAAACTTAGATTTCAAAAATGCATGAAAAATTGAAAATTTGAAAAAGTTTAGAAATTTCAAAACTAACCTCAAATCCAAGCTTCAATTCACGTTTTTGGTTGTTCAATCAAGCTCCCGAGCCTCCAATCCACCAAAACCCAAAGCTTGAGCTTGATTGGAGTTAAAATTTGAGGGAAAATGAGAGAGAAGGAGAGAGACCGAGAGAGAACGAGAGAGAGACTCACGGGGAGAGAGAGAAAAAGAGAGAGAGAGAGAATCAAGGAGAGGGAGAGGAAAGAGAATAAATAGAGGGTAATATTGGGCGATTTTACTGTGCGAAAACTATGTGCCGTCCACGATTTTGTAAAACAGGATACATTTGACATTTGACAAAATGTTTTGTTTTAAAACTCAAAACAACATTTTAAAACAATAAGAAATCATTAGAAATCACCAAAATAGGTGAAATAACTTTCAACTCAAAATTTCACCAAATGGTCAAATTAAGTTTAAAATATTCATTGTGGCACACTAATTCACCATTTTACATCCTGACAACATTAAATTAATTTCGGGGCGTTACAGGTTAGAATTGGAACCAAAGGCAGCCGTCAAGTTAGCCTTACCACCAACAGGAGTCCCCTTGATCAGCAATTCAAACTCCTGTAATTGTTTCATCAACTCTGTCAAGGTCATATCCCATCTATTTTCCAAATTAAATGTGGCTCTAAATGGAATGAATTCCTTAAATAGAGTCTCAAAGACCATAGTCATCTAAGTTTCAGCATTTATGTCAGCTCTATTGGTTTGAGCCTTAGTAAGGTAACCCATGACTAACATCATATGCTCCTTTATAAACGTCCCCATTTTCTGCTTATAGTTCAAGAGTTTTCAAAGCGCCCGTTGTCGCTTTGTTAAGGCCTAACCTCCAAAGATGTCTTCCAAATTATTCAAGATCTGCCTTGTAGTCTTATAATCCTCATGTTAAGCCTGCAGTACGTTATTCATGCTGGCCATAATATAGCAACGACCCTGATCATTAGAATCTTTCTAGTGATCATATGCTTGGATTTGCTCATTAGTAGAATCTCTCATAGGCTAGGGAGGACAAAATTGTCAGCACAAATTTTAGTTTCTCAAAGGAAAGGACGATATTTAGGTTCCATTTCTAATCTTTATAATACTCTCCGGTTAATTGGTTTTTGTCAAGTATCGATGATAAAGCATTTTTAGACATTTTTAATCTACAATAAAGAATCATATACCAAACATAAGCAAACATACAATAATAGCTTAGTAAGATAATACAATCACATAAAATATACAAATGTGTTTATGTGTCAAAACCTTGAAAATATCGCAACCTTACAATGATAATTTTCAACTCATAATTCAACAACCCACCTAGGGGAGACTTGCCAAATTTAATTAGGAACACAGATCCCCTCTTGATTAATATATGCCATCCAGGACACATATGATCTAGCATATACTAATAATCATTTCTTTGGCCATCAATTTTATTAACAGAGCTCTGAGGGAAGGTTAATAATAAAATTAACATGAGTATATAACCATCATTTCAATATTTTATCCATGATTTATAATCACCACCCAAGGGTGTGCAACCATAAATCATGCTAAAATACCTTATCCTCTCAGAGATCCAACCCAGTACATGATGAAGCCCCTTCCTAGGGGTCGAAACCACCATCTGCTACCTATGGACCAATGATGGAGGCCGTAGATCCTCTCTTCGAAAACCTTCTCCCACTCAATCTTTTGATATCAAGGTTTTATTTTACAAACATGCATTAACAATTTTTAATGAGCGGCACTCCTTATTCTATTTGACATGTTATCAATATACATGGCAAATCATATTATAATGCAGACAAGCAAAGCAATCATGCAAAGCCACAAGCAAAATAATAATAAATAACTATAATATTATAGTTCCACCCTAGAGAAAAGAAAACAAAGATTACAAGAGATAAATCGAAACATATTATTGATTCTTTATCTTTGAATCTTCAAATTGTATCCTTCTTCATGTAACTTTCATCTTCAAGTCTTCAACATTGCACAGATCAAAAACTCCATATTTCCGGTCATATCTAAATTTAATGTTTCTCAAAATTGTCCCAAAAATAAAATCAAAACTACACAAAAAAACACACCATTTCTTGAGAAATTTATAGCTTTCTACCGACATGTCGATCTGTGTAATCGGCCTGCCGATCATGACTGATTGGTATGCCAAAATTGAAAGTTTGGCCTATCACCAGAACCATCAAAATTCGGCCCCATGGATAGCCTGCCGATCCTAAAGGTTTGGCCTATTAGTATATGACCATTGGCCTGCTGAACTTGAAGGCTCGGCATGCCAACCGAGCAAAAATCACATTTTTTAGAAAATATAGTTTTAATGCAATTTATCAATTTTATTTTCAACAATTCAAAAGCATAAAACTAGAGACTCAAGAAATACCTGTGGAACGTTGTCATTCATCTTCTAAATCTACCTTCTTCGAGTGATTATTTAATTACAAAATTCTTACAAATTTAAAATTAAATAATAATTCCTAGACAGAGATGATAGTCTGCCATCTCATTACATGAAAAACTTAGATACACATTCTAACCTCTAAGGAACCATAATAGGCATTAATTAATTAATTATTAAATAATAATTTAATCAACCATAATTAATTAATAAGCATTCAGCATATATTCCATGACAACATATAAATATATAGAAAACCTAGAATGCCAACTCTCTAAAAAATTAAATTCAAATATAGAAGAGATCAATGTCACATAATTTATTCAATAGTATGATCACAAACTTGCAAATTTATGTAAAAACTATGGCTCTGATACCAATTGTTGGAAAAGTAATATGCAGTGAAATTTTAAAAAAAATTTATGCTAGAGTATTTTCCAAAACACAATTTGACATACTATATGCATAAATTAATTAGATCAAACTAACCTTGTTTACTGCAAAAGCTCCTGTAATCGATGAAGAGAAAAGACGTTGTAGAAGGACCTCAATCAACTGGCCTTCTTTGCTATTCTTTATCCACGACCAGTGTGTACGTGGGCACCCTCGTACAGCTTTTCCACCAAGTGACTCTCCTTCCAACCAATTGACAAATACCCAAAGCTACAGTTTGTGATTTGTGAACAATAGATTTCTAGGGAGTTATAGAGTACTCACTCTAGATTTCTCAACTCATCTAAATAACAATGAGTCTCACTCCACTTTTAATAAAGGTTGTGCCTAAGGGTCAGTCCTTATAAGGTAAGGCCTTGAAAATTCAAATCAGAATCAATATCTGATAAGATTCGCGTCTAAAAACGCATGACCAAAAATCGTTCGGCCGACAGGCCAAACTTGCAGATCTGCTTGCCAAACTTACTATATTCGTAGGTTGAACCTGAACACCAGCCTACCAAACTTGCAATTTTTGATCCCTACGAATCTTTATTTCCCACCCGAGATTCTTGGGATAGAGCCTCAATTTTAAATAATCATTTGGAGAAGATGGATCTAGAAGACAGATTCAGAAGATGGATGATAGTGTTCCCCAAGTATTTCCTGAGTCTCTAAAATTTTATGTTTTTGAATTGTTGAAAATAAAATTGAAAAACTACGTAAAACTACATTTTCTAGAAAAACGTGATTTCTACTCAATCGGCATGTCAAACCCTCCAGTTTGGGAGGCCAATGGTCGTAGATCGGTAGGCCGGACTTCAGGTTTGGTAGCCCATTAGTGGGCAAAAATCTAGTGGCTTTGGCGACAGGCTGAACTTTTTAGTTTGTTATGTTGATCTGTCATGACCGATAGGCCGACCTAAAATGATCGGCCCGAAAGGTTATAACCAGTAGACCGATCACATAGATCAGCATGCCAGTAGAGAGCTGTAAATTTTTCAAAAAAGGTACGTTTTTTGTTGCAGTTTTGATTTTATTTTTAGGACAATTCTAAGAAACATTATACTTGGATATGACCAGAAATATGGAGTTTTTGATTTATGTAGAATTGAAGACTTGAAGATGGAAGTTACTTGAAGAAGTATACAATTTGAAGATTCAAGGATGAAGAATCAATAATATGTTTCTATTTATCTCTTGTAATCATTATTTTCTATTCTCTAGGGTGGAACCATAACATTACGGTTATTTATTATTATTTTGCTTATGGCTTTGTATGATTGCTTTGCTTGTCTGCATTATAACATAATTTGCTATGTATATTGATAACATGTCATCTAGAATAGGAAATGCCGCTCATTAAAATTGTTCATCCATATTTATAAAATAAAACCTTGATTTCAAAAGATTGAGCAGGAGAAGGTTTTCGAAGAGAGGACCTACCCTTAGGAAGGGACTTCATCATGTATCGAGTTGGATTTTCAAGAAGATAAAGTATTTTAGCATGATTTATGGTTGCAGACCCCTAGGTGGTGATTATAAACCATGAATAAAATATCAAAATGATGGCTATACGCTTATGTTAATTTTATTGTTAGCTTTCTCTAGGAGCTCTGTTAATAAAATTAATGGCCAAAAAAATGATTATTAATATATGCTAGATCATATGAGTCCTAGATGGCATATATTAATCAAAAGGGGATTTGTGTACCTTATTGAATTTGGCAAGACTCCCCTAGGGGCTTGTTGAATTTTGAGTGGGGAATTATCGTTGTAAGGTTGTGATATTTTCAAGATTTTGATACACAAACACACTTGTATGTTTACTTGATTGTGTTATCTTACTAAATTATTATGATATGTTTGCTTATTTTGGTATATGATTCTTTATTGTAGATGTCTAAAAATGCTTTATCATCGATACTTGAAAAAAACCAAATAATTGGAGAGAATTATAATGATTGAAAATGAAACCTGAACATCGTCCTATCCTTTGAGAAACTAAAATTTGTGTTGACAACTCCATGTCCTCTCGATCCTACGGGAGATTCCACTAATGAGCAAATCTAAGCAGACGGTCACTAGAAAGATGCTAATGATTAGGCCTGCTGCTATGTTATGGCCAACATGAATAACATGCTGTAGGCTCAACATGAGGATTATGAGACTACTAGGCAGATCTTGCATAATCTAGAAGACATGTTTGGAGGCCAGGCCTTAACAAAGCAGCAAGGGGCACTTCGGAAACTCTTGAACTACAAACAGAGATCGGGAAAGTCTGTAAAAGAGCATTTGATGTTAGTCATAGGTTACCTTGCTAAGGCTCAGACCAATGGAGCTAACATTGATGCTGAAACTCAGATGACTATGGTCTTTGATAATCTGTCCAAGGAATTCATTCCATTTAGAGCTACATTTAATTTGAGCAATAGATAGAATATGACCTTGATGGAGTTGATGAAACAGTTACAGGAGTTCAAACTGCTGATTAGGGAGTCTCCTACTGGTGGCAAGGTGAACTTGGTAGTTGCCTTTGGTTCCAATCCTAAATTAGGAATGCAAAGAAGCAATGGGCCAAGAACGGGAAATCTTCTATTCTTGTAAACGCCAAGAACAAGAATAAAAATAAGAAGAACCCAAAGAAGCTAAAGTGCTTCTTTTACAAGAAGGTCGGGTACATAAAGAAGAATTGTAAAGACTTCCTTTCCCTAGGAGGTAGGTGTGATCTTTTGTATTTAGAAACTTATTTGGTTGAGGAATCTAGTGACATTTGGGTCATAGATTACGGAGCAAATAATCATATTTGTGTTTCTCTACAGAGCTTCAAAGACACGAGAAGTCTGCTTCATGAAGACTTCATGCTTTGGATGGGCGATGGATTCTTAGTCTTAGTTGAAGCAGTGGGAGACTTCTTTATTTTGATAATTATAGGATTTTAATTTTATGAGGTTATTTTTTTGTTGCTAAATTTAAAGGGAATTTAATTTCTATAGCTTGTTTATTTAAAGACTCCTATTTGGTTTCTTTTAATAATAAAGTGGTGATTCATAAAAACAAATCTTTTATCTATTCTAGATGGATGCAAAATAATCTATATTTACCAAACCTAAGATGGACTTACTACTTAAAACTGAGATTAATGATAATAACTCTAAAAGACCTAAAACTTCTCACTCTAATAAGACTTATCTTTAGCATTTGTGACTAGGTCATATTAACCTAAATAGGATTCAAAGGTTGGTAAAGGATGGACTTTTAAGTCACTTAAAGGTGGAATCTATACCACAATGTGAATCATGTTTGGACGGTAAAATGACCAAAAGACCATTTGGGTCTAAAGGCAATAGGGCTGAAGGGGTTCTAGAACTTGTGCATAGTGAAGTTTGCTAGATCGATGAACATCCAGGCACGAGGAAGGTACGAGTACTTTGTCACTTTTATTGACGATTACCTAAGGTATGGGTACGTGTACCTAATGCACCATAAAAGCAAAACTTATGATAAGTTTAGGGAGTTTCAGGTTGAAGTGGAAAAGCAATTAGGTAAACCCATAAAAGCGCTTTGATCCGATCGAGGTGGTGAATACCTTTCTAATGAGTTCTTAAGACACTTATTAGAGAATGGGATTTTATCCCATTTGACTACACTAGGCACTCCGTAGCAAAATGGCATAGCAGAAAGAAGGAATAGAACTTTGTTGGACATGGTCAAGTCCATGATGAGTTATTCATCATTACCTTTGTCCTTTTGAGGATATGCACTACAAAGTGCATGTTATCTTTCAAACAATGTGCCTTCAAAATTGGTTCTTAAAACTTCTCATGATTTGTGGACGGGGAAGAGGACTACGTTAAACCATATTCGCATATGGGGATGTCCGGCTCATGTCTTGTATAGGGATGCGAATAAGTTGGAAGCACGTTTAGAATTTTACATGTCTGTAGGATATCCAAAAGGGACTAAAGGGGGTTATTTCTATAAACCAAAAGGAAAATAAAGTTGTGGTTTCAACTAATGTAACTTTCGTTGAGGAGATTTACATGGACGAAAGTAAAAACCAAAGTGGTACTCGAGGAGTTGAGGAGTGATTCGATCACTCCGAGGTTTTGAATGAAACCATTCGAATTAGTGTAAAAACCAAATGAACCTAAACAACAACCTAAGGGGCTTCAGCGTAGTGGGAGGATCAGGCGCCAACCTGAGAGGTATAGGTTCAATAGTGAGGCCAACTTGGCTAAACCGGATAAATATAATAGGATCCTTACACTTATACAGAGGCTATGGAGGATGTTGATTCAAAACTCTGGACAAAGGACATGAACATAGAGATGAAGTCTATAGAGACTAATCGGGTTTGGGAGGTTGTGAATCTTCCTGAAGGGGTTAAACCCATAGGGTGTAAGTGGATCTACAAGCGAAAGAGAGGAGTGGATGAAAAGGTCGAAAGCTTTAAAGCTAGACTGGTAGCTAAGGGAAACACGTAAAAGGAAGGAATTGATTATGAGGGAACCTTTTCACCTATAGTCATGCTTAAATCCATCCACATTCTCTTGTCCATAACTACCATTCTCGACTACAAGATTTGACAGATGGATGTCAAGATGGTCTTTCTAAATGGCTATCTTGATGAGTCCATCGATATGGAACAACCGGACAGGTTCAAGGCCAAGGGTCAAGAAGGTAAGGTTTATAAGCTGCTAAAGTCAATATATGGACTTAAGCAGGCTTCCCGTTCTTGGAACATAAGATTTGATTAAGTGATCAAGACTTATAGGTTCGTACAAAATGTGGACGAACCATGTGTTTACAAACACGTCAAGGATGGGAAGGTGGTTTTTCTACTACTCTATGTAGATGATATTCTACTAATTGGCAATGACGTTGGGGCATTATCATCGGTCAAATTATGGTTGAGCAAGTAGTTTGATATGAAGGACTTAGGTAAGGCTAATTTTGTTCTCGGTATCTAGATTTTTCGAGATAGGAAGAACAAAATGATAGCTTTGTCCTAGGCCGGCTACATAGATAAAATTCTCATGAGGCAATGTAGGATTCCAAGAAAGGTGGGCATTCTAGGTCTGGAATTACTCTTTCTAAGAAAACTCTCCAAAGTCTAATGAAGAAAAAGAATACATGAAGAAGTGCCTTATGCTTCGGTAGTAGGTAGTCTCATGTATGCCATGCTTTGCATGCGACTGGATATTTGTTATGCGATCGAGATTGTAAGTTGATATTAGGCGGATCTGGGACCGAACCATTGGCTTGCTATCAAGCATATTTTCAAGTACTTGAGAAGGACTCCAGGGTATATGCTTGTGTGTTCAGGTAATGATTTAACTCCTCTAGGATACACTGACCCAAATTTCCAATCTTGTCTGGATTCGAGGAGATCAACTTCTAGTTTTGTGTTTACTCTGGCAGCGGTGCCATCAGTTGGAGGAGTATGAAGCAAGATTGCACTTCAGAATCAATGATGGAGGCCGAGTATATGGCAACTAGTGATGCTTTGAAAGAAGCAGTGTGGCTCTACAAGTTCCTTAGGGATCTTGAGGTAGTTCTGTTGGAAAAATAGTACGCACAGAATTTTAAAAATTTTACATCAGAGTATTTTTCAAAACACAAGTTTGACATGCTATATGCATAAATCAACCAGATCTTACTAACCTTTGATTGCTAAAGAACCCTCGCAGAAACGTGAAGAGAAGTAACATTCCAGAAGTGCCTCAACCAACTGGTCTTCTTTGCTATTCTCTATCCACGACTGGAGTGAATGTGTGCTCACACGTACAACTCTTCCACTAGGTGACTCTCCTTCCAACCAATCAAGAGAACCCAAAGCAAGTGTTCTTGATCTGTGAACAAAAGCTCTTAGGGAGTTTTCAAATTCTCACCAACAGAGTACCACTCTTAATCTCCCAATTGATCTGAGTAACTCTTAAGACATACTCCCTATTTATAGAGGTTGGGTCCAGGGTCTATCCTTATCTGATTAGGTCTCAAAATTTTGAACCAGAATCAAAATCTGATCAATATCTGATAAGATCCGCGTAAAAATGTGTAATCTTATCCTTCGCTTATCGGCAGGCCGATCAGGATGTTCAGCAGGCCGAACAGCTCCATCTGTAGGCCGAACATGTAGATCGGCAGGCCGAACTGCCGAATAAATATCTCTGCGAATCTTTTATTTTTCACACGAGATTTTATAGGATAAAGTCTTAATTTTATTTCAAATAACCCAACAGAGAAGTTATCTAATCAAAACAACTTTATCTAGATAATCTCTAAGAAAATAAATGAATTCTCAATAATTCTACAAGTTTATCTTGATCTAATTTATTCAAAATTAAATCAACCGATAAACAGACAAGAATTATCCGATCCTAATAATTCAACAAGTTTATCTTGAATCAATTTTATCACAAAAATTAATTCAACCGATAAACAGACAAGAATTATCAATCTAATAAATCCGACATAAGTTACCAATTATTGGAAAAGCACGCCGTATCGTTACAGGATGTTGTGAGCTAGCAAAGAGGACCAAATGGACCTATATAGTTCAAGCTCCCGATAATTACGAAACCCAATATCCCAGATATACATTTCATAATTATCAACTCCAACGCTACTCCACTAAAAGCTTCGAGCTGCACTCTCGAACTACATAGAATTACGAAGCCCGTATAGTTAAGTCTCCATGACAGTATCATAGTGTATCATATCCTCATATGATTATCCATAATTGGCTTAAGGACAAGTTCTGTCTTACCTTCTCGATTATTTTTATCCTACGTTTCATTATCTCACCATCGAAAAACTTACCATCCAAAGAAAGTATATCATTTGGTTACACCTATGTATCCAAATGGTTGAGCGCTTCAGTTTTCCAATTACAGGATAACGCATATAAAAGGATATCATTACTCCTAAAAAGGAGCTATGGATTCCATAACTGTGAATAACAATTCTACGCTATCAAGAGTCATGCCTCCAATGTACCGGCATGCATACCACTATTAAGATGTGGGTGTCACCCTTGGTACATCAAAAGACACAAGTCAAGACAACGGGCCCACTATTCATCTCAGGATTAAGATACAATACAAATGATTGTCTAAAGTGAATCGATTTGCCAAGACAGAATTATTAATCCAAATCTATTCACTTTATATCCCGATCCAACACATCGTCACCTATGATAACGTGCCAATGTTTCTATTCACGGAGTCCACCTCTGATAGTCAAGACAAACCATCTCCCAATAGGGATATAGACAACATAACAATCTTTACATGATTAAAGCGCCCAACTTTATTCCCTCGATTGCAGATCTTATGATTTAGACTATCACCTTAAGAATCTTGTCTTCTGTATAATCTGGCCATCATATGCCCAATTCTTAAGGTTTAGACCGACGGTCTCAAACTATTGTTTGCTTAATATACATTCAACAAATATAAACATAAAGAGGACAAGATATGGTATATAAATAATAAATAAATTCTTTATTGATAAAAATGTCTCCAAAAACTTATTACATTTTTACTCGTTAGGGCATACTTGTCTAATAATCTCCCACTTGCACTAAGTGAGTAAATACAACAAATCTCACATTTCCATAGCTTCCACATGCTTCTCGAAGACTCTCCAAGTAAGTTTCTTCGTAAAGGGATCAGCTAAGTTGTCCTCTGATGCGATCTTGCACACTGTGACATGCCCACCCTCAATGAAGTCCTTTATCACATGATACTTCCGATTCATATGCTTACTCTTCTTGTGAAATCTTGGTTCCTTAGCATTAGCTACCGCCACACTGTTATCATAGTACAGTGATACTACCTTATCCATACCAAGAACTACTTCAAGATCCCCAAGGAACTTGCGAAGCCACACTGCTTCTTTCGAAGCATCACTAGCTGCCACATACTCGGCCTCCAACATTGAATCTGACGTGCAATCTTACTTTACACTTCTCCAACTGATGGCACCGCCACCCAGAGAAAACACAAAACCTGAAGTCGATTTCCTAGAATCCAGACAGGATTGAAAATCCAAGTTAGTATATCTTAGAGGAGTCAAGTCCTCACCTGAATATACAAGCATATACCCTCTAGTCTTTCTCAAGTACTTGAAAATATACTTTACCTCAACCCAATGGTTTGGCCCTGGATCCGCTTGAAATCGACTTACAATCCCAACCGCATAACTAATATCCAGTCGTGTGCAAAGCATGGCATACATGAGACTACCCACTACCGAAGCATAAGACACATTCTTCATGTATTCTCTTTCTTCATAAAAATTTGGACAGTCTTTGTTAGAAAGAGTAATTCCAGACCTAAATGGTTGCCCACCTTTCTTGGAATCCTGCATTGTAAACCTCCTGAGAATTTTATCTTTGTAGCTGACCTAGGACAAAGCTATCATTTTGTTCTTCCTATCCCGAAAGATCTGGATACTGAGAACAAAATTAGCCTCACCTAAGTCCTTCATTTCAAATTGCTTGGTCAACCATAATTTGACTGATGATAATGCACCAATGTCATTGCCAATTAGCAGAATGTCATCTACATAGAGCAGTAGAAAAACCACATTCCCATCCTTAATGTGTTTCTAAACACATGGTTCATCCACATTTTGTGAGGACCCATAAGTCTTGATCACTTGATCAAATCTTATGTTCCAAGAACGAGAAGCCTACTTAAGTCCATAAATTGACTTTAGCAGCTTACAAACCTTACCCTCTTGACCCGTGACCTTGAACTCGTCTACTTGTTCCATATAAATGGGCTCATCAAGATAGCCATTTAGAAAAGCCATCTTGACATCCATCTGCCAAATCTCGTAGTTAAGAGCGGCAGCTATGGACAAGAGAATCCGGATGGACTTAAGCATGGCTACAGGTGAAAAGGTTTCCTCATAATCGATTCCTTCCTTTTGCATATAACCCTTGGCTACCAATCTAGCCTTAAAGGTTTCAACCTTTCCATCCACTCCTCTTTTCCTCTTGTAGATCCATTTACACCTTATGGATTTTACCCCTTCGGGAAGATCCACAAGCTCCAAGACCTGATTAGTCTCCATAGACTTCATCTCAATGTTCATGGCCTCTGTCCAGAGTTTCGAATCAACATCCTCCATAGCTTCTGCGTAAGTATAAGGATCCCTATCATGTACATCCGGTTCAGCCAAAAAGACTTCCCCATTGAACATATACCTCTCAGGTTGACGCCCGATCCTCCCACTACGCCGAAGCCCCTAAGGTTGTTGTTTAGGTTTGTTTGGTTTTTCTACATTGATCAGAATGGTTTCATTCGGAACCTTAGGAGTGATCGGATCACTCCTTAATTCCTCAAGTACCATTTTGCTTTGAGGTTTAAAGTCGTCCATGTAACTCTCCTCCAAATCCTTAAAATTTAGGTAAAAACTTCCCTCCTCTAATCTATAATGAGGCTTATATAGCCTAGGTTTAATATACTATGAAAACTAGTGATTTTTGGTGCAAAATGCCTTTAAAATGTGTTGGTGTTGTGGCTCGTACAAATTTCGACGCAACCACACAAGGGGGAATACCAACAGCAATGGGCAGCCGTGTGAGGCATGCAACTAGGGGCTCTAGCATGCAACAGCCTCAACTTAGTCATGGGTGAAAATATCAATACCGAAGAAAATATTGTCACTTAAATTTTATAAAAATATTGAGGGAAATATTGATATCAATAGAAATTAGTGTAAAACATAGAAAGTCACCTTAAACCACTTTATTTTTAAATAAAACTTTAAGAAACTCTAAAATTGTTAATTATGCATAGTTTAGATGAATTTTTCAACCAAATTATTAAGTATGTAATAAATATAAATAGTAAAAAGTAATCATAATATGAAAAATAATAATTGTACGATATACAATTGAGCAAATTAGTTAAAAGTCAACTAATACAAGTACTTTATATTTATAGTTTCATACAAGATAAGAAAATATCAATATGAAAACAAGCTTCTAGAAGGCTTAAAGGTGTTTGGAGTACCTTCTTGGTTCAAACAATATTGATATAAAAACATAGAATTTCAATAGATGCAGAAAAATTAGTGGCCTTTCGTGATTACCAGTAACTCTAACATTAAGTTAATATTTTAAATCACATGTCTCAATGCACGAAATAAATTAAAAATTGAATTTATAGTATTGAAAAATAAATTTATGAAAGACTATGTTAAAAAATTGAATAAAAATAGCTTGAATTTTATATTTCAAAATATTTTAAAAAATTACATATAAATTTTGAATATTTTGCCAATTTTTTTTATTGATATTTCCACAAAAATTTTCATAAAATTTCTAGATATGTTATTATTTTACACTACATTTTCTATGGAAGTAGATATTTCTGTCAAAATATAGATATCCACATGAATTTCTAGATATTATGCAGAAAGGATATGACACTTCTTTTCCGTATTGGTACTTTGAAAATACAGAAATATCAACACAAATATTGGTGGAAATGTCGAGGATTGAAAAATCATTTCCATTGATATTTCCGCTAATACTTTCGTATTTTCAAAGTGCCGACATGAAAACAAATGGGTCGTATCCTTTCTGCGTAATATCCAGAAATTTCTGTGGATATCTGTATTTTGATAAAAATATCTATTTCCATAAAAAGTGTAGTCTAAAATAACAAAATATCAAGAAATTTTAAGAAAATTTCCATGCAAATATCAGTAAAAAATCGACAAGATATTCTAATTTTATATGAAAATTTTAAATTACTTTGAAATATAAAATTCAAGTTATTTTTATTCATTTTTTAATATAATCTTTCATAAATTTAATTTTCAATGCTATAAATTCAATTTTTAATTTATTCCATACATTGGAACATGAGATTCAAAATATCAACTCTAATATTAAAGTCACTAATAATCACGATAGATCTCTAATTTTTCTATAACTATTCAAACTTTATATTTTGGTATCAATATTATTTGAACCAAGAATGTATTCCAAATATCTTTGATCCTCTTAGAAGCTCTTTTTGATATTGATATTTTCTTATCTTATATGAAACTATAAAAGTAAAGTACTTGTATTAGTTAACTTTGCATAATTTGAGATTGTATACTTATTATTTATCATATTATGATTACTTTTTACTATTTATATTCAGCACATACTTGGTAATTTGGTTGAAAAGTTCATCTAAACTACATACTATTAACAATTTTAGAGTTTCTCAAAGTTTCATTTAAAAATAAAGTGGTTTAAGATGAATTTTCATATTTTACGCCAATTTCCAACTATATCAATATTTTCATCGATATTTCCTTAAAATTTAAGTGTTTATATTTCTATCGATATCGATATTTCCGTCCCTGCAGACACGACACCTCTATTTGCATATTGACGCATTAAAAATATGGAATATTAGTGGAAATGTCAATTTTTTAATCCTTGGCTGCCGTATGGGTGCGTGTTGGGGCACTGCGCATGCTGCAGGCTTGCATGGGGGCACCTGCCGGCCCATGTAGTCATGCACCTAGGCCTGCTGAGAGCACTGGTCACTTGCTCAGGCATAGGCATGCATTGTCAGATATGTAGGCCGTAAGGAATAAAATGTTACAATATGTTTTTAGAAACATTTTATCAATAAAGAATTTATTTATTGTTCATATACCAGACGTTGCCCTCTTTAGGTTCATATTTGTTGAGTGTATGTTAAGTAAACAAAAGTCTAAAACTATCGGTCTAAACCTTTAGTAATTAGGCATATATGGAGAGATTATGCAGAAGACATGATTCTAAAGGTGATGGTCTAAATCATAAGATCTGCAATCGAGGGAATAAAGTTGGGCACTTTATTTATGCTAAGATTGTTATATTGTCTACATCCCTGATGGAGATGCTTTGTCTAGGCCATTAGAGTTGGACTCCGTGAGTAGAAATATTGGTACAATGTCATAGGTGACAATGTATTTGATCAGGAAATAAAGTGGAACTGATTTAGATTAATACTTCCATCTATGCAAATCAATTCACTTTAGACAATCATATGTGTTGTATCTTAATCCTGAAATGACTAATAGCCCTGTTATCTTATCTTATGTCTTTTGATATACCAAAGGGTGACATCCTAACTTTGTGATGGTGTGCATACCGATATATTAGAGACATGACTCTTGATAGCGTAGACCTATTATTCATAGATATAGAGTCCATAGCTCAATTGGTGGAGTCAATGATATTCTCTTATAGGCATTATCTTATAATTAGAAAACTAGAGCGCTTAACCTTCTGGATGCGTAGGTGTAACCGAATGGTATACTATCATTGGATGCTAAGTTTTCTAATGGTGAGATAAAAGAATGTAAGATAAAAATAATTGGAAGGTAAGATGGAATTTATCCTTAAGCCGATTTTGAATATCATTTGGGGATAGGGCACATTATGATATGTCATGAAAACTTAGCCAATTTGGGCTTCATAATTTTATACAGTTCCAGAGTGTAGCTCTAAGCTTTTAATGGAGTAGTATTAGAGTTGATAATTATAAAATATATATTTGAGATATTATATTTTATAATTATTAGAGCTTAAACTATATAGGTCCATCAAGTCGCCTTTGCTAGCTCATAATAAATCTTGTAACAATACGGCGTGCTTTTCCAATAAATTAGTAGCTTATGTTAAATTATTAGATTGACTGAAATTTGATAGGATCAGATAATTCATGTTTATTTATCAGTTGAATTGATTTTGTAAATTAATCTAAGATAAAATTGTTGAATTATCCAGAATATTTATTTTCCTTGAGATTATCCAGATATGACTATTTTAATAAGATAACTTCTCCATTTGGTTATTTGAATTAAAACTGAGGGTCTATCCAGAGAATCTCAAATGGAAAATAAAAGATTCTCAAGGATCATATTATCATTAGTTCAACAGGATGATTAGTTAGTTTAGCCTACTGATAGAGCAAGTTTGACAAGTCGATCTGTTAGTTCGGCCTATGGATCTAACGATAATCTGATCACTCGCTTTTTACATGATTTTATCATAAGTTGATCTAGATTTGAATTTTTGATGCCTTATATGATGATAACAAACCTTGGTCCAACCTTTATTAATAGGAAGTGAGTTTTCTCAATTATTTAGATCAGTTGAGAAGATAAGAGTGAATACTATAGTGTTAGATACTCTAGAACCCCTTGAGAGCTATTGTTCACAATCACGAACCTTGGCTCTATGTCTTCTTAATTGGTTGGAAGAGATGTACAACGTGTGCCCACACACTCTCCAATGTGGAGAAAGAATAGCAAAAAAGACCAGTTGGTTAAGGCTCTTTTAGAACGTTCTTTTTTTCACAAATTACAGGAGTTCTTCGAACAATTTTATGTATATAGCATGTCAAACTTATGTTTTGAAAAATACTCTAATTTAAAATTTTAAAATTCCATTGCACACTCATTTTTTCCAACAATTGGTATTGGAGCCAAGTTTTTTATGCAAGTTTACGAGTTTGTAATCATGCTATTTATATAAATTATGTGATCTTGTTCTCTCTTATACTTAAATTTAATTTTTTAGAGAGTTGGCACTCTAGGGTTTTTATGTATTATATATTGTCATGAGATTATATGATGAATATTTATTAATTAATTATGGTTGATTAAATTATTATTTAATTATTTATTAATTAATTAATTTATGCCGATTATAGTTCCTTAGAGGTTAGAATATGTATCTAGGTTTTTTATGGAATTAGATGGCGGTTTATCATCGCCGTCTAGGAATTATTATTTAATTTTAAATTTATGAAATTTTTTGTAATTAAATAATCATTCGGAGTAAAGACAGATCTAGAAGATGGATGATAGCAATTCCAAAGGTATTTCCTATGTCTCTAAATTTTTATGTTTTTGAATTGTTAAAAATAAAATTGAAAAACTGCATAAAAGCTTTTTTTCTAGAAAACATGAATTTAGCTCAGTCGGCAAGCCTAACCCTCAAGTTCGGCAAGCCGATGGTCGTAGATTGGTAAGCCAAACCTATAGTTCGACAAGCCATCCGTAGGGCAGGATTCGGCTAGCTCTGACGGTAGGCTGAATTATAAAGTTCAGTTGGCTGATAGGTTATGACTGGCAGGCCAAGCACATAGATCGGCATGCCGTTAGAGAGTTATATTTTCAGAAAAGGTGCATTTTCAATGTAGTTTTGGTTTTATTTTTTGAGACAATTCTGAGAAATATGAAATTTTGGGATGACTAGAAAAGTGAAGTATTTGATCTATGCGGGATCGAAGACTTGAAGATGGATGTCACATGAAGATAGATACAACTTGAAGATACAAGGATAAAGAATCGATGATATGTTTCAATTGATCTCTTGTAATCTTTAATTTCTTTTCCCTAGGGTAGGACCATAATATTACGGTTATTTATTATTATTTTGCTTGTGGCTTTGCATGATTTCTACATTATAATATGATTTGCCATGTATGTTGATAACATGTCATATAGAATAGGGAGTACCACTCATTAAAAATTGGTCATGCATGTTTTAAAATAAAACCTTGTTTTTTTTTTCTTTAAAAGATTGAGTGGGAGAAGGTTTTCAAAGAGAGGACCTACAGCCTCCATCGTTTGTCCATATGTAGCACATAGTGGTCTCGACCCCTAAGAAGGGATTTTATCATGTATTGGGTTAGATCTCCAAAAGGATAATTTATTTTAGCATGATCTATTATTGCACACCCCGAGGTGGCGATTATCGATCATGGATAAAATAGTTCAAGCGATGGTTGTACACTCAAGTTAATTTTATTGTTAACCTCCCTTAAGAGCTCTATCAATAAAATTAATGGCCGAAGAAAATGATTTTTAATATATACTGGATCAGACGAGTCTGGATGGCATATATTAATCAAAGGGGATCCGTATTCCTAATAAAATTTGACGAGTCTCCCCTAGGCAGCTTCTTGAATTCTGAGTTAGAAATTATCATTATAAGGTTGTGATTTTTTCAAGGTTTTGACATATAAACACAATTGTTTGTTTACTTGGTTATGTTAGCTTACTAAACTATTATGGTATGTTTGCTTATGTTTGGTATATGATTCTTTATTGTAGATTAAAATATCTAAAACGCTTTATCTTCGATACTCGATAAAAACCAACTAACCAACGAGAATTATAATGATTGGAAAATGAACCTAAATATCATCCTAGCCTTTAAGAAACTAAAATTTGTGCTAACGACACTGTGTCCTCCCAAACCTATTGGGGAATCCACTACTGAGCAAATCCAAGAGTATGATCGCTAGAAAGATACTAATGATCAGGCCCAGTATTATGTTATGGCTAGTATGAATAACATACTGTAGGTTTAACATGAAGATTATGAGACCGCAAAGTAGAACTTCGATAATCTTGAAGACATGTTTGGAGGCCAAGCCACAACAAAACGGTAAGGGGCGCTTTGGAAACTTTTGAACTGCAAACAAAGACCGGGGACGTCTATGAAGGAGCATATAATGTTGGTCATGGGTCACCTTATCTAGGCTAAAGCCCATGTAGGTGATATTGATGTCGAGTCACAAATGATTTTGGTTTCTCAAACTTTGTTAAAGGAGTTCATCCCATTTAGAGCTTCATATAATTTGAGTAATAGATAGGATCCGACCTTAACAAAGTTAGTAAAGTAGTTATAGGAGTTTGAAAATCTGATCAAGGAAAATCCTATGTGTGGCAAGGCTAACTTAACGGCTGTATCTGGTTCCAATCCTATCCTTGGGAAGGGAAGGAAGCAAAAGGCTAAGAACTGGAAATCTTCTATTCCTGCAAATGACAAGAACAAGAAGAAAAAAAAAAAAGAAAACCAAAGAATCTGAAGTGCTTTTCCTGTGGGAAGATCAGGCATATCAAGAAGAATTGCAAAGACTTCTTTTCCTGAGGAGGTAGGTATGATCTTTTGGTTATTGAAACTTGTTTGGTTAAGAAATTAAGTGACACTCGGGTCATAGATTTTGGAGTAACTAATCATGTTTGTGTTTCTCTACAGGGGTTCAAAGATACGAAAAGTCTTCTACATGAAGACTTAGCGCTTCATATGAGCGATGGATGCTTGGTGTTAGCTGAAGCAGTGGGAGATGTCTATCTTTATTTTGAAAATTATAGGATTTTAGTTTTGCGAGATTGTTTCTATGTTCCTAGACTTAAAAGGAATTTAATATCTATAGCTTGTTTATTTAAAAACTCCTATTCAGTTTCTTTAATAATAAAGTGGTGATTCGTAAAAACAAATCTTTTATCTATGATGGATGGATGCAAAACATGTTAGACATGTATGCTCTAAGGAGTAAAAATGTAATACGTTTTTGGAGACATTTTTATCAATAAAGAATTTATTCATTTATATATACCAAATATTGTCCTCTTTACGTTCATATTTGTTGAATGTATGATAAGCAAACAGTAGTCTGAGACTGTCAGTCTAAACCTTAAGAGTTGGGCATATGATGGGATGATTATGCGGTAGACACGACTCTTAAGGTGATGGTCTAAAATATATGATCCGCAATCGAGGGAATAAAGTTGGGCGCTTTATTCATGTAAAGATTGTTATGTTGTCTATATCCCTTTTGGGAGATGGTTTGTCTTGGCCATCGGAGTTGGACTCCGTGAATAGAAACATTGGCGCGTTGTCATAGGTGACGATGTGTTGGATCGGGACATAAAGTGAATTGATTTGGATTAATAATTCTGTCTTGGCAAATCGATTAACTTTAGACAATCATTTGTATTGTATCTTAATCCTGAGATGAATAATGGGCCCGTTGTCTCGATTTGTGTCTTTTGATGTACCAATGGGTGACTCCCACATCTCTATAGTGGCATGCATGCCGGTACGTTGGAGGCATGACTCTTGGTAGCGTAGACTTGTTATTCATAGATATGGAATCCATAGCTCCTCTTTAGGAGTAATGATATCCTCTTATATGCGTTGTCCTGTAATTGGAAAACTGGAGCGCTCAACCATTTGGATACATAGGTGTAACCGAATGGTATACTATCTTTGGATGGTAAGTTTTCTAATGGTGAGACAATGGAACGTAAGATAAAAATAATCGGGAAGGTAAGACAGAACTTGTCCTTAAGCCGATTATGGATGATCATATGGGGATGCGATACACTATGATATGTCATGGAGACTTAGCTACACGAGCTTCGTAATTCTATAAAGTTCGAGAGTGCAGCTCCAAGATTTTAGTGGAGTAGCGTTGGAGTTGATAATTGTGAAATGTATATCTGGGATATTGGGTTTCATAATTATCATGAGCTTGAACTTTATAGGTCCATTTTTGTCCCCTTTGCTAGCTCACAAAATCCTGTAACGACACGGCGTGCTTTTCCAATAATTGGTGACTTATGTCGGATTTATCAGATTGGTTTAAAAGAATCAAATAATTCATGTCTGTTTATCGGTTGAATTAATTATGTAAGAAATTAGTTCAAGATGAACTTGTTGAATTATGGCGTTCGGATAATTCTTGTCTGTTTATCGGTTGTTTTAATTTTGGACAATTAGAACAAGATAAACTTGTAGAATTATTGTGAATTGATTTATTTTCTTAGAGATTATCTTGATAAAGTTTGTTTTGATCAGATATCTTTTCTATTGGGCTATTTGAATCAAAACTGAGACTTTATCCTTTAGAATCTCGGGTGGAAAATAAAAGATTCGCGGAGATTTTTTCTCGGCAGTTCGGCATGCCGGATGACGTGTTCGGCCTGCCGAACTGGTTAGTTCGGTTTGCCTATCACACAGTTTGGCATGCCGACCGCGACAGTTAAGATTACGCGTTTTTCATGCGTATCTTATCAGATATTAATCCGAACTTGATTCTGTTTCGATTTTTGAGACCTAATCTGATATGGACTGACCCCAAGGACCAATAGGTATAAAAAGGGAGTGAGTCTAATGATTTACTCAGATCAATTTGAGAGATTAAGAGTGATACTCTTATAGTGAGCATCTAAAAACTCCCTGAGAGCTTTTGTTCACAAATCACGAACACTAGCTTTGGGTTCTCTCTATTGGTTGGAAGGAGAGTCACCGGTGGAAGAGCTGTACATGTGAGCCCACACTCACTCCGGTTGTGGATAGAGAATAGCAAAGAAGACCAGTTGGTTGAGGCTCTTTTGGAACGTTAATTCTCTACACAGGTCGCGGAGGTTCTTCGGCATACTGAGGTTAGTAAGATCTGTTTAATTTATACATATAACATGTCAAACTTGTGTTTTGGAAATTACTCTGATGGAAAATTTTTAAAATTATGCTGCGCACTTTGATTCCAACAATTGGTATCAGAGCCGAGGTTTTTACATAAATTTGCAAGTTTGTGATCATGTTATATGCATAAATTTTGTGATCTTAATCTCTCCAATGCTTGAATTAAATTTTATAAAGAGATGGCACTCTAGGTTTCTATATAATATATATGTTGTCATGGATTATATGGTGAATGTTTATTAATTAATTATGGTTGATTAAATTGTTGTTTAATTATTTATTAATTAATTAATACCGGTTATGGTTCCTTAGAGGTTAGAATGTGTATCTAGGTTTTTCATGTAATTAGATGGCGGACTATCATCTCCGTCTAGGAATTATTATTTAATTTTTAATTTGTAAGAATTTTGTAATTAAATAATTATTCGGAGAAGACGGAACGAGAAGTCGGAACTTAAAGATTGATGATGGCGCCTCTAGGTATTTCCTGAGTCTCTAATTTTATGTTTTTGAATTGTTGAAAATAAAATTGACGAATTGCATTAAAATTGTATTTTCTGGATTGAGGGTTTTCTGCTCTGTCGGCATGCCGGACCTCACAGTTCTGCAGGCCGAAGGTCACAGATCGGCAGGCTGGACGTACGGTCCGGCAGGCCGACAGTGGGGCAGAAATTTTGGTGCTCTGCCGGTAGGCCGAACCTTCATGTTCGGCAGGCCGAACCTTCATGATCGGTAGGCCGATCACCCAGATCGGCCTGCCGACCGAGAGCTGCCAAGTGTCCAAAAAAGGTGCGATTTTTCCAGTGCAGTTTTAATTTTATTTTTGGAACGATTCTGAGAAACATTAAATTTGGATATGACCGAAAATATGAAGTGTTCGATTCATACGGGATTGAGGACTTGAAGATGGATATTACATGAAGAAGGATACAGCTTGAGGATTCAAGGATGAAGAATCGATAAATGTCTCGATTATTCTCTTGTAATCTTAGTTTTTTCTATTCTCTAGGGTGGAACCATAATATTACGGTTATTATTATTATTATGCTTGTAGCTTTGCTTGATTGCGTTGCTTGTCTGCATTATAATATGATTTACCATGTATATTGATAACATGTCATATAGAATAGGGAGTGCCGCTCATATTAAAATTGTTCATGCATAATTTTAAAATAAAACCTTGACTTCAAAAGATTGAGTGGGAGAAGGTTTTCGAAGAGAGAACCTAAGGCCTCCATCGTTGGTCCATAGGAAGAACATGATGGTCCCAACCCCTAGGAAGGGATTTCTATCATGTACCAGATTGGATCTCTGAAAGGATAAGGTATTTTAGTATGATTTATGGTTGCACACCCCTAGGTGGTGATTATAAATCATGGATAAAATATTAAAACGGTGGTTATACACTCACGTTAATTTTATTATTAACCTCCCCTAGGAGCTCTGTTAATAAAATTAATGGCCAAAGAAACGATTATTAGTATATGCTGGATCATACGGGTCCTGGATGGCATATATTAATCAGGAGGGGATCCGTGTTCCTGATTGAATTTGGCATGACTCCCCTAGGAGCTTGTTGAATTCTGAGTTGGGAATTATCGTTGTAAGGTTGTGATATTTTCAAGGTTTTGACACATAAACACATTTGTATGATTTTACATGATTGTGTTATCTTACTAAATTATTATATATGTTTGCTTATGTTTGGTATATGATTCTTTATTGTAGATTGAAAATGTCTAAAAACGCTTTATCATCGATACTTGACAAAAACCAATTAACCGGTGAGAACTATAATGATTGGAAACGGAACCAGGACATCGTCCTTTCCTTTGAGAAACTGAAATATGTTCTGACAACTCCTTGTCCTCCCGAGCCTACAGGAGACTCAAGTAATGAGCAATTCCAAGCGTACGAACGCTGGAAAGATGCTAATGATCAGGCCCGCTGCTATGTTATGGCTAGCATGAATAACGTGCTGCAGGCTCAACATCAGGATTATGAGACTGCGAAGCAGATCTTGGATAATCTTGAGGACATGTTTGGAGGCCAGGCCATAACAAAGCGGCAAGGGGCGCTTCGAAAACTCTTAAACTGTAGACAGAGACCGGGGACATCTGTAAAGGAGCACATGATGTTGGTCATGGGTTACCTCGCTGAGGCTCAAACCAATGGAGCCGACATCGATGCTGAAACTCAGATGACTATGGTCTTTGAGACTCTGTCTAAGGAATTTATTCCGTTTAGAGCTACTTTTAATCTAAGCAATAGACGGGATATGACCTTGACAGAACTGATGAAACAGTTACAAGAGTTTGAACTTCTGATCAGGGAGTCTCCTGCTGGTGGAGAGGCCAATATGGTAGCTGCTTCTGGTTCCAATCCTAACTCTGGGAATGGAAAGAAGCAACGGGCCAAAAGTGGGAAGTCTTCTATTCCTATTGCTACCAAGAGCAAGAAGAAGAAGAAGAAGAACCCAAAGAAGCTTAAGTGCTTCTTTTGTGGTAAGGTCGGGCATATAAAGAAGCATTGCAAGGACTTCCTTTCCAAGGGAGGTAGGTGTGATCTTCTATATTTAGAAACTTGTTTGGTTGAGGAATCCAGTGACATTTGGGTCATAGATTCCGGTGCAACTAATCATGTTTGTGTTTCTCTGCAGGGATTCAAAGAAATGAGAAGTCTACTTCGTGAAGACTTAACGCTTCGGATGGGCGATGGATCCTTGGTCTCAGCGGAAGCAGTGGGAGATGTCCATCTTTATTTTGATAATTATAGGAGTTTAATTTTGCGAGATTGTTTTTATGTTCCTAAATTTAAAAGGAATTTAATTTCTGTATCTTCTTTATTTAAAGACTCCTACGTGGTATCTTTTAATGAAAAAGTGGTGATTCGTAAAAACAAATCTTTTATCTGTTCTGGATGGATGCAAAATAATCTATATTTTATCAAACCTAAGATAGACCTATTGCTTAATGCTGAGATAAATGATAATGACTCAAAAAGACTTAAAACTTCTCACTCTAATAAGACTTATCTTTGGCATTTGGCCTTGGCCATATTAACCTAAATAGGATTCAAAGGTTGGTAAGGGATGGACCTTTAAGTCACTTAAGGGTGGAATCTATACCTCAATGTGAGTCTTGTTTGGAGGGTAAAATGACCAAAAGACCATACGGGTCTAAGGGCAATAGGGCCGAAGGGGTTCTAGAACTTGTGCATAGTGATGTTTGCGGACCGATGAACATCCGGGCACGAGGAGGGTATGAGTACTTCGTTACTTTTATTGACGATTACTCAAGATATGGGTATGTGTTCCTAATGTACCACAAAAGCGAAACTTATGATAAGTTCAGGGAGTTTCGGGCTGAAGTGGAAAAGCAATTAGGTAGACCCATAAAGGCACTTCGATCTGATCGAGGTGGGGAATACCTTTCTGATGAGTTCTTGAGACACTTGTTAGAGAATGGGATTTTATCCCATTTGACTACGCCGGGTACTCCGCAGTAGAATGGCGTAGCAGAGAGAAGGAATAGGACTTTGTTGGACATGATTCGGTCCATGATGAGTTATTCATCATTGCCTTTATCTTTTTGGGGATATGCACTACAAACCGCATGTTATCTTTTGAACAATGTGCCTTCAAAATCGGTCCCTAAAACTCCACAACTCACGGAAGACATCCTTAAACCATATTCGCATATAGGGATGTCCAGCTCATGTCCTGTTTAAGGATCCGAATAAGTTGGAAGCACGTTCAGAAGTTTGCGTGTTTGTAGGATATCCAAAAGGGACTAAAGGGGGTTATTTTTATAACCCAAAGGAAAATAAAGTCGTGGTTTCAACTAATGCAATTTTCCTTGAGGAGAGTTACATGAACGACTTTAAACCTCAAAGCAAAGTGGTGCTTGAGGAGTTGAGGGGTAATCCGTTTACTCTGGAGGTTTCGAACGAAACCATTCCGATCGCTGTAGAAAAACCAAACAAACCTGAACAACAACCTCAGGGGCTTCAGCGTAGTGGGAGGATCGGGCGTCAACCTGAGAGGTATATGTTCAATGGGGAGGTCTTTTTGGCTGAACCGGATGAACATGACAGGGATCCTTATACTTACGCAGAAGCTATGGAGGATGTTGATTCAAGACTCTGGACAGAGGCCATGAACATTGAGATGAAGTCTATGGAGACTAATCGGGTCTGGAAGCTTGTGGGTCTTCCTGAAGGGGTAAAACCCATAGCAAGTAAGTGGATCTACAAGAGGAAAAGAGGAGTGGATGGAAAGGTCGAAACCTTTAAGGCTAGACTGGTAGTTAAGGGTTATACACAAAAGGAAGGAATCGATTATGAGGAAACCTTTTCGCCTGTAACCATGCTTAAGTCCATCCAGATTCTCTTGTCCATAGCTGCCGCTCTCGACTACGAGATTTGGCAGATGGATGTCAAGACGGCTTTTCTGAATGGCTATCTTGATGAGTCCATTTATACGGAAAAACCAGATGGGTTCAAGGTCGCGGGTCAAGAGGGTAAGGTTTGTAAGTTGCTAAAGTCTATTTATGGACTTAAGCAGGCTTCTCGTTCTTGGAACATAAGATTTGATCAAGTGATCAAGACTTATGGGTTCTCACAAAATGTGGATGAACCATGTATTTACAAACACATTAAGAATGGGAAGGTGGTTTTTCTACTACTCTATGTAGATGACATTCTGCTAATTGGCAATGACGTTGGGGCGTTGTCATCGGTCAAATTATGGTTGACCAAGCAGTTTGACATGAAGGACTTGGGTGAGGCTAATTTTGTTCTCGGTATCCAGATCTTTCGGGATAGGAAGAACAAAATGATAGCTTTGTCACAGGCCGGCTACATAGATAAAATTCTCAGGAGGTTTGCAATGCAGGATTCCAAGAAAGGTGGGCAACCATCTAGGTCTGGAATTACTCTTTCTAAGAAAGACTCTCCAAAGTCTTATGAAGAAAGAGAATACATGAAGAAGGTACCTTATGCTTCAGCAGTGGGTAGTCTCATGTATGCCATGCTTTGCACTCGACCAGATATTAGTTATGCGGTCGGGATTGTTAGTCGATTTCAGGCGGATCCAGGACCAAACCATTGGGTTGCGGTAAAGCATATTTTCAAGTACCTGAGAAGGACTCGTGGGTATATGCTTGTGTATTCGGGTGAGGATTTAACTCCTCTAGGATACACTGATTCGGATTTTCAATCCTGCCTGGATTCTAGGAAATCGACTTCAGGGTTTGTGTTTACTCTGGGTGGCGGTGCCATCAGTTGGAGAAGTGAGAAGCAAGATTGCACTTCGGATTCAACGATGGAGGCCGAGTATGTGGCGGCTAGTGATGCTTCGAAAGAAGCAGTGTGGCTCCGCAAGTTCCTTGGGGATCTTGAGGTAGTTCCTGGTATGGATAAAGCGGTATCACTGTACTGTGATAACAGTGCGGCGGTAGCTAATGCTAAGGAACCAAGATTTCACAAGAAGAGTAAGCATATTGATCGGAAGTATCATGTGATAAAGGACTTCGTTGAGAGCGGGCATGTCACGGTGTGCAAGATCGCGTCAGAGGACAATTTAGCTGATCCATTTACGAAGACACTTTCTGGGAGAGTCTTCGAAAGGCATGTAGAAGCTATGGGGATGCAAAATTTGCAGTATTTACTCACTTAGTGCAAGTGGGAGATTGTTAGACATGTATCCTCTAAGGAGTAAAAATGTAATACGTTTTTGGAGACATTTTTATCAATATAGAATTTATTCATTTATATATACCAAATATTGTCCTCTTTACGTTCATATTTGTTGAATGTATGATAAGCAAACAGTAGTCTGAGACTGTCAGTCTAAACCTTAAGAGTTGGGCATATGATGGGATGATTATGCGGTAGACACGACTCTTAAGGTGATGGTCTAAAATATATGATCCGCAATCGAGGGAATAAAGTTGGGCGCTTTATTCATGTAAAGATTGTTATGTTGTCTATATCCCTTTTGGGAGATGGTTTGTCTTGGCCATCGGAGTTGGACTCCGTGAATAGAAACATTGGCGCGTTGTCATAGGTGACGATGTGTTGGATCGGGACATAAAGTGAATTGATTTGGATTAATAATTCTGTCTTGGCAAATCGATTCACTTTAGACAATCATTTGTATTGTATCTTAATCCTGAGATGAATAATGGGCCCGTTGTCTCGATTTGTGTCTTTTGATGTACCAATGGGTGACTCCCACATCTCTATAGTGGCATGCATGCCGGTACGTTGGAGGGATGACTCTTGGTAGCGTAGACTTGTTATTCATAGATATGGAATCCATAGCTCCTCTTTAGGAGTAATGATATCCTCTTATATGCGTTGTCCTGTAATTGGAAAACTGGAGCGCTCAACCATTTGGATACATAGGTGTAACCGAATGGTATACTATCTTTGGATGGTAAGTTTTCTAATGGTGAGACAATGGAACGTAAGATAAAAATAATCGGGAAGGTAAGACAGAACTTGTCCTTAAGCCGATTATGGATGATCATATGGGGATGCGATACACTATGATATGTCATGGAGACTTAGCTACACAAGCTTCGTAATTCTATAAAGTTCGAGAGTGCAGCTCCAAGATTTTAGTGGAGTAGCGTTGGAGTTGATAATTGTGAAATGTATATCTGGGATATTGGGTTTCATAATTATCATGAGCTTGAACTTTATAGGTCCATTTTTGTCCCCTTTGCTAGCTCACAAAATCCTGTAACGACACGGCGTGCTTTTCCAATAATTGGTGACTTATGTCGGATTTATCAGATTGGTTTAAAAGAATCAAATAATTCATGTCTGTTTATTGGTTGAATTAATTATGTAAGAAATTAGTTCAAGATGAACTTGTTGAATTATGGTGTTCGGATAATTCTTGTCTGTTTATCGGTTGTTTTAATTTTGGATAATTAGAACAAGATAAACTTGTAGAATTATTGTGAATTGATTTATTTTCTTAGAGATTATCTTGATAAAGTTTGTTTTGATCAGATATCTTTTCTATTGGGCTATTTGAATCAAAACTGAGACTTTATCCTTTAGAATCTCGGGTGGAAAATAAAAGATTCGCGGAGATTTTTTCTCGACAGTTCGACATGCCGGATGACGTGTTCGGCCTGCCGAACTGGTCAGTTCGGCCTGCCTATCACACAGTTCGGCATGCCAACCGCGACAGTTAAGATTACGCGTTTTTCACGCGTATCTTATCAGATATTGATCCGAACTTGATTCTGTTTTGATTTTTGAGACCTAATCTGATATGGACTGACCCCAAGGACCAATAGGTATAAAAAGGGAGTGAGTCTAATGATTTACTCAGATCAATTTGAGAGATTAAGAGTGATACTCTTCTAGTGAGCATCTAAAAACTCCCTGAGAGCTTTTGTTCACAAATCACGAACACTAGCTTTGGGTTCTCTCTATTGGTTGGAAGGAGAGTCACCGGTGGAAGAGCTGTACGTGTGAGCCCACACTCACTCCGGTTGTGGATAGAGAATAGCAAAGAAGACCAGTTGGTTGAGGCTCTTCTGGAACGTTACTTCTCTACACAGGTCGCGGAGGTTCTTCGGCATACTGAGGTTAGTAAGATCTGTTTAATTTATACATATAACATGTCAAACTTGTGTTTTGGAAATTACTCTGATGGAAAATTTTTAAATTCCGCTGCGCACTTTGTTTCCAACAAAACAATCCATATTTTATCAAACCCAAAGATGGACTTACTCCTTAACACTGAGGGTAATGATAATAACTCTAAAAGACTTAAGATTTTACACTCTAATAAGACCTATCTTTGACATTTGTGATTAGGTCATATTAGCCTAAATATGATTCAAAGGTTGGTAAGGCATGGACTTTTAAGTCACTTAAAGTTGGAATCTATAGCACAATATGAATCTTGTTTTGAGGGCAAAATGACCAAAAGACCATTCGGGTCCATGGGCAATAGGGAGGGTTCTAGAACATGTGCATGGTGATGTTGTGGTCTCATGAACATCTGGGCATGGGGAGGGTATAAGTACTTCGTCACTTTTATTGATGATTACTCAAGGTTATCCCCTATGCATCTATAGTAGGAAGTCTAATGTATGCCATGTTGTGTACAAGACCTGACCTTTGCTATGCGATGGGTAAAGTCAGTCGGTATCAATCCAACCTAGGATTAGATCATTGGGTGGCAATTAAACATAGTCTCAAGTATCTTAGGAGAACAAGAAATTATATGCTGGTATATTGGTATATTCTAGTGAGAATTTGATTCCCATTGGATACAATAATTATAATTTTCAATCAGACAAAGATACACATAAATCTATGTCTGGATTAGTGTTTACTTTTGGTGGTGGAGCCATAGTTTGGAGAAGCACTAAATAATCATGTATTGCTGAGTCGACTATGGAAGCTGAATATGTGGATGCTTGTAAAGCAGCGAAAGAAGCTGTTTGGCTTCGTTGGTTCTTAAATGATCTAGAAGTCGTTCCAAACATGGATAAACCACTCACACTGTATTGTGATAACAGTAATGCAGTAGCAAATTCAAAAGAACCTAGAAGCCACAAAAGAGGAAAGCATACAGAGCGAAAATATCATTTGATCATAGAGATAGTACATCGAGGCGAAGTGGAAGTTGTGACAATAGCGCTGGATAACAACCTTGCCGATCCTTTCACCAAAATGCTACCTGCAAAGAGCTTTGAGGGACATTTGAAAGGCTTAGGTCTTAGAACATATCTTACCTGCTTTAGGGCAAGTGGGAGATTATTGGGTTTAGTACCCTAAAAGCTGTAACATTAAACATATTGTTAATAAATAAATAAAGTGACATTTATGATTATTTTAGTTGCTGATATGTATTATGAATACTTTTATAAACATCAAGAAAATTTCATGACTATTTATATGACTATAAATTTAGCATATAAGTGTTATATGCTTAGGGATAAAATTTATAGATAATAATCAAGTAGTCCATAATAATTAATTAAAGTTTGAGATCTTTAATTAAACATTACAAGTATAGTCTAATCTCATTTAGAATGAAATAGTCTTATCCGAGCTATTAATATAGAGACATTGGATTAAAAGTACTTTATATAATGAGATTATATAGGACTAGACCAGATAAATTATGGATCTCTAATAATCATCTATTATAAATAGAATATTTAAATTTATCACTATAATGATCATATATTTGATAGTCTTAATCTCGAGTATTTATTAGACTCCTGTTTATGACATTATGTTTTTTGACTTGTATAGTAATATTTGTATAAGTATAGATCATAACTTAGCATCTTGGAAACATAATGTAATAATCGCTGGAAATAATATTATACAAATATAGAATTCATTCATTCTTTATGGAAGTTAAAAAAATAGTTCTCTTGAGTGATAATTTGAGATTTGAATAGAAGAGCGCTCGTTCATAATAAAATTATAAATTAACTGTTCATTAGAGAATTATAGGAACTGAAGGATAAAGAAATAATAAGAGAGGTGAACAAAAATTGAACTTAACTCTTATTATGAACTATTTATGGAGGACTGACTTACATGCAACAATTATATCAATGGACTACTAGCTAATTATCTTTGAGTAATTTTTACTATAATCTCAAGAGTTCAGTTTCAGGTTTTTAGTGGAGTAACACTAAAACTAAAAAATTTGACACATTAAGGAAAGAGTTTAATTAATTATCAAATTTATTGGAGCTTGAGTTATAGGTCCATAGGTTCCCAATGCCACCTCTATAACACTGTATCGGATTTAATGTATAGAATAAATTATACATATTTAATTTAAAATTATTAAATTTTGAATTAATTATTTCACACTTAAGATATTAATGTGATATAGTAAAATGATCTCTATGACACATAATATAATGTGATAAATGTTGTCACATTTAACTAAGCATTAGTTAATTAATTAATTGATTATATTTAACTAATGAGATTAGTTAAATATGGTTTTTAAATTAATTGAGTAATAATATTCGAATTATCAGATTATTTGAATATAATTTTAATTTTATGTATGACATATGTGGTAGGATCACCTTTGTCTTTTCCTATTTGGACACAAAATTAAATTTAATTAATTAATTAATTTAATTTAATCTAATTTAAAATAAATATGATTTATTTTTTAAGTTTAAATATATAAATATATATGGTTTTGAACCAAATCTTATATATATATAAATGATTTTATTATATATATAAAAGTAAACGTGCTTTATGTTAAAAAAAAAAACAAAGTAAATGTTTACATTTACATAAACGTGTGTGTATTTATAAGAATCACAATAGTGATTCAGATAAAAGATAAAAAAGAAAAAAGAAAAAAAAAGAAAAAGGGAGATATGAAATATAAAGTATATCCCTTTCCTATATATTTGATAAGGTGGTTGTTTCAAATTTAATATAAATTAAAATTAATTAATAATAACTAACTGTTCAGATATAAAAAGGTAAAAATAACAGCTATTTCTACAGATCAATCATTTTCACGTAACTTTCATAGAGAGAAAAACTAATAGTTCTTTTTTAAAAAGAAGTCTGTTATCTCATGTGTTGAGTACATAGCAGATCTAGAAAAGTGTGAGATAAATTTATTATTGCAGTTTGACACTCACTTGTCTTTCTATTAGTGTGAAGGCTTGGCTTGAAAGATCGTGGTATAAAATAGAAAAGCTAGGATACCTGATAGGTCTTTAAAAGATTGGTAAAAATTCTCAAAGCTTTATATTATTAATTAAAATTATATAGTTATTTCTGACGAATAAAGTTTTTAGAAAATTTTTATCAACAATCTATTCTTTTCGCTACGTTTTTATATTTTATTCCAACAAATTCCTTGTTAGTTATCATTTGTCCTCCAGAAACATTGATCATATCAGCAATATGTTTCATTTTCACAAAATAATCCTCAATCGATAAAGTACCTTTCTTTAGAGTTTGAAGCATCGATCGAAGCTGAAGAACATCAGCACGAGATTGAGTGACATGTAGACATTCCAGATTATAGCAAATCCCAGCCGCTCAAACACATCGCGTCACATGGCCCAACATCGATTCAGACATAGAAGACAACAACCAGCTTACAAGAAACTGATATTGCTAATTCCAAATGACATAATTGGGATTGGGAGTACGAATTAGGGATTGAGTACCTTGAGGATCTGGAGTCTCAATGAATTGAATCGTTGGAGAACACGTGCCAAGCAGAAAATCCTCAAGATTATAGCACGAACTGATGGAAGAACTTGATGTCGCCAGTAATTGTAGTTGTTGCAATCAAGACAGAGATAGAGGAACAAGATTCGTACCAATCAGAAAAATTGGAGTTGAACCTTGTAATAAAATTTGGCTAGATCTAGATGAACTGTGAGAAGGAGACGCCATTGTAGCCAGCAAAGAAGAATTCGATGAGAAAATTTTGGGAGTTTTCCAAGAAAATGTGCAGAAACGGCAAGAAAGACGTTCATGCCTAAGAAGGCTCTGATATCATATTAAGATTCTAGACAGAGAGAGAATTGAGAGTAGACAAAAAAGCATTTTCTGGTGTAAATGCTCAACAAACTTTATTAGTCTCTTGGACAAAGTATAAATACACAGTTGTATGTTTTACACAAATAAGTTCTGATGACAGCTCAGATAACTAAAACAATTACAACAAACTAGCAGTTAACGAACTAACAATTCTATCTAACAGTTTGCATGCTATTTTGGATGCACAAACAAGGAAAATAATTTTTCTTTGCTTTGCCAATTTATTTTAGAACATAAATTGATACTGAGATTAATGGCTGCTTCACAACAAATGGTATCATAGAATTTGGTTATTTTGGATTGTATTTTCTTGTGTTATTTAGATGAGGATTAGTGGAACAATAATAACAGTATGGCGATGTCAAAAAAAAGAACAATAATAATAACAGTATGATCAATCTCAATGCAACAAATTATTGAATTCGAAAGTCGCTGATGGAGGCTAGAATTGGCTTTGTTGTTTTCATTATGAAGACACTCTTAGACAACAATGGCAAACCAATGAGTATATTTGATAAAAACCTGGCAAAACTGAATAGAAAGGTACTTGGAAAGATTATATAATGGGTGGACAACAGTATGTATCAATATATCGCTAATGAATCTAATGCATATAAGTTGTGTGGTTTACTTTGCAAGAGCTGTGCGAAACAGTTGACTTGCAGCAATCTAAGTTCGCCAGCTTTACTAAAGCTAGTTTGTGCGTTATTAGAAATGTTCATGGATGTCATCGTAGAGAAGAGGCGGCCCAAAACAAGACTAAAATTCATTTCCCGCCATTGCACGCGGCAAATCTAGACGCAACGATTAGAACCAGTTGAAGAAATGTTGGGATTAATCTTGCTGGGAAAAGGCTCAGGACCCAGTTGTAAGTAGAATTTAAGGAGATGAAGTAGAGTATATCGGCAAAAACAATTTACTAGCCTGTTTGGCAAGTCGGTCTAAACCACTTGCTCGGTTATTAACAGTGTAAAGCTTTCATATGTTACAGTAATAATAAAAAAAAAAGCTACAGTATAAAGCTCTCACATGCTATAGTAAAAATACTTTTAACTAACAGTTCTAACCACCCTACCAAACACCCTCTACAAAAGCATGAAACTATTCGAGCTATTGAGGAACAACTTCAATCTGATATATCTGGTGATTACTTTGATACATTACTAGTTGTCATCTATGGGATTACCCTGGTGGGTGAAGTCGGCAACCTCTGTGGGAGATGACCAGTAATTTGCCTAGAAAAAGCAACATAATCTGGTAAATTAGTGTGATACGTTGACCAGTAATTTAGGCTGGAAATGGCAGCACAATTTACAATCTGATAAATTACCATTGCTAATCTAGTCGATTACATAGTAGACCGACAACAGCCGACGGTCGAATTCTGGTTACATAATCTGCTAAATACTCCAATATTCGGAGCTCGTGACTTGTGGAGAAAATTTTGACAAAAATAATTTTTTTTTTAACCTCTAACTTGTCTTTTTGAGTCGTAGAGTCATGACTCCATATGTAGGTGACAAATTCCAAGTACAATTCTTGAAGATACGTACCCCTTGAAATAACTTCAAGCAAGATAGCCTCCAATGCACAAGAAAATTAAATATGTGAATACTAGGCTTTATAGAGGAGCAGGTTCATAAGCTTTCAACCAACATACAAACAACAAACATTCAACAAGCGCAAATTAAGCCATATCTCTATATGAACACTACTAGATAAAATAAGCCATCTTTCCTTCTTCATTGGCATGATTCTCGAAAAATCGAACAGAGAATATGATCATATACCCCACTTGCCTTTCCTAGTCTTTTATGACATGATTAACATGCCTTTTCACCATGGAATCTGCATCAAAAGGAACAGTTCACATGCCAAAATTAGGCTTCCTTATCCCAAGAATCTGGTATCTCTGAGGGAAATACAACATTAAAATATTATTCTTAGTAAGAAATGCTGAAAATAACACCGTAATGCTAACTGTTAAGACTACTTTTTTTTTTTTTTTTTGAACAGCTTTAACCACAAAAGAAAAAAAAGACCGGAAAACCTTAGATGATGAATGTGATTTACACTTGTATACATACATACATATATATATAGTAACTATAACACTTAGCTTGTTATTTAAAGTACACGATTATCTAATACTTAGATTCTAGCATTAAATTTCAACTTATTTTTTTAAAATTAAAACTCATCTGATAAACACTCTGATTAAATTTTTTAGTTTAGATGGATAAAAATCTTCTCACTTTAGACTTTTTCAACTTTGGTCCTCTTTAAAGGATAGTATTCGCATATTGATTACTTTCTTTCAAATTTGGAGGGTCCCTCATTAACATTTTGAATAACAACAGGCCAAGAGAGATTTTTAACAATCAAATTGTCAATTCTTAAAGAATCATATACTAAAAACTCAAAAATCTTAAAATAAAAAATGCAAATACAAAACCTCAAAAGTAAACAAATGAAAAATGCAACAAATGAACAAATTTATCACCTTATGGAAAAAGAAAAAAAAAACAATGATGATTATCGCTTTGAGATATATTTTGGAGTTTTGATTAGCTATCTTTAGGAACAACATTAATAGGTCCTTTAGTTCAAACCAAAAATTTGAACAAATATTTAGTTTGATATGAAATTTTATGAGTTGATTTGAACTACAAGTTTGTAGTTTAAGCTTTCTAAAAAAATAAAATAAAATTAAGCTTGCATATGATTAAGCAGAGGAAGAGGAACCAAGAAATAGACTTTGTCCATCGATACCACTAGGGCTAGCTCAGTCATTGGGAAAGGTCGAGTGGGATGAGGGTGGTAGGGTCTCTTAAGTGGATTGGGCATTTACACCAAAAAAGAAAAAGAAAAAGGACTCTGTCTGTTGGTTGACATTATTATTAGAAGGGGACGTCTATTGACACCTCTCATTTTACTTTCCTACACCATTTTTCAAATCAACCATCAATTACATTTTAAATCTTAATTATTACTTGTTACACTTCATTTAAAATTCCAAACAAGTCCCTACATTTAAATTGTATTATTTTTCTTTTTTCCTCCACCCATTTACTTTTTCTAACGAACCGTTTCTCTCTCACTGTCTTTTTTTAAGAATCAAAATGAACTTCTTTTCATTTTAAGGATAAAATGCATTTGTTTTATCATTTTTTTATCAACTGTTTATCTTTTTTTTTCTTTTTTCTTTTTCACATGGCCTTACTGTTTATCTTGGTATTGTTATACTCTGTACCTTTTTTTTCTCTAGAAACACTAATTTATGTGCTTTTATTTTTTTTACATGCTGTTCAATCAAATGAATTAAGCAACCAAATATAGATTTATATATTTTCTTTTCTTTATAAATAGTTTTAAAAAAATGATAATAATAATTGCAAAGTGTTAAATCAATTCAATGAACATAATATGTCCTTTCAAAAAAAATAATCAAAATATGAATTAAAAAACAATATTGATATATAAAAATTTATGTTGAAATCTATCCATGTTCTTGTAAAAGAGAAGGCATAATAAATTTTAAAACAATTATTTTTTAAAACTAAGATATGTAATGAATATATATTTTTAAATGGTGTATAGTATTTTTTTAAATACTTTTATAATTATTTCATCGACGGTTCTTTTAGTAATAAAAAATTTATTAAAAAAAAGTATATGAAAAATAGCATATGAGGTGTTAGTAGATGCATCCTTATTATAAACAAACTGTTGGATTGACCTATCTTTTTATCTCTCTCCTTTTTTATTTTTATTTTTAAATTTTTTTTTTTTAAGTTTTCTTGTGTGTTAGCCTCAAGTTAGAAGATAAAGCAATAAATGTTGAGGCCAAAGTGTGAGGCTTACCTGGACCACATCGGATCTGGCACTTCCGATCACAGCGTTGCATAAGCCTTGCTGCATAAAAATTCAAGAAAAAACGAAACCAAACCAGATTATTTTGGTATCTAGAGGATTGAAAACGGGTTACTAATGATACCCAGTTTTGATTACGAAAAGTAACAGAACTCAACATAATCTTCAGTCAATTTCATCTTCAAATTAAAACTTACTGTCGGATTGAACGCATGCAGTGGAGCAGGCGTCGTAGCAGTCGGCCGGACCGCCGGTGGCGCTTTCCAAATTGGAAAGAGCCAAGAAAAGAATCAAAGCGGCAATCACTATTTTCTTCATCACCATCCTCCTCTTGTTCACTTTGTTTCCTTTTTCCTTTTTCTTTCGGTGTGTTTCCCCTTTTTTTTTTGGTTGTCGGCGCAGTGATTGCTGAATTGGTTGTGTTATATGGATTTCCGCAAGTCAATGTGCCCATGTTTTTGCAGTTGTTCTACCAAAATGCCATTCAGCCTTTTTTGTCTAACTTGCCCATCTCCCTTGCTACTTGTTGTTGCCTGATCTAAACATGGATGCTGTAACTTTTAGATCTGTTTATTAACTGTAAAGGAATATAACATAAAAAGTAGGGGATTAAATTACTAAAGCAATATTATTTGTTCATTTTTTTAGAAAGAGAAATTTCATTTATCAATTAAAAAAATACATATTCAAACTAAGTTGCCAATGACTACCCACTACAAGAGAAGTTGATCCCAAACATTGATTGGTGGAAAACATAGGAACAAATCATAAGTGTCAAGACTCAAACGAAAAAAAACCTGCTTGGCATATAAAATTGAGCGCGATCAAGGTTTGTTATGAAGGATCATTACAATCAATGGATAATACTGATTGGTTGAAACCAAGGCCACAATACCGAGATCACAAATGGCACGGTCAAGAATTAGATCTAGCCGAACATCAACACACATGCCGTGTTGATAACAAACGAGTGTAATACAAACAAAATCAGGAGGTGGATACAACACCTCCATTTATTGTAACAAAAGTGCCAATATGCACAACCAAAACACATAACAGGTCTAATGAAGATCCCTATGCTTTTGCTCTACAAAAACAAAAACAAAATCCAAGCAAGATAGTGAAAATAACACCACAACATGAGAACACTTGTTGCCTCCAACATCGAGCCATCTCTCAGCGACAACCAACACAACATGCAAGCAACCACTAACGCCGAGATCCTATCCTTTGTTGGGTTTTGTGCCCTAAAAGTTGTAACATTGTACATATTGTTAATAAATAAATAAAGTGACATTTATAATTATTTTGGTTGCTTATATATATTATGAATACTTTTATAAACATCAAGAAAATTCCATGATTATTTATGTGACTATAAATTTAGCATATAAGTGTTATATGCTTAGGGATAAAATTTATAGATAATAATCTAAATAGTCCATAATAATTAATTAAAGTTTGGAAACTTTAATTAAATATTACAAGTATGGTCCAATCTCATTTAGAATGAAATAGTCTTATTTGGGCTATTAATATAGAGACATTAGATTGGAAGTACTTTATATAATGAGATTATATAGGACCGGACCAGATAAATTATGAATCTCTAATAATCATCCGTTATATATAGAGTATTCAAATTTATCACTATGATGATCATATATTTGACAATCTTAATCCTGAGTATTTATTAGACTCCTATTTATGACATTATGTTTTTTGACTTGTATGATAAGATTTGTCTAAACACATATCATAACTTCGCATCTTGGAAACATAATGTAATAAATGGCTGGGAATAATATTATACAGATATGGAATCCATTCCTTCCTTATGGAAGTTAGAAAAATAGTTCTCTTGAGTGAAAATTCGAGATTTAAATAGTAGAGTGCTCGTTCATTATAAGTTATGAATTAACTGTCCATTAGAGAATTAATGGAACTCAAGGATAAAGATATAATAAGAGAGGTAAACAAAAATTGAACTTAGCTCTTATTATGAACTATTTATGTAGGACTGACTTATATGTAATGATTATATCAATGGACTACTCGTTAATTTTCTTTGAGTAATTTTACTGTAATCTCTAGAGTTAAGTTTCAGGTTTTTAGTAGAGTAACACTGAAACTAATAATTTTGACACATTAATTAAAGAGTTTGATTAATTGTCAAATTTATTAGAGCTTGGGTTATAGGTCCATAGGTCCCTAATGCCACCTGTATGACACTATACTAGATTTAATGCAAAGAATGAATTATACACGTTTAGTTTGAAATTATTGAATTCTAAATTAATTATTTCACACTTAAATTATTAATGTGACACAAAAAATGTTCTCTGTGACACATAATGTAATATGATAAATGTTATCACATTTCACTGATCATTGGTTAATTAATTAATTGATTATATTTAACTAATAAGATTAGTTAAATATTGTTTTTAAACTAATTAATTAATGATATTTGAATAATGAGATTATTTAAATATAATTTTAATTTTACGTGTGACATATGTGTGGTGGGACCTCCATTTGTCTTTCTCTAAATGGACACAAAATTAAATAATTAATTGATTAATTTAAAAATCTAATTTTAAATAAATGTCATTTATTTTTGAATTTAGATATACATATGTCACGCTCCGGAGTACAAGAGGTGCCGTGGCGGATTATTTAAATTAATTAAAGGAGAATTTAATTAAAATCAAGAGTTTAAGGGTTAAGTTAAATAATAAAAATGTTAAAGTTTTAAAACTACATTGTGTAAAAGAATTCATAAACATTAAGTAAATAATAAAATATTAAAGAACCGCAAGTACGGGTCCCACTGACCCACAACTTGTGCACACACATAGTACTGACAACAAAATAATACAACCACAGTCCAAGTACAATTAAAGTTACAAACATTACATGCCTTGTTTAATTTATACAAATAATCTACTAGTTCTCCTACTGCTCCTGAGTTCTGTCCGTAGAGTCCTCTCCGAACCTAAATGGAAATCCACCTAGAGGGGGAAATTTAAAACAAATAAGATGTGAGCGAAAGGCTCAGTAGGACTATATTTTACTAAATCATTTAATTTAAAGAAAATCTCACTATTCAAGAATTATTTAAAAGAAACCTTGAATAAGTAAATAAATTTAAATAAAACCGTTCTTACCCAAAACACATTATTCTCTTTTCCTAGGCAAACCACATGAATATCACCACCGTAGTGGCCCAGCTAGGTTTCGGGACTTGCCCCCAAGGTCGATCGCTACACGACCCGATCTCTGATATGGCATCATGCCTTTGTGTTTATTTTCATCATCATTCAAAACCCATTTACCAAGTATTTTCATTTACATTCATTATGAAGTTCATTTTAGTTCACGGTTTATTAAAATATAACCGATAAATTCATTTTCAATCAACCGTTGAAAACATTTTTATAGAAACCCTTATCAAAGCCAAATCATTTTGAAACTGGGTTACCAAAAAGAGGGTAGAAGTTCTACCTCAATACTCATACCGGTGCCCCACACCGTAATCTCGGTCCGCTATACGTTAGCTCTACGGAACCACGAATGATCCTAGATGCACACTAAGTCGATCAATATCTAGTTTGAGACATTCTATGTTACTAAACCATTTCATGATGTCCTAGTGTGCCATTTGTATCTTTAAAATCATTTTACAATGTTGGAATCTAAATCGGGGTTCAAAACAGTGAAAACAGGTGAAAAATCACAAAATTTTTCTAGGCCCTATCGGATGCCCTGCTTCGGCCGACCGAACTATGTAGTTCGGCCTGCCATAAATCAGGTCCGGTCGGCCAGACATTCTCCAGGTTCGGCCTTTCAAACGGATGAGTCTGACCCGCCGACCCCTTGAATCCTGCTTGCCGAACTGGAAAAACCCAGAAATTCTAGCCACGGGTTTTCGATCTCCCAAAATCAAAATCTTGATTTTAACCTGTTTTTCTCAAATCTCAGGCATGGAAAACATTCATAGATGATAGAAAAACATACTACAACACTTTTGAACTCATTTAAACAAGATTTAAACACAAAAATCTCAAAAATCAGAAAATGGGAGAAAATGAGGAAAAATGAAAAATCTTGAATCTAATCCATTTTTCTTCAATCCAATCTTATATTCTAGTTGTTCTAAGTTCATTTAACTCAAACCAAGAGTTTTCTAAGCTCAAACAAACCTAGATTTCAAAAATGCACAAAATTGAAAATTTTGAAAAAGTTTAAAAATTTCAAAACTAACCTCGAATCGAAGCTTCAATCTACGTTCTTGGTTGCCAAATCTCATCCCCGAGCTTTGTTCTTGCTAACCCGAAGCTTGGATTCAAATTTTGATTCAAAAATTTGAGAGAGAAATGAGAGAGAAGAGAGAAACCGAGAGTGAAAGAGAGAGAGAGAGAGAGAGTGACCACGGGTGAGGAAGAGAGAGAGAGATCAGGGAGAGTGAAAGGAAGAGAGTGAGAGGGAGAGAACAAATAGAGAGAAATGGTGGGCGGTTTTACTATGCAAAAAACCATACGCCACCTACGGTTTTGTAAAACGGAATATTTTTAACATTTTACAAACTGTTGTGTTTTAAAACTCAAAACGTCATTTAAAAACAATAAGAAATCATTTGAATTTATTAAATTAACAAAACAACTTAAAATTCAAAATCTAACCAAATAATCAAATTAATGTTGAAACATTAATTATGGCACACTAATTCATCATTTTACATTACATTATCATTAAATTAATTTCGGGGCGTTACAACTCTCCACCCCTAAGAGAAATTTTGCCCTCGAAATTTACATTTCAATTCAGAAACAAAAAAAATACGGATACAACTCCCGCATACTCGACTCTAGTTCCCAAGTGGCTTCATCAACCCTGTGATGCTGCCACACGACCTTTACCAACGGTATCTCACGTCGGTGCAAACTGATCACTTTTCGATCGATGATCTGAATCGGCACTTCCTCGTACGTCGTATCTTCTTAAGCCTGCACATCGCGAAATGAAACTATCTTACCCTGCTCAGGCGGACACTTCCTAAGCATCGACACATGGAACACATCATGAACATGAGAACCGCAAGTATGGGTCCCACTAACCCACAACTTGTGCACACACATAGTACTCACAATATAATAATACAACCACAGTCCAAGTACAAATAAAGTTACAAACATTACATGCCTTGTTTAATTTATACAAATAATCTACTAGTTCTCCTACTGCTCCTGAGTTCTGTCCGTAGAGTCCTCTCTGAACCTAAATGGAAATCCACCTAGAGGGGGAAATTTAAAAAAAAATATGATGTGAGCGAAAGGCTCAGTAGGACTATATTTTACTAAATCATTTAATTTAAAGAAAATCTCACTATTCAGGAATTTTTTAAAAGAAACCTTGAATAAGTAAATAAATTTAAATAAAATCGTTCTTACCCAAAACAGTTTATTCGATCGACCAGAAACACATTCTTCTCTTTTCCTAGGCAAACCACGTGAATATCACCATCGTAGTGGCCTAGTTGGGTTTCGGGACCTGCCCCCAAGGTCGATCGCTACACGACCCGATCTCTGATATGGCATCATGCCTTTGTGTTTATTTTCATCATCATTCAAAACCCATTTACCAAGTATTTTCATTTACATTCATTATGAAGTTCATTTTAGTTCACGGTTTATTAAAATATAACCGATAAATTCATTTTCAATCAACCGTTGAAAACATTTTTATAGAAACCCTTATCAAAGCCAAATCATTTTGAAACTGGGTTACCAAAAAAAGGGTAGAAGTCTTACCTCGATACTCATGCCGGTGCCCCACACTATAATCCCGGCCCGCTATACGCTAGCTCCGCGGAACCAAGAATGATCCTAGATACACACTAAGTCGATCAATATCTAGTTTGAGACATTCTATGTTACTAAATCAATTCATGATGTCCTAGTGTGCCATTTGTATCTTTAAAATCATTTTACAAGGTTGGAATTTAAATCGGGGTTCAAAACAGTGAAAACGGGTGAAAAATCACAAAATTTTTCTAGGCCCTACCAGATGCCCTGCTTCGGCCGGCCGAACTGCGCAGTTCGGCCTGCCAGAAATCAGGTCCGGTCGGCCGGACATTCTCCCGGTTTGGCCAACCGAATGGAAGAGTTTGGCCTGCCGACCCCTTGAATCTGCCCTGTCGAACTGGAAAAACCCAGAAATTCCAACCACGGGTTTTCGATCTCCCAAAATCCAAATCTTGATTTTAACCTGTTTTTCTCAAAGCTCAGGCATGGAAAACATTCATAGATGATAGAAAAACATACTACAACACTTTTGAACTCATTTAAACAAGATTTAAACACAAAAATCTAAAAATCCAAAAATGGGAGAAAGTGAGGAAAAATGAAAAATCTTGAATCTAATCCATTTTTCTTCAATCCAAGCTTAGATTCTAGTTGTTCTAAGTTCATTTAACTCAAACCAAGAGTTTTGTAAGCTCAAACAAACCTAGATTTCAAAAATGCACAAAATTTGAAAATTTTGAAAAAGTTTAAAAATTTCAAAACTAACCTCGAATCGAAGCTTCAATCTACGTTCTTGGTTGCCAAATCTCATCCCCGAGCTTTTTTCTTGCTAACCCGAAGCTTGGATTCAAATTTTGATTCAAAAATTTGAGAGAGAAATGAGAGAGAAGAGAGATACCGAGAGTGAACGATAGAGAGAGAGAGAGTGACCACGGGTGAGGAAGAGAGAGAGAGATCAGGGAGAGTGAGAGGAAGAGAGTGAGAGACAGAGAGAATAAATAGAGAGAAACGGTGGGCGGTTTTACTATGCAAAAAACCATGTGCCACCCACGGTTTTGTAAAACGGAATATTTTTAACATTTTACAAACTATTGTGTTTTAAAACTCAAAACGTCATTTTAAAAAATAAGAAATCATTTGAATTTATTAAATTAACAAACAACTTAAAATTCAAAATCTAACCAAATAATCAAATTAATGTTGAAACATTAATTATGGCACACTAATTCATCATTTTACATTACAGTATCATTAAATTAATTTCAGGGCGTTACAACTCACCACCCCTAAAAGAAATTTCGCCCTCGAAATTTACATTTCAATTCGGAAACAAAAAAAATGCGCATACAACTCCCGCATACTCGACCCTAGTTCCCAAGTGGCTTCATCAACCCTGTGATGCTGCCACACAACCTTTACCAATGGTATCTCATGACGGCGCAAACTGATCACTTTTCGATCGATGATTTGAATCGGCACTTCCTCGTATGTCGTATCTTCTTAAGCCTGCACATCGTGAAATGAAACTATCTTACCCTGCTCAGGCGGACACTTCCTAAGCATCGACACATGGAACACATCATGAACATGAGAAAGTTCGGGTGGAAGGTCGAGCCGATAAGCAACCACACCAACACGCTGAGTGATCTCGAATGGTCCAATATACCACGGTGCAAGCTTTCCACTCACTCCGAACCGCATAGTTCCTTTACAAGGTGATTCCTTCAAGAGAATGAAATCTCCTACCGCAAACTCTAAGGGTCTACGTCTTCTATCCCCATAACTCTTCTGCTGACCCTGAGCTGCCCTCAATCGTCCTCGAATCACGACGACTTTCTCGTTGCTATCATAAATCTCATCCGGCCCAAGAATAACCCTGTCTTCTGGCTCTGCCCAACACACTGGTGACCGACACGGTCGCCCATACAATGCCTCAAATGGTGCCATACCAATACTCGCCTGATAGCTATTGTTGTACGCGAACTCCGCAAGATGCAAATATTTCTTCCAATTTATGCCGAAGTCTAATGCATAGGCACGCAACATATCCTCGAGAATCTGAATAACCCGCTCAGACTGCACATCAGTCTGAGGATGAAACGCTGTACTGAAGTTCAAATCTGTACCTAAAGCCTCCTGAAAACTCCTCCAGTACTTAGCATTAAACATGGTGTCTCGATCAGAAGTGATGGACAAAGGAAGTCCATGCAACCTCACTATGTTCTACAGATAGAAATCCCTGAAAATCTTCCTCGAACATGTCAACCTGAACGAAATGAAATGCGCCGATTTCGTCAACCTGTCGACCACGACGCAAACTGCATCATGCCACTGCTCCGTTCTCGGCAAACCTGTGAGAAAAGCCATCGTCACATGCTCCCATTTCCACCATGGAATAGGAAGCGACTGAAGCTGACCTGCAGTCTTCTGATGCTCGGCTTTCACCTGAAGACACATCGTACACTTGGCCACGTACTATCGAACATGTTTCTTCATGCCTCTCCTCCAATATTGCCTCTTCAAATCACGATACATCTTTGTGCTTCCTGGATGAATAGCGAACTGAGACCTATGAGCTTCGTCCAAAACGGCTTTTGTCACCTCGACGATAGCTGGAACTGCAAGACGCTCCTGGAAATACAACGATCCATCTGCATGCACACTCCATTCTTCAAACCGCTCTCTGTTTTGAATCCGTGACCAAATCCCCTGCAAATGCTGATCCTGCCACTGATTCTGCTTCACCATCTGAACAAGAGCTGGGGTCGCCTCCACATAATATACCGAAACTCGATCATAGTCTTCATGATACCGTAGCCCGTACTCGCTCACTATCGCATCCCTGCTCTAGTCCTCAAAAGGCAAACAAGCGAGAATCCCTGAAGACTTCCTGCTAAGCGCATCCGCTACCACATTAGCTTTCTCGGGATAATACTGCAACGCAAAATCATAATCCTCCATATACTCTATCCATCTATGCTGCCTCAAATTAAGATCCCTCTGAGTGAACAGATACCTTAAACTCTTATGATCGGAGAAGACCTAAAATGATGCTCCATACAAATAACATCTCCAAATCTTCAACGCATGAATCACCGTCGCGAGCTCCAAGTCATGAGTAGGATAATTCCACTCGTGAGGTCGTAGCTGTCTCGATCCGTATGCAACCACACGTCCATGCTGCATCAACACGCACCCAAGCCCGCGTCCTAAAGCATTTGCGTAAACCTCATACGGCTCGTCACGGCTAGAAATAACCAACACTGGGGCTGAAGTCAACCGGTTCTTTAATTCCTGAAAAGCAAGCTCACATTCTTCATCCCACTCAAACCTGACATTTTTCTTGATCAATCTCGTCAATGGAGCTGCAATCCTCGAAAAACCCTTTACAAATTTCCTGTAATAACCAGCAAGACCCAAGAAGCTGCGAATCTCTGCTACATTCCTTGGTCGTTCCCATTCTACTATGGCTTCAATCTTGGACAGATCCATAGAAATACCATGCTCCGAGATGACATGACCCAGAAATTTGACCTCAGTCAACCAAAACTCGCACTTTTCCCTCTTAGCATACAACTGGTGCTCCAGCAGAGTATGAAGCACAATCCAGAGATGCTGCTCATGCCCCTCCCAAGTCTTAGAATGCACAAGAATGTCATCAATGAACATGATCATGAACTGATCCAAATACGGCCTAAATATCCTATGCATCAAATCCATGAAAGCTGCCGGAGCATTCGTCAACCTAAACGACATAACCAGAAACTCAAAATGTCCATATCGAGTCCTGAAAGCTAACTTGGGAATATCCTCTTCCTTAATCCTAAGTTGATGGTACCCTGAACGCAAATCAATCTTTGAGAAGTATCGCGAACCTCCCAACTGATCAAACAACTCATCAATCCTAGGCAAGGGATACTTATTCTTCACTGTAACACGATTTAGCTGCCGATAATCTACACACAACCTGAGAGTCCCATCATGTTTCTTAGCAAACAAAACCGATGATCCCCACGGAGATGTGCTATTCTAAATATACCCTTTATCAGCAAGCTCCTGAAGTTACTTTCTTAATTCCTTCATTTCTACTGGCGCCATCCGATAAGATGCTATAGAAATCGGTGTTGTCCCTGGAAACAACTCAATACCAAACTCAATTTCTCGATGTGGTGGTAATCCTAGCAACTCATCGGGGAAGACATCCTCGTACTCATCAACAACCGAAATCACTACACTTCCTCTCAAAGCATAGGGTTCACACTCTAGGTTCGCAAGAAAAGCACAACAACCCAGATTTCTTTGCCCTCCTAGACACGACTTCATGAGATGCTCACTCATTAACCAATAACCACCACCCTGGTAGGTGATCATCATCCCCCTATCAGACACTAGGGTCACTTTTCTAAGTTGGCAGTCTTTAATTGCGTTATACCTGGACAACCAGTCCATCCCTAGAATTACATCAGATGAGCTCATGGGGGGTATAATCAAATCACTTTTCAACATCTCATCCCCAATCTTTATGTTATAAGATTTACATACACAATTCACACACACCCGCCGCAAGGGAGAAGTTATAACTAGGGATTCATTAAACTCTTCTGCATCTAATCCCAAGGCATGTACAAAAGAACTCGAAATGAGAGAATGAGAGGCACCTGTATCAAATAAAACGTGAGCTAAGGATTGAGAAACTAAGATCGTACCATCTACAACCGCGTTACTGGTCTGAGAATCTAAACCACTTGATGCCATTGCATGAACCTGCATTGGTGCCTTTCCTTTTCCTCTACCAACACTGTTGGGTCCTAGATTATTCTGTCGATGCTGCTGAGACGAAGACGACTGCACAATAGCTACACTCGACGCTCGATACTAAGGGACGCTGCGATGAAAATGCTGCGGCTGCTAGCCTCGTGTCGGATACAAAAACTACTGAGGGGAAAATTGAGGATACTACAACTGTAGATACTGTTGAGGCTGAGGCAGGGTCTGAGGCTGAGATTGACGACTGGCATCTTCTTCGGTCTGAGATCCAAGACGGGCACTCCTAATCGGGCAATTGCTCTTGATGTGTCTTGGCTGCTGACAGAAATGACAATGAAAGCTGTAGGGATTGCTGCACCTACGACCAGATGAACTACTACTACCACTGTTCGCACCACCCTATTTGTTCTTTCCTGGAGTCAGACGGCTATTGGTGCTCTTCCTACCGCTTCTCTGCGATCCTCCTGAAGCCTTTGCTCGATCCTCACAATACTGCGCATAATCATTTTCCACTGATATTGCTGACGACACAAGCTCTCCAAAACTCCTAAGTCGCAGAGCAACCAACTGTTGCCGAATAGGAGCCTTTAGCCCTTCCTGAAACTTAATGCACTTCTCAAGCTCCAATGCCACCGTTGATGGAGCAAACCTGGCCAACTCATTAAATCTTGCCTCATATTCCCAAACTAACAAATCACCCTGCTGCAACCTGTAGAACTCAGCTGCCTTTTCATCTCTATACCCCTGCGGAAAATACCGATCATAGAACAGCTTCTCGAATCTGTCCCATCTGATATCACCACTATGTTCCAAACGCTTAGCTTGTTTCCACCAAGTATTAGCACCACCCTCGAGCTTATATGCAGCAAATTCCACACGGTACTCATCAGGCACACCAAGGGTATCCAAATGCTTCACGATCGAGTCCAGCCAATATTCTGCCAATTGCGGATCCCCATTAGCATCAAAAGTTGGAATAGACGCACGCCGAAATTCCCAAAATACGTATGCCGATCACCAACATCAGAATCCTCTGGTCTGGCCCTGGCTGCCATCTGCTGGAAAGCCACAAACATAGACCTCATCATACCCTCATCGTTTCTGAACTCGGCGTCAACTGTCGAACGACGTCTAGGTGCCAGTCTCTCACTTCTGAAAACAAAATTTTAGACTGTCAGAGGTATTTCATTGTCATACCTATGTGTGCACAATTCCCAAGGTTCATAACCTTGAGCTCTGATACCATTTTATCATGGCCCAGAGTACGGGAGATGACGTGGTGAATTATTTAAATTAATTAAAGGAGAATTTAATTAAAATCAAGAGTTTAGGGGTTAAGTTAAATAATAAAAATGTGAAAGTTTTAAAACTACATTGTGTAAAAGAATTCATAAACATTAAGTAAATAATAAAATATTAAAGAACCGTGAGTATGGGTCCCATTGACCCACAACTTGTGCACACACATAGTACTAACAATATAATAATACAACCACAGTCCAAGTACAAATAAAGTTACAAACATTACATGCCTTGTTTAATTTATACAAATAATCTACTAGTTCTCCTACTGCTCCTGAGTTCTGTCCGTAGAGTCCTCTCTAAACCTAAAAGGAAATCCACCTAGAGGGGGAAATTTAAAACAAATAAGATGTGAGCGAAAGGCTCAGTAGGACTATATTTTACTAAATCATTTAATTTAAAGAAAATCTCACTATTCAGGAATTATTTAAAAGAAACCTTGAATAAGTAAATAAATTTAAATTAAACCGTTCTTACCCAAAACAGTTTATTCGATCGACCAAAACACATTATTCTATTTTCCTAGGCAAACCACATGAATATCACCACCGTAGTGGCCCAACTGGGTTTCTGGACCTGGCCCCAAGGTCGATCGCTACACGACCCGATCTCTGATATGACATCATGCCTTTGTGTTTATTTTCATCATCATTCAAAGCCCATTTACTGAGTATTTTCATTTACATTCATTATGAAGTTCATTTCAGTTCACGGTTTATTAAAATATAATCGATAAATTCATTTTCAATCAACCGTTCAAAACAGTTTTATAGAAACCCTTATTCAAAGCCAAATCATTTTGAAACTGGGTTACCAAAAAGAGGGTAGAAGTCCTACCTTCGATACTCAGTGCCAGGTGCCCCACACCAGTAATCTCGGTCCGCTATACGTTAGCTCTACATGAACCACGAATGATCCTAGATGCACACTAAGTCGATCAATATCTAGTTTGGAGACTATTCTAAGTTACTAAACCATTTCATGATGTCCTAGTGTGCCATTTGTATGTTTAAAATCATTTTACAAGGTTGGAATCTAAATCGGGGTTCAAAACAGTGAAAATGGATGAAAAATCACAAAATTTTTCTAGGCCCTGTCGGACGCCCTGCTTCGGCCGGCCGAACTGCGTAGTTTGGCCTGTCGAAAATCAGGTCCTATCGGCCAGACATTCTCCAGGTTCGGCCTGCCAAACGGATGAGTCTGACCTACCGACCCCTTGAATCCGGCCTGCCGAACTAGAAAAACCCAGAAATTCCAGCCATCGGTTTTCGATCTCCCAAAATCCAAATCTTGATTTTAACCTATTTTTCTCAAATCTCAGGCATGGAAAACATTCATAGATGATAGAAAAACATACTACAACACTTTCGAACTCATTTAAACAAGATTTAAACACAAAAATCTCAAAAATCTGAAAATGGGAGAAAATGAGGAAAAATGAAAAATCTTGAATCTACTACGTTTTTCTTCAATCCGAGCTTAGATTCTAGTTGTTCTAAGCTCATTTAACTCAAACCAAGAGTTTTCTAAGCTCAAACAAACCTAGATTTAAAAAATGCACAAAATTTGAAAATTTTGAAAAAGTTTAGAAATTTCAAAACTAACCTCGAATCGAAGCTTCAATCTACATTCTTGGTTGCCAAATCTCATCTCTAAGCTTTCTTCTTGCTAACCTGAAGCTTGGATTCAAATTTTGATTCAAAAATTTGAGAGAGAAATGAGAGAGAAGAGAGAAACCGAGAGTGAAAGAGAGAGAGAGAGAGAGAGAGTGACCACGGGTGAGGAAGAGAGAGAGAGATCAGGGAGAGTGAGAGGAAGAGAGTGAGAGAGAGAGAATAAATAGAGAGAAACGGTGGGCGGTTTTACTATGCAAAAAACCATGTGCCACCTACGGTTTTGTAAAATGAATATTTTTAACATTTTACAAACTGTTCTGTTTTAAAACTCAAAATGTCATTTAAAAACAATAAGAAATCATTTGAATTTATTAAATTAACAAAACAACTTAAAATTCAAAATCTAACCAAATAATCAAATAAATGTTGAAACAATAATTATGGCACACTAATTCATCATTTTACATTACATTATCATTAAATTAATTTTGGGACGTTACAACTCTCCACCCCTAAAAGAAATTTCGCCCTCGAAATTTACATTTCAATTCAGAAACAAAAAAAATGTGGATACAACTCCCGCATACTTGACTCTAGTTCCCAAGTGGCTTCATCAACCCTGTGATGCTGCCACATGACCTCTACCAACGGTATCTCACGATGGCGCAAACTGATCACTTTTCGATCGATGATCTAAATCGGCACCTCCTCGTATGTCGTATCTTTTTGAACCTGCACATCGCGAAATAAAACTATCTTACCCTATTCAGGCGGACACTTCCCAAGCATTGACACATGGAACACATCCTGAACATGAGAAAGTTCGGGTGGAAGGTCGAGCCGATAAGCAACCACACCAACACGCTGAGTGATCTCGAATGGTCCAATATACCTCGGTGCAAGCTTTCCACTCACTCTGAACCGCATAGTTCCTTTACGAGGCGATACCTTCAAGAGAATGCCATCTCCTACCACAACCTCTAAGGGTCTACGTCTTCTATCCGTATAACT